>CM057092.1:14370480-15570480 GCA_029959045.1 Taenioides sp. WSHXM2023 | reverse complement strand
GGAAACAATCTCTTTGACAACACCTGCTTTGTTTCCTGGGTAGTAAAAAAAAAAGTCAGCTTCCTTGTGTTTTTTTCCGCTCATGAAAACCTTCTTTCTGCGAATATGTGGTCAAAGACATGGACTGGTTTCGAGAGATAATATGGTATCTGGCCTAACCAAGCACATGACCGCTCAGGCCTACGTGGAAAACTATAAACAAACAAACCCATTCATTAAAAGAAGTTCAGGCAGGATACATGCAGTAATTAGACTAAAATAGATACAAACAACATCAGGCTGTGTTTTGAATGTCTTTTTCAATAGAAGCATTTTATGAGACTCACCGGACGCCTTCATTCAGGGTATAGAGTTCGTTATCAGCCAGGCCTTTCTTTTGGAAGACGGCAATGACAGCGTTGTGAATGCTGCAACATAAAAACACAAAATAATTAACTAACATTATTTACATGAGATGAACTATGTACACTGGAGTATTTCAAGTATTTCAGTGTTCAGTATTAAGTGGAGAACTTAATACTGAACTAAATACTTAATTGAAGAGATGGGTAGAGAAGCCGAAAATTTTACTCAAGTAAGAGTAACGTTACTTCAAAATAATGTTACTCAAGTAGAAGAACAAAGTAGTGGTCCAAGAAGTACTATTACTCAAATAAGAAACCATTTACTCAAGTAAATGTAACTAAGTACTACCCACCTCTGCTTAGGTGGCACATAAATTAAACTAAAATTATATCAGTATTTTTTCCTCTTTGGCCTTTAATTTTAATGCTTCAATGTTGATAATGACATGGCTTAGATATGTGTTTTGTTGTCTTAAATTTGTGTGCAGCTCTTTGGATTCTTTTTATAGTACTGACCATCAACCCATTTACATATATTTTCAGTAATTTCTAATATATTGTCATTACAAAATACTAAACTGTCTGCCTGGTAAACCCACTGCGAAATATATTGTTGTGCTGATTTTAAACAATTATCGTTTATAGTTTATTTACTTACTTATAATTCCGAGAACTTACATATTAGTTCAAGTAATTTTATCTCAAGTAGCCACTCCTTTGTTGTCTCCAGTGCAAGAGTGCCTCCTAACCTACTCCAGCTACATGCCACAGCAGAACCAGCCACTATGATGTATTACCCTACATTACTTGCCATATGTGCAAAACATTCATGGAGATACATAGGAAAAACACTATAATAGTAAACAAAAGAGCAGTGGAACAACCTGAGAAGATGCTGGGTCACTACTGGTAAATACATCCCTCACACTACACTGTCAGAATACCTTTAAATGAATGACTACTAACTACTTAGTATTTTAGTATTTATTAACATCTTAAATCTCCATTGGCTTAACATTAGGCTAACAAAAAATAAAATAAATTGCTGTGACGAAACTTCATACCAAGTAAATATTTAGCCTTCTGAGTACCACTAGATCTAAACCATCTAAACCAAGTCTAAATCTGGTTATTGTTAGTCTAAAATAAATAGATCTACCCAATTGCTATTCTAGTTCTTAACACGGACTAACCCAAAGGAGAATTAAAGTGACTCTAAATTCAGCAAATATTTGAACTTAGACTTAGACAAACTTTATTGATCCACAATGGAAATTATTTGGACACAGTAGATCAAACATTATAAAATATTATCATAACAAAAAAGAAATGGTAATAATTAATAAAAAAAAGTAGCAAAAATAGCAAGAGACTGGAGTCAAATAAGGCGTCATTATATAAATATATATGTACAAGTAAAAATAAAATAAAAGATAGAAATAAAGTAGTAAAAATATATCTCAGCTATATACAAGAGGTCAAACTGCTGAGGAATCTGCGTACGACCTAAAATAGTACACACCCCACAGTTTGAGAACCGGTGGTCTATACATGTTGTATGTTTAGTAAGTACCTGTTCCATGTGGCATTGGCCCCAGCTCTCTTCTGCTTCTCCCCTCTGTCCTCAGGTGAACTCTTCTCACTCTTCCCCAGCTCGCTCAGACTGGGAGAGCTCATCAACTTGAGCCGATGGAGGGTCCTCATGATGCAACAAGACACAGAATACACTTAGAAGTAGATGAGGGAGGCAGAAACCAGGTCAGGTGGTGAGCTGCAGCATGAATGGGACGGGAGGAGATGACTGCAGGGGATGGAGGAGTGGAAAGCCATTGAAAAACATATAAAAAAGTGGTTTGAGGCAGACGACAAATAGGATGGAATGATGCATGGATACAGACGGCAGCATGTTAAAAGAGGAGGGAGTAGGAGGGGCTAAGTAGAGAGGCGGCCATCAGATATGGAGAGACAATAGTACATGCTCAGATGGGGGCATGCTCCTGTACAATAGAAGGCATTGATGGAGGAGAGGAATATATATGCAGGATCCAGATGCCAGTGGAAGTGCCGCCTAAGCACGCAGAGTCTGTGTGTGTGTGTGTGTGTGTGTGTGTGTGTGTGTGTGTGTGTGTGTAAGTGTGCATGTGTATGCGTGTGTGAGGAGGAACAAGGATATGAAAGTTTAGACAATGGTGTGACAATGACGAGGTTTCCTGTTCTCTTTTCAATGTCATTGTGGTTAGTTTGTAAAAAGATCCATTCAAAAATGATTGACTCTTTTTTTCTTTTAAAAAACTATATTAAAAACAAAATATTTTTGGCCATAAATACCATGACATTTTATAATCTTAGAGATGTGGCAGTATATAATATTGCCCAGCAAATATGTTATTACATCACTTTGTAGGTCCAACCAGGATATTCGTGGACCCATACCTGGAACCAAATATTGCAGTTTAAAATAGTATACAGTCTACTCCTTAATTATTTGCCATTTGCACCATTTCATAGCTCACCCTGAGTAGTCAAATGTGAACTAAATGTTCTTGGGTCATTTATAGAGACAAAAAGATCAACGATTCAATGAACGTTCCCACTATATCTAACAATCTAACAATCAATTAGATTATGGTACCATGAGGATGATACACTGATGATACCACAATATTTGGATAACAGATCCCTAATAAAAGTCCATATATATATATATATATATATATATATTTTTTTTTTTTTTTTTAATTTAAAAAGGGACAATGTACATTGATAAACCCCAGTAAAAAATAAAATACAAGTGTAAATGTACCGAAGTTAGCGTACAGCTAATTTACATTCGTAGTCCCTTGACATTTAGGACAGGACAAGACAAACACAACAGTTAAACAAACACAACAGTTAAACATTCAATAAGGCATCCAAGTATCACATTCACACAGGGTCAAAAGTGCATATGTTGTTAAAGTGCATATGTGATTAAAGTGCATACCGTGATTCTAAAGTGCTGTAGTTTTCAAATAAGTTAATTTGCATCAAGGTTAAACAATAACTAGGGCATTTTCTGCTCTGCTGCACTTTGCCTGTAGTTTTCCTGTGTCATCACTAATAAGTAAACACTATAAGCTGCAATTGCAATTTAATTAGTAATCAATATACAATTCTGCTTAACAGAATCTTGCCCAACATATAACTGCAAATCCAGCTTTAGACGCAGACTGCACTAAACAACTTTTGTGTATTAAGAATATCAATAGTGACTAAAATACTTTCCTATTTTACATCTTTTTTTTTTTTTCTTAACTAATAATATGTGTTCATGAGCTCTGAAAATGTCAGTGCATGATCTTGCGAGATAGTTATGAATGCATACTTATAATTTTTCCTACTGGGTAACTGTTTTACATCCATGCATCCATAAATAATGCACATGACTGATATACAGCAATTCAGCGAACATATAGAGAAATAGCTGTTTTCATTTTCGCTAAAAGGGAAATGAATCCAACCACAACTGGCACCCACACCCCCACTTTTACACACACAAGCACAAGACAGTCTCACAGGTCAATCAAGTATCCCTCCGGAGATAATTATCGTTAGGTCAACATGAACATAAAGCGATGCTCAATAGTTAATTAAATCTTTGGAGACCATGGGATAAATGCTAATGTATATTTCATGATGTGGGAAGATGTCAGTCTCACCATTAGTATCTGATGTAGCTTACCTGCGGATTGGGTGATCAGTACCACCGTCCAGGTCTGGGCTGGGGGGAGGAGCAGAGAAGGTGCTGAAGTTGAGGGACAGAGGCCTGGGGGAAGTCCGCGAGGCATGTCTCCTCCGAAGTCCATCAAGCATCTGGAGGAAGAAAAAGCATGTATGAATAAGTAATGGTACACTGAATTATATGGAATTCAAGTGATATGTACACAGATTTATAAGATATTATAAACTATGGAGTGAGTCATGGTTTTATAGAAATATTTTCTATTAAAACATGCCTTAGTGGTTTTAATGCATGTGTGCAAAACTATATTATATATATATAAAAGTTAATTCTTCATGGAGCAAAGGATGGTCTATGGCTAGCTAGAGTTGTCAAAAGTGCGAAAATCAGATACTTACCTATAAAACTTGTATTGAAACTAGATGTCTACTCCTTAGAATCAATATCTAGTTTGTGACAACAATACAAAGCAAAATAGATCCAGAAGTATGAATAGGCAAATAATAACTAAAGCAATGATTTTTTAAATAGATGTTTTTCAGATGAAATTCTAAATTATGAAATGTAACAATACATTTTTTATGACTTACTTCTTCTTATTAATAATGATACTTCTGTGGTGACGCTTCCTCAAACTAGAGCTCAGCCACTCCATTCACATTACAATTGTTTTCTTAGAGAAGACACTTCCAAATCCACATTACGTACCTACAGTGATAATAACAACTGGACCATTGTTGCTGTGACCCCAAAGGAGAAAGAGAATAGCCAAAACATACCTGTTAATACCTGACCTGGGCTATCTACAAAGTCCTAGATTTTAAATAGTGAATCATAATGATAACCATAGACAAATAACAGTATATAATAGGACTAATATTCAAAATTTGACAGCAGGCATAAAATGTGTGAAAATTACCTGCTGTAACTAGTTGTAATCATGTTCTTTGCTGCTTGTGGTAACTCGTGGGTTTGTTGTCGGTTATTACAACATAATAAGTATTTTGAAACACTCCTCTGTAACCTTCCCCACAGTTCCATAAACGGATTGAACGAGACAAACCACTGCCTATTGTCTCTCTAATTCCTGTAATGGCCACGTAGTCATGATGTAGTAATCTGGCATTACACTAGAATCATGCATTTGGGTGACTCCCCATAGAAACCTACTGTACACACACATCATAATAAAGCACCATCGCCTGGCCAAGGGGGTGAACAGCAGTCTGGGATGCCACTGCTCAGACAAAGACACGCCAGGCTCTCCCATATGCCACCTCTCAAGTATTAACCTCGCGTGGGTATGCGCATGTTTACGGGGAATGCGTAAAGTGGACTTCCATAGCTTCCATGTTGCCCACAAACACGCGCAGACAACACGCAGCGCGCTAGACGTGCCATGCCACACCGGTCTGGGCATTCTTCTCCACCCCACCCCCTCCTCCTTCCTGTCTTCTTTTGGGGGGCTCTTACAGCCACATCGATTTCACTTAATTCTTGTATTGATAAACGCCCTTGACGCCAGTTCCTATTGGCTTTGGTCCAAACAGCAAGCAGCGGTGCGTATACAGGGTAGACTGTACATGGAGTCGTGCGTACGCGGAGCTTCCCCTTTTTCCTGTCTACCTGTGGGAACGCCAGAATGAGCTCAAGTAGGCTAACGTGGCACAAGCGTGGTGCCCATTCAGAGCCGACCTGTAGAGGCTAAAATTGCCACCATAATAGCACAAAAGTTGCCTGTATCATACATCTTAATTTCGCCCGCCCACTGAATCCCATGTACCCACCGTGCCGTATGCTATCGAGTTCCTTCGGGACTGAAACGCTCATGTATCACGAATGGAAAGTGTCTGGTATCCAGGGGTTCATCAGATCACAGAGGCACACGTCTTCCGTTCTTCCCCCGCTGATGAGCGCAGTCTCCCGGGTCTCAGGAGCACGAGGTTCTAGTGGGCGCAGTGGTAGTGGGATTCATTCATGGAGCACGCACAGGGAAGGCACGGCTCGTTCGCCCCGTGCCTCGGTGTAGCCTCGCACCGCTCGCTGCCTCGTTGCTCGCCCCCGCTTTGTTTTGACGAGATGCAAAGGACCTGGGCTCGTGCACGTGGCTGTGAGCGAAACGTGCACGCGCAGGGTGTTATAGACGTGTATTTGTAGAGGATGCTCTTGAGTTCAGCTCTAGGGTTGGCTCCCTCCCAGTGTTTAGTTGTGTCCCCCCCGGGCTTCTGGTCATAAGGCTACCTCAAGTAGCCTACTGTATCATTCATGAGTCTTCAAAATATTTGTAGAGCCTTAGCAACAATGTGCCTAAACCATTAGTGGAAACATTGCCTGGAAGTGAATACAAAGAGTAAAGAGAAAGAATCTATGTGATTTACATTTAAGCTATTTTTTCAGGCCTGTAGGCCAACACAGCCATATTTTGGGATACAATGCCACAGCCTATTTGTTTCATAATGGTCAATTAAAAACCTTTTGCACAGGAAAAAATATATTGCCTAATTCAACAAACACACTTTTCTTGAGTCAATCTATATAGAATGCAGGCTCATTCTTATTACTGAGACCAAGGGGTGGGGGTGGGGGGTTGCTCAATTTACAAATAAAACAATATTGATTAATTGCATAACCTGAGTAGAATGTTATTCTCAGGTATCCTGCTAAAGAAAACAAAAAACAAAAAAAAACAAACAAACAAAAAAAAAACAACAGCAAAACACAATGAAGTCCTGTGTCTGCAAATGGGGTATATTTAATGCTGATGTGAAATCACTGAGTCTGAATTAAGGTATTTCTGAAGTTGCACAAAAGAACAGTGTTTGTTTATGCAGGAGGATCCATAGGTGTAAAGTGTCCAGTGCTGACCTTACATTATCACAGTGGGAGTCTTGCCATCTGTCACACTCAGACATTTGGCATAATCTGCTCTATGAAGGCTAAACAACAGACCCTATGCCAAGCAGATTCCACCCGGCACCAGACATCTAACCTATGGTGGTATAGTGTATTTAATCGGTTTAATTAAATAAATAATAAGTTTTAGACTTACTTAGGTTAGTCCTTAGACCTACCTGTATAGTCCTGTTTTGGAACTGGTTTGGTCTTTGTCCTAATACTAGGAACAACAAGACCTCATGGTTGCAGATTACTTGCTATGTATAGTTTGAGAATAGCCTGTTTTGTGAACCACATGAGATGCATATTGTTGCTGCAAATGTTATCAACAGAATGAAGATAAGAATTTATGGAACAATTGGTTGTCCTACTTAATAAACGCGGGCAAAAACAAAATGCTAGCCTAACGCTGCCACAGTTAAGCTACCTTGGCAAGACTGGCCAAAAAAGGATACCAGACTACATAAAAATAACCCTACAACAGCAGTCACTCCTATCAACAGCCATTAGCCAATCAGAGACCGATTCAATGAGTTTATGGTGCGTTGAAAGTCATCAGGGAAATTTTTACTTTACGCATCGCAACACGAACCTAGTTTGAATTGATTGTCACGGAAAGAAATTACAAAATCTCAAAGAATACCAGAGCAGTATAATAATGTTTTAAATGAGAAATAAATGCAATACATGTATTCTATCAGAGGAACAAGAGAAACAAGTACGAGCCAAATATTTCAATTGTTTCAGTTATTTCCGAAGAGCACCCGAAGGCACCGGAAACTCCACCTCCAAACTGCACACGAGCGGGAAGTTGAATTCTCTGTTTACAATTTTGTCAACTGCTAAAAAGTAACAAAGTTTATTGCTAATGTTACGAATGCATTTGCGAATATTTTAACCGTTTATTAACCGATAACAATTATTATAAAATAAATCGATGCTTTTCTATTCTGGTTGCAAATTGGCTAAAATACTGGCAAACTAGCTAGCTAACCATGTCTAAATGGAGATTCGTGGATCTTTATTTTATTTAATTGCATGTCATTAAACACAGCTGTGACTAAGAGGCAAAGCGATCGTGATACTGCATAAAGTCACTCAGCCATGTCTACAAACTCGGAGGAGAAGAGCAGTTCTGAGGCTAAATCATTCGGACAGGTCGGTACAGTGAATGGACAATGTTGCTAGGCCTATTTATATGGCTACAGTCTCTTTGCATTATTAACCGAGAATGTGTTGTCAGTGCACCTACACCGCAGAGGAGTATCAAGCCGTGCACGATGCTTTACGTCGGAAACTGGGTCCAGAGTACATCAGCACCCGAACTGCAGGAGGAGGGCAGAGGGTGAGATTTTTTTCTGTGGGCGCTAACAATATATAAGAAGATGCTCCAAAGGGTTCTACAGACAGTGAATAGAATAGGCTACAACACACAATTAAGATGTATCTGGTCAAATGTCTAATTAATTCCTGTTTAAAATGTCTTAATTAATACACTCTTATTTAACCAGGATACATATGTTATTTATCATAAATCATCTTATTGCTTTGCCTGGAATGTTCTATTGTATGTCATTAAATATATCTGTAATTTATTCAGTTTGTATTGCCATGAATGTATAATAACATATATTTATTACACCCTTAAGAAAGCTTATAAATTGTACAGGTGTGTTATATCGAAGGTCACCGTGTCATCAGCCTTGCCAATGAGATGTTTGGATACAATGGCTGGTCTCACTCCATCTCACAGCAGAATGTGGGTATGTACTGCACAAATGGTACTGCACTATCTTTCTATCATGTTAGCATGATATGTTATCTTAACTGTTATTTTACCTTTGTGTCCACTTTTCTGTTAGACTTTGTGGACATCATTAATGGCAAGTTCTATGTTGGCGTCAGTGCCTTTGTCAAAGTAACACTAAAGGTTTGAGCGAGGAGACTCTTTTCTGATTTGTTCTATTTTTTTACATATCTTTGATTAATGTCTAACCACTCAACCCTGCGTGTCTTTAGGATGGTGCATTCCATGAGGATGTAGGCTATGGAGTCAGTGAAGGCCTCAAGTCTAAAGCGCTGTCTCTAGAGAAGGCCAGAAAGGAAGCAGTCACTGACGGACTGAAAAGAGCTCTCAAGTACTTTGAAATTCCTTTATTTATTTATTTTTACAGTATATATCCTAATAAGAGATGTCAAGATTTGTCAATTTTACAATAATGATTTCGTTTATAGAAGTATGAGGGAGTAAATAGGAAGATAAAGCAACAATAAGTCTTTTCACACAAGAAACTGTTTGATTAGATTTAATGAAGATGGTAATATTATATTAGTATACTAACGTAGTGGGAATGAAAGTGAATATGTAAAAAAAACAAATATATGTAATAAATAAATAATCATGACAATTTAAAAAGCAAAAATAGGTCATTTAAATTCAATAAATAGCCCCAAAAGTTAATTATGATATAACTATGATTAATTATGATATCTTTTTTACACATTTAACTACTAAGCTTCATAAATGTGTTTGTTTTTTTGCGTTAGATGCTTTGGCAATGCTCTTGGGAACTGCATTCTGGATAAGGAGTACCTCGTAGCTATTAACAAAATTCCAAAGCAGGTTTGACTCCTGTACTTTATAACAATCTTACCTTTTTCTTTTGTGATAGAACAGCCTGGTCGACAACTTTATGTGGTCTCTCTGTTCCTCCAAGCCTCCAGCCCCTGTGGACCTGGCCCAAACCAAGCGTTCAGCAGGGGAGCCTGCTGTTGAGAAGGCTCGCTTTTCCAGTTTACTCCAAGAGGGAAAAAAAGTATCAATGGAACCTCCCAGAACCCCCTTAGAATCGAGAAACCTCAAGCATCATTACCAGCGCCATGAAAATCAAACAAACTCTGCCCCTGTACCCAACTGTAGGACAGAGGCATTTATTTCAAGGTAAACCACAAAAATGTATGTTTACAGTAGTGTCCTTCAGTAATATTATGGTCTTTATTTTCTTTTCAATGCAGCCAATATGAAGTAATTACTGGTTTAAACACCTTAATCTCTAACCTCTAAGCATTAAAGTCAGTATAGGAAAACAAAAAGCATTAATGGAATAGGTATTTCTATCCAAAAAGATCAAATTTTACGGACCGTTAATGTGTATTTAGTGTATAATAAAATAATCGTTTTATATTTGTGCTTGTCACCATGGAGATGTAATTACTTTGACTGAAATGTTGCACAGTATGACTTTTAACTTGTCTAACTCCTCGGAGATAAGCATGTAATGCCACTAGGCCAAGTTACAGGTTAGATATATGGAGAGGTAACCTTCCTCACAGTAAGAATGCATGTTTTTAGCAATAAAACACTTGTAATTGATGTAAATCAGGGGTGTCCAAACTTTTTTCATCAAGGCCACAAATCTAAACACAGACGGAGCAGAGGGCTGATCGAGGGCCATGGACTGGTGCTCAGTACAGTGAATAATTGAAATGTATGCATGTTTAACACGTTATCAATCCTATTCATGCTAAGATCCACAAAACCACACAATAAATATTAAATATTGTCTTACCAAGGTAGATTTTCAAAAGCCAAAACTGCTCAAGGTAATTTGGGCCAATTCACCTGGAAGCCTGAGAGCCAAGAAAAATTTGTCTGAGGGCCGCATTTGGCCCACGGGCCATAGTTTGGACATGCCTGATGTAAATGGAAGATGGATATGTTTAATTCCATATTATAACATTACAGGCAATACAATAACATCTCCATGGAGACAAGCAGGTGGCATACCCTACATCAGAAAAGTTACATTGTGCACCTTTAATATAGTATATGGCAGATCCAAGTACTCAAGGTATACTAGAAATAGCCAATGAATCACTGTAGAATTATTTGAGTATTGGGGCCAAATACTCTCCGAAATTAAAACAAAGACTTAGATTTGATTAGAAGTTAGAGGAAGATCTGAAGAGGAGTTTCTCTATATTGAGAGTTGTCCTCTGTTGCTTCAAGACCCAGTTCAAACCCAGTGGATGTGACTGGCACAGAGACACTGACAGACCCCAAACAACTGCGGAAGCTCCGACAACAGCAACTGCAGCAGAAGTTCAGACAAGAAATGGAGGCCAAGAAGATGCAAGAGAAACAGCAGCACCACCAGCCCTGTGAGACAGGGGGTGCCAACGAGAATCACTCAAATGGAGGTGCTCTTTTTAAATGTTTAGTGCTTTATATCTGGTTATACAGCTTCAAATCAGCTCAGGTCTTTCAGCTTAGAATAACATTTAGATAACAGTTTACACACTGCTTGAATGTTTTATTGTGACATCTTGCACCATGTTTCTACCTTGCTGTTTGTATTATATTAAACATTTTATTTGTCATCTTTTTCAGATTGCCGTGTGCCTATGTCAACCTCTCCTGTACCACCCAAGGAGGAGTATTTAGCAGGTGCAGTAATCAACCACTAGAGGGCCTTGTAAACAAACATCATATGCCTCTTGAGCTGGTGATCAAAAAGATTAGGTCCAGATAATAGTTAAAGTGATTGAATAGTTCCTGTTTCCATAGTAAAAATACCAGATAAAACTGTCATAAAAATAAAGTTTTATCTTCAGCAGTTAATCTGTCTCCTCTCAAATGTTATTGCTCTAGGTGTATGAAATGGGTACTTCACTGAAGTATTTTTTGACCATCACAGTTCAATTCAGAAACAAACTTACCTAAAAAAAAAAATAGCAGCCTAACTGAGAACATCCTGTACCTGTGCTTGTCTGCAGATGACCCTGAGCTGTGGGACTTCACCCTGGAGGGGGTGGATGTGCTTGTTGTCCCAGCAGAGGGGCCCAGCCGAGGGGGCCGTCCCAGCACACCCAGTAACCACCACATGCAGACGCGCAGCAAGACCCCCCAGCGGCCACCCGGCAGACCCCCCGAGCACACACACAGCACAGGGCAGTATAGGGCGCAGTATCAGAACCAGACTCACCAGACAAGAGGTGAGATTTAAGTGTATAGGAGTTTTATGTGCCCATATACCTTTTACAAAATCTTTTTACAGGTGAGGCCTTCAGTCCATACAGACAAGGACAACACATGAAAAAACGCAGACTTGACACATAATCTTATGTCATTACATGGTAATTTATTATGAGCTTTTCTCTAGTTATATGCAATGTTTGTTTTAGACCAATTTTGTACAAGTGTTCACTTGCTGAATAAAGGGCAGAGTATCAGTTTAAATGATATTTTTATTTGTTTTTTACATTTTGTACAATGTGAAAAACATACACAACAGACACTGAATCACATAAGTCATAAGGAGCCAACAGAGATCTGATGCTGAACAGTTATTACTGCGTGTCAGAGGACGCAGAGTACATCATGTCTAAAAGTAGTTTAGGAGCACACCAAGGACCGAAGCATTGTGAGCCCGTGCTGTACAGTGACTGGGTACAGGTCGCTTAAGTGGGAGATAACAGATCAACGCAGCCGGCATGCAGATCTCCTATACTGACTGATACTGAAGTTGTGCATGTCAAGTTGAATTGCTTTTAACAGATAACACTTGATGAAAAAAATGAAAAGAATTAATTTCAATATCAAAAACGTTGAAGTCAGTAACAACCCGCTTCAGCATGCAAATGTTTCCATTACCCCTCGTCCCTATAAAACTTTAAACATTGCATATTCTGCATTGCAGTAACTTATTTTTTCTCTAGAGAAGTATATCTACGAGCAGGCAACAGTCACAATGACAGCATGGCACTCATGTGAGGGGCTGCAGAAGTATGGCCAGCGTGGGGCGCTGTAACCTTTACACGTTCTCAGATCACCCTGCCAGACAAGTGCTTCCAGTAAATGGTTTAATGAGAAATCCACAAAACAAATGTCAGCCAACCCATGAATGCATTAGCCTATTATAATACACAGCCAATTAGGCACACATCTGTAGCTGCAGAGGAAGGATGTACCCTTCTGAGCTCATGGTCCTGTGGAACGCTCCGTGTGCCTAAGCTGTCATGTCACCTGTGCATGTCTGACCCACACGGCTACAGCTGGATGAGTGGAACTATTCATTAGTGAAGATGCAAGGCACTAAAGTGTTCCTCGGATTTGTGACGGTGTTGAGTAGATCACCACAAGCATACTTCAGTGACAGTGAACAATACGTGAAACCATGACATACTGTCGTATATACAAGAAAATAGAAAAGGGGCAGGGTGTCATACATAGAAGAGCTTAATAAACAACAGGATCAATCCTGTGCCATGAAGAGACCAAGAGAAACAACCCTGCAATTGCACTTTTTATATTCCTTAAACTACATGTTGTTTAACAACCTTTAATAATAATTACAGTGAAACAACATCAAAATCTGATGGTTGAATACAGGTCCATAAAGAACATTTTCTTAAATATATGTATACAAAAACAGACCACAGAAAGAGAACCCCAGACATGTGATTTAAGAATCTAATATTGTACTAAAGGCGGTTGTTTTCAGATATGACTAAACCAACACCAGCATTTCTGTGTAAACTCCTGGGACCTGACGAAGCCCAGATACCACTGATACAATTCAAATAACCCAGAGGGAAGTGAAGTGTACTTTGAACTGCCTGTGTTTGACTGAGAACTACTTGGTAAAGTGGTTTTGGGATTCTAAACAACAACTCTCTTTCCATACAAATATGAAAACACCCTGCAATCACATTTGACCAGATAGTGATCTACAGCAGCATCATGTGTAGGTCTAAAATCATGAATGGTGCTCAACACCAAGACAATGCATTTGAATAGCAGATCCACTGGCTTACAGGTCAGGTGTAAAGGATCAACTTAAAAGAAATCTGTATGATACAAAACTCACTTAACAGCAGACTCACAGTGACATAAATAGACTTACTATGGAATTATAACCAAGTAAATATATATGTACAAAATTAAGATGTTTGGGAGATAGATTAAGGCCACAGTTATAAGGGATAGTATGTATTTTCCTTTTCTCTTATTGCATTGTTCTTATACAGATAGCCACCAGGACCTCTGTACTGCACAGCTACCCTGCTCATTCACCTCTGTCCAACTTACACAGTCCTTCTTTTTCATAACATTCATTTGACATTTCCTCTCCTCCATTTGACACACCTCCAGCAATCCTGACACTGTTTCCTTGTGAACTACCCATGCCTCTTCGGACATCCTCTAGTTCTACTATGCCAATTACTCATGGATTTTTTTTAAATGGCAAGTGGCTTATAGTCATTATTGGCAACATTTGGGCCTGTGACAGCATTTCACTTTCTCCTCTGACAACATCTTTGGCTGCTGTCAGCTATGCCTTTGGTCTGTTATTTAGCAGACACAACTGACCAACGTGTCACAGTTGAAGCCACAGCTGATGGCAGGATAGGTTTGTGTACAAGCGACGGCTGTGGATGAATATTGCACTCTCCCTCCATTCACCAGGCACACAGGCCAACCCTATCACAACTAAACACAAATGAAAATAAAAAAGCATTATATGTTGCCAAGTAAAGAATAGAGCAAAAAGAGCAAGTGGTTTAGGGGCTGTGCTCTTTGCTCTAAGTGGTCCTCTGTATGAGCGCACTGTGGGCTATGTGGGCCTCAGATTAGTCCCTCCAGAACTGGACTTTGGTGGAGCCGTGCTAGTTCCCATGTGGTAGCCCTGGTGCAGCGACACTGAGCTGGTGGTGGATGGCTGGTACTGGGCAAGGGGCTGTGCAGGGTTAAGCATGCTGACCTGACACGTGCCTGTGGGTCCGGCCCACTGAGAAGAGCTGTAAGGGGCAGAGGCGTAACCGAAACCTGGGGTCACTGGACCCAAAGAACCTTTTCGAGGGCCCAGAGGGATTGAGGAATTGGCCTGGGTTGGAATTTGAGTTGAAGTGGAGCATGTGGGGTTGGGTGGAGTGGGGAGAGTTGGGCAGAGGTAGCCTGGAGCAGAGTATTTTCGGCCCAGGTTGGCTGGTGGGATATTCGGCTGAAGAATGGAAATGGTTGTAGTTACTATTTGTGAGCTAATTACAGGTTTGAACAAATGCATATAAAACAGAGCACTTACATCATGTCCTGCCTGTGATCCTGTCTTTGGACCCTTCTTGCACTGTGAAAAGCTGATCGCGTCCCGAGCAAAGTTATCCACCAGCTGATGGAGGTCATCAGTGAAAGTGCCCTTGCCCTTTTGGGGATGAGCAGCAGAGCCCCCAGAAAAGTGGTTGTGGACGGGGCCTGAACCGTTGGTTGAACTTGTCACATTTGTTTCTGGCAAATAGAGGATATAAGTGAGCATCATCATATCTAAAGTGATGTTGTACTGAGCAATTCCTGTGTGTCTGGACCTACCAGTGGAGCTAATGATTGGCATTGAAGTAGAGGAAGTCAGCAGAGGTGATTTACATGCCGCTTGTGAAGTCTCTATTGTTGGATCTAAAACTGTTCCAGACGAAGTATCCTGCTTTGGAACTGCCTCTGAACTTTTAAGGTGTTGGCCAGACAGAGGAGTTCCTACAAATGTGGGTGTGTTAATTTATTACGTCAAAAGTCAAAGTGAAGATGACAGTGAGTGTAAGAGAAGTCCATACCAGGATGTGAGGGGCTGCGTGCAGACTTGTGGGTCTTGCTCTTTAGTCTGCGGCGGCCTCCAGCCATTGCTACGGCCGGTGATAGAACAGAAGGGGGTGCAGCTTTTCCCATGCGTGTGAACAGAGCCTCAATTTCCTCTTGCTGACGCGTCTGCAAAGCCTGAATCTCCAGCATATGTCTGCAAGTACAACAACAGGAGGTAAGTGGCTGTAAAGTAGCTCTAAATGAATATTCTACGGTCCATTGAATGGGCCCCATACTTTTCTCGGAGGCGGCTGATTTCCTTCTGCAGTGCTTCATCCTCGGCCTCTGAATCCTCGTCATTGTCACTGCTGTAAGGAGTGTGTGTGTTGTGGGGTTCAGAGGTGGATGAGGATGGCCCGTTCTGCAGGGTGGTCCTATGCGTGAGATTGTGGTCTTCTGCTGGAGAAGAGCTCACTGTCGGGAGATGTCTCATCAGTACTAATGCAGGGACTAACATGGTCATGGGGTTATAAATGACAGACACAAACCTGTGACAGAGAAGCGGCCCACCCTAGAGCCAGCACTGCCTGTGGAGGGTGTAATGGAGCTAGTGGACACTTGAAAACGTCCAATTGTTTTGGTGTGCTCACTGTTCAGATCATCACAGGACATCGGGCTTCCATTTCTCTTATCAGTGGCACTTATTTCTTTGGACAGACAAGACGATCGATGAAGAGTATTTTCTGGACTTGATGGAGAAGAGGATGATGAAGAGGTTGAGGTACATGATGATGTCATGGAACAGGAAGAGACCACATTCGGAACCTCTGGAACGGTGGTAGATGCATCTGTAGCAATGGAGACCTGTACCAGAGCAGCAAGTCAAAACTAAACTCTTAAACCTGTACCAACTCAGATCAAAAATGGTAATTTGTCACTCACCTGGAAACGTCCAAGTGTGAAGCCAGTCCCTGGATTTGATGCTGCATTATTTCCCTGCACAGTCTCTGGGCTAAGAGCTCTTCTCAATTGGGAATCTAAATGATTCATCACCGGTTGTTGATTTGGTCCAGGAAATGGTGGTATAAGGTCAGCAGAAGGTGTTGCAGATGGATCAAAACCAGCAGGTAATGTCTAGGTAAAAACAAAATAAGGACATTGAGAATGTTGTTGATGCTGTGCTCTTTAGTTATATTCTGAACTCACCTGAGCCCTGGGTTTAGTTGGTGGGGTTTGGGCATGTCCTTGAGCGGCAGTCCCAGCTGTGAGGGGGAGGTTGGATGGGGGCACCAGAGCCTGCCCTGGGGGAGGAGACGAGGTGCCTGTTGGAGGGGAGGAGGTGCCTGTGCTCTGAGAGGGGTCCATAGAGGTGGAGGAGGTGACAGGTGGGTCTTTAAAAAGTGAGCGCAGTTTTTTGTCCAGGGCTTCTATGTCATCCCTGCCCCCGCTCTTGGTCTGGACCTCCGACCCTTCGGCCTCTGATGACTGAGACTGGATTTGGTTCTGAGTGGTTATTGAGGCTGGAGGAGGCTGCTGGTTAGTACTGACCACTGGTGGATTTTGGGAGCCTGGCTGTATGGGATGGGTCGGTGCATTTGTGGGCTGCACGGATACAGCTGCACCATTAAAAGGCTGCTGCTCTGAGACGGGAATGGTGCTACTATTGTTAGAAGGAACAGCAGCATTAGAGGACACAGGGGGATTGGCCTGCCCTGCAGACTGAGAGGGCGGTACCTGAGGCGGGGGCATTTGAGGGGTGGCCATTTGTGATGTCGGCAATTGAGGGGTAGGTACTTGAGGGGTAGGGTCTTGAGGGGTGACCATTTGTGATGTCGGCATTGGAGGGGTGGGTACTGGAGGCGTGGACATTTGTGGTGTGGGCATTTGAGGGGTGGGGGAACTGATAGAGATAGAAGCAGGGGCAGTGGAGGTTTGTGGGGGCTGTGGTTGGACAGATTCAGTGGTTAACTGGAGAGGCAGAGCAGGCACTACAGCAGCAGGCGCTTGTGTTTGACTGGATGCAGTGGGTGGAGAGACAGTCTCAGTAGTGGAGGTGGTGCTTGTTGATGAAGTCATGGACGCGGCAGGAAAAGTAGCGCTTGTGGTGGATGGCACGCTCTCTGGAGAGAAATGGCTACTGATAGATTCCTGACCAGTCTCTGCCGGTGGGACTGAACCTGTGTTTTGCTCCGTGGCAGGAGGATTAGGTTTATCACTTCTCTCTTCATTTACTTGTTTTATTTTCCGAAGCCCTTCTTGCAGAACTGAAGCTGGTGCAGATGAAGAAAGGCCCAGAGATCCAGAGGTAGCTGTCAAAAAAAACAAAATTAAGTCCCTGAGATTTTGAAACCAAACCAATTATTATTCTAATTTAAATAGTATTCTTTTCAATAATGAAGTATGCCATACCAGAGACTGGATCATCTCCTAAAGAGGTGTTAAAAGACGGATGGCCAAAGAACTGTTCCCTGAGACGTGACTCAGGCACAGGACTCACAATGAACCTTCTTCCTGCTGAATGCACCACCTGAGCTGTAGTGCTGGGAGAAATGCCTGGAAAAGCACACAAGCATGTCAATGATCAACATAACATTAGGGATTTATAATTCAGATAAATTATAAACCTGGTAACATGGGCACAGATAACTCTTGCTGTTGCTGACGATCACTCATCTATGAACAAAATAAATGCAATTAATAACCCATTTATAATTAATGTTTGTTTTTATTGCTTACATGTCAGTATTTAACCAATTATAAATGAGTCATACTTGTGGGAACACCTCCTTCATGCCTTCTCCTTTTTCATCTGCCATTTCTATAACTTCACGAATTTGTTCGATGAAAGACTCGCGTTCACTCTCCAGAATGAACTCACTCTGGACCTGATCCAAAGCAGAGTGGAGTGAGAACAGTTCCACATTCACCACAAATAGGAATGCAAGCATTATCAGCACCATGATTTGAGCAATCTCCTCTGGATTATCCCCATCAAGGTCAAACCTGAATGTCACCATCTTCCTGTTGTGCGTCTCGAGCTGACACTCTGCAACTCGATCCCCGACATTAGAGATCTAAGAGAACATTTGGATGAGTGTTGTGGTAAAGTACAAACCAATATGAACAATGCCTGCTCTTACACTAAGCACATTCAGCTTGGCTCTGGCACACTTCTCATGGCGAGAGCGGCTGCGCACAGATCTTCGTTGGGGGCGTTTCAGGGAGCGTCCCTCATGGCGACCACCAGATGTAGAGTTTCCTTCATTTCCATCACTCAAACCTGATGCTGCATCTGACAAACAGCTGTAATACAATATGGACTATTAGTTGACAGGCCCACAGAATTTTGTTAATGGTGTCTGACAAGCCCATGAAAGTGCTGGACATATGTATGAAAGACACAATAATAAAATAAATTCATTTAGTTAAGCTCTACTGACTTCTCCATGGACTGCTGCACTGGGGCTGTTGATGCTGGCGGCTGTTCAGTTGTTGTAGTCTGAGGGGCACTTACAGGAGCCTAAAACAATCAGGAAAAAAATAAGAAGTGATAGGACGGGGCGTTTTCAAGGGCAGTACATGATTAGGAGCAACATTTCTGTGAGTAAATGTTAAATTAGTTAAGTGCATGTTTTACAAACACCGCTATACCCCCAGTGGGACGAACTGACGTAATGGACCTTGCCCCTGTACAAAATCTTCTGATTTTACACTTTTACATGAAGCTTTGCATTGGCATACACTGTTTTTTGGTCTGTAGAAGTTGTATTGCAACCTTTTTAGACATGAAGAATTCCTAATCCATTTTATTTCTGTATGGAGTGTGCATATTGTATTTAAAAGTAATCTGATTAGTTAAAGTAGAGTGAATGAAAAACAAAGCACTGCAAACATAATGAGCTCTGGTTAGTACCTGCAGAGCAGGAGGGGTAGTCGCCTGATAGAGAAAGTAAAGATGCTCTGCATCAAAAGGAGGAGATGTGATGGGAGGACTTGGGTCACAGGCCCAAGACTAAAACAGATTTATGGCAGAATGGGCAGCATGCAAAAGTAAAGTGAAAAAGAAAGTTCATTGAAAGAAAAGGCTTAAAACAGTTTGAAATTAAACTCAAGACACAGGTCTCACGGTAAACTTATGCATTTGTCACCTGTACCTGCTGGATGCCAGTCTGTGCTTGTGGCAGAACAGAACTCTGGCTGACCACACCAGTGTCTGCTGCAGGGGGCTGTGGAGGGGACAACTGGGACGTATTCTGAACAACCCCTGGCTGTACAGGAATCTAAAACACCACAAGGTACAAAAGACAAAAGTAGAAAAAAAAACACTGGTCAAGCCACACCTGGACATCACCTGTTGTGATGGCACCTGTACTTACCTTCCTACTGTATACATTTTTATTTTCTTCCAAATGTAGTACAACATGATTTGTGCAATTATATCAAAATGGTTAAATTTCAGAGTACAGTTTTATTGAAGTCATACTTACCAGTGCCTCTAAATAAACTATAGAATAGCACATAGTTTTTTGTAGATAAGGAACATAAAAATGGGACATTTTATCTACCTGAGGGGGAAGAGTTGATTGGTAGTAAACGCCGAACTATAAGAAACAAAACAACACAGGATAAGAGAAGGAAAGCTGAGATAAATAAATTAGGCAAGGCCAGGGGTCTTTTTGGGGAAAAAGCATCTGCAATAGATGCACCAAAGCAAGATGAAACTAATTAATACTGAACAATTAGTCTTGTTCAACCTGCAGAAGGTTTACATCTTCGCATGCATGTTTAATATATATAATATATAACACACACACACACACACCTGCTGAGGCACAGCCGGACCCGTCTGGCTGCTGGGAGGAACAGGAACTGCTTCTACATGGATGCCTTGACTCACAGGTTGAACCTAAACGGCAAAACAAAGAATTTCAAATAACTAAAGAACTTGTGTATGGGTGTAAATGTGGTAGACGACTGACCACTGGCAGTGGCTGTGGTGGCGAGTCACTTTGTGTCTGAGGACTTAACACCGTGGGCTGAAACAGGGGCTGGGCCGTGGGAGTGCTGTAAGATACAACTGGCTGGGCAGGGTGGACATCAAGGGGCATGGATGAATGGGGTGGCCTGTCTCCCATTTGAATGCCTATAGGAGAGAAGGATAATTATGATCTAAATGTTTCCTTAAGACAAAGCAAACCATGAGCAGCTTCAAACCTGCACCTGCACCTCCTCCAGTGTGGGGCTGTTGGTCTGCCTCAGCGTCCTCACACTCTGGCTGACTGGCAGCTACACTCTGGCCTTGGACAGTGACAGGGATTTGGCCAGAGGACTGAGGAACATAGGAGAATGAATGTGGAACGCCGCTGAGAGGGCCAGACTGAGGAATGCTGTAGCTGGAGGATGTTAGGTTCTGTTGAGACGCAGGCTGAGCCGCCACTTGTGAGCTGTGCTGATTTGGCTGTGGTGACCCATAGGGGGCAGACTGGAGCACTGGCTGGGACACAGGAGCCTCTACACTGGGTTGTGGCGCTGGCTGCTGAAGAGGCACCACAGGGTTCTGCTGCTCGTCTTCAAAACATTGTTTCTCCTGATCTTCCCGAACCTTTGACACAAGACAAACAATATTAATAGATGTTAATATATTCAATTAACATTGAGTCTTCAATAGCTCATAGGACAAGATATCCACCTTTTGTCTCTGTGCTCTTTTACGACAGATTAGGGATGCTCTGTCCTTAATTGCTTTGGCTATTGTTTTAAGGTCACCATCACATATATACCCAGACTCAACCTACAAAAGAACAAACATTTATTATAAGAGTAAATAGTCTCACATAATAATCTGTTATATTAATTCTACAGTAATCTATTCACCACAAGATTTATGTTAAACTTACCATTTCCTGAGCCACATCTTCTGGCACATCTTTACTGAGATCGAAAGAGAACTCAATTGCTTCATTGTCTTTGTACTTCCCTTTGAGTTTCTTCACATCTTCAATGCGGAGCCATAGTTTGATAGCCTCCATCTCTCCATCGTCCTCCTCTGCCAGTTCCACGCGCACACCTGTATCCTCCTGGAAAAAGGCGTGGTTTAGCAGATCCTTGATCGAGTACCTAAACAACACACAGACAGCCGCTCAGCAAACATGTCACCAAGCTTTTCTCTACATGTCTATGTGAATCCTCAACCTTTCGTCTTTGTTCTGGCGAATACAGCCCTCGATGATCTCCTTTACTTCAGGAATCGCCACCTTGTCAAAGCTGCCAGGCTTCACTCCCTATGAGACACAGACATCAAAATAAAAACTCTCATTCTTATTGGATCATCTGTTTTGAAATGGTTTTAAATATAAATGTAGAGTGAGATAGCTTCTTCCTGCCATTAAATAATTTCTCTAGAAGCATTCTTTGGTCAGTCAAGCATCTCTAGAGCCTGTTAAAAGCAGAGCTTAAGATGGGGTCACAGTTGTTTTCAGTACATAATGGCACTGTAATTATTGTATTTTTCATTGTTTTCAAGAGGACTCGTTTTTAGATCTTCAAATGCATTAATGGAAATCACTTTGGTTCAGTTGCTGTTGTAAAGTGCTATACAAATAAGGCTTGATTGCATTATTGAAAATATAACCCTTAACTGAAGTCCTCCATTAGACAAAGTTGATTCTTGTGAGCTTTAAGTAATGTTAGAATGTTGTTACCTCATCAAAAACATAGATGGAGTTGTGTTTTGTAGCCCTTTATTATTAGTCTGTCTACATCTCCAAAGCTCAAAAGGCTCTGTTCCACATTTAGTAGACGTTTTCAAGTGAACAGCTACCTTTTACACCTTTATTTCAGTAGAGACGGGAAATTCCAAGGCTGAAATTATTCAAACGTTTTGAAGGACTATGGAGTATAAAAACACACTGGAGCGCTTCCTGTATTATCATGTGACATCACAAGGTGTTTACAGTTTGAGAGAAGAACTCAGGCTAAATATGCAGGGTTTTTGAGTTAAACGTGTGAATGAAACAAAACACAACTCCAGGTATGTTTGTGAAGAGCATAACAGAAAAAAATTGCTTAACATGGGTTCTTTAAGTGCAAAATGAGGATTTCAGGCTCCTATATACAGCGGATTTACTGTAAATCATCAACAGAGGTGGTTAGTATAGATATCAAGGTCTTGAAGATAAGACATCATGGACAGGTTTGCCCATATTATGTACAGTACAGAAAAAGGCCTCGTCAGTCTTATGATTCATATTGTTGTATTAACAATGTATTGTTACACACATGTTGCACTGCTGCTTTGTTAATTTTGTCATGTACTAAATCAAAACATGTTTATGCCTGTCACCATAACAAAGTGCGATAGATTGCTGAAGAAAATTCATACCCAATCTGTGCTGACGATTCAATAACCCTTAAGATCATCTTATAAAAAAAACACAAACTAAATACATTGTATGAATATCAAAAACATGAGCTGCAATAAATAACAAAATCAAACCCTTTAGTACTCACTTCTATATCAATAGTATCTATAATGTCTATGATGTATTGTTGTACAGAACAATCAAATAGTACAAACCGTACGCATGATAAATTTGACCTTCAAAAATATTTGCTTCATCTAACTTTCATTAAATAATGAGTCAGTTCATTTTGTGACAGGCCTAAACATGCCATCTAAAAAAAATATATACAAGTTCATATTACTGTGTGCCAATGGTGCTTGAGAAAATAAATGTTTTAAATAGATAGTGTTGCAGTTAAATACATATGCTGATGTAGACCCATGACCATGTAGCTGTGGTCTGTAAACAGAGGAGATGGAGGCAGCAGAAGAGTGGCACATGTGCACAGAGGGAGAACTTACACTGGTTACTCTGCGGTAGATCTGTGCAGCGTTCTGGCACTCTGAGTACGGGTACTCGGAGGTGGCCATCTCCAGCATGCACATTCCAAAGGCATACACATCCACTGACTCGTCGTACTTCTCCTCATACATCTCAGGAGCCATGAACTCTGGGGTACCTTAAATCAAAACAACTATTCAGAACTCCTTACTGACTGACAGGACTTCTCTCAGCCCATTGCCTCTCTGCACCTCTAACCCCTCTGGGGGTTGAGGAAGAGGCGGATAAGATGATTGAGCAGTCTGACGCCATCTTCTGGAGCAGAACCTGTGAGGTGAAAGTTGGCAAAGAGAGAGAGAAGAAATGGATAGGGGAAAAGAAAGCAAAAAGGAGAAAACAAAAGAGGAGGAAGAATCTGGACTCAGTTAATCTGCAAATAAGAAGGCACTTGTTTGTCTGTGTAAGACCATATCATGTCATTAATCAAACCGTCTGTGATAGGCAATGTGAAGGACACACTTCTGTTTGGATTTACATTTTTACAATTCAGAGATTGAGTTGTTTGGACAACACTGTGACTTAACCCAGTCTAGCTATGGAAATAACTTTCTTAAACCTTTAAAATTACTCACCTGGGGCGACCAACTTACCTTGTCCTCTTGACCTAAAGGAAGAGTATGATGAGAACAAATGAAGTTGATCCCATAGCTAGTTATGTGCTCAGCAGTGTGTCTCTGCACATCACTCTAGAGCCATCAATGAGTGCTCAGTGTTGGAGTTCAAAAGCAGGTCTTACACAGAAAAACGTTTCTCAGTGTGTTTATATTGATGTGTTGTACAGCACACGTTGAAACTTACCAGGCTCTCAAAATCTCATACTTACACACTGACCAGCAGTACCCTATTCATTCCAAACAGCAGAATGGGGCATAGCTGAAGCTACAGCCTATGTTTTAGAAAATACCCAAAAACAAGACAAAATAAAAAGGAGGAACAGAGAATGTGCAATTCCTCCCAGGAAACAAAGCCCTTAAGCACAAAACTCCAGTCCTGCAATATTTCAAACAAGAATAAAAGCCAAACAAACTCCTGTTGAAGCAAACCCATAGAGACACATGTTAAACATTATAGATAGAACAGACCACATATTTCCAAACCACAGGACAAAGACCACTCTATAACAAATGCAGAGGGCCATACCTTTAGTCATGGCCAGGCTTGCCTGCAAAAGTAGTGACAAGAGCTACTAAGACAAACACTTGGTTACTACCTAGTGCCAGTGAATGACTTGATAGTGTTTTAGTGTGTAAAAGGAGGAAATATCACGGCTTAATTTGGTCTTCGCTGTAGCTGTGGTTTGTGGGAGAGCTGAAACACAGTGGTCTGTTTTTAACCATATAAAACACATTTTCTAAATCTATAATAAAACAAGAGAATTTCAAAGCTATTATGGTCTACTGGGCTCAGGTCGTACCTATAACACTTTTGGCAAAGGATGCCCTCTTGAGTGTGGCCAGCCCCAGGTCGCCAATCTTGACAGATCCAGTTGGGCCTGTGATGAAAATATTGTCACACTTGAGATCCCTGTGAATGATGGGCGGGGCTCGAGTGTGTAGAAAGTGAAGGCCCTTGAGGATTTGTCTGCACCAGCTGCGCAGCACCTTAATCTTCATCACCTTAAAGCGCTTCAGGTATCTACAAGCACAAAGCAGCCATTTTAAGAGTGGGGCTTCGTTTATTCTCCATGTGCTTGGTTTGGGACTTACGTTTTTAATGTGCCTGATGTCATGAGTTCAGTGACCAGTACAATGCACTTCTTTCCTTTGGAGGGCCCTTCCCAGGAGTCATAAAAACGAACAATGTTGGGATGTTGCAGTCCCTTTAACATCCCAGCTTCTTCTTTAAAGCGCTGTCGCTCGGTTTTGGAGAGCTTGCGATCCTAGAAAGACAAGTATAAGAAAACCATATTTTATACACGTAATATAAATTGATACAGAAATTGATGTGTTGATATAGGATCATTATGAATCATGCTAAACCACACTTCAAGTTTTCGTTGCAATTCTCTTGACCTACATTTACATTGTGCAGGTCCACACAGATGATCTAAGTGCACAGTTATGGTGTACGTATGTGTGAAGACATTCACTAAAAACAGAAAAAGGTCTAGAAACAAAACACGTTTTGCTTACTTTAAATATTTAATAATTTAATAACTGAGACCAACAATATGATATCATATGAGCCTGTAAGATATACACTGGTGATGTAGTTTACAGAGGAGTTTGCAAATAGTAGTAGGAACTGACCTACTTCAAAGGGAGTTGTTTAGAGTGTTTTTCTCCTAGCACTCTGCACATGTGAAAACAGTCATGTAAAACATCCATGATATCCAAAGAAGCCACAGCATCAGCCGACCAAGACTAGTATGACACCGCAGGAAGCTCACAGTCAGTTAATAAATGAATGTTCATCAGAAAGTTCATAATGGTAGATGCTATAGAAGTTTATCTAATGGTGGTTCCTAACACCATTTGCTTTCAGGACATCTACCAGTTTAAGTACACTAGAAATTAATAGTTTTGATTGTAGAGTACTTCTTTAGGTTCATGCCACATTAGTCTTGTCAAAAAAACAATGGCTTTCTATGTGCCATACATCACACACTAATGACCAGGATCACATAAAAATGTGTTGCAGAGAACCCTGTTGTTATTTTTTACAGAAATGTAGTGTTGAATTCTAGGCTAAATGAGGGAAATCATGGGCAGTAAAGTAGCATCTGCTCCGGTCATCTGATTATAAACTCAATGTGTTTTTTTTTTTTTTTCCTGAAAGCTCAGTAGTCAGCCAATGAGAGTCCAGAGCAGCTGCAGATGAATCACCCAGTCTGTGTGACAGCAGGGCCATGACTCACACCATCTCTTTGGGAATGACTGCTTTGAATACGGTTCATAAAACAGAGCTCATAAACCATGCATCTAATTCTCTGAGCTTGATTATTGAAAATGATTCCTCTAGATTAGATTTGCAACCAGCCTAGGCCACTGCACACCTCACACCAACACACAACAGAAACGATACATAAAAGAATACAAAATAAGCAAAAGGCGAGTGGCACACTCACACTTTGAGGTTGACACTATTTCTACCTCAAGTCTTCTGTAACTGCAGACAAGGTGGCTCAATATGCTCAAAACTAGACCATTAAAATGCAAAGAGGTGGCTTTCTAAGCTTTATGATGTGATTTCAGATTGCCCTTTTGTATCTGCTGTGCAATTATATTAAGCATGGGGATTGGACACAAACCAAAAATAGGTTAGAAATTAAACAGCCAATGTTAATTTGAAGATGTGGGTCAGCAACTTTAAAGCATCAAAGTCTAAGAGGTCATGACCTGTCCATAAAAGCAGTGGGAGGCTATTGACAGTATAAAGCTGAGCGGTTGCATTTCTTCTAGTCTACTGAGCACTGTTAGCTAAATATAATGCTCAGCAATTGAAACTAATGCTTAGTTCATATGCTTAGTTACGTACAAGTCACAGACACTTTCAACAACTGGCTCAATTTAAAAAGGAGAAAAAGCAGGCACTGTATAGTAGATAACTAGCCAGAAGATAAATGAGTAAGCAAAAAGGGGAGGTTCCTGAATCGGTTTCTTTCTGAACTTCCTGAGCGCTGACCCAGTTATTGTTCAAACATGCCTGAAACATGAGCACTGCAAGAAATGTAGAGGTTCACTGGTGGGTGAAATGGGTGGACTCCTTAAAATACTTAGACAATGGCTCTGAACAGATGGCTTTCCAGGCGTGTGCTCCATTTTGTCCAAACTTTACACAGTGGGGTTATAAATGTTAGTGATACAGCATCTGACTGTCCATGACTTCAACACATAGGCCTTTATCACACAGCAACTGAGGGGATTGTCCCAACATTTGGCCCTCACAAGAATGTGGATCAAATTTCCAGACTACTATAGCCTAGAAATCAAAGACCGCAGTTTTCTAGTGTTTAAGTTAATGCTGTTTGTACAACCAATTATATTACAGTATAACTAAGGAGAAGAGTGAACCTTTTTACTAGTTAGATTCACAAACTAGTTAGACTTGTTCAGATGACCACACTTTCCTGATTACAAAAGAAAGTAGGATTGCAACAGTTTTCACAACTAAATGAACTACATAAATCAAATTAAATTATGAATTTAAAAAAGGACAAGAGCATAAAAGTTGTGATTTTTATCAATATACCATTATTTTCTTACCATTCTCTAAAAATATATTTTAAAAATCTCAATGTACCATTGGAATAATCATTTTACTAATAAAAATAGTGCCAGCACACCAATTACTAAAAGCTTCAGTGTGCAACCTTTATCCAAAAAATAGCCATTTTTTCTCATATTGGTTGTTTATTGAAATGAAAAATGGGCTTGCATCTCCACAACTTGACTCGTATTTGGCTTTGAGGAAGGCCTCCTGCTGCTTGTCCTAGCCTTGTGGCTAAATTTAGTTACAGGAATGTGCATTAATGTACACTGTCCCTGTCAAATGAATAAATAAAAGAAAATAAATATGCAATTGGTTAAACATGGTGTGTTACTATCAAACAAATAATAATGAGCAAAAACTGCTTTAAAATGTAAATCAACTGTTAACAGCCTGTATTTCAATCCTGACTGGGTCCATTATCGTGAAACAGACCTGAAAAAGGCTAAAACGCATATCTCTTATAATGAGAAAGTGCTGCTCAGGACCATACTCTTTAAGATAATCATTTTGATATAGCTTGTATGTCCATATAAGTTTTTTGATCAAGGCCTGTGCCAATTCCATACATTCAGGTTGCTGGCCTACACAAAATATTGGACAACCTGCTTTAAGGCCAATAGCAAACATAAAGCAAATATTGTCAGACTCTATAGATCCCTCTCTAGTTTAGAGAAATCATTTGTTAAAGGATCTAAATGATGAAGAATACTGAACAATTATGTGAATTTTTAAAAAGTGTGTGGGGGAAATACCAGGCTCAGGGTGGAAGGGCTTTGGATCAGGCCTTGGCAGGCAGCCTGCTGCTCCACACAGGAGATTCTTCATGAGGAATGTGACCCATTTTACATTCACAAGCATTTAGAGCAGGAATGCTCTGAGCATGCGCGCAGTGACTGAGGAGGGGGAGGGGCACGTGTCTATAATCTTCACATTGTTCAGTGAGTGCGTATAGCCGGGGCTTATATGTTGCCGTGTGAGGCCCTATGGCACTTGATGACAGAATAAAGGCATAAGCAAACATTTGAACACATACATTCACTTAGAGAATAAAGACTGACAGCAGAACTGCAGTCATTGTAAAAAGAATGATTTACTTGGTAAGTTAGATGTAGCAGCAAAACCTGAAAATCTGCTCATAAAAGTCATTGTGGTATATTACAATAGCAAATTTGCAAGAGAGTTTGAAGCTGTTAAAGTTTAATGTAGGGTATATTTATACAGAGGGATTTACGTGATAACCTATTTACATGTCATAAACAAAAGTAGCTGGAAACTACATTCATTCTAAATAAATAGGAATATATTCTATACTTTATACAATAATTAAAAAGGAAGCACAGGTCATGTGGTTCAAGAAGGAAATGAGCTGTGGCCTTTTTAACAGTGTGAAAGGAAGTGACTCTGGCACTGTTCCACGTGGCCTAAATCGGATGTGTGTCAACTATGGGACCCAAAACAATGCAGCAGGCTGCTATTTCAACTGTTTATTATTTGAATGAGAAGTGAATGCAGTGTCAATGTTGTTGAAACTACTAAGAAATAATTGTTAGTTTCATACCTGCAATTCACACCAGGCCACCTCCACCGTGGTCTCTGTGTCTAGGCCCTTGTAGACCGTCTTGAAGGAACCACGTCCAATCTCGATGTCAAACTTGAGGAACCTGCCATCAGGTGACGTTCCCACTGCTTTGGTCTCTGCTTCCTCAATGTCTTCTTGAACTTTCTTCTCTGCTTCCCTCTGCTCTGCTTCTGCTCGGGCCTTAGCAGAGTCCTTATTCTCTTCATCGGCCTCTTCTTCATTTTGAGCTTTGACCTCTGTAGTGCCCTCAGCTTCTGGTTGACTGGACAGTTCTGTTCCTATGCACGGTGGGGACTGTGCTGCAATAGCTTCCTCTCCATCACAGATGTTTTGGATATTTACAGGTCCTTCTTGTAAGGGTGCCACTTCTACCTTAGATATTTCAACAACCCTATCGTCTTCTTCACTTTTGCCATCATATGTAGACTTTTGGTTTTGTGATAATGTAGGTTCACATTTAGACAAGTGGCCAGCTGGGACCTTCTTCCTCTGGGGGGTGTCTTCCCGTGCCTGGACTCTCTGAGGTGCTGGGATGGGGATCTTGCTGGGTAGAGGCAGGGCAAGCGCAGTGGCATTCGAGTCACTGATAACGCTGCGACGGAGAAAGCGGTGTTCAGGGTTGCACCGATCCCGCTCCATGGTGTGGTGCCGGCGTCTCACTTCTGTCGGCCTGGGTTCACCCACCATCGAGTCAGAGCCGGAGCTGGGGCCGTTTCCACTCTTTTGAGGGGGAGCCAAAAACTTCACCATTTTGTCTCCAGGCTTTTCCGACATCCCACCACACACGCCAAAATTAAGAATAATGAAGGACAACTTAAAATAAAGATATTTCCATGTTTACAGTATGCCGTTTTGCAGTTGAGATCTTGGTGATAAAATGGATCTTCCAAACCTCTTTCACCTTTTACAGTTTTTATTGCTTATAGTTTTTGGATTTGCACTGCAAATTGACAATGTGCAGAATAGATGGTGTTCTTTTGTAATTTGAGGACTGAACACTGTTGTACAAACCACAGTGCAGCAAAGGTTGATGAGCAAGTCTTTTTAAATCATTTTCTTCCATCTTGCAAAGCAAAGGCTGCAGGTGTTTTCAGCATATGGAATCACTGATGAAAGACAAAGCTTGAAAACTCCTCCAGAAGAATCCAAATATCCTCTGGTCCAGATCAACTAAAAAATAAGAAAGTAGGATGAAGATGTAGGGTATTAAAATGAATATGTCAATTATCAACAATGTTTGTCAGAGTTGCCAAAATGTCCTTAAATGCAGTTTGTAAAACTTTAACAGAGTAGATCACAAGTGTGTTCCATCAGTTAAACATTGCCAATTCCTGTTTGAAATTATCTGTGCTACAAAAAAATTCTCAATAAAGCATCGACTATGAATGCATTAAGAGTCACGGGTGATCCTATTAAACAGAACTTTTAAATGTCCTTATAATCACAACCACATGCCCATAAAACGCGGCTGTTTGTGATAATCATAATTACAACTGTCAAAAGCCCGTGTCGTTAATGCACGCGTTTGTTCCGCAATGTAGTTACTGTCAAGGCACAAGACATAAATTGCATGACCACTGACCTGATATAAAAGTAGCCCAAAAGCGTGCCAGTACACTTATTGGATATTAGCACGCAATAGCTGCTATTATTATTGCAAAAATAATTCCCGTCTTACCATTTCTTCGCCGTTTTAATACGACTCTACAGCCACCTGAATAATGGCAACATCGGCCAAATACAATGCGAGGAGGAGCGACGGCTCTTTGTTAGCATGTTAACATGCACTGCTAAAATACAGCTAACACAGCTAGGTTAGCTCTCCAGAAGGCTCCGCAGGCTTAACCCTTCAGATGATAGCATTGTAGGAAATCAAACAGCCTCGCTTTCATCACTGAAATTCCTGTGTAACATTAACTCTACAGATTTTAAAGAGCTGCTCACTTGACGTGTCTTTACACTGTGCATCTCCATTTCTTTTCTCAATGGTGAATGCACCCTGCTAAAGCCCATATTGATTTGGCATTACGACAGCAGGAGGGCCATCGACGGTGGTAACAACTAGGTTAGCTTCCCTAATATTAGCTAGTAGCGTTAGCAGTTAGCAATAGGCGGGTCTCTGGCCTAAATCGAGTCCCACCTTCAGCTCACGACTAATATTCGTTTTATATCGTTATTCAACATCAACCTATAGTTTGTACATTTAGAACACGAACAAAATCAAAATACATAATACCTTTCGTATTTTACAGCTACATTGTACATTATTTGTGTTCGTCGGCAGAGTAAACGTTAGCTTTTATTCGCATTTGTTAGCATTGGGCTAGCTGAAATAACGTAGACGTTTGCCGGTGGGCGATAACAGCTCCTGACCTACCTCAAACAGCGCTCACAACACAGCTGTCACTGACGAATATTCCTTAGCATGACTTCGTCGTTGAATGTATAAGCCAGGTTACAGTTCAAAATGAAATCCACAAAGGTTCCGAAATTGGTTTCCTCCTGATGACTTAATATTACAGACAGTTATGATTTGTGGACCGCGGTGCAGCTGCTACATATTGACGAAGAAACAACTATTCCTGAAGGCGCCTGCGCCAGTGAAAAGTGACCTCATAACCAGCCACTCACCAGCACAGCCTACCAACCATAGACTGTATATAAAAGCTACCAACATTCAGCACACAAATGTATCCAGGGATTTTATTTATTTTTATTTTTTTTTATCGTAGTTATATATTTATGTAGAATCTAACCTTCTATTTATATTGTTATATTGCTGACTTTTTGTAAAATATAATTGCAAACAAATTTGAAAATTATAATAGACCTAATGGTAAACAGTTCGTGAAAAAGTTTGAACTGTCCTGAATTTTATCCTAAATTATAATGTTAATGCATTTGTTCAATAATTATTAGATGATTGATATTGGGGTGATCTCTACTAATGTTCTCGACTGCTCAGAGTTCAGATTTCCTCAGACTGTATTTATTAGACGTATTTTTAAACATCTTGGAACCTAACGAAGTCTGAGTCGAATAGTGCGCAGCTTCAATATGCCTTCTTGAACCAGGGTTTGGGAAAATACGTTTTACGGTCAACACTGCCGACTGGCGGCAGCAGTTTGTCACATATCTTTCAGTAATATGTGAGTTACACTTTGGTCCTACCAGTAGCGATCCTACACGGATTTACTCCCCGGACGAAACCCCCTCCCGGGTCGGATCGGGTAAAAAAAAAAAAAAAAAAAAAAGTGAGGACTTGTCCGCCCGAGTCTACGACCGCCCCTGGGTCCTACTACTCTTTCTACAATAATCCCACATATCTTGGGGCAGTGTAGTCCTGCCTATGTTCCCACAGCTCTATTTTCCCACATTTCTTAAAAAAATCAGTGGCGCTTTAGGCAAACAAGGTAAGTTTATATGTATAGCACAATTTGTAACAAAGTAATTCAAAGAAGTTTATGTAATACAGATAACATAATAAAGACTAAAACCCTTTCAGTGAAATGAACAGCTAAACAGAATGGTTATGATACTAGGCTAGATTTGAAAGTTCATAACTCTCATCCAGGCCTTTTAACTAAAATCTCACAACCAGGCCCAATCCTAACCATTTCAATTTAACCATAAATGATCCTGCCACATACCAATTTCAGGTGCTATACATTCAGATAGGAGCCCTCTCGTGAACGCGCATGGTAAGCGTGGCGACCACTGGCGATCAGCGTGAACGAGCAAAACGAGTCTTGACGTCACTGAGGCGCCTGGCTCTCCTCTGGGCCACTATCGCTACTGCAAAACGATGAGAAAATCTGATGCCCACCCTCAAATATCTAAGCGAAAATGAGAATAAATGCAACATTTTTTTACCTGACCAAGGGAACCAATTTTGGCTCATTTCGGAGCACGAAGAAGTTATCGTTCAGTTAGTTTACGTGAACGGATTTTCTCCATTCGCTATTGTGTTAGCGAGGAAAAATAGAGGCTCGGCTTGACTACGTAAATCGGATGGACTCTCCTCTACAAGTTGCGGTGAGCTAATGCTGTACTAGTGATTTGATGCATTACTGGACATCTGCTGTGTTCGTCGGGCGCTTTGTAAGCCTCCAGGCCTAATGCTAGTTGTAGAAAAGCTCAGCTGAAAACAAGTCCGCTACGCATAGAGGAAAATGATATGGTTTGATATGGGTGTCTAAAACAACTACGGCGAAAGGCACATATTATGGGTCTTCTCTTTGTCAGTGGTTTCACTTTTCTATGTATAAACTGTGTCACTGTGAAGGGACAATTTACGTGCATTTGCGGTGACCACTGGATGTAGTGAATTTTACAAATCGGGATTTTTTTTCCCAGTTTTGCCATGAACTATCCCCTCTTTACCCCTCCCATGCTAGCGACAGCACCTGGGAAAATCATGTAGTAATTGGTAAATTTGACACACTTCAGGCTGTCTATGTCATAGATGTATACTTGTTACTAATGAGATCAAATATAATTAAAACGATCCTTATTTTTGCTGCATTTTGCAAGAATACCGGGTCAGGTTAGCTGCTAGCATAGCCACGCAGACAATTTAAATGACAGGAACACCAGACCATCTCCACAATGTAAGGCTTAAAACTTGTCACTGAAAAGACATTGTCTTCATCGCCGATGATATACGTTTGTTTCGCAATTGCATTATTTTACATCAAGGGGTTGCATGAAGCATTTGCGCCAAAATGTACTATGCTGAATAGTCTAAATTATAATTGAATGTCTTTATGTTTTATTGCAGGTTGGGTGGAAATAATTACGCTTACTGGATAAGGAATACTGGTATTTTTTGTCATGAAAGTAGTGCCAAAAATCCTTTTGCATATCTATCAAGTTTAATCAAATAAGACAGAAGATCTAATAGTCTTGCTCCATACACAAACCTCCTCAAACATGTACGGCAGTGCTCGCTCTGTTGGCAGGGCAGATGCTAACCACAGTGGAGGAAGAGATGGAGGTAGTACAGGTCAGGCCTCAGGCCGGTCCCCACGCCTCCCTCGATCCCCTCGTATGGGACACAGGCGCACAAACAGTACTGGAGGAAGCGGAGGAGGGCCTGGTGGAGCCGGAGGAAAGACACTTTCCATGGAGAACATTCAATCCCTCAATGCTGCATATGCTACCTCTGGTCCAATGTATCTGAGTGACAATGAAGTGGCCATGGCAGGAGACCACCTTCCAAAGAGTGGAGGCACAATAACCACTATAGGAAGGCCAAGGGTGACGTATGGTGCCAGGACTAGCGGTAGTGGTGGTGTGGCTGCAAGTACTCCTAACATTTCCACCACAGTGCCTGCTAATGCTGTGCTGCCTGCTGGGGTGATGGGAGGTGATGCTCTAGCGTTTGGAGACCACCACATGGCCTCAACTGTGCCCCATTCTCTAAGGCAAGCCAGAGACAACACTATACTGGACCTACAGGCCCAGCTTAAAGAGGTATATCACCATTTCTTTTTCTCCTCACTTTGCTGAATGGCAATCTTTACAAGAATATGACAACAACCTTCTTCTCACTTCTGTCAGGTTCTTCGTGAGAATGACCTGTTACGACGAGAGGTGGAGGTCAAAGAGAGCAAGCTTAGCTCATCTATGAATTCAATTAAAACCTTCTGGAGTCCAGAATTAAAAAAGGAGCGGGCCCTAAGAAAAGATGAGGCTTCCAAGATTTCAGTCTGGAAGGAACAATATCGTGTTATTCAAGAGGAAGCACAGGTAAGACTTGACACATTTGATGTGACTTCAAACTTACTATAATATATTAAAAAAAAGGCTGGAGTGATCTTGGACTTCATTTCAGTGGGGGCTACATGGAAAAAAATTAAATGCTATACTAGGCTGAAGTACATCTCAGACACGAGTCTTCTCATAACATCATAAAAGAAAATTATACTATGAATTATTTGTATGTCATTATTACCCAGTTTAATAGTGTTTGGTTGTAATACAGAGTTAGCTGTTTAAGTGTGCCAATGTATGTGCTGTCTAGCAGTTGTTTCACTCTTAACTCTTTTTAATGAGGGGGCAGAACTGTATAATTTGTGTTTTCACTTGTGTTGAGTCACAGAATCACACCATGGAGTTCTCAGTTAATTCCCAGTTAAGGTAATCAGGGGAAACTGTAATTTAAAGATGTCGCCTGTTATCTGCCAGCATCCTCCGTCTCCTCCCATGCAACACACATGTAAAAGGGAGCCCCGCGAACACAAACACACATTTGGCTAATTGCAGCTTTAGCCTAACGACATGCCCTCATTCGATGGAGATACAACTACAATTGAGTTTGTGGTTTTATTACTGCATATACTAGTGATTTTAATGTAAATGAGTGGTCTGCAGCAAACAACTCTTATAATGTCAGGCCATGGCCACACAGGCTACTGTTTTAAAAAGCATGTTTACAATGTCCTGTTAAATAGTAAATTGAATTAGTATTGTTAAGGAATAAGTTGTGGTATGTTATAGAATTTGACAATGTCATAATTTCAGATAGAGTGCAGGGGCATATCCATGGGTTTCAGAATGCTGTGTTTCTGGCTTGCTAGTTTCACGTGATTAGGCCTAGAAAAAACAGTTATTAATCATAAACAAGGTCAAAACAGTTAAACAGCAGATTCTGCTATAGAATGTTGACCTGCCCTCCAACTCAGTTTCAAGCTATAGGGATCGTAGAATGTTGTGATGTCACTTAAAGGAAACCTATTCCAGTCAACTACCCTACAGTAAACAACTCTGCACTGTGTGTTATACAAATATTGTTCTGTCTTTGCATATAATGTATGCTGCTATTCATATGATCAGCACTACTTTCAATAGAGCATCAAGTAAGTTAAGTAAACACTACCCTTCTCTGCTCACTGAAATACATGACTGTCATCTGGCCTGCTCAAACATGAGAAGTGAGAGTATGAGGAACTGGGGAAGTGAGAATGCGTGTGTGTGTTTGGAAGTGTGCATGTGCCTGTACAGAGCACGGGCCCAGAGAGGCACAGTCCCAGCCGTGAGTCAGCTTTTGTCACGGGGAGGAATGAGGAAAGGTGATGGAGAGTGCCATTCGAGGTGAGAGTATTGGTGAGAGAACAGGACATGCGTGAGCAAGCTTGATGAATCGTTTGTGAGGAGTGTGCAGGAAAAAGTGACAAAGGAGCAAACGGGAGGGGGCCAGAGCAAGACTGTCTCTGACTTGTCTCTTTGTTCTGCCTTATGAAAACCCTTGCAGACGTAGACCAGAGTAACAATCCACTAGGTTACAGCCTCTCAGTGCACTGCCAAGTGTTCATGGCGTCAGATGCCACGAACAATGCAATACTACACTGGGCTGATTGTGTTTCACAACTTGTATCTCTGGGCACGAAATATAACACTAGCCATTGACTGTGTTGGTGTGTGTGTCTTTTCTCTGAATATCAATCACAGGACTCAATGGACTGTTGATTCTATTTTTTTTTTTTTACATTTGTAATAAATAATAAATAGTACATCATTCACACACACATACACATATATTACAGTAGATCTGATGTATACATAGTGTTGTTCCTCTGTGCTTTGGACCACTCATTTTGCTTACTCCAAAAATATAATGCATTAAAATATGGCAATAGGCCTGTCACCATAATTACTAAACACAACATATTTTTATGCCTCAATATTTATCCTGTGTAATTTTTTTTTGTAGTACAATCAGATATAAACTGTTGAGGGGAAAATAATCAATTTCTACGACTCATTACACAACTACAACTAATTATGCTATTTATATACTGTATCTCATGTGGCATGTGGCACATTTGGTGTATAAATCTTCTTTTTCACAGTGTTATTGACTGATCTGGGTCTCCTCTGTGAGATCAATAAAGTCTTATCTTATCTTAAGACATACCTTTGTAATGTCTGTAGCACCTCCAGATGACTGTCCAGGCTCTTCAGGACGAGCTGAGGATCCAGAGGGATTTGAACCAGCTGCTCCAACAGGACCCAGCCAGCCAAGGCCGAGACCTGGCCCTAACCTCTGAACCCACGGAGGAGAACTACCGGAGACTGCACGCTGAGCATGAGAGGCAAGCCAAAGAGTTGTTTCTGCTCCGGAAGACCCTGGAAGAGATGGAGTTGAGGATCGACACACAGAAGCAAACACTGGGAGCAAGAGACGAGTCCATTAAGAAACTGCTAGAGATGCTACAGAGCAAAGGTATAGAACTTGGGATATCATGACATTCATAATTTCCTTTTCAATGAATTTGTTGTAGATATACTAGTATATTATTTTGTCAAAGATGGCAGAGATTACACACAATAATTAGTAATCTTGTAGCCCGACTTAACTACCCAATTTCTTGTTTGTGGTGTGGGCTCTGTAAGTATCCTGATAACAAAATACATATGTTCAACAGTGTTTCCCACAGACCAAGTAGCAAATAAACAAATTATGTTAGAGGAAGATCTGTATTTTAAGTTTCATGTTGAGAATTATTTACCAAAATTGATGTTAAAGTTTAGTTTTTACCTGAACTTTAGATTCTTTGACACTGAAGGAATGAATTACAAAAAAAACACTGTGAGCGAGAATGACAGAATCGTGTTGAAAAAAAATGAAGAGGAATCAATTTGTGGCGCTGCCCCACAGATTAGTCTATGTATGGGAAACACTGTTCGTTATGTTAATTAAACAGAAATGTGTCTTAAACATATCTTTGAATGTGTTGAGGTCTAAGTATCAGACAAATGTGAAATTACCCATAGAAGTGCAGAAATATCACTTTATTACATTATTTGGAAGACATGTTTTCTCCCTACAATAGGAACAATAAACTTGATATTCAAAATTTTCTCACATATTGTCAAAGAAATATTTACTCTTATATCCATAGTTTGATAATATGCCCATCTTTAGGGCTCATAACACCAGTGTTTGTTCCTTGATCCACATCCTCCTTCTGTTTCAGGGCCATCTGCCAAGGCATCAGAGGAGGACCAGGAGCGCACCAGGAGACTAGCTGATGCAGAGATGCACAGACACCATCTAGAGAGCTTACTGGATCAACGAGACAGAGAGATTTCATCCTTGAGAGAAGTTGGTTCACATTAGTTTTAGAGATGGTAGGATTCTATGTGTTTTTTCTTTTTTTTTTTTACATTTGTTGTTTGGCATTTGAATCAGGAGTTGCACCGCAGGTATGAGGGAACCCCCGAGTCCACAAAAACCAAAGCTCTACAAACTGTTATTGACATGAAGGTGAAAAAAGTTTGTTGAAAACCCTTCATTTAGGTTATCATTAATAATTAAACCTTTGTGAATCCAGGATGCCAAAATCGGTTCAATGGAAAGAAGCTTGCGAGACATGGAAGAGGAGCTCCTAATGCTAAAATCCAATGGACTTCTGAGTTGTGAAGAACGCCAAGAAGAGATGAAACAAATGGAGGTCTACCGTAGCCACACGAAGTTCATGAAAAACAAGGTTACCCACCACATTGGTTTTATAATTAATATTCCCATGTTTGCTTTCATAATTGGCCAGTACATTTTAACACTTAATTTTGCGATTAGATGGAGCAGGTGAAGCAGGACCTCTCCAGGAAAGACACTGAGTTACTGGGCCTGCAAACCAAGCTGGAGACTTTAACCAACCAGTTCTCTGATAGCAAGCAACACATTGAAGTCCTAAAGGAGTCCCTAACAGCAAAGGAACAACGGGCTGCCATCTTACAGACAGAAGTAAGACATTTGAGCTATTCTCTATCAGAAATTTTAAAAATCAGTCTCTTAAAATGTTAATTAAATGACTCCTGTCTAGGTTGATGCACTGCGCTTGCGTTTAGAAGAAAAAGAAGCAACACTGAATAAAAAAAGCAAACAGATCCAAGAAATGTCTGAAGAGAAGGGCACTCTCAATGGGGAGATCCACGACCTCAAGGACATGCTGGAGGTTAAGGAGCGCAAAATTATTGTGCTGCAGAAAAAGGTGACTACACTTGGGCAGACGTCTGTTGTTTGTACTGGGGATGGGGAAGGGTCTTGGAATTATTATTAGAGAAGATATAAAATGAAATACGTAGTGTAAGCTTGATGACAAAATTTGACCTTTTCTAAGTACATTGGGTACAGAAAGTATTCAGACCCATTACATTTTTTCACTCCTTGTTATATTGCAGCCATTTGCTAAAATCGGTTACCGTAAGTTCATTTTTTTTCTCATTAATGTACACACAGCACCCCATATTGACAGAAAAACACAGAATTGTTGACATTTTTGCAGATTTATTAAAAAAGAAAAACTGAAATATCACATGGTCACAAGTATTCAGACTCTTTGCTCAGTATTTAGCAGAAGCACCCTTTGAGCTAATACAGCCATGAGTCTTTTTGGGAATGATTTTTCACACCTGGATTTGGGGAAACTCTGCCATTCCTCCTTGCAGATCCTCTCCAGTTCTGTCAGGTTGAATGGTGAACGTTGGTGGACAGCCATTTTCAGGTCTCTCCAGAGATGCTCAATTGGGTTTAAGTCAGGGCTCTGGCTGGGCCATTCAAGAACAGTCAGAGTTGTTGTGAAGCCACTCCGCCGTTATTTTAGCTGTGTGCTTAAGGTCATTGTCTTGTTGGAAGGTGAACCTTCGGCCCAGTCTGAGGTCCTGAGCACTCTGGAGAAGGTTTTCCTCCAGGATATCCCTGTACTTGGCTGCATTCATCTTTCCTTCGATTGCAAACAGTTGTCCTGTCCCTGCAGCTGAAAAACACCCCCACAGCATGATGCTGCTACCACCATGCTTCTGACTGTATTGGACAGGTGATGAGCAGTGCCTGGTTTTCTCCACACATACTGTACCGCTTAGAAAAGTTATATCTTGGTCTCATTAGACCATAAAATCTTATTTCTCACCATCTTGGAGTTCTTCAGGTGGTTTTTTAGCAAACTCCATGTAGGCTTTCATGTGTCTTGCACTGAGGAGAGGCTTCCGTCGGGCCACTCTGCCATAAAGCCCCGACTGGTGGAGGGCTGCAGTGATGGTTGACTTTCTACAACTTTCTCCCGACCGTATCTCTGGAGCTCAGCCACAGTGATCTTTGGGTTCTGCTTTACCTCTCTCACCAAGGCTCTTCTCCCCCGATTGCTCAGTTTGGCCAGACAGCCAGCTCTAGGAAGGGTTCTGGTTGTCCCAAACGTCTTCCATTTAAGGATTATGAAGGCCACTGTGCTCTTAGGAACCTTAAGTGCAGCAGAAATTTTTTTTGTAACCTTGGCCAGATCTGTGCCTTGCCACAGTTGTGCCTGTGAGCTCTTGAGGCAGTTCCTTTGACCTCATGATTGTCATTTGCTCTGACCTGCACTGTGAGCTATGAGCTCTTATATAGACACGTGTGTGGCTTTCCTAATCAAGTCCAGTCAGTTTAATCGAACACAGTTGGACTCCAGTGAAGGTGTAGAACATCTCAAGGATGAGCAGAACAAATGGACAGCACCAGAGTTCAATATATGAGTGTCACAGCAAAGGGTCTGAATACTTATGACCATGTGATATTTCAGTTTGTCTTTTTTAATAAATCTGCAAAAATGTCAACAATTCTGTGTTTTTCGGTCAATACAGTGTGCTGCGTGTACATTAATGAGAAAAAAATGAACTTAACTGATTGTAGCAAATGGCTGCAATATAACAAAGAGTGAAAAAAAATTAAGGGGTCTGAATACTTTCTGTACCCACTGTAGTTTTAGAATGATCTTGCTCTTTATCAGAACTAGTAAAAGACCACAAGGCAATATTAAATTAAAATATTGCTAGGTTTCAGATGACATTGCAATCACATTCTATAGTACAATAGTATAATGTAATCAACAGGGAACTCCAGCACCTGATCCAGATTTAGTTATTTTTTTGGCTGGAAATTAGATTCTATTGTCCCGCATTTGTTTTGCCATTATCACTGTTGTATCGAAAACTGATATTGAGTACAAAAACCCAGTTTGAATTTTTTTAATCTTGACAGCATTAGCTTGATACTGAGATTGTAAAATTCTTGTAATATCTATAATGAGAATCGCGCCATAACTCATACTAACAAATTGCCCTATATATATCATGTAATAATCATATAATTTTTCAGATTGAGAACCTACAGGAGCAGCTTAGAGACAAAGAGAAACAGATGACCAGCCTCAAAGAGAGAGTTAAGTCTTTACAAGCAGATACTTCTAACACTGACACGGCACTGACCACACTGGAGGAGTCTCTGGCCGAAAAGGTGAGCTACGCCGCGAGCTAATGGTCCAAATTGTTATTGTAATTGGATATCTAAAAATGTGCGCCTGTACTTTTGTAGGAGCGCATTATTGAGCGGCTGAAAGAACAACGAGATCGCGATGACCGGGAAAAAGGAGAGGAGCTGGAGTGTGCTAGAAAAGAACTGAAGGAGCTCAAAGAGAGGTTTAGTCTGTTACAAGGCGATCTGTCGGATAGAGAGGTAAGAAAGTGCATGATAAAGATAATTTTGTGTTTATATAAATTCTGCCTACACAAATTAACTATTACTACTACTACTACTACTACTACCCATTTTTCATTCATTTGGACCTTTATATGGGCACAGATTTTTCAAAGCAACTAAGTGTGATTTTTAAATACCAAAGGGTTGCTATATCGTTTTATAGCCGTACCCAAGGCCTTTATTTGGTGGTGGTTTGGTTGCCATGTTTGTTTTCCTGGTAGTAGTGTAAGTAGAAGCGCTGAATTCCTGCATTGTCACTTCACACTTATTCCTTGCTGTTTTTATATCCTATAGAATAGTGGTTCTCAAATTGATCGCCCACCACTAGTTGATGGTCAATTTATTTGGATGATTGTGAATGAACTAACCATCTCCAAAAATTATGATGACTTTTTTTCTGTTGTGCAAGTAGTGCCTTATGGGGCAAGATCTTGCAAGTAGAAATTTATTTTTTAAGCCACCTGGCTTAGTTGTAGTAAATCCCCGTTTTGGACCCGATATAGATTTGCTTTGTTGTTCAACTCTGATTGACTTTAGACTTTAGTTTTTTTATTTAATTTTTAGAGTTTGCTTAGTCCTTGTTTTTTTTGGATATTACTGTTTTAGACCTGACCTATGGTCCTGGAAAACCATTTCCTGACCTATTTCCTGAGATGGTACTTAATGAGAAACATCTTCAATTCAATCATATGAATGTGAGTCAGAGTCTTATTTTGATTTTGGATTTTTTGTTTGGCCACTATCCGCAGACTAATCTGTTGGATCTCAAGGAGCATGCTTCATCACTGGCCTCCTCTGGCCTGAAGAAGGACTCTAAATTAAAAACATTAGAAATCTCCTTGGAACAGAAAAGAGAAGAGTGCCTGAAACTGGAAAGCCAACTAAAGAGGGTATTTTCTTAGATTATTTTTCATTAACTTATTTCACCCTTAAAGTGTTTTTATAGATCAATTTTCAGCTTCTTAATTGGAATTTATGTGACAGGCCCAGACAGCTGCCCTGGAGGCTCAGGCTAACACAGAGCTGGCTGAGCGCATTAAAAATCTTGAACAGGAAGTTGCTCGCCACAAGGAGGATTCTGGGAAGGCCCAAGCTGAGGTGGACCGCCTGCTGGAGATCCTACGGGAGATGGAGAATGAGAAGAACGACAAGGACAAGAAGATCAGCGAGTTGGAAAGGTAAGCAAAAACTGGGACAGCCAAAATGTGTATTGTTGATATCCTGATTTTTTCATGTGGTTGAACAAATGAATAAATTGTGACCCTTTGTTTTGGACATTTGATACAAAAAAATATCAGAAATGCAAAATGATTCTTGAATTTAAAACAGACAATACATTTGACATGTTTTTATGTGTTTACAATGAATTGCCTTGATGGCCCGGTGAGACATTTCTTAATCTTCTTCTCACTGTCTGGGTTTCTCTCTCTTCATTGCTTTCTTTGGACATTCTCACAGTATGACTTCAAGGTTAGTGAGTTCTCTCTTTACTCTTACTCTTACCCCTTTCTCATCTAATCCATGTGGACCTCGCCCGGAATGAACACAATCCTTTCGCTGTCAGTTCTCCTATAACTTTTCCTTTCACAATTAATGTGCTGATAAATGCCCATTGTTGCCAATTTATTTGTGTTTGGTTATACATTATGTTCTACCAGAGTAACCACAGCAGTTTTATTTCATATTCTGGAAATCACAATTATTATTTGAAATATCATTGCAAAATAATTAGGCAAAGTAAACAGGCATTTATTTCTTTTAGTACTCTTAACAGTTTTTTTTATTTACAGACTTGTGCTTTAACACCAGTCCCCATCTATGACAAGTGTTCTTTTACACTTAAGAATGTTTCATTCTAAACTGTCTTTATAGGGCTCTGTGAAGGTCATTGTTCTAAACTACATCTTGTGTGTTTTTGTAGACAGATGAAGGACCAGACGAAGAAGGTGGCCTCACTGAAGCACAAGGAGCAGGTGGAGAAGAGTAAAAACGCTCGTCTCATGGAGGAGGCCAGGAAGAGGGAGGACAACATGTCCGAGAGCTCTCAGCAAGTCAAGGTCTGCCACAAGCTCAGCTCAGCTGGACTGCTCTTTGATCCACCCTACAGTTATTATTATTATCCACAGCTCTGTGATTCACCAAATCTCTCTTCTCCTGTTGTGTAGGACACTTTGCGTCAAAAATCTGAACGCATTGAGGAGCTGGAGGAGGCCCTGAGAGAGAGTGTTCAGATCACAGCTGAGCGGGAAATGGTTCTAGCTCAAGAGGAGGCTGCCAGGGCTCACCAGGAGAAACAGGTACACTGAATTACAGCGCAAAAAGAGGACGGCTTCCTGTATACTAACAAGAATGATTTCAAGAATTAAAACATGTCTCAAGGCTGCTGTACTAAAGAACCAGTTTTATTTATTGACTTCTTCTGCTACACTAGCACAGTGATTGTATTTCTATCCTTTTCTTTACATCCCCCTTTCCCTTTTAACCTTCTTTCCTTTCTCAGTTCTTTTATCTTTGCTTTTCTTTCTCTTGTTTTCTCTGTGCTACACACCGCAGAAGCATTCACTCAAACCAATGCATGAGTCCAACCTCGCCCACCTTAAGTGGTCTAAGGTACGAGTATACGTGACCTCCATTAGTCACACTCACAGTGGTGAAAAGCATAACAGCAGCACCACAACAGAGTGCATGGTCGTCTGGTGATGCTGTTACCTTCACCCATTGTGATGATTTCTATGTTCTCACTCTTACCTGGTCTTTGCTTGCTTCCAAATAAATTGTTTCAATTCAATCATGACAAATACTTAGTAAGATTATTATTTCAAAGATGTTTTTTAGAAATTGCATTCAGATGCCAGGTAATTGTATTTCTGTAGCACACAAAAATGAATTGTCTTCACTGCCAAATACTCCTTACTCCTTGGTACACATTGGCAAGGCAGACCCCTGCACCTTTGGACTTTATTTTGTCATAATCCTTACCTTCAAAGTTTGAAATCTGTCTTGTGTTTGTGCAGATGGAGGAGTTGTTGGGTGCTATGGAAAAGGTCAAACAAGAGCTGGAGTCCATGAGAGCCAAGCTTGCCTCCACCCAGCAGTCCTTGTGTGAAAAAGAAGCGCATCTCACAACCCTCCGTGCAGAGCGCAGAAAGCACCTGGAGGAGGTGCTGGAGATGAAGTAAGATTCATTATTGATCCCTACCTTTAGGCTGTAAAATGTCAAACTATTCTTACCCCAGCAGTCGGCGGGATAGTTTTATGCTATGAATAATAAATGACAATTGAGCTATTTAGTTTGTTGTAAAATGCCATATTGTTGTTGTGTGTCTCAAAGGCAGGAGGCGCTGTTGGCTGCCATCAGTGAAAAGGATGCAAACATTGCACTGCTGGAGTTGTCCGCTTCCAAGAAGAAGAAGACCCAGGATGAGGTGGCTCTGTTGAAGCGGGAGAAGGACAGGCTGGTGCAGCAGTTAAAGCAGCAGGTAGCATGAGCATTTGAGATTTTAGCAAAGCTAAATCGTACCAATATATGTATGGATTAGCGGTTCAAAAAGTTGTTGTAATAACTGAGGTCCTATAGACATTATTCTGAAGGTTGGTGGACAGACATTTTTGTCCATAAGTAAGACATGTCTCCTATCTTGCATTCATTAATAGGTTGGGTTCATGTGACAATGGTTTATGGTTAATATCTCTAATCACTGGGCCTGTCCATATGAAACAAAAACTGGCACAAATTTCAGTGTCTCCTCCATCTGTATAAATAAACAAAAGTGATTTGTTTTTCATAATGACCTGAGAAAGTAGTGTCATTATTCAACCCCAAAGACATGAGTGGTGTCAGTTGAAAGGATTTAAAGACATAAGATTTATATGGCATGTTTGTGGAGCCAACACCAAACAATAAGTATTAACATTTGTGGATTATACATTTTGATATTTATTCCAAAAACGGTTAATTTCCAAGTTTTATTGCCCCCTGCCCTCTATCTGAAAGTATGACATCAAATTCTAGAAGGTGAACGCAACCTATATGTTAAAGTTGAAAAGGTCAAACATGGATTAAACTCCCACAGTCGATGTACATGCTGTAAGAAGGTCCATACTGTTCAAAATGCAAAGGTAAACAACAGCACATTATAAACTAGAGGAGACTAGCGTGACTTGACTGTATTGCATTTCATTTACACTGATTATCATTGGGAGTGTTCTTATTGTATTTTCTATATCGCATAGACCCAGAACAGAATGAAGTTGATGGCAGACAACTATGAAGACGATCATCTAAAAACTGCCCACGACCAAACCAATCATAAACCCTCTCCAGACCAGGTAAGAACTTCAAATAATAATATCTACATTTTTAAATATGATTAAGAATTGCTAATCTAAAACAAATTTCTTTTTCTGTCTTAATTAAAATAATCTTAACCTGTACTTGCACTAACAAAATATTCTCCCTACCGCTGCGATTGGCTACACACATGGCTAATAGGATGATGAGGAGGGTATATGGGCATAGCCAACCTTTTGCCCTCCTCCCCCCTCTCTCCGCTTTTTTTTTCCAGAAGGGTGAGCTTGGGTGGAAACGACCAAATCTTGTCATATATTTTCTATGTGGCATGTTCGTTTGTGATGATCCATCCTTCTCTTGTGTTGCATTTGTGCTTGTAACCATTCTGTGCATTCACATTATTTTGCTATTGCCTTTTTGCTGTGGGAATTTAGGCAAGTCACATTTTTACACATATTTTGAAGTGTGTTACGTTGCTTAACATAAATATTGATAACGATAATATTGAAGACTAATTTATAAAACTGATACTGCAACACCATATTTCATAATTCAATCCTTTACAGTTTGCATGTTGTCATACTATGTTCGGTAGATCCCTGAGTGTTGTGCTGTAGGCCTGTAGTTGACTAAAGAAATTCTTGGTCAACTAAAGTCCTGCCAATCAATTCGTCATCTTAAAAGGGGGCATAAAACTATTACGTGTCTATGTATCTGACCCAAACTGTATTCACAAGACTACAAGTGCACAGGAGTTCATACAAAAACAACCATAGGAAATGTACTAATGTCAGTACCTCATGATTCACTCAAATCTTTAGCAAACTCACTCCTCTGTGCTGTGGTCTCATATAAATCCTAATAATCTAAATAAAATGATTAGTCAACCAATACTAATGTTTGTCAACTAAGATGATTAGTTGACGACTACAGCCTGTATTGTGCTGATACTAAAATTTTACTTTAATCATTTTAATTTATACAGATTTTGATACCACAATAATAACTCTTAATTTCAACAGAAAGTAATTTATATAGTAATTTTAATATTACTATGTCATCCTATGCTAGTTCTGATATGGCTCAAGATCATTCTAAACCTTTCAGGAAAGACCCACTTTTGTCCAGTGTATACATATTTTTTGGGTTGTTTTTCAGTTCAAATACATTGTTAGGAACTCCCGGTAAATAATAAGTGCAATTAGTGCAAAAAAGGCACATCTTCCAAATTAGGAAGGATATAGTAATAATTGTGACAGGCCTAGTCACTGTTGTGTTGCATGCACTAGCTAAGAGGATGCCTTCAAACAGCCTCATCCGTCTTACTATGGCTGCCTTAGCTCTTTGCATGTTGCTGCTCTTGACTCTAATGACCAGCCAACGGTTGACCTACACACAGGTGGGTGTTAGTTAATGGTAATGCTTTCACACAAATAATGCATGAAAATGGGTGATTTTGCCCTTCTGTTCTTTTCAGTGTCCACATGCTGCCAATAATGTTGTGATTTATAGGGTTTAACAATAAAATGAAATTGCTAATTAGATTGCTGAAATTACACTGCTCAAAAAAAATTAAGGAACACATTGAAAACACATCAGATCTCAATGTGAATATATTATTATTATTATTATTATTATTATTATTTTATTTATATATATATATATATATATATATATATATATATATATAATATATTTTTTTTTTTTTTTTTTTTTGACATCTATACAAATATGGACAGGGTAATGTCTTAAGAACAAAATAATGCCACATCTTTTAATGGAAATGAACAGGTGGAACAAGTTTCTCCCTCTTGGTCTTTTTTGGTTGGTTTTTCACTAGTGCTGGCTTTGAATGAATATCACTACTGGGAATAAGAGGCCATTGCTTAACCCTACAGAAGTAGCACAGATTGTCCAACTTCTTCAGGATGGCAAATCCAAACGTGTCATTGCAAGGAAATTTAATGTGTCTCCCAACACAATCTCCAGAACATGAAGAAGATTTCAGGAGACAGGCAGTTACTCGAGGACAACTGCACAGGACCATAGAAGACCCTCAATCCATCAGCAGGACCCATATCTGCTCCTATGTGCTAGGAGGTACAGGTTGAGCACTGCCCATGCCCTACAGAATGACCTCCAGCAGGCCACTGGATTGAATGTGTCTGCCCAATCAATCAGAAACAGACTTTCTGAGGTTGGCTTGAGGGTGCCACGTCCTGTAGTGGGCCCTATGCTCACCGCCCAGCACCCACCAATTGGCATTTGCTAGATGACACCAGAATTGGCAAGTCCGCCACTTGTGTGCTACGCTTTTCACAGATGAGAGCAGGTTCCTGAGCACCTGTAAAAGATGTGAAAGAGTCTGGAGAAAACAAGGAGAATGCTGTGTTGCCTGCAACATTGTTAGGTTTGGTGCTAGGTCAGTGATAGTCTGGGAAGGCATATCCATGGAGGAACACACAGACCTCTACAGGCTAGAACATGGCAGTCTGACTGCCATTAGGTATTGGGATGAAATCCTTGAGGCTATTATCAGACCCTATGCTGCTGCGGTAGGTCCTGGGTTCCTCCTGATGCACGACAATTCCAGGCCTCATCTGTACACAGGCAGTACCTGGAGAATGAAGGAATTGATATAATTGATTTAAACCCAACAGAACACCTCTGGGACATTATGTTTGGGTCCATCAGACGCTGCCAGGTAGCTCCTCAGACTCTGCAGGAGCTCAGCCCTTACACAAATCTGGAAGGACATCCCACAAGACACCATCTGTCGTCTCATTAGGAGCATGCCACAATGTTATCAAACATACATACAAGCACTTGGTATTGAGAAGCATTTTGAATTGCAGAAATTAAATTTTGGCTAAATGGACTAGCCTGCCACTTCATTATTTCACTTTGATTTTCAGGGTGTCTATAAAATTAAGCCCTCTGTAGGCTGAAAATGTTATTTTCTTTGAAAGAGGTGGCATGCCCTGTCCATATTTGTATAGATATCCAACTTCTTTTTTTTTTTTTTTTTTTTTTTTTTACATTGAGGTCTGATGTGTTTTCAAAGTGTTCCTTACTTTTTTTTGAGCAGTATAGTGAAATGCGCAGCTAATTTAGGTCATTTAATATCCTTGTATATAAAACTTGCTAAATATACAAGTTTAAAGCATAGAAACATAATCTTTGTCTTTCTTGTATTTCCCAAATACTTCAATACTTTCAATAATTATAAGATAAACTGCAATTATTTTTTTCAGCCCTTATGTTTTGTTAATCATCATTAATTTGTCAAACTGCATTTAAGTGTCATTTATATCCTTCTTGACCCCATGTTGTCCTGTCCTTATACCATTGTAATGTCTGTATTTATCTATCTGCAGATGATCCCCCCTCTTGTAGCCCTGTCCCAGAATCGCAGCAAGCTCAAGCTCTACATTGCCCACCTGACCGACCTGTGCCATGAGAGGGACCCCAGCATCCTGAGCCAGCTCACGCCCCCTTCACACTACCACCACAGCGACCCCGACGACTGGGAGGACGACCTCCAGAAGATGACACACCAACAGGTGACAGGCACTATTCATGAAAGCAGTATCAAAGCAAAAAAATAAATAAATAAATAAAAATATTTCAGAGCTTAATGTTTTTTGCTTGAGTGTAATGTAGACGGAGCAGGGGGCATATGGAATTAATTCAGAGGATTATTTTGAAATTAACGTTTACAGTACATTAAAATAACTCTATGTAGCCTGTGCTCTTACCTGCAGATAGAGGACATACAAGTTTTTGTCATTCTCAGTACATAGACAGCATATACCACAGCAGCAGAGGTATTGATTAATGATTGGTCCCTGGGTTTTAGGTAGTGAGGATTCCGATCAGAGTCATTTTAGGTTTAAACCAACTGGATTTAAACCAACTGGATAAACCCAAAAGAGACTGATTTGAGGCTCTGATTGGATAGTCAATTGTTCAAAACAACGAATTATAACAAACAACAGCACATGCCAAAGTGGATACCCATCAAATCTTCAGAACATTGCAGGATGAAGGGGGAGAGACACACTTTTTTTTACCATCTTTCACATTGAAAATTAGAAATGAATTGGACTCTCTTCCCATTTTATTTGTATTAAAGGGAGACCTATGTGAGGCGCTTTGCCCTGGGCCTTAAATCTCTGTTGACGGACTTGATGCTATGTTCTCGCATTTTCTCTCTTACAGTTGGAACGGGAGCTGGAGTTGTGTGAGAAGGAGAGTGCCGAGCTGCAGGAATATGCAAACTGTGTCCTCCAGCAGATCGCAGATTACTGCCCTGACATCCTAGAACAGGTCGTCAATGCTCTGGAGGAGTCATGTTAACCCACGGACACAGAGGAGCTAACCCTGACCTTAGTAAAAACTCTTATAGACCTCCTCCAACTTCTTAAAGAGAAGCTTCAGGGTATAATTACACATACCTGAGCGTCCTCATCTTTCTCCTCATCCACCCTAGAAAAAATTGCTTTTAAGGCTTTGTTGTCACGTGTAAATCGGACGTCAGACTTGTAAAATCAGGGACTCGCACTTAAATAGGTAATGGTATTTCAAACTACATACTAAAGGGCCCATATTGCTCAAATTTTTGATCTATGTTATATTGTTGTATCCCCGTCAAAAACATAGCTAGAGTTGTTTTTTTGTTTCTTTCATACGTTTAACACACAAATCCTGCACATTTAGGCTGTGTCCTTCTCTCAAACTGAAAACACTTCCACCTTGTGACGTCATCAAGTGGTTTTACAGGAAGTGCTTTTCTAAACACCATCTATTGTTTTAGCCTTGCTGCAATGTCTTCGCTTCTCAGTGCACCAGAAGATATTGTAGACTTTCTGTGACAATCTCATCTGAACAAAACATATATAGTTGATTAAAGGGATTCTAGTTATAATGACATCACAAGGTAGAACAGACATTTTGAGTTTTGGAGACAAATACAGCATTACACAAATATGTGCAAATAAAACAAAAGTATGTTTTTGATAAGGTAACAACAAGGCTAAAAGTTAACATTAGTCAATTTTGTGTAATATAGGACCTTTAACTTTAATTTTAAGTTGTAAAATGCAATGGTAATTTGAGCACAGTTTTTTTCCAGAATAGATAATCGCACAGAGTTTTAGGCTAAACTGCCAACCTTACACTAACTGGTCTCTGCAACAATTTGTTTAGTAAGCACAGTTACCTCAACAGCTCATACATTTGACAACAGTCTTAAGAAAAATTTAGGGAGCTGCTACATCCAGAGGAGAGAGGTGTGAATTGCTCAGAGGGTAAAATATTTGTAATCTTGCTCTTTTAACACATACATTACGGTTATAAGCAAAAGACATACAGAGGATTTCTCATAGAAGTAGATCTGCTTTACTGTGGCCTGGTCATCAGAAGGGGGATCAGAGCATGAGCTTTGACACAAATAAGGTCTATTTCTTTATATTTTTGAGTTGAATCGAGGTGGGAGAGGGGATTAAAAGCTTTTTATTAGTGGTTTACTATTTCTTTCCAACGGTTTTGCACATGTAACTTGTTTATGAGGTATGCAATGCTTGGTTCGAGGACGTTTTGGTGGCCTTTAGTGGAGCATGCACAGACATCAGTAATGGACCTATCGCAGGGAGATGGGATTTCGCTGTAATAATGGTGCTAAGGCATGGTGTAAGAATTTTTGACCCCATTAAGAGATTATTCATCCAAAATTTGTAGGAAAAAACCATCAAGCCCATCATTAGTTTAGATTCACAGAAAAATGCAAGCGGCATTATCTTGTATTTTTCCAATCACTTACAAACGCAAAGTGATACCTCTTTTAATGTCTTTTTTGAAATCTTCAGGGCTGAGATTTTTAATTACAAAGTGCACAAAACATTTCCACGGAATTACTCATGTTTCAAAATTTGACTTCGAAATCATTTTGTAAATATCATAAGTAACACGTACAGTAATTGAATAAAGGTAATCAAGTGGATGGTGTGCATTCTTCATAAAAAAAAAAAAAAAGTCTGAAACACAGTGCAGTTTTTGTGTCCAATTTTGTCTACAGGACAAAGTGAGTGTGTGTGACAGTACTGCCATAAGTTATGGGAAGTCATGTTCTATAGAGAAATATATATAAAAATATGAATTACATATTATGAAAATGTTTACTGTATGGATATGCATTGAATGTTTGCACAGAATTTAAAAGGGCGCAATTGCTCTGATCAAAACGACCGCTGAAGTCAGTTTCCTCAGCAAAAAACTGAGAAGTGTCAAAAAATATAAAAAAAACTTGTGTCAAAGTAATGTGTGAACTCAAATGTTTTTAAACCGTGACTGTGTGATGGAAGCGTACTTTCTGGCATTTATTTTTAATAGTCATTTTTATATCTTTTACCATTGAGTGATGTTCTGTATTATTACTCACAGTGTTGTCTGTATTGTGTTCAACTTTTCATTAAATGTCAAAAGGCGAGTTTCTTGATGTGTAAAAATAAGTGTTCATTCATGTCTCAGGTGTAAAACCACAGTATTACAGACCAAGTGCTTTATGTGTGAGCTGAATTTCAAACCTTTATGAATCCTACAGGACTAAGACTGGAGAGATGTCAGGTGAATGCTTATTTTTGCTCATAGTCTCGGTCTTTTCATCATCAGTCTGAAATGCTGGCCTCTACAATGGAAGCATTTTCTTCTGATTCTCCATTACTTTGGCCTGTACCTGCCTTGCCTTAATGTCAAATTAATCATTCTTTTGACTTTTTATTGTGGAACACAGCTTATTTTATGGAGCTCGTGTAAAGTTCAAATGAAAGAAATGTACTGCCTTCTGTCGGTGTTCGAGTCAAACTGTGTAAAAAGAAAGTCCAACAGACATGTTTGTGAGTTACATTGGTTTTGTATGTATGTAAATAAATAAATTATAAGCCTTGTCTTGTAGCTTGTAGTCATTACATTGTCAATCTTTATGGATTTTTAAAAATCTAAATATTGAGTTGAAGTTCTTTTCATGTTTAACAGAAGATTAAATTTAGAAGTTGAAAACCACTCAATTTTAAACATTTTCAATGTTTATTCATAAATATCACTACTGTGTGAGTATAAAACCATCTTAAATTGCTGATTTATTTTACCAATACTATTAGTGGAAGCTCTGGGAGAAAACACCATTGGTAAAGTAGGACATTGCATATTGGCCTCAGAGCTGTTCATTTCCATTTGCTGTAGCAATGTTGCAGATTTCTTTTGACACAATGGCATACTGAAACACCTTGTACATCTTTTTCCTCAGGAATATCAAACATTATCAAACTGTACACTGTACACTAAACTGTAAGTAAACAAAGCGACAGGAGTGATCAAACCACTTCAATTTGAAGTACAATTTTGTCAATCATTCAGTACAAAAAATATTTGTTACATTAGTAAAAAATACATCAAACACAAAGAATATGCTATTAAAACTTCAAATGATACTCTGGGTTTATTGTTAAAGAGTGAATAAAACATCTAACTATTTATCTTCAATAAAAAGTCCTTAATATGAAAATGTCCATTGTTTTGGGTCACAAAAATAGTCAATGCCTTTTTCAACAATAGTAGGCACTCCTGTGTCAAAGGGTGAGGTAGCTCATGGAACCCATGAGGGCTGAAGTAAGAGCCAACAAAATTCAAAGAAGAGTGGAGACGCATGTCGAGGTGAACAACAGACACGATAAGTGGTCCTCACCTCATCCTCTCACTCTCAGTCATCTGCCACAGTCCCAGGTTTAACACTTTAAGGCATGGGAGCTGCGTGATTCTCTCCAAACCTCTTTTAGTAATTTTTGTACAACCGTACAGGTCTATCCCTGTGAGCTGTGTCAAATGGTCAGCTATGAGCTCTAACCCTTTGTCAGTTATGCGGACACACTGTCCGATGTTCAGAGTCTTCAGTTCATGCATCTGGCGCACCATGCGGTTGATGCCATCGTCACTGATATGACAGGAGCAGAGGGAGAGGGACTTGAGCTGGTACAAACCCTGTGCAATGTAAGCCAGACTCTGGTCTCCAATCTTATCACAGAAAGAGACATCCAGTCCACAGAGGCAGAGAGTGCCCATGGCAAGGTGCATGATGCCTGTGTCACTGATGTTGTCACATGACCGGAGGTTCAGGCAGCACAGATTGGTCATGTGTGACAGGTGGATCATGCCAGCGTCCGAAATGCCTCCACAGAAGCTCAGGTTGAGGACCTTCAGCTTGTTCAGACCTTTGGAGACGTGTTTGAGGGACAGGTCAGTGAGCTTCTGGCAGTCCTGCAGGGTGAGCTTCTCCAGAGACAGGCAGCCCTCCGCGGCGCTGCGGGTCATTCCCGCCAGGTGTCCTATGCCCACGTCGGAGACATGCCTGCAGCTGCGCAGGTTTAGGCTCTTAAGTCGGTGCAGGCCCCAGGCGATGAGCAGCAGCCCCGTGTTGGTGATGTTGCTGCAGCCACCTAGCTCCAGCACCTCCAGGTTCTTGAGGTACTGTGCGATGCGGCCCAGACTGGAGTCCGTGATCTGCTTACACAGGCTCAAATTGAGCACGCGCAGGGACGGGATGTCCTGTACAAACGCGTGTCCCAGTCCGTTGTCTGTCAGGTTAAAACAGCCGCACAAGTTTAGACTCTCGATGTGTGGCATGCCCTGGATCACGTAGCTCAGACTTCTCCGGAGACTCAGAATCTGCACTTTCTTGATGCCTCTGGTTTGGAGGCTGGGGAACAGGGACGGGTTTGCTCGCCGCAGATGGAGTTTGGCTTCCACCCCCCTCCAAACAGACTTGTGGTACGAGGCGTCCCTCCAGGCCGCGCACACTTGAGCCACTCTGCCTTTGTCTTTCACGTCCAGATAACTGAAAATAATGGCAAGGATCTCAGGGAAAAGGCACGATATGTGGGTCTCCATTTCAAACATGGCTGCTGTTGAAGGGAGCTCCGCAACAGATGTTATCCGTAGCGCCAGTGTGGCTGAGATTAGCTCCGACACTCTGGGAGAAGTTGCTCGCTGTGGAGGCAGCGTTAGCTTGATTACAAATAAGCTAACACAAGCCAATTAGCTGTTTATGAAGAGAAGCGCATCCATCTCAGAGCAACGACGTTCTTCAACACGCATAGTGAATTACAGCATCCCCGGAACAGTCAGTACAGCTGGTAAACTGAAAACCCGAAGGTTTTAGGCTGAGAGGCTGGTATTTACCTAGCAGGCTAGGCTAGCAGTTAGCGAGCGTCGGCGGAGAAAGCTTTTCAAACTTGTGAGCTCCAAAGCGGGTCCGATCGCGGCAAAAAGATCGATCCTTCTCCCAGCGTGTTCCCTCGAGTCTCTAGTAAAGATGAAGATGATGTTTAGCAGAGATATTCTTCTTGTAAACGCACATTTGGGATAGTTTGTGCTCTTCCTGCAGCATTTCCCGATAGCGTCGCACCAGTGCGATCTGATCAGACCAAATGAATAAGCGGTACTTTGTTAGCTCCGGCTAAGGCTAACGGAGCAGTACGAGCGCCTCCTGCGAGACATGCCCAGTACTGCTACAATAAAATACACTGCTTTTCACAAACACAATTAATAATCTTTTACTGTGTGTTTATTGAGTATGTAGACATAACATATTGACATAGAAAATGTATTTTGGTAGGCCTGCCGTAACTATAACTGGTGAAAAGTTACACTGAAAGCCCTGGTCTGCTTCACGTATAAAGTAAACATTAGTTTTTGTTCGTTGAATGCAAGTTGCCCTTTTTATCTTTTTAAACTTTCCATCCACAGTCTACTAATTCCAAGAGCACAAAACAGCGTCATCCCTCCCCATGGAGCTGCAGCTCCTCCATGAGTTCCTGATTTACTGCAGTAGGCTTTCCTGCTCTGGACTGTTACTTTTCAAATGCCTTTGAACTGGCAGGAAGCCTGGAGAGGTGACCTAACCCTGGCACCAAAGCACAGGAGGTTAGAGGTTATTAGCGAGCCAGTGTGAAGATAACAAGAGGTGCATTCACTTTCAGATGGCCTATTTAAGAATGCTGTGCCACCATTAGTGTAGACCCTTAAGCCTGTATAATAATTACAACTGATTAATTAGGAATGAATGCGAGTTCATGTGCACTGTATCATCCATACTGAACAGAATCTGAATAGTCTGAATGTTGCAGGCATGCGATTAAATTTGATTGCATGTTCGAGCATTTGCCACCAGAGGTCAGCAGGTTACTGCATAGATAAACGGATAAACTGCGGCAGTATTTATTTATTTATTTATTTATTTATTTATTTATTTATTCATTCATTTAAATAAAAAGCAATTAAGCATACATACTGTTGCTCTGGCAATTATGACAGCCATCTTGTGACTGTAAAAGAACATAATGTAATTGAAAACAATGCAAAAACAGGACCAGAAGTCATTGATGAAAGGCCAAAAATTGAACTGTAATGTAAAGAACTATCTGTGTCTGTCAGGGCCTGTTTTCACTGTACTGTAAAAATGAATACTCACTTGATAATGGGCTACTGTCTATACACTGTCTATATTTAATGCAGAACTACAGGGTATATGTTTCTATCTGTGACTTTTTAAAAAATATATAAATATAAAACCACATCTGCTCCTTAGCAATAAACATTTTACCTGCCCCTCTTCACCCATCATATGCTTATAGGACATTGTGCACGAGAATGTTTCATTAGGCCTAATAAATGTTTGTATCCTAATAATAAAGTGGATCCAAACATATGGTGCATGCAGAGGAGAGGCAGTGAGGTGATGGAGAGTGATTCTCCTTTTGGCCTGGCCTATGGCTGGACATGTCTGTGCTAATGACCCTGTCTGCGGCCTCACACAGACAGATGGTCAATTCACTTCAATTAGGCCTCATCTGACAGGCAGCTCTGTACTCACACTACTATGCCCAAAGCACATGACATAAATAAACACAGCATTCAAATGAGTTCTGAAATTATTTAACAGGGAACTAAACTGTATCTTTCATTCTTTAAAGGGGTTATGTTAAGCTAACGCCATGTTGCAGTGGTGTTCCCTAATCACTAGCTTGCTCAAAGTTATATTTTCATTTATTCATTTTTGAGTAATCTTGTATTGTCCTGAACCTGAGGCTTGAGTGCCCCAAAAAGTTCTGTTTTCACCTACCCACTATACATGCCCACGTCCCTATATTAACTTAAGTTCATTCACAACATCTAGACTTCGGGCCATTCATGTAAGGAGTAACCATTTTTCAACAACAAAATAAATTGCATCCGAAAGAGAAATCCAGATATAAACAGGCTTATCAATTCTACATTTTTTTTAAAACATGTAGTCCCATTTCTATTATTAAACCATTTTAGACAAGTTTACAATGAAGAAAATGTCAAATAATGATCTATGTATGTTATAGTTTATTATTAGAAAAACACAATATATCCTGTATAAGTTAAGTTAACCAAATCAAACTGGGTCAAATTAACTTATCCTCTTCAGTAACCTATGTGTTTATTGATGAAAGGTGTGTTAAGGTCTGCTTTGTGATTTTAGTTGTCCGAGCTCCTCATTCTCCATTAGGACAATCCAGTGTGACCTTTGACCTCTACTGCTAAAGGTTCAGCAGGTGAGCAATATCACATGTCAAGTGGGGATTTGCTATTATTGCTGGGGCAAAAGAGAGCCAATTTTCTATATTGATTTAATTGTTCTTTGCCACGAAATATAAAAAATATTAAAAAAAATAAGATAAATGTACAAATGTTGAACCTGTTCATTTTTATTTATGTCAATACTCAAGAAATCACTTTGCTACCAACATTTTTATTTACAAAATTTCACAATTTTAGATTATTTTCTGCAGGGGTGTAGTACAAAATTCTGGGCCCTGAGTACAAATCATCTAGGTGGACCTGTATTACATGTTTTCTATATGAAAATTGCATATTACAGATTTAATGAATGGCCCCTCACTGCGCTGGGCCTTGGGTAAACAGTATCCTTTAGCTGTTTTTGTGTTTTTTTGTGTTGTTTTTTTTTAAATAAATGAATAAAGCAAAGACCAGACATTAAAATAAGCACTGGCACTAGCACTTAAAGATACACTATGTAACTTTTCTGGTGGCAAGCTCATCATCTTCTTGTCTTATGTTATTTGCCTGAAATGTTCCACTGTATGGTCGTAAACCTATTTTACAATAGTGGTGTTGCATTCAAGCAAAATACCTCACTCACTCAGACTGGGCTTCTTGAACCATGTGGAGGGTTCTTTATCAGGTTCTCCGCTTTTAGTTTTCTTAATATTTCGCTCAAAAATGACCCCTGCCCTCATCTGAGATTTGGACGCCATTACATTTGAACACAACCTGTAGTCCTGCTTTAGAAAGTCCTTTGAAATCACTTGTATAGATTAGATCCTGAACCTTCTATGATCATCATCAGCTGTCTATGGAAGATGCTATGACCCCGACAATGCACAGGAGACAAAGGAGGCAGGAAGATCATCTGCCCTTTGACCTAAGCTCTTTGGATGTTACAGATAGGGTAGAGAAAGAGATTAGAGTCCGCCTCTCCTAAGTGTGTGCAATTCTGTGTAAAGTGGTCCCTGGTGATACTGAGGTGAAAAGACAAATGTCAGACAATCAATATGAGGGGGAAGAAGATGATACAAGGAACAAAATGGAGGATGGAGAATGAGACAAATTAGGATGGATAGAAATGTAGGTTTTTGTTGTGAAAATCATTTGGGTCACAGTGTTAGTATGATCTCGGACTAGAAATGTAGCAATTTAGTCATTATTGTATTTTAGGCTTACAGTTTCATCACAGAGTTTATGTTCCTAGCTAAAATGCCTAGTTTTTAATAGAAAATATAATTATCTATATATAGTGGTATGAGTAGTCTGATAGCAAACAGGCCTCTTCTGTGTGTCGTTTTCTCCTGTTTAATCCTGCTGATCTCTTTTTTTTAAAGGTACACTGCCTGAAATGTTCAGTAAGAAGGCATGTTTTTTATGTTTAAGACAGTAATTATTGCAATACAGAACAAGTTGCATTTGCAATATTGCAAAAAGATATATACCATGAAATATGAATATGGGTACACCCCTAATATTTTTCCATATATTTAACCGCTGTTCAAGCTGTTTTGCCTCTCCTGTTTCTGTCCTCTTCCACTCCTCCTCTTCCCTCTCTCCTCCTCCTCCTCTCTTCGTCCTCCACCTTCTCTCCTCTTTCGTTCTTCCTCTCCATTTGTTTAAGCTACAGTGTGTTATCTGGACTCTTGTCTTTTTCTATCCTCCTCTTCCTCCACCTTCTCTTCTCTTCCTCCTCTCTTCCTCCATCTTTTCTCTTCTTCTCTTCTTTTCTCTTATCGTCCATTCTTCCTCCTTCTGTTTTCCTCCTTTCCTCCTCCTTCTCTTCTCTTCTCTTCTCTTCTCTTCTCTTCTCTTCTCTTCTTTTCCTCTTCTCCTCCTCCTGTTCTTCTGTTCTCATCTCCCCATCCTATCTCCTCCTCCCCCTCTCCATCCTCTCCTCATTTGCGTCCCTGATGTGATTCCGTGCTGGAAGACTGCAGACTAGGTTGTTATCTCCCTGTTATTGATGCCCGCTCTAAGTCTCCTGCTCTACAGACAGATGGCTGAGTGCTCCAAAAAGGAACCACTACTGGTTACCACGTAACGTCTCCACGACTCATCCCTTTTGGCCTTTAAGACACCTCTCTCCAAAGTATACATTCTACATCGCAAACATTATGCAAAACTTACCACCCCCCGCAACTATCTCCTCTCCTCTTCTTCCTCTCTCCTGATTTGAAAACCCTCCCAGCATTCTACACATAATGTAGTTGTCAATAATTTAGCAGTTCATCTTTTTTTTTTTTTTTTTCATCTTAACAACAGGTCAAGGGCGTTAAATATGCATGTGCAAATAATATGTTATACTGTGTCTTTTTCAGAGCAGAAGCAGCCTGTCAGGCCTGCCATTCGTTTGGGTGACAGTATCGCCGTGATGTGACAATTCAAAGGCACGGGGCGCGTCTTATCTTGGCAGGTTTTCAATCTTTGCTCTATTTCTGCACACCAGCGAGCATTATTTGGGAGCTATTGTCTTGCAGACGCTCTTTCATCTCCGGGGGCTTTGTTGTCTTTTTCTTCTTTTGCTCATCGCGGCTGTCTCCCTCACTTCATGTTTAGTTTTACAGTTTTGCAGTAAGTAGTGGGGTGGGGGTGGTTTAGTTTCTTAAGTGTTCGCCCAGTAACCAGAGGACTGCTGGTTGTTTCTTCAGTGGAGACCACGATATTGTGTTCCATGGGCAAGATACTTCACCTACTTAGGGGTGGGTAGTACATGGGGAGCACTGACAAAATAGAATATCAAATTTTTGGGGGGCAATAGCAATATTTAGATTGCATTTTTGCGATACAAAAGCTACATAAAAATGTTGAGTTATAAAGGGATTCAGCAGAAACCCTGAAGGCCTAAAAATTGGTCAAGTGGACACAGATGTAATAGGATTATAAAGGCGTCCATTATGCAGAGATATCTGCTTGTCTTTTAAAATATGGCACTGCACATTTCACATAAATTAATTATTTTCTCTTTTTTTTAGTAAATACTTGTACTTAGTATTAGAATTTTGCATAATTGGTTTTATCTTGATGATATTATGGCCTACCTCTCCCCATAAATCACTGTGCAACTGGTTTACTACGATAACTCCAAGAGACTGGCCAACTGGAATAAAAAATGTAGTTGCAACAAGCCACACTATGTAAATAAATACCTCATCTTACCTAGACTTATGCTGCGGCCTGTCCAGCCCTGTTATGAGCCCAGGGGCGAGACACTGTTTCTTTCTTTGTTGGAGACATCTGTTTTGTGGAGTGATTAATTGAGAGGAGCATGTGGGGTGCGAGAGGGTGGAGGAGGGGGGGCCCAGGCCCCAGGTACTGTGAGGTGTAACAGACATGATACGCCCCGAGTGCATGCGTGCGTGTGTGTGTGTGTGTGTGTGCGTGTGTGTGTGTGTGTGTAGATGGAGGAATCCTTGATGTGGTAATTAGAGCACATTGCCAGGGTGTCCCAGTGGAGGGCAGCTTTGGGTGAAGTTTGATTTTAAAGTATGTTGTCTGTTGAGGTGCTGTCATTCAATGCACTGCAAGAACAACTATTTGCCAGTGGAGTAAAATGTTTTTTGTTTTTTTCTAAAGGATCAATGCTTAATTGAAGAGAACAATAAAAAAGGTGCTGCAGGGCATGCTTAAATGAACTTTATTCTGTGCTGCTCTTACAGTTTTCAAAAAGGATCTATAATCACAAATGAACCCAGGTTGCCAGAGCCTTAACCTGCTTATAGAGAACACAAGTTTTTCTCATTCTCAATATATGGACAGGGACACAGATAGGTCATGTTTATGATATTTAAAATGAAAATCTTACATACTGGTCTCTATAAGTGTTCATACTAGGCATCTTGCAAACTGGTGTTTAAAAATGGATTAAACACTCTTTTACCTTAAAGGTGCACTAAAAAACATCTGATTCAAATTTGTTTCATTATGCACCACCATGCAAACAGACTGATTGAAGAATTTGCTGTATTCTACAAATCTGGCCCTGGTCAGTGATCTCCAATATAACTGATCAGGCTTAACATTTGTGAATTTTTTAGCAATGAGCCCACATGTAATTTGTCTAGGAGGACATCTGACTTCAAATCCATGTCACGTCACATGAATATGAAAAATGACTTGCATATGAAAGATGAAATTGGATTTGCAGTAGGAATCTCAGAAGGCTAGTTAGCATCTTTGTTTTATCAGATGTGAAATATAGGGTCACATGTATTATTCAGTATGCTGTAATGTTTATATTCTGTTCTATGGCTGTCTGTTTTATAAAATATATAAAGGGCTCATGTAAAGATCATCAATAATTAGTGAGAAGAAAATTCAAATCAAAAGCATCAAGTATTCAGCATACAGCCTATAGGCTATAGCCCACTAGCTCAAGATGGAGACAAACTATGCAATATAAGCCTATAGTTCATAGGGTGCATCTAACATTCAGTTCACTTTACACTTTACCTTTTATTATTATATGTTATTTAATGCTACTTACTTACATACATCATTATTTTAAGGGAGTTTAGGATATGTGGCCATACCAGCATGTCAAAGCCTTTCATAAGCTAAGGAAGGCTGGGCCTGGTTAGTACTTGGATGGGAGATGGCTGGGAAAATCAGGTGCCACAGTCGCAAAAAGTGTCGTTGTGTCCTTAGGCAAGGCACTTCACCCACATTGCCTAGTATGGAAGTGGCGTGTGCGTGGCTACAATAGTAGTTTACCACCACCGAGTGTGGAGTGAATGAATATTGCTTTGTAAAGCGTCTTTGAGTGTCCAGAAAAGTGCTATATAAAACTGATGCATTATCAGTAAGCACATTTGTGCTAATATCTGTACTGGTGATATGGGGCCTCTGTCTAATGGAACTAAAAGAGCTATGAAGCTCAAGAGATAGCTGAATGCTATACAATCATCATAAAATTTACAACATCTACACTTTAATTAGCCTTAATAAAGCATGAACAAAGACTTAATTTATAATGAAGAATGATTCAGGCTCAGTAACCACTTAATTAAGGTGTTATGGTTAGTACTTAAAAACGGGGTATTAATTAACTACTTACTAAGCATGAATCATTGTGAATAAACTATTTGTTCATTATGAATTAAGCCTTTGCTCATGCTTTATTAAAGCTAATTAAAGAGTAGTTATTATAAAGTGTTACCAATACATTGTGTAATTTTTTTTTTTAAAAAGGGTAACATTAATTTGTGAAACTAACTACAACTTAACTTCAGTCTACTCGAGTCATCCAATCATTTCGACATATCCTTTTACATTTAGCTTAACATCTGCGTATATTGATCAGTGGACATGACTTGAGCATTCACTGGTCTAAAACCAGAGCCAAAAGGTGAACGAGGGTGTGTGGCAGCTGGTTGATTTATGATTGGACCAGGTCAGAAGCCATCACAGGGACAGACACAGAGTAAGGAAGCACCAGGTCAAGTCAAAGGTCAGCAGGGGTCACGCAGGGGTCAGGGAAATGCAATGAGAGGAGTTCAACACTAGACGGGGGGAACCATGGTCATATGGAGTCGGCCTTGGGGGTGAAAGATTCCTGGGGGGAGTGTAATCGATGTGGCACTACGGGTGGTGACATTGGGGTTAGAAAAGCTTTGAAGATACAATACAAAACATGTAGTAAGTGATAAGTAGGCTGAATATAGTTATGCTATTTGCCACTACTGGGTCGTAACAATATGGGGCCTACTAAATGTCAGATGTGTGGTATAGTAAATACACTCTCATTAATAGAAATCCCCAGTTTCAACATTTTGTAGATTTTCCTTTATAATATGAAAATGCTGTAAGAACAGGTAATGCTAGTGTGCCATTCTACAATGGGAAAACCACTAAAAGTAATATTTTTAAATGAAATAAAACTACCTTGTCAAGGGCCCTTTCAAAGCTGCATACTTGTTTACACATTTAGAAACTTGATATAGAAAGTCTTTCAGCATTATTTATGATCATAACCTTGGTATTGCTGTGTAAACATAGGCTAATTCAAATATTTGATTTATATAGCTCTTTTATAGCTCAGAATCAGAATAACTTTTATTGCCCTTGTCGCAACCTGCTTTACTGATCAAGTCGCGTCTAGAGGTGCAGCAGGGTGAAATGTCTTGCCCAAGGACACAACACTTGGGCAAGACATTCACTAGATTGTTATGAATTGATTCCTAATTATGGATTTGTGCAGGCACACTCAAATACACAAACACATACAAAAATTCACAAACAAACATTGTATTTCTTTGTTACTATGTTTAGAACAATCAATTCACTAGAAGACCCAAAGTCTACAAACAACTTGATCATGCACCTTACATTTCTGATATAATAGACTATAGCATCACATCACAGCGACCATATGGCTCTGTCTCCTTCTCCCTGGGGCCTAAAACGTTCTTGTTGATAATTTCATAGAATCCAATGCTCTCCCCTTTTTCTCTGTGCTGCAGAGTGGCACGTTGGGCTGTCATGAGTTTGGAAACTGTCCTGCGAAATTCTGCCTTCTGGCCATTTGGAAGTAGTCCTTTTTAACAGGCTTTAGCTGCTAATGCTAGCCTCATAGTGCAATATCCCTACAACAATCAGTAGCCTATGCTAAAAGAGAGGAGAAACTAATTCTTCGTTGTTTCTTTTATAAAGCAAGGGTACCAGACATATGGTCCATGGTGTGCAATAGAAAGCAGCTTTAGTCGCGAATTGTTATTTTTATATCACAAACGATTGCTATTACTAAATGGAATTAATGAAATGGAAATACAATTTCATCATCATCATCATCATCATCAAATAACCTTTAAAGGCCTGGTTGTTTCCTCATCAAAATCATACCTGGAGTTGTGTATTGTTTCATTCACACATATTTAACACACAAACCCCTGCTTTGCCTTTTAACAGAAACAGAAAACACTCCACTGTATGATGTCATGTGGTAATAGTGTACTGAAAGTGCTCCACTGTGTTTTTAAACTCCATACACTTTCACATTCAACATTTGGTCAATTTCAGACCTTGCCCATTTCTACTGCTCAAAAGGTTCAAAGAAGCTGTTAACTTGAAAACTATCACTTCATGACATAACAAGGTGGAACTGAGCATTTTGAGCTTGGTGGATGTAGATAGACTAATAATAAAGGGTCAAACATGTGTGAATGAAACAAAACACAATTCCAGGTTATGTTTTTGACATTCAAACATGGCTTAAAGCTCACAAGAGTCAATTTTGCGTAATATAGAACCTTTAAATATGGCCGACACCAAATGATTATGTGATGTCACAAAATAGACTGTAAGCAAAACAAAATATATTAACAAAATATATCATTAAATGTATTGCAATCCAGTTTTTATTTTATATTCAATTAGCTTTAGCTAAGTGGAAGTGGAACCAAAAGATGCTGCATAGTAGTCCTTTTTAATAGACAAATGCTTTAGCCTCATACACAACAGTACCCTATGCTAAAAGTGGGAGAGGTGTTTCTGCCCCTCTTTTTTATTTATTTGATTTTATTTTCTTTCAGGGTCCAAGTCAAGCCATCAGTGTCCAATTAAATCCCAAATGCACAGAAAGGAGAGGAGAAACGTGTCAAGTTCGCCTATACAATATGTGTGTAGCGACTGACAATTATCTTTGATCTAGCCCCCCCCCAGCACCCGCTACCCACTACCCACCACCCACCACCCAGCTAGCTCAGCACCCTCCCTCTCCACCCCTCCACCCGTTTGTTCCCTTCTGTCTCCTCCATCTTTTATCCATCCCCCCATCCCCTTTTAAAACGTCTTTGCCTAAATGGCCCCGGCGACTTGAGGAATGACAAACATATTTACCATTCTTCTCATCACCGCAGGCTCGTGCACGCTTTGTACCCAGACCCATCCTCTCCCCTCCTCCTCGCCTCTCTCTTCCCCTGTTCCTTACACCGTACAGAGTGACTGGCTAATGAGGCACGCTGACTAGGGGTGGTTGACCTCGGCGCGGCTGGGATGGGGAAGGGAGAGTGGGATAAAACACAAGAGGATGATGATAGACCTAAGAGGAGTTTTTTTTTCAAGTTTGAGTTGTCATAGCTAGAGTGTCAACAGTAGAAGGCCTTCCATGATTTATGGAGGGAGGGTGGTTTTAAATCGGGCTGTAACTAACAATAATTTATGTAGCCAACTAATCAGCAGCAATTTGAGTCAACTATCAATGATTTTTTTTTTTTTTAATAAAATGTGAAAACTTAAAGGGAATATTTACAAATTGGATTAAAATTTGTGAAACGTGCTCACTGGTGGTGTGGCGTTGTATATATGTGGTTGTGAGTTTGCTTCCTGGCTACTACCAAATGTCTCTACCCCCTCTCTTCCCCATTTCACATTACAGCTGTCCTGCCCAATAAAGCTTTTGAGTCAGAAAATTTAAAAATCTCTTCTGGTCTTATAATGCCTTCTTTACAATAAAACCAGTTTTGACTTCAAATGGCTTGTCACTCCAGATAACAATTATTAAAATATTACTATTGATCACTTCAGTAGTTGCAGTCACAGTTATTCCTGTTAATCGCTGCAGCCCAAGTTTTAAGTAGTTATGGTAACCGCCGTGTGAAAGTGACAGGTAATGGCATGGATGAAGGGATGGAGAAGAAGGAGAAAAGAGGTATAGTATGCACTTGACTCTTTGGGGTCAGAGATGGACTTGTTTTGTCGACTGCCATCTCTCTCCCCTCGTCTTTAGCCTGTAGACGTCCGTCAGGTTGCCACGGTGATGAGGTCAGAGGTGGCACTTCCTTATTGGTGCTGACTGTAATCATAGTGGACCTGGCTGTGTCTGAACTTGAGTGACCTCTCAGTGTGGCGCAAAGGGGTCTCCAGTGCTCGTATGCAGGGGTCAGGACTGGGGAGAGGGGGAAAGGGGGAGGTCCATGGTGTGCAATAGAAAGCAATTTTAGTCATGAATTGTTTAAATCTTATTTTTATATTATAAACATATTGCTCTTAAATGGAATTGTATGTTTTTGATAGCATTTTGCTATTACCATCAAATCTAACCTTCAAATATGGCTGTCACAAAATAGACTGTAAACATTAACAAAATATATTATTAAGTACATATTTTTTTATTTTATTTCAAAATAGCTACAGTATCAGTGACAAAAAATTCAACTGACTTTTTTCAAACAATTTGCTCTAACAGAAACATGGAAATTCCAATTACTATAGATTACAGTTGCATAGACATTAATAACATATAATTCTTCAAACTTAATAAAATGAGAATAAAGTCACTTATGCTCTTTGGTAAAGGTAGAAACTTTGTTTTCTATCTAAAATCATTGTAAATATGTTTGTAATAATATGACACTGCACAGAACTCATTATATGCTTTCATTTGATATTTATAACCTCCCCCTCCTCTCTGTGTTCAGGAGGAGGAAGTGTGAGGGAGATAAGAAGGATCGAGGGGCTATCTATAACCATGTCTGTCAGGGCACAATCAATGAGGACAGACTGCTGGATAGGGGCCTGGCAGTGTATACAGAAGAGGCCTCACTTTCACACAAACACACATAAACAAAGCTACGTACAGCTGTGAGAGAGAGAGGGAGAGACAGGGGGAGGGCAGAAGGGAAACTTCAGCCCACCACAAACTGTCACCCGCCACACACTGGAGGAAGAGATAAGGGGAGGAGGGAGGATGTCAGAGGAGCTGCACAGAATCAGGTTAAACCAACTCAAAGGAGATCAGTAGGATCTGTCACAGGTTTAAAGGGGCTATAACCATTATGTGTATTTATATTATTAATTTTAAGTAGATATATTGTAAAAGCAGCTCTTTGGGTTTCTCTGTTGGTTCCTCCAAGGCTTCCTGAATGATGTCCTCAGGAAGGGAGAAGAGCAGGGGCAGCAGACTCCAGGTCTGTGCTGGGGTCTTCATGCTCCTCGGATTCAGGAGGGAAGAGAGTGCAGAGCTCTTCTACAATGAGGTCAGTGATGGCCTCCAGCAGGCTGCACATAGTTTTGTCTCTGCATCTCTCCACACTTGGGCTCTGGGTGATTTGTGATGAGCGGTGGACGTGGTGGACAGTCACTGATGGAATGCACGACTAACCTGATGTGTCAGACATATGAAGCCTGTCCAATCAGTGACAACATGTGGCCAATATACACACACATATAGAAGATCATACACAAGACACACACATGCACACACATACACATACACATATAAGACCTAGACCTACATTGTGGTAAGTGCATTATATCAGAGAGGAGGATGTGGTTATAGAGTAACGGTATTTAAGAACAGAGGTGTAATTTTTTTACTGTCTTCAAAGCATGAAAACCAGAACTAGTTCATTTCAAATGCAGTGGTCCAAAGTTATTCCTCGCGTATTCTAATATCCTAATTATTCACTGCAACAAGTTTATAAGCACTCAGAGTACCAGAACCAGTGCGAAGTTGCGTAGTGGTCTAGCTAACACCAACTGGTATGCTAACATGTACTTACTGATTATGTGAGAATGAAATGACCTCTAGAGCTGCTTATACAATGCACCTGTGCAAATTTTGCTCAAATACTGTACATGGAAAATATAGGTTACAGGACATTTAAAAACACCACACTTCTACCTACCACACCTATTTGTCAGTGAAATCTCTTGTATTATCCCAAAGTGTGAGGCTAAAACGACTTCATAGTGGTAAGATGCATTTATATGAGAGAGGAGGATGCAGTAGTGTATGGAATACAGGGTAGTCCTTGTGGATGCACACTCCTCCTCTGTGCCATGATCAATCATTTGTCAGCCAGGCCGCCACACTTCAATCTACTGATAATGAGGAGAATATCAACACTGTCTCCTTCCTCAGTCCCTCACTAACATGCATGGCTCTGTAGTTTTCACTTACACAAGAAGGTGCTGCACAATAGATGGTTGGGTTGAAGTGCATATTAAAATTGCCCCTCAGGGATAAATAAAGTGATTTATCAATATATTGGCCTAACCATCAAGAGTTTGAAAACCGGTTTTGATGGTGTGCGAAATGTCTGTCCTCACTCTTCACCCCGTTTTGCTTATATCTGCCCTGTCTCATTAAGTACTTAAAGAAATATATAAATCATATAGCATTAACAGAAAGGATTATTTCATGTTGAATCCATTGCACACCATGTCTTGCTCTTGCTTTTGCTCTGGACTGAATACATTTTCTCTTTCCCATTTTCCCATTAAATGACAAAGAAGACTAATTATAACATAATAGCATCACCATTATGCATTAATCTCAGCAGTTTAGACAGCCTCGTTACATTATGGGGTATGATGAAATCACTCCCTAGTTGTTTTTCATAGAGACGAGGTAGGTGAAATGCCTTGCCTAAGTGCACAACTCCAAAATGCATTGCAATGGATGTCCATAGTGACAGAGCCACTGCTATAATAATCTAGGGATCCCCTTGCTTCTGAGAGGTTGCCCTAACTGTAGTGCAGGATCTCCTCCTTTATGTTTGATGTGTGACCAACTATATTAGATCCAACTTTCTTATTCAAACATTTGGTTGCACATTTGATTGCACTTTACAAGAATCTCCTAGTATTTTACAGTCTTTACACTGTACACTTACCATAATACACTTTTAACTTGCATTTCTAATTTTCCTTCTTTAGACTTCACACACTTGACTATTTCCTTTTTGTTTATTTTGTGATCCATCGCTTCCTAATGACTCATTATGACACCATCACAAACAGTTCTTCTGGGAGGGTCTATATTCCCCCAACTCCCCAACACACCGTGCATCATATCCCCCCAATAGCCCCAACCCCCTCTCAGCCATGTGCACGCCATACCAACTTCCAACTCAACCACCCCCTCTCTTCCTCCACCCTCTCCTTCTCTCATCTGTCTTATGATGGATTCCCCACCCCTCCTCTCCTCACTCTCTCCTCCCTCTTTCCTGCCTGCTCCCTCTCTCTCTCTTCTCCTCAGTAGTAGTGGGGCCGTGTAGATAGTAGATCATTACACTACCAAGCGGCGCGGGTGAATGAAAAAGAAGAAGGGATTTACAAAGTGTGGCACAGAAAAGAAAAGAAGAAATAGACCTAAGAAGCTGTTTCTATCCTCCCTCTCAACTCTGGGAGGAGATGGTTTGAGGACTTAAACTGACAACAAGGAGGTTCTGAAATACTTTGCGGTCTCTGGCCATGTTTGGATTAAAATCGCACTTCTACCTCCCAGGTATTTAATGATTTATTCTTTATTCACTGTTTACATAGATTGTAAATTTATATTAAAAAAAACAAAAAACTGATGGTGTTATAGTGCTTGCATTAAGGAATAGGTCACGCACATAGGTAAGATAGTGTAGGTAGACATTGGTGGAAAGTGTCTTGCCCTAGGACACAATGACAAATGCATTAGTTGGAGCAAGGATTAAACAGGCAACCTCTGGGTTAGTGGGCAAACACTCAACGGCTACTGAAAACCAAATAAGTAGTGATGACTTTAGGAAATAATTGGTTGGAATGAGTTTCTGAATGATGATATAAAGTTAGCTGGAGTTTTTTTATGCATTATAATTTATTGTGGAGAAAATTAATGAAAACTGCACTTCTCTGTCAGTAACTTTATTTCGTTAAATTATGACTGGCCAGCAGGGTCAGCCAGGTTAAAACATGCACAGCACAGCATGAATAGCAACAAAATTGGATAGAGCCCATATTTAGAACAGCATTATGTCATGACCATAGCGGAAACTGAACCATGAACCTTGGGGTTAGTGGGTGCATATCTAAATAGACTCTAGTGGATGCAACAGAGTGGGAGGACGGTGGACATGTCGCCGGAGAAATCAAAGTGACACCCACAGTGAGAGTGCATGTGTGAATGTGTGTGAAACCAACAAATATTACAATGCCGGAAATGTTCCACAGTATGTCTTACTTATCTATTTCCTTGGAGACAAGCAGTAAGAATGCATGTTTCTTAATGTAATTTTTGCAAAAATGCTATACTGTGGAACATTCCAGGAAAAACATTCAGGAACCCAAATTAAAGAAGCAATTTGTCAGTACTACTCAATCCAGATGAATATTATGAATTCAAATCATTTTAGCACATGAGATAGTTCCTTTCTGTACCCATTTCCTTTTTCCCAGTTTCAGAAATGTCTTATTAAAGTTATGATTATTATTATTAATTACTCAAAATAATACCAAAATAAAACTGCAAATGCAATCCAGTCTCCCTTTTACAATCTTTACCAAAGCATTCTGCAGGATACCATGGATTTGTGAAGGCAATGATGTGAGCTATAATGTCAAAAACAGTGAGCACAGGGGCCAACCCAGCACTGATGTGTGTTTCACCTCTCACCTCTGACCCTGACCTTTGACCCCTCAGTGACTCGGGATCAGACCGTGGTCAATGATTAAACACTGATAGGAGGAGAGCAGAGAAAGCGAGAGAGAGAAAGAGAGGGGGGGCTTAGATTCAACAATGTGCTTTAGGGAAGCTGTGATGGTTTGGTGGGACTGTCAGAATTATGCAGCTAATAAATGATTGAACTAGTGCGTTATAAAGCAGCTTGTTATTGTTGCTATCTGTCAAATAAGAAAAGGGAAGTAGCCTGTACTTATAGCTACAAAGAAGTACCAGCAAACCATTCAAATGCCACTGAATAAATCTGATTACGTTGCTTATTTTTGTAATATGTAACAAAGGACATTAGCCGGTAAATGGTAATTCTCTAAAATAAACATGTATTTATTAATAAATGTTAACTGCAATCAAAAAGTTAAATGTTGACCCTGAACGCATTTTTTTGTGTTTGCTATACCTGGACAACTGATTTTACAGCTATATTGTATCACCGTTTTCCATTTTATTATAATAAGTTGATCCAAAGCAAATATTTTAGATTTTAGGATGAACTATTTAAAGGTGGATAATGTAACTTTCCTGGTGGAAGGTCCTTTACCTTCCTGTGTCCATGGAGATGATATTGCTCTGTAAATTTCACAGAGGCATTAAACTTGCATACTATTTCCATTATTATTCTGATGCCATTCTACTCATTTTTTTATTTTATTTTTTTTAGTAAAATCATACTTATTACACTTTTTGGCTACTCTACAATCATCAAGTATTTATTTTCACCTCCATGTCTTCATAGTTACATTTTGCAAAAAATATCTCCTATAGCCCCAGTTCAGGATCTCTCTCTCATTTTCTCTCTCCCTCCCTCTCACTCTCTGTCACACCTCCTTCTCTTCTACCTTCTCTCTTTCCCTGTGTCACCTTCATCTTTCTTCATCCCTCTCACTCACTTTCCATGTGTCTGCCAACGTCCTCTCTCCCTCCCTTTCTCTCTTCCCTCTCTCTTCTTCTACACTCACTCACTCTCTCTTTAAAATGTGTCTCTCTTTTCTCCTTTTTAACTCTCTCCCTCTCTCATAAGCGCCCTTCTCCCCTTCCATTTCACTCTACCCCCTCTTTGTCATTCTCCGTCTTCCCCCCCTCACCCCCTGCTCTCTCATCGTCTTCTCTCTCTCCCTTTCTACTTAACCCCCTTTCCTGCTCTTCTCTTCCATCTTTCATTTACCCTCACTCTTCTCTCTCCCTTACACACGCTATCTCTCCCTCTCTCTTCTCCTCTGTCTCTCTCTCTGTCTTGAACTTGACTTGTACACGTGCGTAAATGGCTCTTGACTGCTCTCCGCGAGTCCACCTGGTGCCCCTCCACACACACACACACACACCACCACCACCACCACCACCACCATCATTACCCCCCACTCCCACCTCCCTCCCTCCATCCTTGGCCCTTACTGCCTCCGTTGCTGTGGCGACCGTATCATCAGCCGCAAGCTTGCTCCTTGCCGATGCTCTGAGAGGAGAGAAAAAGGAGAGAGAGTGGGGAAGAGCGTTTGAGAGAGAGGTGAAGGGTGAGTCTGAGGGTAGAAAGAAAAAGATGGAAAAGAAGAGAAGGAGACAGATAAAGAAGAGGATGAGAGAGGGAGAGAGAGAGAGAGAGAAGGGGTGAAGGGTGAGTGTGCTGAAGCCTGGCTGGAAAATCAGGTTAATGACACATATTATCTGCATGAGGATCTGCAGAGAAAGAGAGAAAGAGAAGGCGGGTAGAAAAGAGGAGAGAGAAGAGAGAAAGAAAGATGAGAGGCAAGAAAGACACAAAAAAAAGATGAGAAGAAAGAAAAAGAAGAATGAGGGTAGAAAGAAAGATGGAAAAGAAGAAATGGCGATAGGGAGACAGAGAACGCTAGAGAAGAGGGTGGGAGAGTAACGGGGGAAGAGAGAGAGCAAGAGACAGAATGTGAGGAGAGAGAGGAGAAAAACGAGAGAGGGAGAGAAAAAGTGTGTGTGTGTGTGTGTGTGTGTGCGTGCGTGTGTGTGTGTGTGTGTGTGTGTGAGAGAGAGAGAGATGGAAAGGAAGAGAAGGAGAGATGGTTGAGTGGAGCAAGAGATAGGGAGATAGAGAAGAGGGTGAGACAGTGAGGGGGAGTAGATAGAGAAAGATGGAGAGGGGTGAGTGAGTGAGAGTGAGCGAATGAGAGAGAGAGAGAAGGAGAGACTACAGAAAGGGAGAGATAGGGTAGAAAGAAAGGGATGGAGGGGAAGAAAAGGAGAGAGCGAGGGAGTGTAGGGGCAGAGAAAGAAAGATCGAGTGTGAGAAAGAGGGAGTAGAGTGAGACAAGATGAAGGGATGAGGGTAAGGACATAGGGAGAGAAAAGATTTTAAGGAGCGAGCGTGTGGGCAAGATTAGAAGTAGAGGGAAGAAAGCGAGAAAGGGAGTGAGAGAGAAAATTGGCAGAGAGTGTGTGTGTGAGAGAGAAGAGATGCAGGTGGGACCAGAACAGAGAGAAGAAGAGGAGAGAGAGAGGTGCGACAAAAACGAGAAAGAGGGAGGGATAGGGAGAATGGGTCTTTGAAAGAAGTGGGAGAGGAGTTAGTGAAAAAGTTAATGTGTGTGAGAGAGAGGAAGAATGAGTGTGTGTGTAAGAGAGAGTGAGAGAGAGAATGAGTGTGCGTGAGAGAGAGAGAGAAAGAATGTTTGTGAGAGAGAGAGAGAGAGAGAGAGAGAGGCCCAAATGACTTCACTCCTCCACTGTCCTCTCTGCTCCTTCTCTCTTCTGTACAATACTCATGTCACTGTTTAATTCATTAAGTTAAGTTGCTCACTTAGTCACTGACCACAAGTACAGTTTGTCTCTTATTCATTTATAATCATTAATCTGTTGAAAGAATACACCATCTGCTATTGAATGATTTATCAAAAAGACTCTTGTGATGGTCTTGATGTATGATGTTGTGCCATTGGGCAAGAAACTTCACTCACCTATGCTATATATGAACGTGTGTGTGATTATTTGCTTAGTAGTAAAAGCACAGACTGGCAGCCACTTCTGTCAGTCAGCTCCAGGGCATCTGTGACTTTGATCTTATGTTATTATTATTAGGAAAATGTCTATTGCTGTCCCTACTGGAACTAGATGAGATCAGACATTTTTATGTATGGTAATTTAATGCAATGCAAGAAGACACTGTGCTTTTGTCTAGTATATAGTTATCATCTATAATACCCGTGGATCATTATGTAATAATTTGGACTTTAAATTGCAATATTGATCTGAATTACATAATAAGGGAAACAAGTCAGCTGATTTACAAGTTGGAAAATTGGAAACTGGAAAATCAAATTGGAAAACAAAGTATATATTGGTAAAAAAAAGGGGGTTGATCGGAGCAATGACGTCTTGAATACAGGAGTATAAAGATTATTCAAACCTGTATGAATCATGCTAAATACTTTGAGTGGGTACAGGAAAATGAGAAGAATGTCTCCTTTAGCGTTTATATCCACTCACAAACAGCACACATTAAATTCACGTACTTGCCCAAGATTGTTGCATAAGTTTTCAAAATACTATAAACTGTGATGAACATGCATACTCCATATACTGGTAAGCTAGTACTACTACTTTTCCTCCTACATCTCATATCGATCCCATCCAAAGACAAACAGCATGACCACGCTGCACCCACAAAGTCAGGGGGTCAAACAGCACCCAAAGGTCCCCAGATCCAATCGCACCCTGCTCCCTGACATTTACCCTATAACGTTCGCGTTTGCATCCACTCATGTGTGCAGTAACCCACCCTCTTACCATGGGTCGATGGGGTGAGAAAGCTCCTGTGTGACGGCTGTATTAGCTGGGGCACTATTTATTGGCCTGTGTGATATTTTCAGAGCCCCGTGTCTGATGTTTGACCCCTGCATTGATTTCCATGATGTGTGTTACAGCAGACAAGGACAGTGGGGTTTGTGATTTATGGTAGATGTCATATGTAGGTACATTGGTGGTAGTAGAATGCATGCTCGCTGTATGGGTTCTCTTGTACTTGCCCCCAGACTCACAGAGGCAGTGCTCCTGCTCTGCTGGAGGGAAGTGGAGCAGCATGTCAAATGGAGCACAAAGGCAGGTTGGTGGGTTTAGGTGCAAGTGTATGTCTTATCTGTACTGATAAAATGTATGAAATATACAAAAGGGATCTGCAAGCGTTTTCTGGATGTATTTGTCTTCTGGTCTAGTACATATCTGACATTAAAGCTACCATACGTTTATTACATTCTTTTTTCACCAGTAAATGGCAGATGTAAAACCTGTTCTCCCCTTCCACCACCTGGCTTTTGCTCAGGCTCACCTGTGCTCTCTGGTCTTCTCAGGCCAAAGCTGGCACACTATCAGACAGCAGTAACGTAGATAGCATCTAGTGGTGAGGTGTGAGAATAGCCATAAGCACACATCCCAAATGTGAGTCATAATGGACTGAGAAGTAAAGCTTATTTGTGTCAAAAAGATATACATTTAGATAGAGCTAATCCTCTGCCATCTGCTGTGAACATACAAAGCACAGTATACCCAGGCCCTGTTGTGCTGTATAGATGTGCATGTGTGCGGGTGCGTGTGTGTGCTGCCTTGTCGTTACCACCTGGGGTCAAACGCTGCTGGCATTTGTCCAGTAGCTCTAGCCTAATGGTTTATAGTTGGACCAGTTCAGATCACTATGAGGAGGCCATGACCTATAAAGCAGATCTATGTTTACTCCATATAAGGTCATGCTACAGAGGTCATGGTTCTATGTGGTCTGTAGGTAATTCACAGTGAAGCAGGTTTCAATGTGCATGGGGCGTACTGTCATATAATTGTTTTTGCTTGTAAATTTGCTGATTTAGACAGGCAAGACACTTTGCCTGTTTTACAGAGTTCTTTTTTTTGTGTCTCAATTCTTACTAAATAATATACTGTATAGTCTTTATTTTGCCTTTCTTCCAGATGTTTACCTCCATTTCAGCATCACTATACTGAAACCATACCCACATATGACTTTCTACATCTTTTACATGTCCTTTTGAACTGAACTCTAGCCTCCAGATATCAGTGTTTCAGACAGATGCCATTGCTGCTTTATAAAAAAAACAAAAAAAAAACAATGGCATCTCAGTCTCTTCCTCCACCCTCCTCTCCCTCTCTCACATCACAGAGGAGGAGGAGGTCTGTCCACGTTGCCAGGTTTGTGAGTGCTTTTTAAGTGCAGCGCTGGGTTAATTAAGACCTCATTACCCACACCAGCTTTTGGGCCAATTAGGACGCTCCCCTCTTTTGCTTACATGTTTGTTTGCTGGTTCAGACATTATCTAACACCAACATACTCTTTCTTTACTTTCTCCTGGGAGCGTAAAAAATAGATTAGCTTGTTTTTTCATCTTGGCTAATATGTGTGCTTGCGTGCAGGTGGGTATTTGTCACAAAGCGGGGACAGTAAATTTGCATACACAGTTACTTTATGGTGACAAAATTATTGGTTTAAAGTTTAGACATGGGTTAAAGGTGCACTATGTAATTTTCCTGGTGAGGAGTCCACCGCCTGCTCGTCTCTATGGAGATGTCATTGCATTGTCTGGAATGTTCTGTATGGCAATAAATATCTTGCATCAGGTTTGTTAAGTTGTTGTGTTTAGTGTGTTTATTTATGGAGAATTTTAGCCTACGAGCATGGATGACATATGCTTGTGGGCTGAGCATTGGACAGAATTTTACAGCTAACCATAAGGAGGATTTGTACAGGGGCCGGGAGAGATGTTTTTAACATGGTAGAAGGCCCCTAAAACCCTAACCTAAACCCTTAAGGTTGCGGTTTAGGTTAAGGTTAGGCAACTATATAGTAAAAGTTATCAGTCTCCAGAAAATGAATGCAGGTCAATCGAACGTCCCCACAAAGCATGGAAACCGAGCTGTGTGTGTGGGTTGTATACCTTGTGTGTGTTATCAAGCTGTTGTCATAGGCTTTTATTCATCTCATTAATAACCGCTGTGCCCTTGAGGTAGAGAGCAGCGACCCCGTTTCTCAGAGCCACACGCGGGTGAGCAGGGGAGCTGCGGAGCACAAGGCTGGGTATGGCATGGGCTGTGAGGGAAGGAGGGGGCATGATTGCATCTTCCTACAAATGAAGTGCCCCCCAGCAAGGAGGGAAATATGGAGAAACTAACACTTGTGTCTGTGCCAGAAGATTCAGTGTTTAGACTAAAAAGGGGGTACATAATACAACTATAGAAGAGGTGATTAAAGATGGCAAAAAATAGGAAGGAAGGTGTGTTTACAATGTTGTATTGACTGGTACAGATCAAATTAAATTGTAGAAGTACTAAGTGGACTAGACAGAAAGTAAAAAATATGGTTATATGCATAGAGCTGCTAAACTGGGCAGTACCTTGAGGAGGAGAGTGGAAAGGGTGAGAAGGGCAGGGTCTAGACATATGAAGAACACTGTGATTGGTGTAACAGGTAGCAACATTTCAAATTCCGTCCCTGCAGTCAGTTGTTTATAATTAGAAACACCTAGGGCTAATCAGGGTAGTCTTCTGTGATGTCACCAAGTACTTGAAATCACAGTGGTTACTGGATGCAGCACACACTCCATTTTTGACCAGAAAACTACAAATTCAGCTCAGTGAGTGCATTCTGGGGGTTCTGAGTTTTCACATGAGGCATGGTCTGTCCAGATACTAAGAATGCAAGTTAAGCCTGGTATCGGTTAAGCCTGGTATTGTTAAGTTCAATGCCATACTTTGGAACATTCTAGACATAGCTATAACATCTCCATAGAGTCAAGCAGACGCTGGACCCTTCACCCAAAAGGTTACATAGAGCACCTTTACCATGGTGCACCTTTTCAAATACAGTACCAAATCAATACAAGATACGTAGTGTGATATGGATTTTTCATTATTATTGCAACAACAACATTGGATGTAGTCCTGAGTTAGAGAGGATAGGTGAGAGTTGTGAGCTTGGATCCTGAGCCCACTTGCCCCTCTTGGTCCCACGCCATCTGCAGGCTCACCAAGCATATAAAATATAATTGATTGACTCTGCCTGTGTGCGCATGTGTGTATGTGTGTGTGGGGGGGGCTCTGTAGGGGGAGGGATGCTAATGACAGGTGGATAGATGTTAGCAACAAACAGAACATGCGTGTGTCATAATGTAGATAATAAACATTAGTCCCATACTCCTGTTGCTAACAGTGAGATTGTTGAGTTTGGCGTTTATTAGGGGGAATTTGTCCTCCGAATTTGACCTATCCTGGGGCAGCCGGTCAGGAGCAGTGGGTGACTATGACTTGATTGGCCAGCCAAGATCATATACTTTTACTATTACTTTATGACTTTATGGTCTGGAACCATATCCTGTCTAACCGATTTCTGATGGACGTGATTGACAAAAATGGCATCTTACAAGTAAAAAAGAATAAAGTAAAAACAAAGGAAGAATGAGAAACAGCATTAATTCCTGCAAAATTAACAATATTAAACAACAGCAAAAGGAGAAATTTAATTTGTCAACTGGACAGAGTTTATTCAGTTGAATACGTTTCGCAGCTCATCCAAGCTGCTTCTTCAGTTCAGTTAAACAACATTAAATCTTACATTCAATTATTTAAAGGTACTATATTATGCTAAATAGACTCTTGTGAGCTTTAGGTCATGTTATAAAGTTGTTAACTCCTCAAAAACATATCTGAGTTGTGTTTTGTTTTATTCACACATTTCAGTAATCCTTTATTACTAGTCTACATCTCCAAAGCCCTTATGATGAGTAACAAAGCAAGGCCAGTTACGTCGCCTGGATTGGCATTACCGGGGTCCCACCCTGGAGCCAGGCCTGGGGTGGGTGCTTGACATCAAGCATTTGGTGGCTGGGCCTTCCCCTACGGGGCCCAGCCTGGCACAGGGGTCGTCCTCCCGTAAACCCACTACCCGCAGGAGGATCCATAAGGGGCTGCTACAGAGAGATCTGGGCGGCAGTAGAAGGCAGGGGCCTCGACGACAGGATCTCCCGACATGGAAACTGGCTCTGGGGACATGGAATGTCACCTCGCTGGGGGGGAAGGAGCACAGCTTGGGCTCTGGAACCCATCTCCTAGAGGGGGGCTGGACTCTCCATTTCTCTGGTGTTGCCCACCGGGAGTGGCAACGAGCTGGTGTGGGCCTACTTATTGCCCCACAGCTCTGCCGTCATGTGTTGGAGTTCACCATAGTAAACGAGAGGGTTGCGTCTCTGCATTTTCAGGTTGGGGACAGGTCTTTCACTGTTGTGTTGGCCTATGGGCTGAACAGCAGTGCAGAGTACCCGGCCTTCTTGGAGCCCCTGGGAGGAGTACTAGTCAGTGCAATGACCGGGGACTCCGTTGGACTTCAACACCCACGTGGGCAATGACAGTGACACCTGGAGAGGGGTGAGGGAGAAACGGCCTCCCTGATCTGAACCCAAATGGTGTTCTGTTATTGGACCTCTGTGCTATTCACAGTTTGTTCATAACGAACTGCATGTTTGAGCACAAGGGTGTCCGTCAGTGTACGTTGCACCAGGACACCCTAGGCCAGGGGTCAATGATCGACTCTGTCAGGGCGACCTTCAACTCACACCTCTGGGAGATCTTCTCCCAAATCTCGGGGGAGGTCTCGGACTTGGAGTCCAAGTGGGATATGCTCTTGTCCTCTATTGTTGATGTGGCCGCTCGTAGCTGTGGCTGTAAGGTATGTGGTGCCTCTTGCGGTGGCAATCCCCAAACCTGGTGGTGGACACTGGAAGTAAGGGATGCCATCAGGCTGAAGAAGGAGTCCTATCGAGCCTTGTTGGCTTGTGGGACTCCTGAGGCAGCTGACAGGTACCGACAGGCCAAGCGTGCTGCCGCCTGTGTGGTCGGGGTTGGGAGGGTTGGGAGGGTTGGGAGTGGCCACGTAGGAGGACTATCGGTTAACTTAAAAAAATACTGGCAAACCGTTCGATGCCTCCGGAGTGGGAAGCAGTGTTTCACCAACACACAGGGGGAGCTGTTGACCTCAACTGAGGATGTTCTCAGACGGTGGAAGGAATACTTTGAGGATCTCCTCAATCCCACCATCATGTCTTCCGAGGAAGAAGCAGAGGCTGGGGACTCAGAGGTTGACTTGTCCATCACCCTGGCTGAAGTCTCTGAGGTGGTTGGCAAGCTCCTTGGTGGCAAGACTCCAGGGGTGAATGAGATCTGTCCTGAGATCTGTACTAAGTCTCTGGATGTTGTGGTGCTGTCTTGGCTTACACGTTGCGTTGGCGGTCGGGGACAGTACCTCTGGACTGGCAGACCGGGGTGGTGGTCCCTCTGTTTAAGAAGAGGGACAGGAGGGTGTGTTCCAACTAGAAGGGAATCACACTCCTCAGCCTCCCCTGTAAGGTCTATTTCAGAGTACTGGAGAGGAGAATCAGACCAATAGTCGTACCTCAGATCCAGGAGGAGCAGTGTGGTTTTCGTTCCTGCCATGGAACACTGGACCAGTTCTACACGCTCCATCGGGTGCTTGAGGGTTCATGGGAGTTTGCCCAACCGTCTGCAGTGATGTGGTCACTGTATCGGACCGTTGTGGTGAAAATGGAGCTGAGCCGAAAGGCAAAGCTCTCGATTTACTGGTCAGTCTATGTTCCTACCCTTACCTATGGTCATGAGCTTTGGGTAATGACCGAAAGGACAAGATCACGGGTACAAGCGGTCGAAATGAGTTTCCTCCGCAGAGTGGCTGGGTGCTCCCTTAGAGATAGGGTGAGGAGCTCAGTCACACGGGAGGAATTCGGAGTAGAGCCATTGCTCCTGCATGTCAAGAGGAGCCAGCTGAGGTGGCTCCGGCATCTGTTCCATATGCCTCCTGGGCGCCTCCCTCGGGAAGACATGTCCCACCGGAAGGATGCTCCGAGGAAGACCCAGGACACACTAGAGGGACTATGTCTCTCAGCTGGCCTGGGAACGCCTTGGGGTCACCCCGGAGGAGCTGGGATGAAGGAAGTCTGGGAGTCCCTGCGTAGACTGCTGCCCTTGCAACTTGACCCCGGATAAGTGGAAGAAAATGAATGGATGGATCTCCAAAGCTCAAAATGTTCCACTTTGTGATGTCATGCAGTGGTAGTGTTCTACATTTGACCTTTTTTTAGTAGAGATTGCTAATTCAAGATCTGAAATTATCCAAATGATTCTAGTGAAGGCGCATGGCATTTAAAACACAGTGGAGAACTTCATGTATTATCAGGTGACATCACAAGGTGGAACAGTGTTTTCTGTTTGAGAGAAGAACTCAGCCTAAATATGCAAGGTTTGAATGTGTGAATGAAACAGAATATAAATCCAGTTATGGTTTTGATGAGGAAAACACATTATAACAGATCAGAATATAGTGTATTATGGTTCCTTTAACCCCCTGCCTTTCATCTGAATCTATGACTTCAATTCTATAATATCGGGAATGCAGCCTCTGGAAATAACACTAATATTTACTATCGACAGATACGTAGTCAGGATTCAAAGTCACGCAGTAAGGAGTCATTTGGCAGCCCCAGCACATGTTAGCCTGTTAGCCTAGCACGTGTGTGATTTTGCCTCCCTGTTCCGCATCTGGCTGCATTAGCATAATCTGCATAATGACGCCACTGCCTTTAATTGCCCACACCCAGGTAAAGGATCATGTGGTTAAGTGGGAGATCATAATTATGTAAATAATTGGCCTGACCACAGCAAGCTGCTCTTCTCTGCCACCCATCTGGAGACAGGAGGGAGCAGGGAGAGGAGGGGGATAAAGGGGGGATGAAAGAGGGCAAGGATGGAGGAGAGAATATGAGGGGAGAGGGAGTGAGTGTGGTTAGATGAAGGTAAGAGCAGATGAGAATTGTACTGCAGGATTATCTGTGTTAGAATGCATATGCTTTGAACTGTTTTGAAAGGCAAATATTTATTCTATAATTGAACTGAAAAGGAAGGCATGCATGAGCCACCTCACCTCTCCACAGATCTGACCTAATGGTTTGTTTTCATGGAAATATGTTTATTGGCATACTGCAAAGCATCACATAGCATCTCCACCATAAAAGTTACACAGTGCACCTTTAAAATTTGCACCTACAAAAGTTGTGTTATCATTCAGTAATCACAACTTCAAAGCTTATAGTTGACCTTACTAAATGTGACATAATATTAACTAATTGATCCAGTTCCTATACAAAAATAATTGTTAAATCTTATGGTAAAGGTATGTATTAGTATTTTCAAGTAACAACTATTTTGTATATTGAATAAGGGCACCACTTTCTGAAGCTGTTTACCTCCACTAACAAAGAAAACTGTGAACTTTGTGCCAGTTTTTGTTTCATGCAGCTAAGCCCAGTAATTGAGATATTAACCATAAACCAGTTCAACAAATCTGCAATCTGACAGATCTGACAGATGTACTTTGTAAGTTTTTGATTGGGGGTCCATCACCTTCTTGTTTCTATGGATATGCCTGGAATGTTCCACAGTATGACATTAAACAGCACTACCTTACATTTATTCAATTGCAGGTGGTTTTATACCTAGAAAAACAGGCATTCTGACTGTGAGCGGAGTTGCCTCTTCACAGATCTGACCTGTAACTTGGTCTGGTTTGGTCTCCCTGAAGATAGAAAGGCTTAATGCCATACTGTGAAACATCCCAGACAAAGCAATTACGTCTCCATGAAGAAAAGCATTTGATGGACCCTCCACCAGAAAAATTCATCTTTAAACATAATTTTCCTCCAGTTCAGTTTTAAACTATAGGATTTCTAGAAAGTCATGTGAGCCCAACCCTATTTCACATCTAACTTTAGTTATATGTGTGAATGCTGAGGATCAAGCAGAGTGCCAACAGCATAGCCCCTGTGGTCGTTAAAGTATTCTCTTATGTATGTCCTTACACCAGGTCAGCAGTGCCTTCAATAACAGTGTAGCTCTGTTCATATGCTAATACCAAAGCTCACCTCAAACACACACGTTGAAGGAGCGTGTAAATCAGAAAAGCCCTTCACTGCCCACTCACCACTCTCTGCAGGGTTTGTTTGACCAACTCAAATTGACAATTAATTTCTATGTGATGAAACCTTAAAGGGCTTTTACCAGATTTTAAATTCTTCAATCAAGATAAATGCTCTTTAAATCATTTAGCTAAAGTAGCTAAATAAGAAAAAAACTAACACTGTAAAATATAATCTATTCATTTAGACACAGACTTAGACACTTTATTGATCCACAAGGGAAATTACACAGTAGCTCACACATAACATTAAATTACAATAACAAAGAGTAAAATAAAAAAATACAAGAATGGTAATAAAACTTCTAAATAAGTAGCAATAAAAAAAACCTACAAATTCAGTATGATCTATTTATTTTACATAGCATTTTCTCTACTAATAACAAATGCAGAAGCTAAGACAAGATCATCTGTGTTTCATCCAGTTAGCCAACTGCCTGAAACTATCCCAGACACTCAATTCTCTGTCATGGTGCATTTTCAAGAAAGTAATAAAAAAAGCAAATAATAGGAAGAAGTAAGAGTAAGGAAACAACTGCATGACACTATCTCAGATAGTGTTACTTCTGTGTCATGGTGCAATATCACAGTACCAGATAGGATTAAATGGGCGAGGCTAAAAGTTCAAACTAAAACATGTTCCTGACTCATGTTATTGCCTAAAAACATTGCAAAACATCACAGTTTATACATAGACAATATATCAAAAGTCACCCTTAAAGATTGAAAGCAAAAATACCCAGGTGCACAAGCTATTGCATATTTTATATTTTATAGTTATATAGCGTAAATACTAAATGTATCAGAGTATCAGAGGAAGAATACTATTACTTCAAATTGATATTACTCAACTGGATGTAAAAGTCATGGGCCAAGAAATTACTCATAAAAAAAAGTACTTGGAGAATTTACACAAAAATGAGAGAAACTAAATCATATCTAAAACATCAGCCCAAGAAACAGGAATGTTCATATCATTTAATATTGTTAACATAAAGCTTCTGCCACTTGTAGACTTACTACACTGTCTCAGAGTCTGTCTCAGAGTAAAAAAAAAAAAAAAAAAGTACAGTACTAGGAACAGCAAAGATACTGCGCAGAACTCTCAAGCTCCCAGGCCTCTGGTAGAGGGCCCGAGCTGGATGAGGGTGAGAGACCAACCACCATGGAAGGTGAGGAACACATTATATATATATATATATATATATATATATATATATATATATATATATATATATATATATATATATATATATATATATATATATATATATATATAACTATCCACATCTTGCTTGTTAATGCATGTACAGTTGAAGTCGGTAACCCTAAAATGACCACATGCTAGGTGAGATCTGCATCAGCTCAAATAGAGTGTTCATTTCACAAGTGCATCTCAGTTTCACCCACAGTCACTTTCGCCCTGTGGTGAACACTTCTCTAGAAACCTTTTTTTTTTTTTTTTTTTTCCATTTAAACATCAGGTTATTGTAAATGCTTGTTCCTCTTTTTGGTCATAGTCAGAAGCATGACCCTGCAGGGCTACCATAGCTATATAAAAGTCCACTGCTATAAGTGCATTCCTCAATTAGTTGATCTGCTTACTTATAAGTTCATGTACTTCCCCCATTTTGCATTGTCAGTCCTTCTTGGGTTCTATTTCCATTATGTCGTCTTATGTTTTCTTACTTGATCAGACATACCTTACATGGTCGGGGAATTGAACCCTCAACCTTAGCACCCCAATACATACATTTTCCTGTAGAATATCACAATGCATGCCTTAAAGTGGACGTTTTATGTAAAATAGACCTTTATAAGGTTTTCACCCTGTAATAACGGTGTATCCTCATCATTAGTTTACTCAAAGTTGTATTTAAATTGATACATGCATGTTTGAGTACTTCTCTATTGTACTGCATTTCTAGCTTGAGAGCTCAGAAAATTTCAGTTTTTCACCTACCCCTATCTCCTCCAACTGCTCTATACTTTTTTGCAATTATTTCAAAAATTCATACTACGGTTCATTGTCAAAAATATTTTGTACAGTCATTTTTCAATAGTAAAAACATTTAGGCTGCTTGTTACAATGAAATGCCACTATGAAGAGATAAGGTTTATCAGTTCTGCAATTTTGAACAGGAAGTACATGGAGTTGTTTTCTTATTACAGCCTTTCAGATCAATATTGTGATTTCCGAAGAACAAAATGTAAAATAATTATCCACATATGTCTTCTTTAAACACCTTAAAAATATAAAATTGTCCCTTATGCATTTTCTATCACAACTTAAAAACACTTGGAAAATGTTTAAACCTCCTCTCTTACCATATTAACCTTGGTGTGCCTTTAAAACATCTTTATTATAGCAGGTTTTCAAACGCCACACGCCCACAACTGCCACAAAACAAACCACACACACACATGGGCTGGGGCTGATGGGAAATAAGACAAGAGAATAAGGGAGAGCGAGAGAAAACAGAGGAGGGAGAGAGGAGAAGAGAAAAGAGAGGAGGGGAGGGGACATAAACAGGATTAGCGCTTATCTGTACTGCTGCTGTATTCTCGCGTTTAGCCTGAGGTCCAAGTGACAGACTCCAACTCCTCTGCCTGTGCCAAAGTCCCCCTCCCCAGGTACCTGCTCCCTGAGGACACCCCTGGCTCTGTGTGTGTGTGTGTGTGTGTGTATGTGTGTATGTATGTGTGTGTGGTACACGGTGTGTTTCACTGTAAAACGGTAATTCAGTCTAATTTACAGTCATTTACAGTAATGAAGTAGTTTAGGGGTTTTCGCTCCCAAAGACATGGTGGTTTAGGAAAGGCGTTCTAGATCATAATGTGTAACAGGCCCGATGTTAAATTATTAAAATGGAAGGCACTTGTTGTCATTTGGGTATTTTGGATTAGGGGCAACAAAGCAACTTCCTGATTCGAGGACAATAAAACGCTTTCTAATTTGATACAGCGTGGTCTCGTTTCGACCCTAAGAGCTGCTTTTACAACAAAGCTGTGCTAGGCCGAACCAAATTTTGCTCAACTACAACTGTAATACATTGTTTTCTTGTGTTCTACTTATGTTAAAGGTGCACTGTGTATGTTTTCTGCTGCGGGTATGCCACTATTTTGTTTTTACTGTATGGCAATAAACTTTATCTCCATGGAGACAAGCAGATGGTCCCCCTAGAGCAAATTACAGGTCAGATCTATGGAGAAACGACCCCACTGTAAGCTTTTCAAATGTTTTTCAAAGATATTTTTATGTAACAAATGTACCTGATTAAATTTAATTAATGCTATAGGCAACAAATCTCCATGAAAACAAGCAGGTGGCGCACACTCTCTACCAGAAAAGTTACACGTTCTACAGCCCCTTTATAATAAATTTCAGCTCTAACTACTTAAAAAAAACAGTGATTGCAATAAAATAAATCCAATGTCCAGCCGTGAATGCAGTCATTAGTGTATTTTCCATTCTCACTGTGCTAATACCAGTGTGATTACAGGAGACCAGTGTACGCAGATAAAGGCCCTCGCTCACCTCTTTGTACCCCCTGGCTGCAGATGCTACGACGTGCCAATAAATCTCCTCTTTTTATGTTAGCGCTTAATGCTAAAGGAAGAAAAGACTTGGTTATGCTCGTTTGCTAACCCCGCCACATGCCACCATTGTAATGTTTAAGTGTGTGTGTTCTCTTTGTGGTGTTTACCTGACCAGAACTGTCATGTTGTCCTGGGATTCACAAGGAGGAATATATTTGAATAATAAAGTGCTGATAATAAGCTCTGACAGTTTTGTAACATTAACATATTTACAGGAGAGGCTATGCGTTTTCAAGCACAGCAAAGAATGTATTGTAAAATTGTTTCATAGTGTTATCATTATTGGAAAAATACAAACAGATATAGCTATAAAGTTTTGATACTGTAATTTGTGGCTTTTGTAAACTTAACATATTAAGCTATGTTTATTTAACCTAAAATATGTATAGGCTAATGCTACAGCTAGCTACTACTAACCATGAGCCTAACTTATATATAGCTCAAGTTGTGTGGATGGGTCTCTGGGCGCTGCACAGTGGCATAGAGTTGGGTCAAATGCAAAAGAAACATTTCAGAGACATCTTGGTTAGATTAAGTCTGCAAAATATATCTCAAAATTCTAAATGTCAGAAATACTAATACAGTACAAATATTATGTACAGTACATAATATTTGTAATTACACATAAGACTTTTTTCCTCTTTTTTCCCCAAAATGAAAACGTAACAAGAGTTAAAGGGCCTGTATCTGACTTTTTCCCATGTATTTGAGGAAAATGTATCTTGCCCCAAAACAGATTCACTGTATAAGAGGCTCTATAAGTCCGCTGTTTACTATCTGCATCTAATTATGAAGCATTTTATTGTCCGATATTCAGGAAGGGCATGTTAGCATGATAGTTGTTGTTAGCTATAGCTTCCCCATTGGTCTCTGAGAGCTGTAAAAAGTGCTTATAAACTCATCACAGTGAATCAGTAAAAATTGTATAAAAATATTGAAAAATACATTTTAAAAATGATTAGCAACAGATATTTATCATATCATATCATGCTATAGTGTCCTTAGTTGCTCCATTGTGTTTACTCAGACAAACCAATAGGACATGCAAAGTGCACTTCCAGGACGTGTGGTTGGGCCGTCTGCATACAAATGTGCCTGCTCTTATGGGTGATGGATAGGGGGCTTTATGAGAGAGGAATAGGCTAATGAGCATGTCTCCAGAGGCTCCCAGGTTCCTGAAGCTATTACTGGCCCACAATAATGGACTGAGCTTGGCTTCTTTTACACAGCGTGGGGCGGGGGGAGTGGGAGCGTGGGGGGGTCCAACAGCCTGCTGCCCAGAGTGTAACCCGCGAGGGGAGTGTACGCGCTGGGCAGCTCAGAGAACACAAATATACCTACAGCTCCACTGGATTGTAAAGTTTATCTGCTCTTTTATGATCGCTGTAAAAAAGGGACAGTATGAAGTATGGGGCAGGCAGTGGGGGTGGTTGTTTACTACTGCACAGAATACATGACATTCAGGGCTCCACTCAAGTGTTCAGGAAAAAACATGTTGGATGCTATTTCAAAGTAAAAGAATAAAAATAATTGTATAACACATTACTTACTATACCAGTACTCCTGACTAATGTTTACTTCTTGAATCATAGTGTGTACATCAAAAGCATGCAAAAATAAGACCTGGAATAGTAGAGTAGTAAAAAATTACTTGTAATTAATTAATTTATACTATTACTTGGGAATTGGTTTTGGTTCTTTTCCTATTCTGATTACAGGTTTCACTGCGTAACTTTACAGGACAAGGGTACCCCACCTGCTTGTCTCCAAGGAGACTTGCTTTGACCACTTTGAGTGCCTTGAAGGTGGAAAAGTGCTATATCTCCCATTTATGTAATTACAGGTCTATTTATTGGTCAAAAACGACATACATTCACTGTGAGTGATGTCGCTTCTCCACAGATGTACAGCTTGCATAACTGGAGTCACCTGCTACATGGAAATCGTATGTTAAAAGTATGGTAAAGTAAATTAATTGAGACGAGCAGGTAACGCCACTGTATCATGTTGCACTGAGCAACACAATCAGTTAAATACCAATGTCAAACGCTCCCAATATCTGGGACACTAGCACATGCAACACTTTCCCTTTACACACACTCATCCACTCTTTAAACTTTTTTTTTTTTTATACACCAGATTTCACCATAAACATTCCAGTGCACCTGCTCCTCTCCTCACACAGTATTGTATTTCTGCTGCTCAGTCAAACAGAGCCAACCACACTACTACACCAGTATAGGTCACAGAGGGTGGAGGTGAGACAGCCACCTCTGAGGAAAGCCAGAGAGCATGCCTGGAGCGCCCAAGCTAGCCATAAATCATGTCAGGCTGCAGGTCTCCATAGACATATTCAGCCTACCTATTCACAGCATCATGATGGTTCCTCCCCTCCTTCCTCCTCGGTGTAGGTTTGGATTTGGGGGATTAACATGGAACTGCACTCTTTTGCACTCTTTGGTGTTGTTTCTGATGAGGGAAAAGTACGAGGCGTTAGTCTTCTGCATGTGTCTTTCAGCAAGAGTAGACAAGGGATTCCTAAACAGGACCACTCTGGTGTACATACAAGCATTTTACAGGCAGTGCATAATTGTATAGAGTAAACAATTGAAAATAATTTATATATAATTGAGAATTAAGTATGATTGAATATGAATCAATACATTAACTAATACAGGATCAAATGTCATAAAATAGGTGTTTTGGCCTCAATACTGTAAGAATATGTAAATGTGCAGTTGTGAAACTTTCTGGTGGAGGGTGAGCTACCTGCTTGTCACTATGGAGATGTTTTAGTTTTGCCAAGAAAGTTCCACAGTATCGTATTAAACTTTTTTCTACTTTCTCATTTCTAGTAATATTTATGAATTCACTTTTTTCATTCAGTGTTAGAAGTGTGGCTATGATTCTGTACCTTTACTCTCACTAACTGCAACCATACCAGGGGAGTTAAGTGTCTTGGCTAAGAACACAACCACACTATTATGCACTCAGATGACCATCTTGTTGGTGGGTGAGGCTTAATAGATTACACCACTGTCACCCCAAGAGCCAAAATAAATGTACATGTTTTGTACAGTTATTTTCAATAACAGATTAACCATGTATTTTGCAGCTTGTTTAGAATGTAAATGAAAAGCCAACAACACAAATTATGCTATTCACCTTTTGAAGACTCATGAGAGGGAGAGAGAACGTGGGCCCCCTGAGGTTACAAGACAAAAAAGATGGAACCACTCACTACCCTACATACCCAAAAAATACCAAAATCTTAACTGTGATGTTTCAGGCAAGCAAAAACAAGAGATGAAACTCAGCAGCAAAGATGGAAAGACGCAGTGTAGAAGTGTGATTGCAAAACAGCTGTTAAATATCTGCAAAGTGGAGCAGCTGGTTGGAGATGGGGATGGAGGGATGGATGACCAGGGAGAGGAGGAGGAGAGGAGAGAGAGAAGACCCAGGGGACGTGTAGAAGGACTCAATGAGGCTGGCTGCGCTGATGCTGGGCTGACGCAGAGCCTGGAGGATGTACAAGTGGATAATGTCAGTGATCATGATCCAGGCAGGGTTTTAACATGGTGATTTCAGACACAAACTAACTCTAGGTTGAAAGTGTAAAAATGAACAAGATTTGCCTAAGGATAGACACTAAAACTATACTATATACTGTATGGTATTCTATTACTTATTATCATATTAGAAGTTTGTTATGATTGCACAGTGTAACTTTTAAGGTGGAGGTTACGCCACTGGCTTGTCTCCATGGAGATGTTATTGCTTTGCCTGGAATTTTCCTTAGTATGTCATTAATGTTATTTTGCATTAACTCAGTTAAATCAGTCAGTCAAGTGTTTTTATTGCTAATAATAATAATAATTTAAAAAAAAAAAAATTCAATTCTTCACTCTCCACAGAGCTGACCTATAACGTGACTTGGTTGCATCACAACCTTGTCTCTATGGTGATATATTTGATACTGTACTACAAAACATTTCAGGCAATCAATAACATCTCCATGAAGACCAGCGAGTGTCGAACCCTCAATCTGAAAAGTTTCATAATGCGCCATTAAATCACATAAACAACGTCGATCGCTACAACTAGGCTATTGATATTTTAGCAACTCTTTGCACTGAGCAAAGAGGTTATTACATTACACAGGCTAACCAAACCCATTTTATATATATTTTCAAGCGTGGATCCACACTTGGCGACACATGACGTCATCCCAAATTTGGCCGCACTATTTTAATGACACTAGTTTGCTTTGGCTATTGAAGAGCGAACACGCGCATTGATATAATAGTGTTTACTCAGTGCGCCATGCCCGCCCTTTTACCCCCGTGCTTCACGCCTTTACTCCATTCCTACCCCTGAATGCGCTAATGTTGTGCTTAATTCGCTGCTCAGTGCGCGGTCATGGGGCTGGGGACTCACACCTCTGATTGTCTCTAGCGGACAGTAAACATGCCCAGGCGGCGCTGGGGTTATCAGCGGCGATGGGGGGGCCGGCTCTCCCTCCTCCTGTGTCCGTGTCTCCGGGGAGCGCCGTGGAGCAGGTGCTGTGGCCCTCCTCTCCTCTCCCCCTCCTTCCCCGTGCTCATCCCCCGCCCTGTTCCCTCGCTCTTTCTCCCTGAGGACAGTTCATGTGTTGTCCTTCTCCTACCCCGCACACATCACATCAGCGCACCGTGTCGGCGCTGCTCTCGTTTTGCTTGTTGTAGTTTTATTCGAACAAGGATGCGTTAAAATCCCGGATCTTGCTCTCGTTGGTGGCGCGGTGAGTAGTTTCCTGTTGTTTAGAAGTAGCTTACTCTTGAAGTTTGAGCGCTGTGGTCTGTATTGTGCTGTGTTTCAGTTTTGCATATCGTTAACTCCATTTTGAGCTTGGCGACTTGTTCTGGGTTTTACTGAGGGTTTAACGCGCTCGTTGGTGGCACAGTTTGATTTTAGAAAGCCCAGACTGGCTGGGACCACTGTCATGTTCACATCGTTGGCGTCACCAAATCTTTTTTTAATCAAAAGAATGTGCTTAAACGCGTTTGGTTGAAACGCACGGTGTTACTCTGTTTGCAGCGTTTATGGCACGCAAAATGATGAAATTGCTCATTAAAACGAAATCAAGCAATCTCGTTTGTTAAAGCTTTACATACAATGCAATTGTAGCAATAGAAAACTTGTTCTGGTCGGCTTTTCAAAATAAACGTGTGACACCAACGCGTGATTCAATTATGCCCAAGGAGATTGGGTTTTCGCGTAACCATTAGTTAAATTCCAATATGACTATCAGGCGAATTCCGTTTCCATCGGGTAAATTGCAAGTTATAGTTGAATCTGGTACACTGGTGCACTTCCGGTTTGGGGTGAGACAATGAGCAGCTTGACTGAGCAGCTGCAGGCGAGGTTGCTGTTTAATGTGACTGTGGTTTATCGTTATGTTATCTTTCCCGTCTAACTCGTCTGTGAATAAACAGCGCTACTGTTTGCCTCTGGTAAACTTAGGGCCATATTCACGTGTGCACTATGTCACCCAGTTTCCTTGTGATGCTCGTCACACACCGGTAGCACCCATGGGAGTCAGCAGAGTGGCTCTTTAATCCGGGACCTTTAACAGCGCCTGTATTGTTCAGCTCGGATAGATGCCGCTGGGCGCATTAGCAGCAGTCAAGCGGATCACGGCGCTTTTGTGTGTACACAGCCCGCAGGTGGAGTTCAACACACACTCCACGCACCATGTGCTGCTGCTGACCTGCCGGAGACCAGCTGCTCATCAGGGGTTACTGAGTAAACCTCCAATCTCTTTAATTACCCCCTCTCAGAAGATAGGCCTACTGTAAAGCCATGGCCATTCACTGCTTCTGTTTGGACAGCCTATCTCTAGTGCAAGCTCACACATACGGTCTAATTATCAATTAACTGTGAGCGAAATCTAATTAGTGAATATGTAGATCTACCTGTAGCACATGGATATGTCTGTTGACATGGAGTCATGGAGTCTCTGTGGTTATTGTAAAGTCAATATAGACACACCATAGTATCTTCTCTCTTAAATACAGGCCTAATGGCCACCCAGGATCCATCATCTTGGATTTCCACTAAATGTCAGTCATATTATTGATTAATAGCTATTTATTAACATGTTAGACTGCTACAAGTACCTTAGACTGCTACAAGTACCTTGACGTCCATGTGAACAGGCTGGACTGGAGGGACAACTGTAATGCTGTCTACAAGAAGAGCATGAGCAGACTCTACTTCCTGAGAAAGCTCAGGTCTTTCCATGTGTGCAGTGAGTTACTGGAGATCTTTTACCAGTCTGTGGTGGCCAGTGCCCTGTACTTCGCTGTGGTCTGCTGGGGGAGCGGCACCCCAAAGGGACATTGGGGGATTGACAAACTGATCTGTAAAGCTGGTTATGTGATTGACTGTGAACTGGAGACATTTGTCACAGTGAGGGACAGGAGGACACTGGACAAACTGCTCTCCATCATGGACACTCCTGCTCACCCACTGCACCAGACTATAGAGGGACAGAGGAGCTCATTCTCCAATAGGCTCCTACAGCTCCGCTCAAACAGTGAGAGATACAGGACTACATTCATACCATACTCCATATACAACTCACCCTTATGTAATAGATAATACTCCCTACAAATGTACAACAGCTCAGTCTTACGTAACGGATAACCTTATGCCCTGTCAATTAGCATATCATTGCACTGCCGTTCTTGTCTCTTGTATATAGCTGCAATTTTATATTTGATTTTATGTTTATTACTTATTTTTCTATTTTATTTTGACTTGTACATATACATTTATTTAAATAATTATGTCTTATTCGACACCTGTTTCTTGCTGTCTTTTTTGCTATACCATTTATTTTTTACTCTCTGTTATATTGTGATTAGTGAGCTACTGTATCCAAATAATTTCCCTTGTGGATCAATAAAGTTTGTCTAAGTCTAAGTCTATACAAATATGATATAAGCTCAGCACAGTTTTAGGATTACTTGACTTATCTTGAATGCTGCAGTTTCCGGTGAAAGTTACTTTATCACTTTATGCAGGGGTGTCCAGTGCCGATAGAGGGCCATGGACTGGTGGTTATTACAGTGAATAATTAAAATATGTGCATTTATAACAGGTTAGAATGAGCCACCGGACCTTTAGTCATGCATAGATCTTCAAGTTTCATCATCTTAGCATTATCTAGGTAAATTTTCAAAAACTTGCAGGTAAAAGTACTGCTAAAAATAACATGGGCCAAGTTGGTCTGAGCATTTGGCCCCCGGGCCATAGTTTGGACATGCCTGACTTAATAACTAAAGTGCATTTTTTGTTTTTGAATAATAGAAGTTAGAGATGGTAAGCTTGTCAATAATGCATGGTCAAAACGTTAATGAAAGTATCCACAATCAAACCTGATGCCTTAAAAATGACAGGCCTCTATTTTAACACAGCTTATGTAATAACCAAAACAATGAACAGAAAAAAGTTCTGAAGCACCAGTCACCAAGTGTGTACATAATTCACAATAAATTATTGATCTTTGCATTTTAAACAGCTCTAATGCACTAATGGCAGCCAAGCTGGCTCTTCCTTTTTCTTGTCACCAGTAAACAATGCATTCCCTTTAAAGCAAGCTTGCATTCTATTAATAACATATCCAATTCACCAGAACTAACCACTCCTTGGAAGTTTGTTTATCATGGCTGTTTTAGCTGTTTGTCAGGTTAACCACACACCCTGTTCTTTCACTACTTTCTTTCTGTCTTTCTTTGTGCTATCTCTCGACTCAACCAGTGCTTTGTACCACACACCTTTGTACAGACTGTGTGTCTCTGAGCCTGAGGCCAGCCAGCGGATGTGCTGCTGCGGCTGTCAAACTGTCTGACAAGTGTCTACACACACCTCCACCACAGAGGAGGAAATATAGTGTATGTGTGGGCACTGTGTCTTATCTCTTTGCATCATCTGGATCACATTATACACATCAGTGGCATGGGTGAAGTGATAAGGGGTGATGCAGAAGTATAGAGGGGCAGAAGTAAGGAGGGGCAGACACAGGTGGGCTTCTTGGATTGTGAATTTGCATGCATTGTAAAACATGGTTCTACAAGCTCTTTGTCAAATTCTTTTAAGGGCTAGTGATATGAAAAAAGACATTATTTTCATGTATGTATTTTCATTTAGTATTTGAAAACATAGTTTTAAATATAAATTAAACAAGACAGAATTGACATTTAATACAAAAAATAGTCAAATGTATTCACCCTAAGTCTGATCTCTGCTCCAAACCATAAAATTCTACTGACATAGCACTGGCTGTAGACTTCTCCATTAAAAAGACCCAAGCTGATCATTGATGAGTAGAAATAATTGAATCTTAATAATGACTGAATTTTGATTACACTCGATTTGTTATTTTATTAGAGAGGAAACAATTATTTTTACTGTAGAGTTGTTGTGTAGCAAGTAAAAAGTATTATTCACATGCTTTTTGTAGGCATGACTCTTATTGATTGGCAAAACAAGTTAAATCCTTTATTCTGAAATGTACACTACAATGTGGCACTACCATATTCATACATACACTAGGATTATAGATTAAATACTCCTACTGTTGTATTGATTCTAATACTTTTAATAATCAAATAACCTTTAAATTAATCAAACCGGGAATGTAGTTAAAACACAATTCAGTGTTGCCAGGTATGTGGAAATTGAGGAACAGAGCTACTGTGGATTTACAAGAGCTATTTTTCATGTAAAATGTATTGATATTAGCATTATCTTTTTCTATTCTATCCTGAATTTTGGGGACAAATTTTCATATCCAAAGCCATCAGCGCTCTGTGGAGCTTCTATTTGTGCTAGAGAGAGAGGAGGGGCAGGTCTGTGTCACCGGAGGAGCGCTATTTTCATAAATACAGTGGAAAGCACAGCCGCACCATGCGTTCCACGGGTTTTTGGCGGTTTTTCAGATGCTCTTGCGCAGGTTGAGTCGCTGAAGCAATTATTTGACTAATTAATTGGCAAAAGTCATCTCAACATTCCAAAGAAATCCAGTGTGGCAAGTTTAATGAAATAATTGGCTTCTATCATCACAATAGTAAATGTGATTAATCCAGTAAGCATGAAGCGTCATTTGACACAATTTTTGGATGAGACGTTAAAATTGTTTGCTAAATATAAAGTTGGATAGTTCTGCATAATGACCGGTACGTGGTAACATAGTAGTACATGTTTATGTACACATAGAAGTAGAGATGAGTGAGGTTAGTATTTTTGAATGCCTGTTTTCTTAGTCATTGTTCAGTGTCATTGTGGATACTTGTACTGGGGAAATGATGCGTGCTGTGCCGTTCCGCGATGGTGAATGATGCTAAAACTAATTACCCAAACCAACAGTTAGCCTAACCTTACTTGACTGATCAGCCTGTCCTTAAAGCTCCCATGCAATGCCAAATTGGCTTTAAACGTGTGATGATAGTTTGTGTATGCAAATATTTTTATGAAGAGGCAGAGAGAGGAAAGTGCCCCTGTAGGTTTTTGAAGAGGGGGTTACTTTCATTTTAACATATTTAGATCCCTGTGTTACCTTTTATTGTTTTGTAAATGCTAAATATATTCACTGAAAACAACATTTTTACATGTTTGATAAGTTTTGTTTTTGTTTTTGACAATCTGAGTCTCCCCTCCTTTTGCTCTCCACTTCCCCTTCAGAGCGCTATAACAACACAATCAGCATGCATCTTGTTAATTAAACTAGTGTACAATCTCATCAGGTTTGTCAAGTTGTTGTCTATCATGCTTTTGTATATTCATGGAGAATTGTCTTGTGTGGGAGCATGGATGATGTAGGGTTGTGGGCTGAGCATTGGTCAGAATCTTACAGCTAATCGCAAGGAGGGGCCGAATAGGCCCGGGGAGAGATCGCTAGATTACTGAAACTGAAAATTACTGAAACTGAAAGTGACATCTTGTCAATGAGGGAACTACACATATACAATAATAACATTACATTTTTATTTTAAAACTTTTCTTATTCAAAACTTGAATAAACTTCGTGTTCCTTTTTCCTGATATTACCATCGCTTGCATTGTAATGTCCATCTCCACAGCTTTGTTCTGTTGCTTAGCCAACAGTACTATGTCTGGTTGGTTCCCCATCACCATTCTGTCAGTCTGTATCTGGAAGTCCCACAGGATCTTGGCTCTTCTCTGCAACCTTTGGAGGTGTTTCCCACCTTGACCTTGGGGTCTCCAGCCCGTACTCTGCACAGATGTTTCTGTACACTATGCCCGCCACTTGGTTGTGTTACTCCATGTATGCTTTCCCTGCCAGCATCTTACACCCTGCAGTTATGTGCTGGACTGTCTCAGGAGCCTCTTTGCACAGCCTACACCTTGGGTCTTGTCTGGTGTGGTAGATCTGGGCCTCTATTGCTCGGGTGCTTAAAGCCTGCTCCTGTGCAGCCAGGATGAGGGCCTCTGTGCTGTCCTTCAGACCAGCCCTCTCCAGCCATTGGTAGGATTTCTTGATATCAGCCACTTCAGTTATGTTTCGGTGGTACGCCCCATGTAGGGGCTTGTCCTGCCATGATGGTCCCTCCAGTACCTCTTCCGCTGAGCTCCACTGCCTGAGATATTCCCTGAGCACATCATCTGTGTGGGCCTTGTCCTTGATGTTCTTATGGATTTTGGATGTTTCATCCTGGACAGTGGTTCCCACACTCACTAATCCTCTGCCTCCTTCCTTTGTACAGTTTCAGCCTGATGGATTTGGGATGGAACCCTCCATGCATGGTCAGGAGCCCTTGTTTTTATATATATATATATATATATATATATATATATATATATATATAATATATAATATATATATATATATATATATATATATATATATATATATATATATATATATATATATATATATATATATATATATATATATATATATATATATATATATAAAATATATAAAATATATATATATATATATATATAAAATATATAAAATATATATATATATATATATATATATATATATATAAAATTTTATTATTATTTTTTTTTTTATTTGTAAATTTGGGTTTCAAAAGCTTTGAATGGGAGACCACTATGAATATAAGGTGCCAGAGTGGCAAAAAATGTTATGCAAGACACTTCATGAAGGTGGTGTGCGTGAGTGATGGTGGTGGTCAGAGGTGCCAGTGGCGCAGACTGGCAGGCTCCCTTCCATCAGTCAATAGTAACTTGCCACCACCGAGTGTCTGGAGTGAATGAATAATGTGAATGAATAAAGTGTCCAGAAAAGCGCTATATAATTTTTTTTTTTTTTTTCATTAGACTCACATATTGAGGCACTGCCGTACATGTGGCTATTTGCTCAGTGGTCACAAAAATGTGGTATGTAGGCGATTATCGTTCAATGTACATTTATATATGTCATTTTTGAGGGTCAATATTTATTGTGGATACTTTTTCTTTGTACTAGTCGGAAACTTTTTATTATTTTTCTGATCTACGATAAGATTTGAGCTGTAGAAGGATGAATTTATAACTTTTATGACTCATTATAGACACAAAATGTTTTCTTTTTTTTCATTGTACATTTAGAATAGTTTTTTTTGGGAAATTCAACTTTAAGGTTATCGTGTCAGGGGCATAAAGTAGATTCAGTACAGCTTCATCAGTGCCCCCTACTGAACAATGTCTGGGTCAATAATTATGTTTTATGGGGTTGGTAGTTACTCAATTTTACAAAATCTTTTAAAGGTGCAAAGGTTCTGTCATCTGTCTTCTGTCGTCTTTCTTTGTTTTAAAACTTTCATTGTATGGCATTAAACACAAATCTGATTGCTCAATCACATTAGGTCAGGCTTGAGATGTGACTGAGGGTGTGGGAACCAAACTGGTATCCATCTGTATAAAATATACAGAGAAACAATCAGTCTGAACCTGCCAGGCAACAAGTCTTCTTGACACCCAGTCTTATTTGACCCCAAAGACTAAATATCACCACCACTATGTGGACTGAAACGGTACATCTGAGAGGTGATAGGAAATCTGTATGTAATAATATTTTACTTATCTTTATTATTTAGTTTAGTTTAGCATTTGTTTTAACCTGTAATTAACAAACATTAACTAAACTGATATGTAATCGGCTACAGCATGTCCCTGTTGTTACAATACTAAAATTTCACACTCATTTTCACTACTAAGGACACGGCTTGATACCCATTTAAACGTCACAATAAAACACTCTTGTTTTACAATAGAATGTAAATTTCAACACAAAAAGTAGTACTTTGTTTGATATTACTAGGCGGTCATAGCACTGTTGTAAGACCATCCATTCCTTACCCATTCAGGAAAGGTCCAACTTTTTCAGTAGTGGTACTTCTTCAAAGGAGTATCTAGTTTTGATTACCATTTAGTATTGATTAGTATCTGGATATGAATTTCCACTGTCAAAAAACATGATGCACTAGTATAATCCTCACTACAAAACAAGTGTGATTTATTCACATATTTGCAATTTTCACTTTCACCACCAGATGTCACTTTCATTCCAATGCCTCTGAACAGTTTAAATGGGGTTATTCCTTGTAAATCTCCTCTTCTGTCTCATGCTGTTACGTGCTATTATCCCTCCCCTCTTTTACACTGTGTCTGACTTGTGCTACTGTTGTTGGTGTCACTTATTACAGTCTGTGCTTGCTCCGCTCCATTTCTCCTCAGACCATAAATGCGCTCTGTGGCTGCTTGCTCCCCGGGGGTCACATGCATACATTTGGTGACGCACTCCTGTCCCTGACTCAGCTAATTGTACTTACTCTATCCATAGTTCCAGTCATTTTAGCCCCACGCAGGTCTGTGTAGTATAGGGATGAATGATTTTGAAACACTTTTTTTTTTCTGACAGAATTGTGATTATGAATTGAATTGCCATTTCTGATTGTATTGTGTAGGAAGTTCATATTTTAAACATGTCCACGAGCATTAACAAGTAAGAGAACACTGAAATATGAACTGCTAATACAACAACAATTCCATGCATTTCAGGGTGTAAGCCGTAGTATGTAACTTAAAGCCCTAGCATGTAACTTTTAACCAAAACTAGATTAAAATTAAAGCAGCAATTAAAGTTTTTTTTTTCATTTTGGATATTTTTACTTTCCTAAAAACCAGAGTCGTTACTGTGAGTGAGCTTGCATCTCCACAAACCTGACTCTTACTTGGCCTGGAGGAGGACCTACTTCAGCTTGTTTCCAGATATTTTTCTTTGGCTATAATCTTTCCCAGTATGGCATAAAGCTTTTAAACTTTCTAACTTTTAACATGGTGTTACTTTTAATCCATAATCAGAATCTGTACAGACAGAAACAAACTCACTAAACAAACTGAACACCCTTGTTTACATGAGACAATTTGCATCAAATTGTTTTTTGGATGTTGTTGTTTGTTTGTTGTTTGGATGTTGTACATTGTTGAACATTACCCATCTGTTACCTAAATAACTGCTGTCCTTGATAACTGCATCTATACTCACATTTCGTTTTAATTTCGATATACCGTGCAGCCCTACGTGCCAGTCTGTGCTGTGTCAGATGCTGTGAGCAGTGCGCTGGGGCCCTTGTTTATGGATTGTAAGGGAAGTGTTAAGTGAGCTGCCGAAAGGACCGGGGGCCTGTAAAGCCATTTAGCGCCCCCCAGAGTAACCCCAGAGACCGCTGTGTTGACGCCACTCTGACTACCATTACAGACAAGTTTAAGAGGCCGTAAACATTTGGCTTCTTCTCTCCCGCGTGGTGCTCCCGTCTCGTGTGTGTGTGTGCGGCCCCAGTCAGAGGAATTTGCCCAGCAGCTATTGTAAAAAGCAGTGTTAAGTCTTTTAGTGGTATTATCAAGCCGAATAATTGCATCCAGTGTGTAATGTAACCAGAGGTACAGTTGTATTGCAGACTGACTGGGGCTGTTGTATATGTAAAAGATGCAATAATTATGTGATATGGTGGATAATATTTGCAATTGTCAAGTTTGTGAAGTTATAGACTAAAGTAAATAGGGTTACTACTTGCCTGACTCAAACCAGGAATAAACCAGATCCAGTGTCAATGCAAAATCCGGGCCTTAAACCAAAGATGTAAATAAGGTCTAAACTAAGACTAAACATGGAGCAAATTAAAAGCACTGTACCTGATTTTATCATCTTAAACTTTTCACAGTTTGCAATGGTTCAAAGTTATGCCTCACTTTCTTAACACATTGCAAGCATCCTAATTATTCACTGCAATTAGTTTATAAGAGCTTAGAGGCCAGAACAGATTTTTGCCCTCACAGTTAAGCTAACTAGTATGCTAACAGTGCACTTCCTGGTTCTTAGACAATAAAATCTGCTTTATACTTACAATAATACAATACAATAATAATTTTACAATATATCTGTGTAAAACTACTATCTACTAAACAGCAAAACCTTAACTCCTTGCTTATTCTGATTGCATTCTTTTGACACTAACATATATGGATCATATTTCATTTTTTATGGCCAGTGCACGTTCCACAGTGATATAGAGTTCCACTGTGCATTTAGTAGCACCACTGTGGCCAATACTAACATGGCAATGATTATTGTGGTTTGGTCCAGCCTCTTTCTCTGACCCATGGTTGTACTCCTGCATGTGCTGTAGTGTAATGTGCCCTCCCCTTCCCACTCCTCCCTGTGCATGTGTAAGGAGAGAGAGAGAGAGAGACAGAGAGAGAAAAAGAGAGAAAGAGAAAGACGACAACAATTCGAAAGGTGTCAGAGATGATCCTCAACATGTCTCAACAAGCATATACACACTTGCACATATCATGGAGTCCTGCCTGCCTCTTTTATGGGGACAAAATACAGTCCCCATGACATAATTTAGTTACTATTAGATCATGATCATCGACCTTATATCATCGACCTTATGATTTAATGTTCAGATATGGGTTAAAATAGGTTAAGGTTAGGGTTTGGGCAAGTATCCAGAAAATGAATGTAAATCAATGTGATGTCCCCAAAAGGCGTGGAAACCCAATGTGTGTCCTTGTGTGTGAATGAGTATTGTCACATGAGAAAGTGTGGTAGGAGTGTAGACCCTGGTTTATGTAGTGCTTTGTTTGCATCATGCCACATTTTAGACCTGTGAACATTTTGGTGCGATTGTCATAAAGTGATTCACTGATTTTGTGTTCAATACAGCTTTATGCTCAAATACAGGCACTTTTAACTAGGGATGCACCGATCCAATACTGGTATCAGATATCAGCGCCAATACTAAAAAATTTGCTGGGTTGGATATTGGCTTCCAAATAGCAATTCAGCTGCTATCCTGTTTGGACGTATAAATTGATGTAATAAGACTATTTATCAAGTAGGGATGCAACAATATTCGATATAATATCGAATCATTCGATACTGGTCTCACGATTCGATACACTTGTTCAGTCGATATGCACTTGTCCCTTCATGTGCTGTGTCTTTTATTTTGGTCAAAAGAGAAAGTTATCGCAGCGTCCTTCTTAGATGCAGCAAGAAAACAGCTCCATAGAGACTTACAGCTGAAATATTCTAACAGAGGTGGGTTTTATCTTTCAGTCACTTTTTATTTTACATTGATAGAGCCAGGAATGACAAAGATACTAACTTTTAAATACTTTAGAATCGCTTTTGGCTTTACATCGGCTTTAATCAAATGCACTCAAATACGCACCTGGGACGCGACTCGCGATTTACACGAGCCATTTCTCGGACTCTGTCTCATAAGTTTTAGACAGAAAACGGTCCGTTGAGACATTTCTATGTAATATAACATAGTTTTAGTGTCCAGAAAGAGGGTGGGAGAGCGCAGTGCTGCACAGACTGTAGCAGGGCAGTGTGGGAGGAGCTACTGTCTGTCTCTGCTGGAGGAGGCAGAGCCGCGCCGACACAGGTGAACGCAGTGAGAGACTCAGGAGCAAAAGAAATCAACAAATCATCCAAAAAGTAAAAGTCTGATAGTGTAACTCCCCTATAGTCTATATTAAGAGTAGACAGGCTGTATTATAAAATATAAAATAGCCTGAGAAAGCACTGTTCTTATTTTCACTGAATAAAAATTCTGAGCTGTAAATCATTTAACTAAATGAACTAAAACACTTCACTTGTAATGTATTGTATGTAATGTTTCATTAACATCATAGTGTTATTATAATATTAGCAGAAAAAATTACATGAGATTATTTTTTGCATCTTAAAATGTATTGAAATTGAATCGATATTGTGACCCGTGTATCGAGATACGTATCGAATCGTGGTGAAACCATATAGTTGCATCCCTATTATTAACTGATGTTAACAGAATGTTTCCTAATGTTTGAATTTTTATTTAAAGAAAGTTGTTCTGTAGTTACTTGAGGGATGAACAGCTACATAACACATTTGGATTGGTTTAGTCTTCTTTTATTTTAGTTAAATGGAAAAAAAGCTACTTATTTTACGTTCTTGCATTAGTGTCTGTTGATGGGAATCAGTATCGGAAATGAAAAAGCTGGATTGTTTGATGTCATTGTGAGTTGATTCAAAGATCAAATTAATAGTTGGTTTTGTTAGTTGCATCTTGGTATTTTGGTGGAGGTCTTGGGTTTTCCTTCAGTGTTAGTGTACTGCATATAGCCTTGTCAGTCTGTCTGATGATTGAGAGGCAGCACACACAGTAGTCTCCTCTGCTGTCAACCCAGGCCCAACTTTTCTGAAAACTTAGAAGAAGTTCATCGTGGACATGTTGTGGCATTAATATCACAGGTTTCTAATATTACTTGGTACAATATTAGCAAAACTACAACCAGAGTATGAATCAATTAGTGCATTGCACCTTTGCTGTTATTTACATTGGTATTTATGGGTCCTTTTTGCTGGGGCTGAACAATTTTGTCAAAATATCTTTTGTCTATATCTTTTGTTCATAGTGCACATTTTTAACACTAACCTTTGAGAAATCTGAACTGCTAAACTAATCAAAGAATCACATGCATTTCAGAATGTTTGAAGTGGAATATAAACTACATGATTATTAGGTCTTTAGACGATAAGACATAATATTTTGTTGATTACAAAGGATTTAAATAATTGTAATTTACTAATTATGTCCATTCACATTGTGATTTCAGTTCTATTGCGAATTATCTTGCTGTGCTACTTGTTACTATGTATAAAACCTGTAGTTTTGGCATCTTTCAACATGTTTTGAAATACAAAATATATTTGATTTCATGTCCCAGTATCTTTTTGCTACTACTTTAAAGTATTTGTTCAGTCCTGGTTACTTACTTTTTCTAACTAGTACTGTGTAAAGTTGGAGGTTCTTTCATAATGGAGCATATACGTACAATTGGTTAATCCTGTAATCTATGCACCAGCAAAACCAGACAGTGATTTTCTCTATGGGATTATTAAACAGGTCAAACCACCACAGCACAAATGCAGGCGCCCAGTGGAGCTCTTTTTCTGTTAACTCATTTGACTCATTTGACCTTTGTCCAAGCTAATTAAGCTGCTGTGTGGTGTTTTAAGGAAAATCAGGAAAATGTGCTGCACGTTAGAAAGGAGCAGTTAGTTTATATTTCTGTTGTGCAGGATGATGTTGGGATTTGGTAGAAAATATTGGATTTGGAACCATGGCTACACAAATTGGAAAAAAATAGATAACTATTTCGATTGTGATTTTATAATTTTTTAAAAATAAAGTACACCGAAGCCAGAAAAATTGCCAAAAAGGCTGAAATGTGAACTACTTAATACAGGAATTGTGTGTATTTCAGAACATATCTGTACAGCTCTAAACTACAAGGTTAGCAGATGTTATGCAGAATAAGATTGGAGATATTGTTGTTTATAGTACGTCAAAAAATTATTGCGTTCATTCATCTGCCCTACCATGTGGAATTGATTCATAGGATTATAGGAGACTTATAGACTTATAGGAGAAGTAATTTTTTTTTCTGTCAGTTGGACATTTTAGATTGTGTAGTGTAATATTTAAAATTTTGTAGAACACGAAAATATGAACTAAACCACAAGGCAGGGTTCCTTTTTAGTGAAGGGGTCTACAGTCAGTCCTCTGTCAGCATGTGGTTTAGAGCTGAGTTCAGACTTTGGGGAAAGAAACTTCAAGTCAAATTACTCAAAGTATTGTTTATGTTCAGGAAATTGCTATTGAAATCCATTTGTATTTGATTTGAATAATAAACTGGTGAATCATGATTCATCTTTTTATCAAACCATCCTTCCCTACTGTAAGATTAGCAGCAATTAAATACTGTAACCTTTTCAATTTGCTAGTTGAATCCATTGAAATCACAAAGTTTCTTCAGTTGATTTTTGATTAATCAGTCTTAGCTAAATCAGTTGCTCTCCGTTTGTATTTCGCACTGTTGTGATTTCTTGCCAGTAGGGGTCCGGAGAGGTCGGAGTTGAAAGGTGAAAGGTCACTGTCAGACCCCGGACCCCCCCTTTTCCTGGAGTGGCACCCCCCCATCACACATACCCCTCCCTCCCCAAAGCAGACAGCCTCTCCACGGTAGAGACAGCGCTTTGATGGATGACGCTTCACACTAGCACACATACATAACCCACCCACTGCCTTGTCATCCCCATAACACCCCCTCCCTCCTTTGTTGACCATACACTATTAAAAAAACAAAACAACAGCAACAAAAAAAAAAGAACAGCTAGGAATGTCTTGACCGCGAGTAGCCAATGAGGTGTATATGGTGAGAGACTGTGGAAGAAGAGAGAGAGTGAGGAGAAAAAGAACCTCAGAGATGAAGAGGTTGAACGATGAGGGGAGGAGAAAGGAAGAAGGGATGTGCGTGTGTGTATGTGTGTGTGTGTGTGCGTGTGTGTATGTGTGTGTGAAGAGGAGGAGAAGGAGGGGGAGGGTGGGCCGGGTTAGAAAGAAGGTCACGTGACCACGCAGCAGCTGCAAGGCTCGGAGCGATACAGGGAGAGAAAGAGGAGAGAGGCAGCAGCAAGACGCGTGGTGGTGAGTGAGTAATCTTTTCGCATACAAGCTTATTGACGCAACGTAAGGAGGGAGAAAGAAGGAGAGATAGAATATGTGTGTTTTGTTGACGATTTCGTGTTGATAAAGTGGGTGTAAGAAACAACAGAATAGTTGGAGGAGGTAAAAAGAGGGGTGGATAGTCTCATCATCTTGTGCCTTGACTGTCGGGCACACACACACATGCACTATACAAAAATCTTATTCAGACAATGTTTTTAATTTTCCACAATCTGTATGCAGAACTTCACTTTGGATTAACTGGGATCTGTTGGGTTATAGCGGTTAGTGTGGGAGCTGTGGAAGTTGTGTTAAACCATGAGGTAATGTTGCATGGAGCATGTATGTTTGGGTCACGGGTGTTTGTTTAGTAAGGAGAGAGTTTATACGTTGTTTCACACTTGCCTTCGCTGTTCTTTGACAGTCACTAACAGACTGACAGGCGCTGCGTAGACCAGAGTGGACCTTTTGTCTCCTCCGTTTTGCGATCTTATAACAAAGTTCAAAGTAAACAGTCGATAGTTTAAAGTTGAGGTGAAGGGCAGGTCAGAATTCAGTGGAAAAATGTGGCTTTTTGCCAAATGCTATTATTTTGCCCTGGTTTTGTGGTTAATGTCTCTGTAATTGCCTGCCCTGTTTGTCCAAGTTCAACATCTTCTGCAAAAAATATGCAGATTATCTTTTAATAACAACCATCAAGTAGTGTTGTCATTATAGTCAAATTTCAGACTCGTATTTGATACTAAAGAATAGGTTCAATAGCGATTTTGATGATCATTTTAAAAGATCTTTTTTTAGACAATAATTTGTCATTTTCACCATAAAGTAATAGTACTTGTTTATTATACCATGTGGTTTTACATCAGTTATGTTATATGATTTTATTTTTCCTAATATCTGTACTTCCATAAATGAGAATCTAGTTTCAATACTACTTTTAGTATCGATCTGACTTTTCAATACTTTTGGCAACCCTAACATCAAGGCAAAGTGTGGTGGGATTATTCAATAACCAAAGCATGAGTGCTGTCAGTTGTGAGGACAATATACCACAAGATGAATATGGAAAACCTATTAAGCCATTCCCTAACCCAGGCTGAAATTATAAGGTTCAACAATTATAGATTTTCAGTTTGGTTATTTCTAAAACATTGGATTGCCCATTGTATTGTATAAGCTAATAAAAAAAAAACATGACATCAAATTCTAAAATGTCATGAACTCAGTTTATCATGGTTTCAGAATAATGAAAGATTAAGACCGTAACAATTCAAAATAAATATTTCTTTTGAATTGCCAAATGTCCTTAAAATAGCATCTAAAACAGGAAACCAATATAGTTTGGAATTGAACACCAAAGAATGTTTTGCGATTGGCGAAATGTCCATTAGCCAAGACAATAATAAAATGTAAGTAAGCAAAAAGGCCGTCAAACAGCCTTCAGGGTCACTACTGGTGAATACATTTATCACACTGTAATGATACTTATACAGAACACTTATTTAGCATTTTCAAATCTTCACTGGTTTAACATTAGACTAATAGAAAATGCTAACGAAACAATCCAGAGCTTCATACATTCTGATAGGCTGAAGGTCCTATATTATGCAAAATTGACTCTTGTGAACTTTAAGCAATGTTGTTTCCTCACAAAAAAAAAAAAAAAAAAAAAAAAAAACATAACCAGAATTGTGTTTTGTTTCATTCAAACATGTTTGAGTAACCCTTTATTATTAGTCTTTGTACACTTCCAAAGCTCAAAATGCTCTGTTCCACCTTGTGATGTCATCAGCGGCTACCTTTTACCTTTTGTTTAGTAGATATTGGCAATTCCAGGACTGAAATTATCCATATGATTCTAGTAAAGAGGTTAAAAACCACAATGGAGGACTTCCTGTATTACTACAAGACACGACATCACAAGGATTTTTGACATAGTTCTAAGTATACATTGTATTTTCAGTAGTGGTATGTGCAGTCCCTTCAGTGTGGTCTTACAGTGTTTATTTTGTAAGAGTAGAGACCGCACATTACTTCACACTTGTCTGTGTTGCTATTAACAAACTCAGCAACACTCGTTTTCTAGGTATGAATATATGTTTTATTTTTGTAGCGCTGTCGTTATTTATATTTGGTAAACATGAGCAGGATATGTGGCAAAGTATCACCTTATAGAGAGTACTACTACTATTACTGCTTTCAGGGCTACACAAATTTCTATGTAAAGGCCATTAGAATTTATTAAGCTCCAAAAACCTAAATTGAGATTAACCATTTGGGAAAAAGACATTACTAAAGAGTTAAATCAGTAATCAGATAGGACAAAGCAAGATTTTTTAATAATTTAGTTTCTGAATAATTGTTGGATATTGGACAATTGATATCTATAGTTCAGGGGCAAACTCAGTGGGTAATATGGCAAGCTTTATATCACAGTTGTTCGAGAGCTGTGGTCTCTTTTTGATTTTATAATTCATGGTGATTCTTGTACAGTTGTATACCTGTACAGTAGCTTTATATACACATGGCATTATAACAGGCTAACAATCCATTGTCACCGCATTAATTGATTGCAACTTAATATAGTAATCTGTTAGACAGTGGCTGTGGTTACATGCACATACAAAATCCAGTCGTTATCATTATCAGATCATATTGACATGGCTTCAGTTCTGCTTCTCAGATTTGAAGAAGCAGCTTGGATGAGCTGTGAAACATATTCAACCAAATAAACTTTTGTCCAGCTGACAAATTTAATTTCTCCTTTTGCCATGGATTCTACCTGGACGACTGAGGGATTTTACACATCATATTGACATGTAAACAGTAATCAAATTTAGTAGTCATTAAAATGATCTTAAAGAATATTGCATTTGAGTCTGCTATACAATTATAATCTATGATACCCGTATACCTGCCAATATTTATCTAAAACAACTTACTAGAAGAAACACGTCTACTGACTTCTGCAGTAGAAAATTGTTGTGCCCAATGAAAAAACGGGTTGATTGGAGTAATGACATCTTAAACATCTTATAGGAGTAAAAAGATTTCTCAAACATGCATGAATCACGCTATATTTGAGAGGGTAAATGAGAAGGGGAAACAGCTATAACATGATTAGAAGCTCTAAAAAGTCGATATTTCATTATTGGTTCTCTTTAAAGGTCCAGAAATCAGATAATAATCCGATTTTGGTGTGCATGTAAAGCCACTGAATGTGATAAGGTGAATAAAGGATTTCACATACTTTTGTTAAGTAACCCACTAATGAACCAATTTATACTTTAAACTACATTGTTTCATCTTAAAAATGCTCTGATTTAACTCACATCTTGATTAGGTTATGTGCATTTCCAGTGAAAATTTGTATTACTGATAAAATTATGAATGTTAGTTTTAGCTTTATTTTTTTCATCTTGCTTAATTCTGCAAAACACAGAGCAATTGTATTTTCTGTTTGTTTTTTCTCACTTGCTTTCAAATCTCACCCTATCTGCACCACACTGTCGTCACACGTGATGCTTGGCAGGGACACTTTGACAATAGACAACTACAGCACGTGGCAGTTTCAAATTTGCCCCAGCTTCATTAAATATTCAATTTTTGCTGAATCGTGTGGACTGACAAAGTGCCATGTTCAGTGTAATGTTTTTGAATTTGACTTTTTCACGACTGCCCTGGTTGTTTGTTGGTTGGTCTTCCAGAGATGCTAGGTTAAAATGCTCAGTAATGGGGTCATTGCAGGCAGGGGGCTTGTGGCTACTTCCAGCTTTAATTAACATTAGTGGGTCAATAATATGGGAGTGAGTGAAAATCCCAGGTTACAAGTAATGATTGATGGGTTAATGTATACATGGGTTTACCAAAGGGGGCGATCATGTCAATGTGATCATTTTTTTGGCTTGTTAGGTTTTTTAAGAAGGAAAATGCGCACATTTTTTGGTTAATTGAGGACTGAACACTTCCTGATTCTCATGCTTAAACGTCCTATATTACCTCTTCAAAGACATACCTAAAGTTGTGTTTTATTTCATCATTCACATGTTTGACTAACCCTTTATTATTAGTCTGTCTACATCCTCAAAGCTCAAAATGCTAATTTCCGCTGTGATGTCATGAAGCGACAAATTTGACGAGGAAACAACATTATAACATAGATCAGAAAATAGTGTAATATGGGCACTTTAAATTATTTGATTTGAGTTCATTTATTCATCTGGGGATTTTCTACCTCGTGTTTTTGTTAAATCTCAAATAGTTATGAGGGATAGTAATTGCAGAGATATTAACAAACCAATCCATGACAGCAACAAATTTCATACATAGGCAAGGTGGATGAAGTGTCTTGCCCAAGAGCACAACAACATTATGCACTCATCCTAGCGGGGATCAATGAAACCCAAACACATACACAAAAGTGTGTTTACCCTACTGAAATATATTATGTCACATTGTTTACAGTTTAAGGTCATTTCATTGAATTCAAACATGACCTTAACAAAAATCTGGAAAGGTGACATAATATTTGGATCAAGATTTCATTTTTTGAGCAAGCCACTGCCACATATTTGCAGCAAGTAAACAAGTTTATTGATCTGATCTTAATTTGTTGTGTTTATCGTCATTACCCCGATCATGAGTCGTGACAATCCCAGTTTTTAATCTTCAGCAGCAGATTCACCATAAACTTCTGACCTCCCTCCCTCAATATTCAAAGCCCAACAATCTCCCGACTTTTTGAAAACTTATTGATGGCTAATAATGTGCTTGTATGTACGTCTCAAGATGCACTGATCCCTGGAGGAGAGGGACATGCAGCTATCCAGGCGTGTGATTTGCTATTAGGGTCAGCACGAGGAGGACCCACGCGTACCCACTCCCCTCCCCGGGAAGTCCAGACACAAAGGCTGCCTGGACACCCCCGACTCTGTTCATTGGTTCGACATGAGTGAGTGGAGAGAGAGATAGAGAGACATAGTGACAGAGAGATAGTGATAGAGAGAGAGACTGAGAGAGAGAAGTGAGAGAGTGAGCCCGTGTCACTAGGTATTAAGGAGGATTTAGTAAACAAACTTGATTTCTTGACCCAGGCTCTTAAGAGAGGGAGAGTGAAATATAGGCTCGCTCTTGGTATTGAAAGAGGTCTCATGTAAGATAGGATTTTCTATATAAAATGTTACATGGATTATTTGCAGAATAAATCTGAAGGATGTTTTTCTGTGATGATGCGCAAAAGGGAACATTGGTTATTATGACTAAAATGTGTCTTAAATATGTATGAAAAACTGCATCTGCAAAAATACTGTTATAGATATTCTATTAGATTCTATTCTTTTTGTATAGGCTTGATTGACATAGCTCTTGTAGCACAGTTTTTGGAGGTGTTTTATACACATATCCAAGGTTTATGGTTTGATTCCCACTACCAGCATTGTCTCGTGTCCTTGGGCAAGACACTTCTAATGATATGAGTATGTCTGATCCAGGGACAATATGTTTTTTGATCAGATTGTCATATGGTGATTTGGTGTTTTTTTATGCAGCTCTATACACAAACACGGACATTTTCTACCATCCAGTCCTTCTATTGGTCAACCTCTATCATGCTCTAAGTGAGTGACAGATAGAGTTAACCAATCACAGAAAAGTGTGTACTCTCAGAAGAAGAAGATGACTTGAGTTACTTCTTAAATTACTAGCAGATAAAAAAAATTCCAGCTCAAATAGTTATGATAACATTTTTGGCCTATTGTCCACTCTTACCTTTGAAGAATGAATTATCTGAGTGAATGCCCACAGCCCCTATACATAAAGCAAATATTAGTGACGGAACGCACTACTATTAGACATATAGACTAATGGACAATTATTATTACACCTTTTCAAACAAAATAACTCATGAACCCAAATCTTCTCTTTCCTTCTTCAGGTATGAACCATGACTCCAATAAATCTCCATCATTAGGAATGATCTCCACGGCAACCCGCACCACGGCCACTGTCAGTCCCCTGAACCCTCTAACCAATGGGAGCGCAGTGTCCCAGTCTGCAAATTCCGGATTCGCTGCTGCCCTGCGTAAACTGGCCAAGCAGGCCGAGGATCCCAGAGGTGGGTCAGTCCTCCTGCTCTCAGCACCTTTGGGCCCCTCCGAGGATTTCAGCAAACGCACCGTGCAGCAAATTATGTTATTGGCTACACCTTCAAACAATATTGTGGCTCCACAAAGCAAAATGAGGATGTATTTCAAGTTTTGTAACATGCTAAAGTGGCAAATGTGTCACACAAAGTACAGCTATAGAAAGTACCACCAGGTTCGGGAATTAAACAGGTATAAACCAGGGCTATCTTAAGTCTAAGCAGTATGAAAAGCACTAAAGAAGGTCTTAAGTCTAGTTTTGTCTCAGTTTTGAAAGGGTATGTGTGTAAAAGTGTAGCCTAACTGAGGGTGACTCACCACTAAAACAGTTATTAACCATGTCTACACAAGAACTAAACCAAGTCTAAACCAGAACTAAAATAGGTCTCTAAAAGAAACTGTAAGAATACACGTTTTTTCAAGGTATAGTAAGCATAAAAATACCTGAGAAAAACGCAAACTAGATAAGTTTAATGCAGTGCTGTGGGACACTTCAGGCAAAGCAGTAACGTCTCCATGGAGACAAATTTATATTATAGTATTAGGAACTGAGTGTGGATTCAGACACGCACACATAACACATCATAATGAGGACTAAACCCAAGACCAAACCAGGATCAGTGTGAACGCATCCTAAGTAGACCCAGAGTATCATTACAAAACCAAAAAACACTGGTACGCTCTCCACATTTTGAGAATCTCTGGATTATTACACACACTACTGTTGTGTACGGACTCATTTAAGCAGTGCGGTGTGTCACTCAGCTCATTGGTGTTTTAATCAAGGTGTTGGATAAGAGGTGACCTATAGTGACCCCTACCTCTCCTTGGTTCCCTTCATCTATTTCCATTCATCTCCTAATAATAAGAATCTAATTACCACCAATTATAAGAGACACTCCTTCTCCGCTCTCTCCCTTGCAGCCCGTTTCTTCATCTTATTAAACCCCCCTTTTGTGTGCACACTTAATAGTAAATGTCAGTGCCGCAGAGTGATTCCAGCAAGGATGCTAGCATACTCTGTCATTTTTAGCGCGCAATCCTTTAACAATTTGATTTGTTTTATCGGGAGTTTATTTACACTTTTCATCTTGTGGTACAATAACATCTTCCATCTTCATTTAGCGCATTTCCTGTATCTTTCTCGTCTCGTATTCCCTTTCATCAAATTGATTGAATCGCTGTTTTCCTTGGGCAAAACAAAGATTGATTTGAAATCCTCATCGCTCCAAAGGGAATTTGACTACTAAGTGCATATGAAGACATTAGATAAACATACAGTGTGGAACTGAAGGTGCGTCATGCAAATCATTTGAATCGTAGAGACTGTATTAGCATTAAAGGCGAAGTATATGATTTTTACTGCCTTAAAAATGTGAAAAACAGAACTAGTTTATCTTAAACAGTTTACAGTGGTCCAGAGTTATTCTTCACTTATCTTATGCTTTCTGAGCATCCTAATTATTCACTGTGATGAGTTTATAAGCGCTTTTCACAAGCTAACATGGCTAAGTGGGGCTGGCGATTTTTTGCTTGTGCATGCGTTGTGACTTATTGCTATGGACAGAAAGTGAATACAGCTAGATTAGATCTTTTGAAAAAGATAACATATTCATATTGATTAAAGTGTGGCAATGGTAAAGTAAGACAAGACTTACTGTTATGCAAAAAGTGGCTCCTTAGCAGTAGTAATTTTAGTAGAAATTTGAAACAGTCACTCAAATAAGTCTGTCTGTCTGTCTGTCTATCTATCTATCTATCTATCTATCTATCTATCTATCTATCTATCTATCTATCTATCTATCTATCTATCTATCTATCTATCTATCTATAATAGGTCTACTGGATAGAAAATCATTAAATAATGGATTGGATTTACCACTGTAATAGAACTCCTGTAAAAATGAGAACTTATTTGCTCCTATACGTTGTAGAAAAATCAGTTATACAAGGAAAGCATTATACAACAGCAAATATATGAACCCTTAACATGTTATTGTTAATTTCTACTGGACTCCCTGGCATTTCCAAGAGATTTGATTCTAGTTATTCTAAGATTGAAAACAGCAGTATCATAGCTTTTAATCACTGTTTATTCATCATAGATTTGTCAGGTGAATTTTGTCTATACAGTTATTTGTTATGGCAGATAAAACTTTGGCATGAAGTTACAAGGTTCTTTTTGCTCCTCTAAATTTATTGTACACCAACAGTCATCTCCTGTAGCCAATAGTAGCATTCCTTTCACTTAATCTGATTTGAGACTTGTCCAATTACATTATAAAGCACATGTAATTTACTTATCTGCACACCTAATACGAGTTACAACCAGTTAAGGTAGCTTTAAAGATGCTGTACCTGATATTTTAAACAGTTTGCAGTGGTCCAAAGTTATTCCTCACTTATCTTGTGCATTCTGAGCATACTAATTATTCACTACAATAAGTTTAAAAGCTCATTTCATAACATTCAGACACCAGAGTGGAGTTTTGCCATCGATAAAACTAACAACAACTAGCATGGTAACAGTACTTCCTGATTATTATAATAATATTTTGTATCACCCATTTACCCCACTTCCCTCTCCCTAGGTTCTGCCGTCAGCCGCGAGCCTTCTCCTGTCTCCACCCCCTCCACCAGCCACAGCTCCCCAGTCACCACTCCGAAGCGACAGTCTTTAGGACCTCCTCTCCTGGGCCAGAGCCGGGGCCACAGTGTCCCCAGTACCCCTCCAGTGGTGACTATAGCCCCAACCAAGACCAGCAACACCCTGTGGAGGGCAGAGTCAAGACAGGTAATGGGCAACAAACAAGTCACTATTTCCCATATGTTTTAGCTTTTTTTTATGAAAGCTTGGTTTGCTGTGCCAATGTATACCTAACAAGTGCAGTATTGTAAGTGAATAGTTGAAATAGTGTAGTTATTATTTCATAATAACTACACCTTAATTACCCTTAATAAAGAATGAACAAATACTTAATTAAATAGTTTCCTTATATTAACCATTTAAAATATTGAATTGTGTCACAAAAAGATTGTATATACTTGAAAGGTTCTTAGGTTGAACACACTTAATTAACTGTAATTTAAAAGAGAGATATTATGTTGAAAGAGTTTTTATAACATTGTTTACTCAAAGTTGTGTATGGATTGAATCATGCATGTTTGAATAATCCTGTATTGTCCTGCATTTGAGCCTTGGGTGCGCAGAAAATCTGTTTTCACCTACCCACTGTCTCTGTCCATTGCTCTGTACTTACTTGCAATTGTTAAAAAAAAATCAGACTCTGGGTCATACATACAGAGTTCAAAAATATAAAATTTTTCAATAGATCTTTTACTATTGCTAAGCCAAATTTTTCAATAGATCTTTTACTATTGCTAAGCCATTTTAGATCAATATTGCGGTTTGCAGTGAACAAAATGTAAATAGTAATGATCTACTTATGCTATAGTTTAATACCAAATACCAGCAAAAGCATATGCCCTTTATTGGTTAGTTTTTAGAGCATGTATATGTTTGTTTTAGCTGTTTTTCTTTGCATTTGAAAGCTACCATAGCTTCCAAAAACGTCTAAAAACTATTCTCGTCAACATTAAGCTGTCAGAACCAGCCGGCCCTCATGTCTCTTGTCATATTCTTTGCTTTCCATGCCTCCCTCTTTCCCACTTTCTCACTTTTTTTCACTCTACCTCTCTTTCTCCCTCCATCCGTCTCTCTCACTCGCGGTTCTGCTAATCATTCCTTGTCTTTTTCAGTAAACACCCAAGAAGCATTATAAAAGGAGCATTAGGAGGCTGCTGGAACAGACTGCCGCCCTTTGTGTTCGGCTTCCCGTGGCGTTTGTGCATATGCGCGTGTGTACTTGACCCCCACAAAAGGGTGCCCCTCTCCCCTCTCTCTCTCTCCGTCCTCCCTCCCTTACATTTATGTGTGTGTGTTGTTGTGCGTGCTTGTGGGGTCAGCTGGATAAGTTTAAGCCAGGCTGAGGGTCCAGGCTCCCCCATCAGCACAATGCGAGAGGTCGGCCCCCACTGTAGCCACTTCCACTTGGATCAGAGCGACCATTCTCCCCCCGTGACAAAGCCTACACTGTGGGTCTGCCTGCCTGGGGGCGCCCATTCAGAGCTTTCAGCGGGGAGGACAGGAAGGGGTGGTAAGGGACTTAGAGAATGAGGTTTTAGGAAACTAGGAAAGGAGGTAAGGATGGATAAGTAAGGAACATTAAATAAAGGCTCCAAAGCTTTGCATGGATTTTAGGTTTGCAACAGGGACAGTCAAATGAGTGAGATTTGTTGAGAGGTTCATTCAATTGATAATCTGGCTGAGGCCTAGACAGGAGGAAGAGATGGAGAGGCTGAGGTGTCTTATAGTTCTGCTGCTGAAGTGAAGCTGAGGTGTTTAGTGTTGTCATGATACTAATAGATTTAGACTAAATGCTATAATGGTTGATACCGATTTTGATACCAAAGTCATCGTAAAAATGCTCTTTTATACAAGAAAATCCACTGTAGTACTTTTCATATTTCATTCATATTTCCATGTAGTCTGCAAGCTGGGGTTGTCAAACTTATCAAATCATACTAATTGATACTAAAGCTAGTAGCAAAACTAGATACTCATTTGAGCAGGTATAGACAGAAGACCACTGCATCATAAAAAAAAGAGGGGAAAAAAGTGGTAATGAGTATCATTGCATTGTACCTATTGCATAGTATTGAAATCAAGTAAGTGACAACACTGACAATACTAGTTTTGATAGGGATTAAGACTATTCTAAAACTATTCAGGTAAAAAAACAACTATGTCATATTTTTGATCTGTTCAAATGAGTATTTATTTCAATTGATTTTTTTAAGTGTAAGGCATTTGCTCACTTACTGTCAGTTGCCCACATAGTTACAAATATTTGGAGTTGAATTTTCACAGCATTTTTTTTCCTAAAAGTCTCCACTGCACTGAGACATTTAAGAAGGCAGAGACACTTTGTGTTTACGGCTGCATCTGTGAAGACAATTGGGAGTCTACGAGGTCGAAGGTCAGGACGTGTGACGGCTGCTCCCCGGGCGGTCTTTGTATTTCCCTCTCCCTCCCTCTGTAGCATCTATACTGCACCCTACCCCTCCCTTCCTCCCTCACTCCCTCCCACTATCCTTAGCTAGAACACTGTGCATCAGATTGGGCTTTGATATAGAGTGACGACGGTTCATCGCTGGTTTGAATCTGCTTTTCATGAGTGAGACAGTCAAATGGGCAGCAGAATATTCAAACGATATAGATTTCACTGCGTTGTCCGAGTGGAAGGTGCCACCTGAAATGTTGAAATGTTGCCAGGGGAGTGGATTTATTTGTGGTTTCCCTGTGGTAGCTTGCGCCTGCATTTACACTATGTTTCTTTAGAGACATCCGCCAACACATTAGACTAAATGGATGTTTTTCTTGCAATTAGTGCACTTGTGGTAATGTGTGGTGGATATGGTAAAATTGGCAGTTATTTTGAATACAAACGGCCGCCAAACCAAACCAGGGTACACATATAAGGCAATTAGAGGAAAGGTTGACAAAAGGTTATGCAAAGATAAGGAAATGTTTTTTATGATAATTATTTGGTGTTATGAAAACACTAGAGTTATGATGAACTTGATTAGTTTGATTAGTATCTGATTTTTGATACTTTTTACAACCCTAGCTAAAAGAAGTCACCTTTTTGTGTGTTTTATATGGTAATTGATTTATTGATTAAAATTTCTCTTAAGCCATCGTTTCAGATTGGTTTAAATGTACTGAATGTGGTAGAGTCTCTTCTTGCAGCTGGGATGTTGTTCCAGCCTTGACTGATAACACCTGCTGACTGAATGTTGTGTGTCTATAAGGTGTTACACAGTCGCCTCTGGTAGAGGCTCTTGTTACCATACCACTAGTACTGAGTTTGGGCATAATGAACTCACCCAAAGGTGGTGGAGCGAGTCCATTTAAGACCTTATACACCAAACAGGCTAGTTTAAATTTTCAAAAATTTTCAAAATTTAAGATATAATTTTTCTGAAGTATGAGACAATGATGAAAAGATAAAGATTTTCTGTCAAATATTTTTAAAGCTTTTTTAAAAAGTGATTCTATTGCTTTTAGGGTTGTCATGCTTGTCAGTGACCAGTTAGTAATGCAGTATTCAATGTGAGAAAAAATCATGCTGTGGAGAAACACTTTAGCTGCATTTTCTGGCAATGATGATCTAATTTGCCTAAAGTTATGAATATTAAAATTAAGAATTTTTGATGTTTTTTACATGTTAATTTCCATATTCACGGGTTTCAACTTTTTGTCTATAGGCCCTTTTAACCATTCAAAAGTTACAATATTTTGTTTTGAACTGATTACTATGGCAATGGTGAAACACATGGATACTTAATTTGAAGCTTTATGATGTGAAAGACCAAAGCTAAGTTACAAACCAGAATATTATGTTTGGTTCTTCCTAACCCATGGGAATGAAAATGAGCTGACCTAGAATTTAAAAGTCAGTTCTATGCACCCATTTGCTCCAAAAGCCTTCTTAGTACGCCAGAAGTTTTAGATAAGCAATCACAGATCAAATGTGACTTTATGGTGACTGAGCTTTTGAGTGGAAAGGGGGTGAGAGGGAGAGAAAATGAGATGGAGAGAAAGAGAAGATGAAGAGGGGAAGAGAGAGGGATGTTAGGAAGGAAGAAGTGTGCATTTGGCTTGATATTAGGATCATCTTTCCTCTTTGATGTTGACCTGTTATGACATATCAAGACCACTTTTCCACTCAGCTGAGCCCCCGGGTACAGCCCCCAGGCCCTCTCTCCTCTTCACTCTTCCTTTCACTCTGATGCTCTCTTTCTCTCTTTCTCTTAACCTTTCCATCTAGCTTGCATCCAACCGCAAAGTGATGGTCGTTTATGTAGTTGAGTTGAAGAGTTAGGCAGGCCAAGACCCCATGTCACAGCTAGCATCACATTTTAGCATCATGATAGCTAACCTGGCTTGGCTTGTTTTAGTAATGCCAAAGATTTGCATAGGACACTCAAGTTTGCATAGATCATTTGCATGTTTTTCCTACATATGCAAAACTCCAATTGACTAGCCTGACTGTTAACTTGTATTATTTATGTTTTACAGTAAACATATGGGACTTCTCTGGTTTAAGCATAGAGAAAAGCAGCGGTGAAAAGTAGTAACTAATTACAAATACGTTAATATAATTATTTAGATTGTTTGGATAATTGTATTGTAGATTTTTGAACCTGTGCTTGTAATTGAGTTTAATTCTTTATTAATGTAATTGTAATTAGTTTAAGTTTTGTATTAAAGACTGATCTAAAATCCTACTAAAATAACATAAAAAGTATCTAGCACTTTGAGTAGTATTTTCATGTGTACTTAATACTGTTACATAAGTACAGATTTGGCAGCATTACTTGAACTTGTAATTGAATAAATTTTTGCAATGTAACTGTATTTTTACTTGAGTAGATATTACTCTTTCCACCACTGCAGAAAAGTGAATTGTTATGGTTACTATTGAACTACTCTTGGTTAAGATTTGGACTTTTACAATCAACAATCATTTTTTTTGTTTATCTTTTTCTTCAGGCTGAGGTGAGTGTTCGAGAACGTCTGGAGAACCACTCGCACCCACAGGACAAGAGGACCCCTCCTCTCTCCTCTCCCCGCCCTCTGGCTCACTCATACGGACTGCAACCCGGAGCTGTCATGCAGGACCCCAGAATACAGAGCCTCAGGTAGCTACACCCAAGCGCCACTGTGCCGAAATGTTGTCTAAGCAGCTTCTTGTTTGTGTAGTTGGGAGGTATAGTAACTCTAAATTGTTGTTTGAAAGATATGGTTAATTTGAATGTTGATCTTAAAATTCAAGAACCCAGTTAAAAACCTGCAAAATAGCTGATGAGTTCTCACTGTATCAATCCTAAGAACATAAATCATATATTTTTTTGTTGGTTAGAAGTTAGACACATTTGATACTTTCTAAAGTGGTACAGAGTCTTCTTTTTGGTCATACCTTTCCTCAAAAAGCAAAATTTGACATTAAAGTTCAATGTTTTGATCACATGCATGCCAGGATAATCAATAAAAAGTGTTGAGATATTCATTTAAGTCAGTCATATTCATATATATTAATATATAGGGCTGCAGGCCTATAACTAGTTGTTTAGTTAATTAATCAGTCAGTGGTGTCCAAGTTGACCCATTAGACTAATTATTTTATTTACATTATAAGGATCTATATGAGACAACAGTAGAAAGGATTTTTTTTTACAAGTTTAGAAGTTATTTCCATGCAAATTAGGGCTGTTTAACCTGTCTTTATATAAATGCATTGGTTCCTGAATAAATTTTTTTTGCATGAACTTCTTGAAGGTGTAGTCTTGTCAGTGCAGTTTGGGTCAGAGACATAATGATAGGTTTGAGACCTTTTACCTCGCCTCAGTTTTTAGTTGACCAAGAATTTCTTTAGTCAACTCCAGCCATAGTAAAATACAGTAATGTACTTCAAAAAGGTCATGTAGCAAAGGGGAATATACATTTTGACCCAATAATCCTACACACTTTGATACGACAATACCCCTAGTCACAATATGCACCCCTTATCACAATATGTACCACTTAAAATGTATGCCTGTATGTTGTGTCCCCTGCAGTTTACCCGGGCAGATGCACCCTGGAGTCCCTCCGGGTGCAGTCCCAGAGGAGTACCTGAGAGTGCTGCGTCCCTATGCTACGTCAGAGGAGCTCCGGCTGGCCTCTTTGCCCCTGGGCCTGGACCCTGCGGCTGCCCATGCTGCTGCTGCTGCTGCTTACTACCATCCAGCCTACCTCCACCACCCGCTCTCCCTACAAAGGTAACTGCACCAACCTTCACTCTGGGTTTTTATGTAACAGTTCACTGGAAATTATGGTTACTTTTTTTAGTAGATTTGTAAATATGTACTTGTACTGTAGAATTCTAGTCATGTAATTGTATTTAATAAATCATGCATGGTTGTCTCACAGCTGTCTTGCTCCTTTACACACCAACCACACATAATGGCACTGCATCACCTGCTCTGATTGGCCAGAAAACATGTGGATTGTGGTTTAAAAAACTTCAGCTTTAAGCTGCTTGATTGAAGTTTTGTATAAAAGGATGATCTCAAATGCTACTAGAATTGCGTTAAAAAGTAACTAGTAGTTTGGATACTATTTTTCATGTGTACTTTGTACTTTTGTTTAAGTACAAAGTACAAAGTACACATGTTTTAGCCATGTAATTATACTTTTTTCTGGCTGATGGTTCTGCTGCTGCAGTGGAGATGAGGCTGAGGAGGGTTATGGCAGATAGACATATCACAGGAACATGGAGGGGAGAGAGAATGCCTTTATATGATTGACTTAATAAGTAGGAACCAGACTGTAAATGCAGTAGGGAGATGATCTTATAGATTAATTTTGCAAAATCTTATTCTATCATACTAATTAATTCTAGTTTGCCCCTAAGCTAAAACTTAAATATTATCTTTTTCCCAGAATGGAGGAGTCTCTTTGTCTCTCTGCTCTTCGCTCACCATACTACTCTGTGCCTGGAGGGGGCGCCTTCCCTTCCCTGCACCCCTCTGCCCTCCACATGCACCTGCCTGGAAGCCGGTACCCTGCTGAACTCAACCACACAGCCCTGGCGGAGAGGTAATATTCACTCAAGCACTGTACTAAGTGTATAAGCATTTTTAGATCATTTTACTGCTCCGTCATTATGCTTTACATTTTCTCTTTCGTCATCACTCTCACCTCCTCCCTCCTGACTTGGGGCCTGGGTAGTCTTCTCTCCGCAGGGTAGGCACAGGTTGCTGAGTGGGGTATTTTTAGAGCACTCCCCATAGCGCCTCCTATACACACCGTCACCGCGCATTGTCCTTCACACACACTTGCATATATAAGCGCTTTGTACTTGTAGTGTACGTCAGGAAGCCTCATTGTTAGCATGTCTTCCACTTGTGTCACTATGTACATTGTTTCCTTATGGTGGAGGAGTGGAGGAATAGGAGGGATGATTGGAGTAGTGCTTATGGCACAGGCCCATACTGCATATCTGCTTTGTTTTAGTGTGTGAATGTGAGTGGGTTCTTTTTCAGTATGTGTGTGTGGTTCTCCTGTGGATACCTATTAAGTGTTCATCTGCTCGCGCTCAGTCATGCTGCGGATGGATTATTGTGCGCATGGACTGAGTGCATATTTGTGTGTACATTTGGCCAGCAGTGTTTGTGTGCAGTTCACCAGTGTGTGGCTAATATCTGGCCCGTGTTGGGTGTTGCATCTCTCACCTCTCCCCCGTGTGTCAACCTCCCCCACAGGCTACAGATGGAGAGCGAGCTGCGCCAGCGAGAACACGAGCGCGAACGAGAGAAAGAGAGGGAGCGCGTGGCCAAGGGAGCGGAGAGAGAAAGAGAAAGGGAGCGCGCAGCCAAGGGAGCAGAGAGAGAAAGAGAGAGAGAGAGGGAGGATGAGACGGACAGACAGAAGGAGCGTCACCGGGACAGACAGCAGCAGATGGTCCGAGGAGCCGAGAGCCACTACCTGGCTGAGCTGCAGGTTCGCAGGGCACCGCCGGAGGACAGGCCACGGCCAGGAGAGAGACTGACCCCAAACAGACCGGGTACTTCTATACAAGCACATGGCACACACTTGTGTTCTCACCAATGTGTAGACAAAGAACAGGCCATATGTTATGATTTACTCACCCACTGATCTGAGCTGTGAGGGTAGTACATGTGAAGTGAGAGCAGGACTCGGGGCTGATCAGAGGAGGGGAACAGAGACCTAACAATTGCCTTTAGACTGGTGTAAATGTACCTTTGTCCATAGCCTTGGCCAGAGGTAATGGCACTAACATTAACAATGTGGATTATATTAGCTTGTCTTTTACTGATCTTTGATTAGTTCACTGACCAGCTGCTGTGAAAAGCAGAGGTAAAAAGAGCATTACTATTTAATTTATGAGAAAGTGACCATTTGCTTAATTGGCCTCACTACATGTAACTGAATCAGAGGCCCTCCACCCTTTTTACATTGTCTAGAAGCTCATGAATATATCATGAAAGAACATCCTGAAGGATAAGCATAGGTTTTACTTTTGTGTTTATTGATGTGCCTGACAAACTCATGAAATTGTCCTCTCAACAAATCTGCTTTTGTTTTGTAGATAAAGCCAAGGAGTCTGAGCATATAGGTTTCACTGCGCCAAAACCTCTGCTGCTGCAGTCCAACCTGCACTCCTCCAGGGGTGCAGTCCCACACCCTGTGCCCAGCCTGGTTCCCTCGCACATGGGCAAGCATCACAGCGCTCTGGCAGCTGCCATGATGACTCAGAGGATGAATGAGGAAGTGTGGTTATCCCGACAAAGAGGCCAGGACAGAGAACGTCCTCTGGAGCTGGACCTGCGCTCACCTGGGAAAGGCTTGGAGCCTTGGAGAGAGAATCAGAGGTAGGAACTGTCTTGTTTTGTCCTTGGCACTCTTCAAACACCACCAAGAAAATAATAAAATTTTTTTGTAACAGACCCAACACTGTTCATCTGAATTCACACAGTAAGGACACCCCACCCTCCCTGGGTGCACCACCTCCGCTTATCTCTCCTAAAGGTCCCCCTAATCCCTCAGTGCCACCGACCACACTGTGGAACCCAGCCTCCTTTGTAGATAGCCCTCCAGCCCGAAAGCTGACCCCCTCCACACCCCCCAGCCGCCCTCCTCCTGGACTGACCCGCACAGAGAGACCTCCCCTGAGCTGGGGAGACAGGGCAGAGGACAGCAGGAGGAGAGCTGAGGGCTTAGAGAGGGTCCCCTCTATGAGGGGGGCCAGCTTACATGATGCAGGCTCCTGGGGCAAAGTGGAGCAGGACAGAACTATTCAGAGTCTTTACCAACGGCACCACATCAATAACCTCCAGCAGAGGGCTTGTGCCCCTTTGTCTGCCCCCCTGAACAGTGCTGATGTGGGGGTACGGGACTGTAGAAGCTCCCCCTCTCCTGTCAGAGAGAGACACAGCCGTGTGCCTGACAGCCTGCTGGTGTATGATGAGGTCCTGCAGCAACATAGGAAGCTGCTCAGCAAACTGGACCTGGAAGAGAGGAGGAGGAAGGAGGCACGGGAGGGAGGTGAGCAGACTAACTAATATCCAGGGAATAAAAAAGTGACTAAATACATTACTTTCACGTTATTTACATCACAAATATTGTTTCTGTGTGTTTAGGTTATTACTATGACGTGGATGAATCCTATGACGAAAGCGATGAAGAGGAGGTGAAAGCTCATTTAAGAAGAGTGACCGAACAACCTCCACTTAAACTGGACACTTCCTCAGAGGTATAGACCAATACCTATACCTAACAAACCTGCACGAGCCATTCACCAAACTATTACTTCATTTAAACCTCTCTTCTTTATCTTGTAGAAAGTGGAGTTTTTGAGCATGTGTGGTTTGACAACACTATCAAACCACAATGAGATCCTGGCACAGAAGAAGAGGAAGAGGAGGAGGATGCTGAAGGAGCGTAGTCCCTCTCCACCTGTTTCTCAAGTCAAAAAGAAAGCCTGTCCATCTCTGAGCACACCGTACACGGCCGATCAGATGAACCGCACGCCTGACCTGGGGGAGAAAAAGGACTTCCTCAGCATGTTTAGCCTTAGCCACGTGAGCCCCACACAGAGGAGAGGTGAGCCTGAGTCTGCTAACATCCAAGTGCTATTCTCTCCCATGCACAGATGCTATGGTTAGTCCTACTGGGAATGGTTTGTTTACCATGATGAAAAGGGCATAGCAAAAATAGATCTAAACCTAACATTAAAATATATGGACATTGCAAACTGGGCTTTATTTCTTTTTAGTTGTTTTAAGAGTGTAACCAGTATTTCTGTTATTGCATTAAATGTTTCAGCTTGAATGTATACCCTATGTTGTATGAAATAAATAATGAAGAAAAGATTCATACAACATAAATGCTGTCCAGTTATATATCCTATTTTTTGTATTTGATTAATCCCAGGACATTTTTATTGTATATATTTGATTTCATTTATCATGAAACAGTTCATCCCTGATATTAAGGCAATTGGGCATCTCCTCTGCTCCACAGAAAAGCAGAAGGCAGAGGAGTTGCTAAAAGCCATTAAGAAGAAGACTGTCACATTGGACACTATCAGATACAATCCTGTACCACCATGCAGCACTCCATCTCCACCTCCCTTAAATGGTAAGGTTAACTGTAGCTACAGACTAAAAAACTCTGTGCATTCATCTAGCTAACTATTATCGCTTTCAATCTTCCATAGGCGACTCCAAATCTATCTCTCTTCCAAATGGACATCCTTACCCGGACTCTCCCAGTCCCTCCCCTCCCTTTCTGCACAAACCTAAGAACCCGCTCTGCAATGATGCACTTAAGTCCTCGATGGATCCCCAGGTGGCGCACATTCCTACACCCCTGACCCGCCACCACGAAAAGACTGAATTTATGGAACCGAACAGGAAGCCGTATAACCTCCAGAATGGTCTCGTCACTTCTCAGCTGAAAAAGACTCCCGGTGGGCAGAACGGGCGCAGTCGGCCCTGGGAAAAGTTCACGCCGGAGGTTTTTGCTCAGCACTTCCACCAGGCCGTCCTCCAGTCCACTCATAGCAAGGGTGAGTAATCAGAAAGAGGTAAATGAGTGTGAGTGTTATAATCTAGTGCTGCCATCTAGTGGAGTTGTCTTATCTTAGCAGATCTTAAGTAGATAATGTGGTTTTTTTATATTGCACTTTTTCACTACAGGGAGCTATGGTTAAAATGATTGTACTTTGAAAAGGTTCTACCACCAAATAAGCATTTATTTATTTAATTTATAATTGATATATCATTATTTATTTTTTAAAATGCTTGTTAAAGCAATTTACTATTTACATTTGCAATGCAAAGTTTACATTTATATACTTCTTTAAAAGGTTAGTTGTTAGTTGATATTTTAAGTTAAATCATCAATACATCCCTCATACTACAGCTATAGCTTTATAGTTATTGTGCTTGATATAATATTAATAAAGTGTTGTTATGTTTCAGATGGGCTCTTGAACTCGGATCCGTCTCTGCCTCACAGAGCCTCTCCTCTGAAAGGCCCCCATCCGAACCAGAGCTCTCAGTACATCAACGGTCACCACGCCCCTCCCCATGGGGCCAGTCGAGACACGCTATCAGCATACGAGCCCCTGTCTGATGAGGAGGGCCTGTCAGGGCAGGATGAAGAGGAAGATGAAGAGGAGGAGATGGAAGAAGCTCCAAGAAGGTGGCAGGGCATAGAGGCTATTTTTGAAGCCTATCATCAGTATGCAGAAGGTGTGTGGTACTGTTAAAGGAAAAGAAAAATTACAAATGCTCAACCAGATGATTTTTAAGAATTATTTATAGATAACTATCATTATATCAGGGTATAAGACATTTTCCATGTCCAGTGTTACATGGAACAAGATAAAAAAAGTATATACAATATATTATTATTATTATATTATAATAAAATATATTAAAAAAATATATATATTTACAGAGCACAGCATAGAGAGACAAGTTCTTCAGACCCAGTGCAAAAAGCTCGAAGCACAAAACCACCATCTCACTCGGACAGCCGAACAGCTCTCCCACACTATGGCGGTAAGTTACAGCGATGACATCCCTCTTTGTCACTATCAAACTCTGTATTGGTACATTCATGTTATTTTTAGCTTTTTGACGACAGCAATCTTATTTTGTCCTCTCTCATCCATCCGCCCTTGGTTTGTCAGGAGCTGATGAGTCAGAGGCAGCGAGTGCGGGAAGAGAACGAGAGATTGCAGGCCCAGCTGGAACACTTCAGGAGGTGTCTAACTCTGCCTAACGTGCAGTGGGGCAGGGGCCAAGTCAATGGACACGCTCCAAGGTGACCTGCCCACACTGACCTTTTCCACGGATATGCCGCAGACAGCACCGGAGCAGCTGAGGGAACAAGGCATGCTGTCCAAACCACACTCTCTACTTGAAGATTTTCCAGAATGAAGTGCTGTGCAAAGGATTATCTGAAATATCCATCAAAGGAAGTGCTGTGACCATATATGGGCAATGCAACTTTTTACCCAGGTTGTAGCAGGACTGTATCGACATTGCTATTATCTTCATGATGGCTTTAAGATAGAACATTGAAAGTTTAATTCCTAGCTACATTCTCACACAAAGGCAGACTACATTTGTTAAAATCAACTTTTTGAACATGTAAAAATATACCCATAGAATGTTTTATGGTTCATTCACGCATGTTTAAAGTTACCATAAGTTTCTTTGATTTTCTTACCAGTAGATGGCAAATGTGAAACCTGATCCCTCTCACCTGGCCTTTGTTCAGGCTCACCTGTGCTCTCTGCTCTTCTGTCAGGCCAAAGCCAGCACACTATCAGAAATCAGTAACGTAGATAACATCTAGTGGTGAGAGTGGTCCAGGTGTGAGAATACAACAAGGCCAGGTCAGCCAGTCTAATTACAAAAAGTAGCTCTTAACAATGTTATTTTGTTTGGACATAACTGTTTCAAATTCAGAATAAGCCACTGTTGTTAATGTTCATTAACACATACTGTATGCCCTGTATTTAGTCACTTGAGCTGACAGTAGCCTGCAAAGTTAACGATTTTAAAGTGAAATTGTAAGCGCAGCAACACAACATGATTTTCTTACATAGATATTATTTAAGTTCTAAATGTTTTTAAAAGCCACAATGAAGCATAGTTTGTCCTCTTTAAGTCCATACGTCTCCACAAATAGCCTCCTTGGACCGCAGTGGTGAGGCATTTGAGTGAAGGAATCAAAGCACACCTCAGGCCTTAAAACTTGACAGGATGCACTTGAAATGTTGTTTTTTATGTTTGAAGAAATACTTGACTGTTGTCTGTGTGGTACCTTGCTGTGTGTAAATTAATATGTACAATAAGTTGTTTGAGTGCCGATTAAGGTTTGGTAGAGAATTACAGCTTAACAATATAATCAACAGTGGGGAATAATTATTGTGACATTTTTTTTTAAGTCTATGTAATTTTCCATTGTTCACTTGTGATAGATGAAGGATTTTGTATGTTTTGTTCTACAAGCATTTAAAGTGGGAAGCCATATATATTATTTAGAATGCTGCTGGTCAGAATATCATTTTGAAACAGTGGTTTGGGACAACAGTGAAGTTTAAAAAAAAATTAAAACTTTTTTTTTTTTGAGCTGCTTTGAACATGCCTTTTGCAATGTTTACTTACAGTGAGTCAGCCTCCTTTGAAAGGTCTAGATTATCTCAAGGGATAATCTATAATGAATAATGAATATGTTAAAAACTGTTAGATGATGGAGCTCCAATCCTCCACGTTTCTCACATGGCAGTCACAACCATTGAGAGAATTACTGATTACAGAGAATAAAGAAGTGCAAACATTTCCCAAATAGATTAGAATTAAATAGGCTGACTCCTTCGTGGTCATTTGATGCTTAGTTTTGCTCAATACAAGTAAGACTTGTAAACGTCTTAGTTTGACCTTCCCACAGGCCTGTTTGTACCTACGGACATGCTGTGAAAGTTCAACTTCTCTTTCAATCTGCTGCATTGTGTTTTCTCGAGATATATACATGTAATTAATTATTTATTAACATAATGCTGTACATTCTGATTTACATTAAAACATTTGTTTAAAAAGGGTCTTTTTATTGATTTGTTTGCAATTAATTTTGTTAAAATGGGGAAATAAATAAGTCTATTTCTATTTCTCTGCTATTTTTCATTTGTGGTTATGAACAGTCCATACCCAGTGGTTAACAACTTTATTTTTGTTATGAAAAGGGAAAATCAAACAAAATACAATACAAATATGGCACTTGACAAAGTGAGTATAAGCATGTCTAATAAACTATCTACGTGGGATCTTCTGGAACACTATCACAAGATGATTGTTCTCTGCAACATGAAACAACTTGGATGGATTTTATTTTTATTTAATGTAAAAATATATATGACATTGCAAATCCACTTACCAGGTGCAAGCATAATCTCATGTATTTTAGTGCAAATCCTGAGATACATTATACTCCTTGCCTTCATGGTGAAGTTGTACAGAAGACCTGCATTAGCTGTGGTTGATTTGTCCATGGTTGTTTTAACCGTAAGACCTAAACAAACAAACAAACAAACAAACCCAAAAACATTTATTTTTATCTTGCTATATGGACATTTTTACCAAGTAATCTTACCTTCTGGATGGCTTCACAACTATTGTTCCAACAACTCCTTCATGTGTTTCAATCCTCTTCAGTTTTTCCTCAACTTCAGCCTGGAATTATTTTTAATAAAATAAAATTAAATAAATAAATAAACACGAGAATGTGTAATTGCTTTGTAATGTAGGTTAGTTGCCTAAAAACGTTAGCTAGACATGTTAGCATAAAAAGATTAAAAATTTATATCAGTACAGTAAATATAGGCCATAATGTTTTGTTACCATATTGTTTTATTACCATACAACACTTTAAAATATGTAAACAGGTATTTGAGCTATGTATGTATTTATATATGTTTAGTTACCATATCATACTTTGTGGAGTATTTTTGCTATGCTCTGTGCTGCAGTCGCGTCCTGATGTTGCCCTTGGAAACGGAAGTGACGACACATTTAGCGGAAGTGTAGTCCTCCGTCATTGTACAGCGGTGGCTCGGTGCTTTGGTGTTTATCTTTTTTGACAAAATGCCGGATTTAGCGGTAGAAAATGTGGTGGTTCATCCCCTGGTCCTGCTCAGCGTGGTGGATCATTTTAACAGGTCTGTATATGTGCGATTTGATGAATTAATGGAAGTGGAAATGCGCTTTTACGCGAAGTTGTGACTACAGATAGCTACGGTTAGCAGTGCTGAGTCAGAGCGCCATTGACAGTGAATGGGAACACGTTTAGCATCGGCTAGTTAGCTCCGTAGATGCTGTGTTTTGTTTGACTGTTGGATTTGAATAAAATAACTGCTAGCTAGTTCTCTAGGGTACTTGATAAGTGTTAAAGCCTCCAGTTTCTCTCAGGCAGATACGCTGTCCACCATGACTATTGTATGTGATGAACGGCTAACTGGTATGTCACATATGTTTATTTCACAGAATTGGGAAAGTTGGAAATCAGAAGCGAGTGGTCGGTGTCCTTCTGGGATCGTGGCAGAAAAAGGTTCTTGATGTTTCTAATAGCTTTGCAGGTAAGTGTCAATGCCTTGTGTAATAAGTGAATGCTGCTGTCTGTGTCTTTCTGAAGAATGCAAGGCTGTTAATCAATAAACAATAACTAGTACAAATATTACAAGTGATAATTAATAACCTTCTTTTCTTTACAGTGCCATTTGACGAGGATGACCGGGACGACTCTGTGTGGTTCTTGGACCATGATTACTTAGAGAACATGTATGGCATGTTTAAGAAAGTAAATGGTAAGTGACAGCTGTAGCTGATACATCTAAATTGGAGCAGGAGTGTTTAAGCATTTTTCCCTCTAAGAGTCATTCAGATGGGTAACTTTAGTTTTGGCAGAGCATCATACCATTTAATAAAGCTTCAAACATTAATCACAATGTTGCTTGAGAATGAGGTTACTCTTTATAGTCGCAGAAATACTTTTAGATTAGAATTTTAGAATTAGAATTTTTTTTTTTATTGTTTGTTTTTTTGGGTAAATTCAGCACCCTGACCTAGAGCAGTGCAGTCTGGTAGTGCTATCTTGGAATTTGAATTTTATCAATGACAATGAAAAAAAACAAGACAACAAATTAACTTTTATGTGCAGTATTTCACTCACTGCATGTAATAATTTCTTTATCTTATCTTTTTTTCACAGCCAGAGAAAGGATAGTGGGATGGTACCACACAGGCCCAAAGTTGCACAAAAATGACATTGCCATAAATGAGCTCATCAAACAATACTGCACTAACTCGGTAGGTTTGGGTTACTTTCTCTAGATCCACTTATGACCTAATTACTTATTGTCAGTAATCATGTTGTTGCTGTTTTATTTGGCTCACAGGTATTAGTCATCATAGATGTCAAACCAAAAGATCTAGGCCTGCCTACAGAAGCTTACATCTCAGTGGAAGAAATCCATGATGTAAGTTTACTCGAACAGTAGTTCAGTGTTTTCTCCATTTTCCGTTAGATTTTTGAGATGAAGTCATTCTTATTGAGTCTGTTTGTTATTTGCAGGATGGCACTCCCACCTCCAGGACATTTGAACATGTTACAAGTGAGATTGGAGCTGAGGAAGCAGAGGAAGTTGGAGTGGAGCATTTGCTAAGGTGATCACAGATGTTACAAAAATGATACTTATTTTCCAAAGCATTTGTTTACATTTGCTCCACATTAATCATAGTTATGTATGAACCAAAAAAAAAAAATCAAATAACAATGAACAAAGGAACCACTGCAGATCTATTACCTTGTACTGCACCCTGGATTGTCACATGGCTTGAATTATAGCACTGTTACTTACACATGGCTTAAAATACATAAAACCTTTTTTTTTATATATATAACTTTACATGTCTATAGATTTTTAGATCTTTTTGGAATAAATTCTACTTGGGTAGGTCATAGTGCTGCAAAAGTTTGGTATCTGTTTGAATAATAATTTTCAATACTACCACTGGTGAATTAAGGAACAGGACTGGGAACCACTGGTATCTACATAAACCATTGTTCTTCTGAGTGGGACTAGTGTTTAGCAAAATATTTGTGATGGACAAAATGGTCAAATAAAAAATATCCTCATCAGCATTGTTTTGTATTTGTTGTTCAGAGATATAAAAGACACCACAGTGGGTACATTGTCCCAGCGCATCACAAACCAGGTCCACGGCCTCAAAGGGCTAAACTCCAAACTGCTGGACATCCGCTCATACCTGGAGAGAGTTGTAGCCGGAAAACTCCCCATCAACCACCAGATCATCTACCAACTGCAGGATGTCTTCAACCTGCTGCCAGACGTCAACCTACTGGTAAGAGCTTTATGTGAACAGGAACAAGAACAGGAGAATAGCAGAATATGCATAAGGCGTGAAAATGTCAAAACTACTCACTTTCGAATGACTTGCATTCATAGTGTCAGAATAATAAAAGAATAAGATTACAAATTAGTTGAAAGGGGCTGTACCTGATTTGTATTGTCTTAAAAATGGGAAAAATTTAACTACTTTAAACTTTAAAGAGTTTGCAGTGGTCTTAAATTATTCCTCACTTATCGTATACATTCTGTGCATCCTAATAGGTTATTGTGAGTTTACAACTTTCAAAGACCAGTGTGGAGTTTTGCCGTAATGGTAATGCCAACAATACTTGGCATGCTAACGCACACTTGCTGATTATCGGTCAAATACGCTTTCAAGAGATAAATCTGTACTGGTGCAAGACATATTTAGCTCAAATACATGGGAAAAATCAGGTACAGGACTGAAGTAGGAAAAAGAGTACATTTTGTAATTGATTTTTAGAATGGCATTTTTGCTATTTTGATGCAATAGAAATTTGCTTTATGCTTTTATGTTTTCCTGTCAGATCTATATTGTCCACTAGAGGGCAAGCCAGTTCTAGATGATGAATTTGTAACACATTTGCAAATTTTATGTCTTTTCTATCTATAAATATCCTTGGATTAATAAATTCTGAATGATGCCAGAAATGAAGGGAAAACTACTGACAACATCTTTGATATTTAAATGAACTATTTATAAAAATCCTTCCTTTTATCTCCCAGGAGTTCACAAAAGCTTTCTACCTAAAGACCAACGACCAGATGCTGGTGGTATATTTGGCGTCGCTGATCCGCTCGGTGGTGGCTCTGCATAACCTCATCAACAACAAGATCGCCAACAGAGACGCCGAGAAGAAGGAGGGCCAGGAGAAGGACGAGGGAAAGAAAGAAAAGAAAGATGACAAGGAGAAGAAAGACGACAAGGAGAAGGAGAAAACGGACGCAGCCAAGAAAGACGACAAGAAGAAGAAATAAGTGTTCTTTTTCTGTGGCTCTCAAAGGAAGCTGTCTCCATCTGGATGCTGCTCTACTTAAGCCCACGTCTCATATCCGCATGTGGGTCTAAAAGTAGGACTCTATAAGGGGAGCCAGGTCACTTGAGATTGGCCCATGGGTCGTTAACAGCACTCAAAAAGACTCTTAATATACTTAACGAAGATGATGTGGACTCCTCCCATGTTCCAGATTAAAAGAGTGTTTCTTCTGTTTTCATAGTTGCCACGCACCTCGTATAGCTTTTGTAAAATGAGAAATGTTTTTGTTTCTGTAATATTCAGAAAGTGGGATCATATTAAAATCTGTCTTTTCAGTTGTGTGCTGAGACTTTTTGTTCACTCATTTTAGATTCTAGTACTTTATTTTACTGTGTGTTTTAATGTTTCTTGCCCCTGAAAGCAATCCATAAAGGATATTGTGATACTTGGTTAATAAATATCTAATTAGAATTAAGTTAAATGCAAGTTAAAATCCTAACATTTGATTTCCCTACTCAAAATATGAATACAGGAATATTCAAGTCAGACTACGGTTGTCACCACACACAATAGGAGTCTTGCCATAGCAATTAACAATTAAAACTAGATGAATCTTTTAAATGTTCCTCAAAATGTGAAGTGAACTTTACAGAGGACAGAGATGGCCTACTCCTCTGTGTGCAGGTGAGTCAACAAAATTCATGGAACGTTCAAAGTTCCCACATGATGACTTCAAGAAATTATATAACTGAAAAAGAAAGGTATGAATGCTATTTAAAAACACAAAATACTATTAGCTTAAAGCATGTTATTTATAAAATGTAACTACATTTTTGATCTTACTATGGTCATGAAATAATGCAGGCTCAGGGGAGGCCTTCTCACTGAGGGGCATCATGAGTGACAGCCCTGATGAGAAGGAGATAATCCATCTTGATGAGCCAGACACAGTATTCAGCCTAGTACTTTGTTTTTATACTTAAGTTTATGAGTTTAATTTTTTTTAGTTACTTTAGTTTTTATTATCCCCAAGGGGAAATTCTTTTGCAACAGAGAGATTTTTAACTACAAGAAGAAAATTAAGAGATGTTAACTAGGGAGCACGGTTTGTAAAGCGGCTCATGCTGAAAAAAATAAAAAATTCCAACATTTATGGCAAAAGGAGAAATTCAATTTGTCAACTGGACAAAAGTTTATTTGGTCGAATACGTTTCGCAGCTCATCCAAGCTGCTGCTACAGTTCTTCAGTTCTTTTGTCCTGTTGACAAAGCGAATTTCTCCTTTTGCCATGGATTCTACCTGGACGACTGAAGGATTCTACACACTCCAACATTTATGTGACATTTAGCTTCAAACAATGTTCAAAAAACAGGTGTGTTCAGTTACTTTTTTGCACATTTAAAGCAATATTTGTCAACTAAGGAGAAATGTAAACAGTTAAATATAAATATTAAATATTACACCTAAATGTTAAATGTAAATGCTAAATCTAAATGTAAATATAAATGTTAATCTAAATGTTACATGTTAATCTAAATGTTTAATCTAAATATAAATGTTAAAAGTAAATCTAAATGTTAAATGTAAATTTAAATGTTTCGGGTGAAAATATGAGCTCAGATTTGACATGTCACATCTACAGACATAGGTTCACATAAATCATCCATGTTTTTTCTTAACTCTTTACGGTTTGCCTGTAGCACGCCGGCGAAAAACGCCTTCATTTCCTGTTTTTTTGACGACCTCTCACGGCCACAGGCATTGGCCTACAGAGCTCAAATTCAAGTCACAACTGCGGGACCCCGGCCCGAATGTAATGAAATATGAAATATAATAAAAGTGAACACTATAGCGCCCCCTAGCATAGACGTGAAACGTCTACATTATCAGATCTGGACCAAATTCGGGGATTAAATTCTATGCATGATTACAAGCAAATAAATGTATTATGGACATGGGGCAATTTTCACGGTTGGCCACCAGGGGCGCAAGAAGTCCCCATAAAAATAGTTTAAAATATATTACACGCACATGTTTAGTCCTATCGTGCTGAAATTTTAATCACTAATGTTTGATTTCGACCTGATTATAAAACAATATAAAGTATATGAAAAGTGAACACTATAGCGCCACCTAGAATAGACATGAAACGTCTACATCAGGGGTCGGCAACCTTAAATACTCAAAGAGCCATTTGGAGCGTCTCCCACAGAAAAGAAAACACCCGGAGCCACAAAACCCTTTTGACTCTAAACCAGCGCTAACCAGGGGAACTACAGGCAAAACTACAACTCCCAGAAAACGGACTACAACAAGCACCATCCTCCACTACAGCTCATAAGCGCGAGTCTTAAGAGAATTATTTACACCTTTCAGTCTTTTCATCACAACAGTAGCAACATAAATAAAGTGCATGAGTGAAATAAAGAACTGCACTGCACACGTATGACCTGCACACGTATAATCTCTGAAAAGTTTAACATGAACATCTCCAACGTGATAGAAGCACAGAACAGACTCACCATAGGCAGAACATCCCTCAGTCACAGAAAGAACACGCATATTCCACTGAGTCCTGCCCTTTAGTCCGACAGAAGCTGACCGCATCAGCGGCACAAGGAGCAGCTGTTTTTTCAGCGCTTCTAGTTTATACAAATTAGCCATGTGGTTTTAAGTTTCGCTTCTGTATAACGTAAACAAATGTGCGCAAAGCTGCATTAAACACATTATTATTTGAGTCCGTAGGAAATAAAAATCCAAACTTAAATTATCCACTGTCGCGTGTACCGCGTGTACCAGTCTCATCAGCCGAAAGCAAATTAATCTGCCCACTAGCATTAACGTTCTGTTTTCTTCAGAAACTTTTCTTTTCTTGGATTTATCATCATTGGGCCGAAAATCATCCTGCTGATGTAGGTGCCGGTAAGTCCGGGCTCCAGTGTGTGCGGGTGGCGCACATCAGCGGCTTTGACGCATGTTTTGAGCGACAAAAATATTAAAAACGTCTTATTTAAATGTTACAAGATTACCATTATCTACAATTTTAGATTTACATTTAAAAACGAACAAACTAAAATAAAAATACAATGTAATTAAATACTCATTATTATTTTCCTAAGTCACAGGGAGCCGCGACAGAACGATGAAAGAGCCACATGCGGCTCTGGAGCCGCGGGTTGCCGACCCCTGGTCTACATTATCGGATTTGGACCAAAATCGGGGAATAAATTCTATGCATGATTCCAAGCAAACAAATGTATTATGGACATGGGGCAATTTTCACGGTTGGCCAGCAGAGGCGCAAATACTCCCCCCAAAAATAGTTTAAAATCTATTACAGGCACATGCTTTGACCTGCTGAAATTTTAATCACTAATGTTTGATCTCAGCCTGAATATAATACACTATAAAGTATATGAAAAGTGAACACTATAGCGCCCCCTATCATAGACAAAAAAACGTCAGCATTATCGGATATGGACCAAATTCGGGGATTAAATTCTATGCATGATTAGAAGCAAATAAATGTATTATGGACATGGGGTAATTTTCAGGGTTGGCCAGCAGGGGCGCACTGACTCCTACGATATATTTAAAGGGGCATTATGTAATTTTTACGGTGGACGAGCTGGCGGCCTGGGCGGCTGTCGGGAAGAGCGAGTGGCGAGCCGGAGCAGTCGTGGGTCCACGGCGGCCGCACGGGGGGGGGGCCTGCGAACCGGGACGAGGGCCACCATAGCCGCGCGTGGCTTTCATTTAAAATAAACATTATGAATACAGCCCATAGCCTAACTGCATAGATTTGTGGTTGTAAAGTTGTAGTTGTTAACTAAAAGTACCTGCATCCCAGGATTGTTGCTAGTGGACCAGTGTTTAACATGGATCACGTTCTGAGAGTTTTAGTGGACCAGAGACCATGGTTACATGTTGATTTGATTATTTGACTCAAAGTGCTGCATAAATAAAGATTGATATTAAAAAGATATGGAAAAAAAAAAAAAAACATTCTGTCCATACCTGTATAAACTTAGTGTACCTGAAGTACCTGCCAGCATCTCTGGAGTGGACCATGCCCTGCTCCTCACACTGCTGACACACAATCCACGTTCTTTCTATAGCACATTTCATAAACAAACTACATCTATAGAGACAAACTGTTGATAACTCCAAGTTATAAGTCAGGTCTGTGAAGAGACAAGCCCGTTCACAATAAGAATGAATGTATGTCACAGTATTTTTGAGCACTTAAAACAGACATAATTAATATAATATATTAGATAGATAAATATAACTCTTGAACTTTCCAGTTAAAGGAATAACATCTCCATGGAGACAAGCAGGTAGCTGGACACCCATCAGAAAAGTTACATAATGCACTAACTGCACTAAGTATTTACTTTGTATGATTCTTAAAAAAACACATAAGAATTCCAAATCAACCTTCCATTTATTTCCATGATTTTCGGACGCTCGTTGAGAATGCTTTTCTGATCAGCGCCATCTGTTCTTCATCTTCTGGAGTCATGGGTCTTCTCGTCAACTTCATCACATCACTTCTGATCAGCTCCATCTCTTGTTCTTCATCTTCTGGAGACATGGTTCTTCTTGTCAGCTTCATCACATCACTTCTGATCAGCTCCATCTCTTGTTCTTCATCTTCTGGAGACATGGTTCTTCTTGTCAGCTTCATCACATCACTTCTGATCAGCTCCATCTCTTGTTCTTCATCTTCTGGAGACATGGTTCTTCTTGCCAGCTTCATCACATCACTTCTGATCAGCTCATGTTCTTCATCTTCTGGAGACACAGTTCTTCTTGTCAGCTTCATCAAATCACTTCTGATCAGCTCCATCTCTTGTTCTTCATCTTCTGGAGACACAGTTCTTCTTGTTAGCTTCATCAAATCACTTCTGGCCTGCTCTTGTCCTTCATCTTCTGAAGACATGGTTCTTCTCATCAGCTTCATCACATCACTTCTGATCAGCTCCATCTCTTGTTCATCATCTTCTGGAGACACAGTTCTTCTTGTCAGCTTCATCACATCACTTCCGATCAGCTCCATCTCTCGTTCTTCATCTTCTGGAGACACAGTTCTTCTTGTCAGCTTCATCACATCACTTCTGATCTGCTCTTGTCCTTCATCTTCTGGAGACAGGGTTCTTCTCGTCAGCTTCATCACATCACTTCTGATCAGCTCCATCTCTCATTCTTCATCTTCTGGAGACACGTTTTTCCCATCAGCTTCATCAGATCTCAGGACCACAGGGCTCAGCTGGCCCCTCCAAACCAGTCACCATGGGGACAGAAATAGAAACAGAAACAGTGTTTAGGCGTGTGCACATTCAAAATAAGATACTATAGAATTATTATTTTTTTACCTCATGTTTGTTTATTATTATGTCAAATGATTTTAGTTAAGATGACGTAGAATAAAACATCTAAACCTAAAACAAAACAACAAAAAGAGAAGAAGCAGGGAATGTCCCACCAACCAGTGAGTTAGTGAACAAGCCCAGCTCATTCAGAACAAAGTCACTATTTATGAACAGTCGTCACATAGACTGTTTACACAGGCTTGGAATTAATTAAGTAGTAGTTTTTTATCATCACATAACACTATATCAAAAAAAAAAAAAAAAAAAAAGAAAAGACAGAGAAGCAGGGAGTGTCCCACTGACCGGTGAGTCAGTGAACAAACCCACATCTCCAGATACAATCATTCAAAAGAGTACAAGTCACTGTAAGTACAGTCTCCAAAGAAACTGTTTATAAAGGCTTAGAATTAAGTACAAGTTTCATTATGTTACAATCAGTTAAAACAAACAAACAAAAACAACAAAAACAAAACAACAAAAACAGGAGAAGCAGGGAGTGTCCCACTGACCGGTGAGTCAGTGAACAAACCCACATCTCCTGATACAATCATTCAAAAGAGTACAAGTCACTGTATGTACAGTCTCCAAAGAAACTGTTTATAAAGGCTTACAGTAAAATACATATTTGATTTGAAATGGCACATTACAACCAGTGAATGGCAGTACAATGTGAATCCAGCACAACATAAACAGGAGATATGAGTGAACAAAGCCACACCTCCAAACTTTATTATTATTCATTTATAGTTATTCTGATGAGAAGGCGACTTCTCTTCTCGTTTTTTTTTTTTTTAACTCATCACAATGTATTGGGTATTAGTTATTTGCACAAGATTTGCAGCCTCACTGCCTTAAAGCTCCATGTACAGTCTGATATTGTGTCTGAGTTACTAACTGCTAAGCTTTGTTTGTGCAGAATTAGCTTCAGTCCATCAGAAGGGGGCGCTGCATTAGACGTGGTAGCTGCTGGTGAAACAGTTGGTAGTGCACTGGGCTGGTGGGGTCTAAAGTTCATGGCTTTGTTATAGTCTCTTATGTGGACTAGTGCACTGTCCACACACTGACACTAGACGCTGTCTGATCTGCTTTTCACTATTGCCTCACTATTGCATTGGCAATATAATGAAATATGATGGGTATTACTTCTACAGTTTTTTTTTTTTTTTTTTTTGTATGTCACAGTTAGTCCTTAGTAGTTGTACTACCAAGTACTTTAAAACACTGTAACCTCCCATGCCAAGAAAAAGCACGAGTTTAAAGTAAATGCAAGAAGTACTATGCAGGAATTTCTGTCAAACTGTAGTACTCTGATTAAATTTAGTGTATCAGTTAGAACCCACTTTTTGGAGTGAACACTCAGCTTCACTTCTAACCCTCCTATTATTATTATTATTATTATTATTATTATTATTATTATTATTATTATTATTATTATTATTATTATTATTTGTTTGTTTGTTTGTTGAAATCCTACATAGTATTCCTTTTTTTTTTTTTTCACACAAACACACCAATGACCCTCCTATGCCCAAAAAAAGTACAAGGTGTACTATGCAGGAATTTCTGTAAAACTGTAGTACTCAGATTCAATTCAGAATAGAAATTACACTAAACTCAACAAGAAAAGGTTATGTTTTTATCATAAGTTTTTATCAAGTTTTTTTTTTGTTTTTTTGTTTTATGAAATCCTACATAGTATTCCTTTTTTTTGTATTTTTGTTTCACACAAACACACCTCTGACCCTCCTATGCCCAAAAAAGTACAAGGTGTACTATGCAGGAATTTCTGTAAAACTGTAGTACTCAGATTCAATTCAGAATAGAAATTACACTAAACTCAACAAGAAAAGGTTATGTTTTTATCATAAGTTTTTTATCAAGTTTTTTTGTTTTATGAAATCCTACATAGTATTCCTTAACTTCAATCTAATCCTTTTTTAAAAATCAATCAAGAAATTAATCAATAAATCAATAAATCAATGAAGAAATCAATGGGATGATGGGCGTGGTTGAAGATGGTAAAAGTCGCCGCATTGAGCCAAGCTCTGACTCTTAGAGGCTGAGTTCAGTCCTCATCGGAGTCAGAGTCTTGGTGCAGGTGGAGCAGGTGGTGGTATCTGAAGCCCCCAGACGTCCCAGAGGAGGTGGAGGGCCGTGGGTCGGAGGTGGAGGGCCGTGGGTCGGAGGTGGAGGGGCCCGGGTCGGAGGTGGAGGGGCCCGGGTGGGAGGAGGAGAGGCACGGCCGCTTGGAGCTGGGGTGTTCCTCGTCTTCGTCATCTTCATCCCTGGTGCGCTTGCATCCGCTGAGGGGAATGAAGTCCAGAGCAGGACCCACAGGGGGAGGCCGGGGAGCAGAAGAAGCGCGACGCGCGTCGGAGAGGAGGGCTCTGAGGGAAGGTCTCGCTGCTCGCTGCTGAGGAGAGGGGGCCGGGGCACGACCCTCTGGCTCCACAGCTTGAGCAGGAGCCTCCCACACGACCAACCGGAGACGCTCGAAGAAGTCGTTGTCTTCTTCTTCCTCCTCTTCTTCATCTTCGGTCTCCTCTTCCGTCTCTTCTTCCTTTTCGTCCTCCTCCACCTCAGAGAGACTCCCATAGCCGGAGTCTGCGTCGTCCCAGTCTTCATCAGATGACCCAAAGTCCTCGTTCCACCAATCCTCTTCATCAGACGACCAAACCTGAGGCCTAAGATCTACCAACCACTCACCTTGGTCGTCTTCGTCCGAGGAGTAGTCTGGAAGCTCCTCTACCCGAAGGTCCAGAGGCTCCTCAAGGTCCACTGCAACAGGTTTGACAATATTAAACACCCTTCAATTTGTAGCTGGAGCAAGTCTGACTAGTACCATGGGCTCTACTGACTTATACTACTACTACTACTCCTACCTATTAATATTTAAGTAACATATTGAGGCCTATGGTGTATATGTGGAGGAGCCAGAGTTAGCAAGGCCGATTTGTTACTTTGATGTTTGTGTCTAAACTAACTGTAGGTTTATGACATCGCTTCTGATCAGTTCAGTTGGCCTATTTTACTGTTACATCTACTATTTTACTGGTGCTTAGATAATAACTTGTGGTGTATTCCAAATACTGCATTGTGCAATTCAGACTGGCCAATACATTTGGTTGCGTGTAACAGTGTCATTACAGTGCTGCAACGCATAGTTCAAGAACAGCAGGAAAATAGGAACATCAAGATAAATGATACTATAAAGATATACAAAAGACAAAAACTAACACAACACTGTCAGCACAGTAAAGTTATAAGGCTATAAAACTGCACAATAAGTGGCTCTGACTGTAGTTACGAACAGTGCAGCAGATGGACAAGGATAAACAGTAGGTAAAGTGACTTGAGTATACTATATTATTTGTACAATAAGTAGCTATAACTATGTATTACCTATAGTGCAGCAAATGGACAAATTAAATCAAGTGACTTGGGTGAATTGTACCAGGAAAGTCTCACATTATGTTGCAGTATTGCACATGATTAGGGCTACTACACATAAAGACTTACAGGGCTAAGAACACAACATTTTAACTGTGAATTTATACTTATACTTGAGTAGGCATCTATGCATTTTAGAATTCATAATTATGAAAATAGTTATGGATTATTAGTAGGACGCTTTAATTAAGCATGTTTTAGTAGTTTATAGGCTAAATGTTGGGTCCTATATTTTTTCTTGCAGTGATTTGAGTCTGTCCGCTCCTCCTTTGCTCTGCTGCAGAATGTACCTGACAGTCTAAATCAAACCTCAAATGAAAGACTCAAATTAAAGCCAAACACCAGGGTTTCTATGGAGATCAAATGTGCATTTTTTAAACATTCCAATTTAGAATAGCTGGCTGGGCGCCATGTTTTTTTAAAAAATGCCACTCAAACCCTGATGAATATTGACACTCAGAAACTAAAACACAAATGATTTCCTATAAATGTGACGATAACTTGTCACTACGCACTCGTGCTGGTATATTTAGAGCAGTTTCACCAACTATTTATCATGATCCAAAACGAAATCGTTGAGTAAAAGTCACAAATGTATCAATTTTCATAAACCTGGTTGGAGCCAAACCTTACACCCATAGAAACAGTCACAGGTGGACAAAACTGTTCTTGTCATTAAGTATTTGGACTATGTTATTAATATGTATCATCATTTATCATGTTTGAATGTTATTTGATTGATCTTACCTCCGGGGACGAGATCCTGAGGGTCGACGGGGAACCACCATGCCATGGCGATGCACAGTCAGGATATGATGCGTTTTCAAACCTCCAAAAAGTGTAAACAGACAGTTATATAGTGTTGTGACTGTTTTACAACTGGTGAAGGGCTAATATGAGATGAATATCAAAGTTACGCACAAGTGTCCGCAGAGCGTTCAAGCAGTGTTCTCAGTTGAGAAGAGAGCGAGTAAGTGAGCGCAGCCGCTTATATAGTGCGCCAGGACGTGCGCACGGTCAGTCCGTGCGTCGGCGCCATAACAACGACGCACTGACTGACCGTGCGTCTTTAGGCCTTTGACTTGTCTTTTACCTCATCGGATATTTTACAAATGCAAGGATAGGCGCTTAGCTGGAATAATTTAACCTCAGTAGCCTAATAGTCAATTATTTTTAAGAGAATATTCACTAAATTAGGGCCCGGTCCGTGCGTGGTTTTAGTGTAGCCTCAAAGTTATAGAGATTTAGCCTATATGAAGAACAATACTCTAATCCTTTGGAGTGAATCTATTCAAAAGGGCCCTGCGCACGGTGACTTGGGAGTGCCATATAGTCTACTCCTCGATCGTGTCTTGTAGATTTTTTTATTCCATATTTTTTCTCTTATGGATAGTACAATTTCGGTCAAAATACCCCAAACCATTTTTTTTTTCTTTTTATGTACTTATCAATTTATTTTTTCTTTTTGTTAATACTGGGGTTTTGGGATTCACTTTATACAACGGCAATGTGCAAATCCCTCGCGCATTGAGTGAATCCGATTAAGCTAAAAGCCGCTAGCCGCTAACATTAGCGGCGTCCTGTTAGCCGCTGGTTAGTGAGGGGGTGTGTGCCTTTTACAGGCCGCAGGTGAACCACAGTGGTGCAGGGAGTTTGTACCGAGGTCCGCAACGTGTGGGAAGCCCCACGGTACCGAGCCCGGTCTTACACGGGCCCGCGGGACTGATCCTGTGTTGGGCGGGAGCGGCTCCTCAAGCGCGCGCAGAGCCGATATCAGGCTCCGGAGGAATGAGCGGCTCACAGTGAGTCGGGAAGTCCCCGCCAGACCGACCCAAATCTTTAAGAAAAAAGTCATAATGTCTCAGACATGAGCGGATTTTTAAGCGAGGACACGGTTAGCTGGCGCATCGATTCTTGAGAAATGAGCGGGTAGCGGCTGTTCCAAGAGCCGTGAGAGTGCGGACCGGACGAGTGCGGGTTTGACCGGGCAGCACCAGGGCAAATGGACCGTAAAGAGCCGGAGATAGACGATATTCCCGAGGTAAACTGTACTAGCACATGTGGCATAGTCTACAGCCTGGTTAGCTCAGTTAGGCTAAAGCTGGGGCTGTGTTCTGTCTCTGTGTGGCGCCTGCTCATCAAAGTTATATCAGTGTTTGACAGGCATCTCACTTTTTCTGTTCTTGTGTGTAACAGGGAAATGCTGAAATATGGTGAAGACTGAATAAGCCCACAGTGGCACAGGATTTTATGCAGGTAATTATTGTCATACTGCATGCTTTTATGCTTCTTTATGAACCATTTCCAGTTACTATAAAGTGAACGTGTTAACACAGTTTTGGTGATGTTCAAAAGTTAATTTGCCATATATATAATTTATTCTGTACATTACTGCAGGTGCCTGTCAACACCATCAAAGCAAACCATGGTAGGCAATTTATTTTGATTTTTAATCTTACGTAATGTCCAATATGATTGATTGGTGACTGTAATGGAAATCTTTACATAACTATTTACGTAATCAATTTTATAGGTTGAGTATAAGTTAGCTCTGTGATTTCTAATAAAATAGGGTTGTTAATCAGTCATATAATGTATCCTTGTGGTATTTTTCCACTGGATTAAGCTTGTTTTTATCACTTGTTATACTGCTACGACTGACCCAGCCTTGTGCTGACCTGTCCTCGTAGAAGTGTTATATCTTGACTTATGTATCTGCATCACTCTTCCGTCCAATGCCCCCCCGAGGGGTATAAAAACTCTGTATGCTTTGTTTTGATTACCGGTCCAGGGACAGATGCCTCTGTTAGGGACAGTAGGGTGTAATTGTGCACAATTGCTTTAATAAATCAGACTCTTTGATTCAAGACAACTCTCCAGTTTATTCTTTGCAGTTTAGAAATTCCACAACAATTTGGCGTCAACGAACAGTCCTTTCGACCGGCTCTTTTTCTGCGAGGGTGATCTGCGGCTGGCCACCCTAGGACGGGGGGACGTCTGACCTCAATCCTAGCCTCTGCTCTTCAATTGAGATCGAGGGCCCATCTCTCTCGCTGGAAAACGCCGGCGCTAAGGGGCAACAACTTGTGCTTTGTATACGGTGAGTTGTCTTCTTTCAAATTGTTCTTTGTGGTTTTTATCCCTGTACTCCTCTGTTCAAAAAAAAAAAAAAAAAAAAAGGGGGGGAACCTATGCTATGCTAAATTGATTAATGTAATTAGTGCCCCTTTAAAACAAACAGGCAAGAATCTGTGACCTCGAGTGATCGCTGCTCTGGGATTTAGCACTGTGTGCGCTGCCTGTGGAGGTGTCCTAGCCTAGGAAAGGCTAAAATAGAAAGGGCCGGTGTGTCCTAGCCAGGGAAAGGCTAAACTAAAAGGGCCGGTGTGTCCTAGCCAGGGTAAGGCTAAACTAAAAGGGCCGGTGTGTCCTAGCCTACGAGCTAAACAAAAGACGAACGCGTAGTGGTCGACAATCAGCGCTGACCCATCTTTCATCTAGGTACAGACAGAAACATGGGAGGGAACGGGCAGTCCAGGGCAGCGGCTGAGCAGAACCCAGAGACACCGATCACAGCAGTAATGTCTAAAAAATATGGGAAGGAATCCTTGGAGTGTTTGCCAATATGGGCAGAGAATTTTGGGTTTCCTGATGGGGGTTCATTCAGCATGAACCAGCTCACTAAACTGAAAGAACATTTGGAAAAGGAGAAGGAGAAAATTTTTAATTCCAAAAAATTAACAGGGGAATCGGTTCGGTTAATAGATACTCATCAGAAATGGTTAAATGTATGGTTTTCTGAGACAGAATCAAGGGAGAAGAAGAGAATTGCAAAACAAATTTTACCAAGCGAGCAGAGCAATGGACAGGGAGATAAGAATGACTGTGGTGTGAAGTGTGATTACACAAGTGTGAGTGCGGATACCAGGAATGCATGGTGGGAGGACAAACCCCCACGTTACACACCCACACAGAAACACCAGTCTTTGACCACACACGCTGGGCCCAGTGCACCCACATACAACACAAACACGATGAGACCAGATACTGCCGTTTCTTCTTCTCATCTCTACCCAGATTTGATGGCGGTGACCGCGGACGTGGACCTGGACTCGTGCCCGCCCAGACGCGCCCCACCAAAGCTCGAGACGGACGACGCGGAGATACCCCCACTTGAACCTGACTATGAGATCGCTGCCAAGCCGTGCACCATGAAGCCGGGGAGATCAAAAGCGCACACCACATGGGGACAACCAGCAGTGCTCACGTGCAACGCAGCTGCAAGTGCCGGGTCAAACACCATGACCGGCGGGAGTGACATAAATGGACAGTATCCTATGGTAGAGGTAGCGGGTGCGGACGGTCCTCTCTACGTGTACCGCCCGTGGCCTGCTGTGGACATTTCTAACAATGCTGCGTCACTGTCAGCCCCGGTTGTCGATGGTGTCAAGTTTTCTGAGGAATTTCAGACGTCAGAACTGTGTTCGGAGTCCCTGGTTCAGTCAGGATGTGTGCTACAACTGTGGGGCAGCTGGACATTATGCAAGGGACTGTCCTGAGGAGCCGTGGCAAGGACATGCCCAGGAGGAAGCTGGCCAACAGACAGGCCAGCCAACGGGCCAACAGACGAGGGAAGGGCGCAGCTCCGACTGACTGGGTCCGGGTGCTGGGTCCGAGGTCACCGACATCACTTCTGACTCCACATCGGCGCCACCAGTCTCGGCAGACGGTAACACGCACCCAACACCACACACACGAGCACATTCCATTTGAGGCACGGGAAACTATTGACACTTATTCACGAATTCCTAGAGGGACACGGGATTTTCCCACATACAAATTATTCATTAACGGAGAAGAAGTAGAATTTTTAGTGGATTCTGGCGCAACCAATTCAATTATCAAAAGCACTGATCTCTCCCGTATGCCTTAATTGAGTGGTCGCTACTCTTTAGCACTATCTGCTTCCGGGAACACAACTAAAGAACAGTTCACATCCCCTTTAAAATGTTCTAACCCAGACGGCATGGTTTTTAAACATTCATTCTTGTTCTCAAATTTATGCCCAATGAGCTTGCTTGGTCGTGATTTGATGTGTAGGCTTAATCTCTGTTTGATCTCTACACCAAATGGGGTGCAAGTACTGTCAACAAAAGATTTGGCAGTGCCTCTATTGGGGTTACATGCTGAGACCCGAACCCCAAATTTTGAATTTCACTGGAAATTGTCACCAACTCCTGCAATTGATTTGATTGATCTAACACATGGTAAACTGCGCATGTCTGATGATATTGAGTTTAAACATTTTGGGGACTTGGACTGTTCATTCGATGTGCCTGCGCACGCTCTTGATGCATTTGAAAATTTATGGGCAGAAGGTAGTGAAGATGGGTTAATAACTGACTATTTTTATTGGAGTGACCAGTTCTCTGCATTATCTGTAGTTAGTACTGACAAGTTACACGATTTTGTTTTTTCATCAAACGTTCACCCCTGCATAGTTCTGTCTAAACCGAGAGACTCAGAATGGGGGGAGGGGGGTCTGTTTGTTGAGCATTGTGAAAAAATGACAGATTGGGCACCCACGTGTGACCCCTCAGTGAGTTTCTCTCCAGCCGCAGGAGCCTGGAGGATGGCCTACCCCGCCTCCCTCCGAGCTACTCGAGCTGTTTGTGAAACTCCAGATAACAAGTGGTGTAACTGGGCAGAGTGTTTGGTTTCCCAGGGGGAGACGGACACCCTACCAGATTTGCGGGACGTCCCTGATTCATTGTGGGCAAAAGGCCCAACTGATGTAGGCCTAATTCGTGGTTGCCAACCAGTGGTAATCACACCAAAATCTGATGTTCGCCCCTACCGCCCCCAATACCCATTACGACCAGAGGCTATTGAAGGTATTGACCCCGTGTTTAATGATTTGCGCGAAGCAGGTGTCATTGTGCCATGTGAATCTGGAGGTGTGCGAAGCCCTATTTTTCCAGTAAAAAAACATGGTAAACCTATCTTGAATGCTTCACAGGTTGCTGATCTACTCGAGGCCATTTTATTGCCATCTGAGGTGGCAATTTGTAAATGCCAGGCTCACACTAACCGCACTGACCCCATTTCTCTAGGAAACAGGAGAGCCGATGCTGCTGCGAGGGCTGCGTCTTCTCGCCCTTTGACACACATGCACTGTCTTTCTAACTCAGACGCTAATGTTGACATTCTTTCCTCCTTATCAGCTATGCAGACCTTGGCTACTCAGGCTGAGTCCGCACTGTGGGCCAAGTGTGGGGCTGTGAGGCGTGAGGGGGTCTGGTATGGCCCTGATGACAGGCCATGCCTGCCCTCACACTTTTTCAGACAAATGGCCATACTATCCCACGGTCGCGATCATGCCTCAAAAGGGGGGATGATTCAGATTGTAACACAAAATTGGTTCACGAAGGGGTTTTGTCAGTCATGTGCCATTCCAGGTAAAACTAAACCAATCCCTCAGTTTATTCTTTGCCGTTTAGAAATTCCACAACATGACCGAAACAGTTAATTTAAACTTACTATATCTTAATTGTTTATTATTTCCAAGGATTTTTCCAGACACAGATAGCAAGTGGAAGGGCATTTTGGGAGCACAATGACAAATGTAAGTAATTTTGTGTAATTGATGTTTTATCTTGCTTGTTAGTCCTTATTATGATGACGTTTAAGTTGAACTCCTTGCATTTTAAAGCAGGTGAGGTATCTAGTGGTACAAGAAGAAAGTGAACACTTCTGGCAGACATGGCAGAAATTTGAAGGTAAATGAACTTGTGTTTACAAAGTTTTCGGTGTAAAAAGCATTTTGTTTTGATTAATATTGTTATTATTGATTACAGGAGTTTCCCTCTCAAAAAGGCTCAAGTGAAGTTCATAACTGCTCTTGAGGGAGGGTTCTTGAATAATTTATGTAAGTATTTACATTGACACAAATCTTTTTTTTTAGCTTTTTATTGATCACATTTATATATTCATGTAGATCATCATTTTAAGACTTTCGTTCTACACAATACTGTACTGAGTGGTAAGTGTAAATCATCTATTTTGTGTGATTATTAGCCACTGTGGGACTTTTAACAAATCTTAATTTGTTCCATTGTCATTACCCAATGTCTAGTTTGGTACCCAAGATGGCTGCCCCTGGTTTTCTTCACCTGGTACCTCCACAATCCACCATTGGAAAGCTTCAGGGATTAGCATGACTTTGTTTGTTCGGTATGTTACATATAAAAAAATATATATATATAATTCGTTTTTGTTTTGTTTTTTTTTTTCTCAATTTTGGCCTTTTTATTTGTTGTAAAGCTTTTACTGTATGCAGGTCCATGGATTGCCCCAGTGTTTTCTCAAATGTCCTATATTACGCAAAATTGACTCTTGTGAGCTTTAAGCCATGTTAGACTATTGTTACCTTATCAAAAATATAACCAGAATTATGTTTTGTTTCATTCACACGTTTGAGTAATGCTGCATTATTAGTCTGTGTATCTCTTCAAAGCTCAGAATGCTCTGTTCCACCTTGTGATGTCATGAAGCGGTAGTTTAAGTTAACAGTGCCTTTTACCTTTTGTTCAGTAGAGATTCCAGAGCTGAAATCATCCAAATGATTCTAGCGAAGGTGTATTGAGTTTAAAAACACAGTGGAGCACTTCCTGTATTACCACATGGCATCACAAGGTGGAACAGAGCGTTTTCTGTTTAAGAGAAACTAAATATGTTGGGTTTTTGTGTTAAACATGTGTGAAACAAAAGGTAACTCCAGGTCTGTTTTTGATGAGGAAACAACATTATATCATAGATTACAAAATAAAGTAATATAGGCCCTTTAATGTTCTTTGTTACTCATGTGGAATTTTTATTTTATAGGTGTTCCAAAGGATGGAGATCTTCCTCAAAGATGGTGGACTTGTTCAATCCTTCTGCACACCAACGGGAAAGAGTGCGTTCGTCATTTCTACAACATCTGCAATGATATTCGTGTTTGAATCCTGACCAGAGGTGCTGCCTTCACTGAGCTTGTCAAGATTAGACTGTCAGCAACTTTAAAATGATCACTATGGCCTTTGGAAGAACGTCAAGATTAGCAGGACACTCTGTTTAAGAACTTAGTTTCAAAGGTACTGTTTGGCTCAGTTTACAATATTTGTCAAAAAGGACATTTCTTGTGTTCTACAAATTGACGTGTTAAGACTATAGAAACTGGAGTTTGACTTTGGGTTGTTTGCATGATGCGTGATCAAAAGGCCTTTTGACTGGCCTGTATTTTTTACATGTCTTTAATGTATTTTGATTAGTACTGCAGCTGGAAAATCAAGTCGTAAGAATTGAATAAGTTATATTTTTGTAAATCTGTTTGCAGTTTCATGAGGTTGGCTCTGGTGGAGTAGTGGCTAAATGTTTTGTACAGAGCAATTTAAGAAAAAAATAATAAATGCTCTGTATTATACATTTTGTGTTGTTTCTGCAGGTTTATGGGGTATAGTTATAGAGAGGTATAGGGTTTACCTAAATTTTACACTGAGTGTAATTGCATTACACCTGTGAGTGCAAATTGCTAGGACTTGGGTGTAAATACTACAGTGTTAATTTTGTAACACTAACTAGTGTAGAATCTTCAGTACTTATCAGTGTTAATTTAGTGACATTAAACACCAGTATGTATATATGTACACTAGGGAGTGTTGCTTTTGACACTGTGAGTGTTAAAAACAACACTAGGTCAGTGTAAAATATTTTACACTTTCAAAAGTGTAAATTTAACACTGAAAATTTAACACTTAACTCGATACATATAGACACTTAAAGTGTTAAAATTGACACTGTCATTGTTAATTTAACACTGGCGAATTTACTACATTAAGTCCTCTTTACCGTTCAGCTGTTTCACTCAAGAAGGCAGGAAAATAATTATTACTCAAGTTCTACCCATCACTGACTATGCCGATACAGTTGATCAAAATACACATGATATACATTTCAAACCACTGAATGTTCTCTTCAACTCTCTCTGTAGATTTATTCTTAAAAGCCCATAACTCATCACTGTATTTTATTTGGAAAACTCAACTGGCTACAACCATACAATAGGTGTCAATTTCACTGGATTCAACTAATTTTTCAATTTATTTACTTTAACTGTCCCCATTATCTACATCAAGATTCAGTCGCAGTAACATCGTCATATTCACTTAGAAGCACCCACTATCTCACTTTTTCTGTTCTCTATTCCAACAAAGAAGTTGGATGCAGATCATTTCAGTACAAAGCCCCTTCAGATTGGAATAGATTACCCACACCCTTAAGAACTTTAACATCTTTCAATTCATTTAAATCATCTTTGTTTTCATATTTCAAAACTTCTTGTTTATGTTTTTTTTAATTCTTCCAGTTTGTTCTATTGTATATGTATGTGTGTGTGTGTGTGTGTGTGTGTGTGTGTGTGTGTATATATATATATATATATAATATATTCATATTCGTGTCCCTTGTGTTGAGCTCAGATTTGACATGTCACATCTACAGACATAGGTTCACATAAATCATCCATGTTTTTTCTTAACTCCTTACGGTTTGCCTGTAGCACGCCGGCGAAAAACGCCTTCATTTCCTGTTTCTTTGACGACCTCTCACGGCCACAGGCATTGGCCTACAGAGCTCAAATTCAAATCACAACTGCGTGACCCCGGCCCGAATGTAATGAAATATGAAATATAATAAAAGTGAACACTATAGCGCCACCTAGTATAGACAAAAAACATCAGCATTATCGGATTTGGACCAAATTTAGGGATTAAATTCTATGCATGATTACAAGCAAATAAATGTATTACGGACATGGGGCAATTTTCACGGTTGGCCACCAGGGGCGCAAATACTCCCCAAAAAATAGTTTAAAATATATTACACGCACATGTTTAGTCCTATCATGTTGAAATTTGAATCACTAATGCGTCATCTCAGCCTGAATGTAATACACTATAAAGTATATGAAAAGTGAACACTATAGCGCCCCTATTCGGGGAATAAATTCTATGCATGATTACAAGCAAATAAATGTATTACAGACATGGGGAATTTTTCACGTTTAGACCAGCAGGGGCGCACTGACTCCTACAAAATATTTAAAGGTGTCTTATATAATTTTTCTGATGGACGAGCTGGCGGCCTGAGCCGCTGTCGGGAGGAGCGAGTGGCGAGCTGGAGCGGTCGTGGGTCCCCGGCGGCTGCGCGGGGGGGCGTGCGAACCGGGGCGAGGGCCACCATAGCCGCGCGCGGCTTTAATTTAACATTTAGATTTACATTTAAGATTTATATTTATATTTTACATTTAACATTTAGATTTAGCATTTACTTTTATCATTTAGGTGTAATATTTAATATTTATATTAATATTGCTTTAAATGTGCAAAAAAAGTAACTGAAAATTTCACACCTGTTTTTTTCAACATTGTTTGACGCAAAATACATATCACAAAAATGTTGGAATTTTTTCAGCATGAGTCGCTTTACAAAAGGCGTCCCATAGTCAACATGACATTTACACCAAGAGGACACAGGATATATGGCCTGTGTGAAATCCTTTGTTGATAGATTTTGAGTGGTCACAAATATTTGCTTTTTGCTGTCATGTTTGAGTTTCTATACTGAAAGTGACAGACTGTTGTTACTGATGATGATCATGATGATCAGGTGTAATAGGATATCCTCCTCTTCAGATGGTACCATAGACTGTATACATAAATTGGGGCACCAAACGTTTTTCTCTGGGGGCCACATTATCGCTCCTGACTGTGATGGGGGGCTGGCGTCGGGTAGGCCGTATAACAGAATTGTATGACCCGGACCAAAAGGACCACCAGCAGGCCTCATTGTGTAGTAGAAATTACAAGCCTGGCACAGCCATCCACAATACTATATCAACATAATTCCTGGCACATATTTGTTTATTGTTACTAATGGTTTGCAAAAGTAGTAAGTATTTCACACTTTGTTTTAATTTGAAATACCACAGATATTCCATTTATTTATTTTCTAATAACAGTAACATCAAAGGTAAGAAAAAATAGGCCGTGACAACTTTTGAGGATTGCCTAATAGGGCCAGTTCAAGTGGTGAGGGGCTGGGGGGTCAGCCAGAGGGGCATGGCGGGCCAGAGTCAGCCCGCGGGCCTTAGTTTGATGACCCCTGATATAAATATATATTCTGTATAAATATATATTTTTAACAGTCTATGGGTGATATATAGTCTGACTCAGCCCATTTGTAGCGTAAGCCTACTATGCAACCGACCTCTTAAAGAAGCACTGATAAGTATTAAATTATCTAAAATAAATATATGAAATACAATAATGCATACTGTGTTAAATGAAGAAAGCCTTAATAAGCACAAGAGCACAATCCATCCCTTTGTATGGAATCCTTTTCATGGATTTAGAAGCTGTTTTTCTCAGCCAAGAAGAATATTAGAGCTCTAACACAACTTAGTGGGAAACTCAACATCTGTTATGTCTCCAGAAGAAGTAAATATGACTGTAGACTTAACAGCCAATTAGTTTTACTTTGTTTTATAGTACTATATACCTTCGCTGCCCGCAGGTTCAGTTGTTATTGTAGAATCTTTTAAAACCAGTCAGAGCGCAGGCTGCATACAGTTCTGTAAGCTTTTATTTTTTTGACATTATTTTATGTATTAACATTAATTTGAGTCATATTTTGTAAATTATTTTGGGGAATTCATTTATATTACTTTGCACTTATTATTTTATTCATAAATTATAAAGTTAATATTATTTATGATATTATGTTGGGTACATTACATTTACTTTTCTGCATAATAATATTGGTTCCTATTGTTTCAGTAGGATGCATTTGGTCAGCGCAATGGGTTATTAAAAAAAGTGAACTGTCCTGTCGTGTTGGTCTAGAAAGACAGCAGAAAAATACATTATATTAAATCGAACTGTAACCCGCCATACCCACAGCCTTAAGAGACTGGTGAGAACAGTACATTAGGGTTATAGTTTCTTTAATAATCACAGCCGCATCACAACTGCATAACCATTTGTTTAATACTAATGATAATAAAATAACAAAACTAATAATGGGGCACTGAACCAGCATCAGTAGGCTTTGTGACTATGTACCCTAAAAGATCCATGGGACCCAATGCATCTGCTGCTGCTCATGGATCGCTGCTGCACAAACGTTGTGAAGGTATTCTAATAGTCTCCCTCCATTTTTATTTTTATTTTTTTCCCCCAGATGTTATACAAAACGCATTCAGCCACGATGCGCTACTGTCACACGCAAACTCCAGAATCCCCAGAGTAGAGAGACGCACAGTTGCGCTCTTTCTAGTACTGAACTAGCATCGTTTAAGGACGTGTTCTGCAAATCAGATTAAAGCAAAAGTAAAGTGGCTTCTGACGTAACGCGCTTAGAAGAGGAGGAGGCGCTGGAGAGGAGGAGGAAGAGGACCGTGGGTTGGCGATACTGCAAAGGGAGAGCTCGTTCGCTTACAGATTTCGCCGAAGACCGAAGAGGGAGCGCGGCTGCCTCAAGTCAACAACAGCCCCCTTCATCTCAACACAAACATGTCTCCTCACACATCCCGCTGCCACTGAACGCCACGATCCTGAAGCTGCCAGCATGACTTCGTATCTCCAGGTAACGCCTCTTGTTCGCTCCAATTTTGCCTCCAACTCGTTTTGTATCTGGGGCGTGGTTATAACTCTTGAGCAGGTGGTGTGTTTTTATTTCCCATCAGTGTTAAAATGCTCGGTGCCTCGTCTGCGCTCCCCCTGGTTTCAGTAAACAGGTGGTTGAGTGTTGTGGTTACTTGGCAAAAACGCACGTTATCTGTCAGCGGCAGTGCCAACCGTATTGCGCATAGTTGATGATTTCGCCACTGTTGTTGTTTTTAGATTGCAGACGATGAAAAGGGGCACGAGTTGGATCTATTCTGTGTGCCAAGACATTATGAGAACGATTTGGATAAAGTTATCATCCCCCATGGACTCATAATGGACAGGTAAGCCATGTGCTATTTATATATAACCTACTACTAGCAGGCTCTTTCACTCAGCATCACTTAATATATTTGCATTACAAATCAATCCAGCCACAGTGTCCAGCAGTAGTTTCTGCAGGACCCAATGTGTTTCCGATAAATAAAAATAAAGTGCATTCTTGTACTTATTTAAGGACTGAGCGCTTGGCCCGTGACATAATCCAAGACATGGGAGGACACCACATCGTAGCCTTATGCGTCCTAAAGGGAGGCTACAAGTTCTTCGCAGATCTCTTGGACTACATAAAAGCCCTGAACCAGAACAGCGATAAATCAGTGCCGCTGACAGTGGATTTCATTAGAGTAAAAAGCTACTGTGTAAGTAAGCAGTCTTTCTCATTTGTACTAATAGCCACTTGGCAATGGAGGACCAAAAACAATTTCACTGAGTCACAAATTGGCTCTTGTCCATATACTGAATACTGCAGATACTAAAGACACAGTTGCACAAGTATTTAAAGTAGAATTAGATGTTTTCTAATAGGAAATTCTGATTCTGATTTAAAAGTTGCACTAGTGTTTTTGGTGGAGGGTCTTGTCTCTATGGAGATGTTATTGCTTTGCCAGAAATGTTCCACAATAAGGCATGAAACTTGTCTATCTCTGTGGTCAAGCAGCAGATGACACCGCTAAGCCATATTACAGATCAGATCTTTGGAAAGGCAAGACCACTCACAACAAGAATGCAGGGTTTTATTATTATTATTATTTTTTTTTTAACCAATTAAAACACCTGTAATTGGAAAAAAGTGTAATGCCATATTGTGGAACATTCAATTCAAAATAATATCAATCCATGGAATCAAGCAGGTAACAGACCGAACACCAGAAATGTTGCATAGTACGCTTTTAAATTTACAATAAATATTTCAAAATTAAGATTAATTTCACAGTGCATATTCTAAACACACTAGCAACTTCAATATCCAAACATGTTTGTAGAGGTCCGTACTACAGGGCTAACATGTTTGAGACCCCATGGAGACTGGATATTGTGTTCCTTGCAGAGAACATTATGTTACCTACATAATTACAGTCTGTAAATTGCTGGTTACAACCATTTAAATTGCAGTTTTCATTTGATTACAGATTATATTTTAACATGTAAATCCACAAGTGATCCAAATATAAACATAAAACACAAATTTATGTAAGCTGTTCTTCTTTTGTACTCCTTAGAATGATAAATCTACCAACAACATCAAAGTTATCGGCGGAGATGAGCTGTCCAAACTTGCTGGCAAGGTTAGTCCATAAATTGTATCACAAAAGTATAGCAAATGGTACTTTTGAGTTTCAAATGTGAATTGTCTTTATTCTGTGTTTACAGAATGTTTTGATTGTAGAGGTAAGTCATTTTAACATTGCAATTTCTAAACTAACATCACTTCAACATTCAAAGTAAATTTGTATGTATTTTACCCTTTTACTATCTGCTCATAATAGGACATTGTAGAGACTGGGCGGACCATGCAGACGCTACTGTCCCTGCTTAATGAATGCAATCCTAAAATGGTTAAAGTTGTAAGGTAGGCGGGCAGGGGTCTGTGTGGGACATACTGACTTCCTCTATGGTGCGCGTGCTTGTCTAGTGCGTCGTGGCTCTTAGCTAATGGACCCTCTTCTGTCTGCTTGTATTAAAGTGGTAATGTGACAGAGTGGGGAGCTTAAGAGTTAATCTCCTCTCTGCAGTGTGCAGAGGAGGAGACAGTTATCCCTGACAGTTATTGTTAACCGGAAACTCTGCAAGACTATGGGGTTTCCTGTGATGCTTCAGTCTGCATTAAAAAACTGCAGCTAGCATAGGAAATCTGAAGTGCTGTTTACATGAAAGCCAATATGTCTTGCGAAATGGTGCTAGCATCATAAGTAACTTCATTACACAACCGGCTTTGCTACCTTACAGTAGTGGAAGGCGTACTCACAATTTGTAATCATAATCAAGTAAAAGTACTGTGAAAATGTACTCAATTGCAAGTACCTGTACTGATACCAGGTTTGTACAAAGTTAAAAGTATGCAAAAAAGTATGAAAAACACAAAATACTCAACTAGTTACTTTTTAATGCAATTGTAGTAGAATTATACATCATTATTTAATTAAAACAAGGTAATTTAGGTGTTTAAACCACAATTTAGTGCATATTCAAGTATGTGTTGAACAACAAATCTACTCAAATACAGTACTGTGAGTATTTCTAATTAGTTACTTTCTGCCTCTGATGTTACTACTATGATTTGGTCTAATTTGATAGTGGTGTGATTGTTTGCTGATATACACATTTCTTTTTAGTCTCCTGGTGAAGAGGACCCCGAGGAGTTCAGGATACAGACCAGATTGTGAGTATCATCCATTTACTACATTTATAGTAGCTTGCTGATGTCAGTGTCTTTTTTTATTTTAAGTTTTGGTATGTAAGATCCAAATCTCATATGACATTATCACAATTTTAACTCTCTGGTAGCTAAAATATTTATAGTGTGAATTATGTTTGTAGAGCTTGGGACTGTCAACAGTGGAATGTTACTGGTGTGCAAACTGTCCATAGAGTAAAAATAAACAAAAAAGGTGTCAAATCCGATAAAAAATGTATAGCATCGTAAAATCTCTATTGGTTTATTATTGGACTAACAGAAAATTGTATGTGGTATGACAACGATAGACAAAACAAATGCCCTGATCAGCTTTTTGGGTATAATTATACTTACCCACATTACAGTAAGTGGAGCAAAGGATCATGGTCTATGCTATTATACATTTTCAATAAAGCTATTCAAAATATGCAACATTTTGAGAACTTTCCACCATTCAAAAGGAAGGATTTTTTATTTTTGTTTTAAATTATTCTAAATTATGAAACTCATGGACTGATAATTCCACATTTCTCCAGACTTTAATCTAAACTTGTATTATATTATAAAAACACAGAGGATGATCCTTCTCACTTGCTATAGTTTCTGGAATATTTTATATGTACTTGATTTTTATCATTCAGTTCAATGTAGTAAAATTGTTTATTCAAAGTAATGTAGATGTAATATGTAGAACATGGAGTGAATAGGTTGCACACTGTAGAAAGTTAATGCAATCTATAGAGCAGCAATTTAAGCTGTTCTTAAAAATAAAACTTTACCGGACAATTTTGTGAAATTGTAATCTGTTATTATACCACCAGATGTCACCAAAAACATATCAGAAAACAAAAGTTTGAATACTCTGTTTTCTATCTAGGATTCCACAGAATTGCAGTACAGTAAATGTTAAGCCTGGCACTTGGACATCATCACTTGCCTCATATCCGCTGCTCACACTGTCGCTGCCTGTGGTTATGTAATGCTTTTAGACTGGAGTTGGATAAGCTGGTTAAGACGGTCTCGCAAGGGCAGCTGTTGTAGTAAGAATTTGGTCCCCTATCTAGCACTGGCAAATGCCCCCCTCCATTCAGAAATTCAGGAATATGTGTCTTTCATTTTGATATTTGCCATCTTTTTCATTTTATGTTTTTTCTTTATTTTCATTTACATTGTAGATTCTCACAATGCATCAAAACTATAAACGATGTCAGCAAAGCAAAGGGTGCCTACTTTGAGGAATCTGAAGCAAGAATATAAAATGTATAAAACGAAAATGAGTTAGTGAACTTTTTTTCATACATACCATTCCATACATCTTGCTTCATATATTGTCTATTTATGTCTTGAGTATATATCTACAGTATGTCAGTATTTAGTATCTATCTGCTGTAGAAAATGGTGAACACTGAATGGAATAGTATGTCCAAATTTAATTACTTTTTATTTTATTTTATTTTTTGTATTTCACTCCACTAGTTGGCACTGGCGAGCTCGTTCATAAAGTTGAAAATGATTTCTCTTTGATATTAATATTTCTTCAACTATTCTATTTTTCAGATATTGGCTTTGAAGTGCCTGATGCCTTTCTCGTGGGATATGCTCTAGACTACAATGAGTACTTTAGAGATCTTAGCGTAAGTCACAGAAACAAAAATATGCACAGAAATAAAAATATATACTTGTGTTGAATTTTGGATAACGTTTTCACAGCACATCTGCATACTAAATGAACAGGCACGGGAGAAGTACCGAGTGTGACTTGGAAGACTGAAATGATGGAACCACATGGAATCACTGTGATGAATCTACCTTATGTTTGCTGTGTTTTCAATTGTATTTATTTTTTTATGTGGCGTGTAAATAATATAAGAACATTTATGTACCTCTATATTTAAATATTGAAATAATTTAATCTTCTGAACATATGCAGAGTTTAGTGCATATTTATATCTTATTGCTGTGATGTTATTTTTAGTCTCAGTGGATTTATTATTTATAAGGCTATAGTTTATCAGTCAGGGTAATCCATGGTTTTTCACTTTATGCTGTAAAATGACTCTGAATGTACTGTATTTTATTTATTTATTTAATATTCTTGTTTCCAAAGAGGACCTGTTAAAAGCAATACAATTTCTGTTTAAACCAAATCTGTTGCATTTCCTTGTGTGGCTGGAAGAGGGCGCAAATAACACTGATCGTTTACAAATAACGTCACTTATTTTAATGTAATATTTTCGCATGGAGAATTAAAATAGGTTTCACGTTTGAATAATCTGTCTTAAAATACATATGTAGCAATTTAGTGATTTTTAAAATTAAAGTAACCGCATCGGAGGAAAAAGTGCGTGATGACGTGTCCCTACCTTACGTCATGGCCTTACGTCAGTGAATGCGGATGTTGACATATTTGGTAGGTAAAGGTATTTCATTTAACAAACAACCTTTTTAATTTTAACAAGAATCTAGAGACCTGGCAGAAAGGTGTGACTCATTACGCGGGGGAGTCAAGCTCGTGCTGTTTTGCTGCATGACAATTTAGTTAAAATTAGGTCGTGGGTCATTTCCAGTGAGTGTTTGCAGTTTGTTGTTTGGCGGTGAGTTTGGGAGGCATTTGTGGGGCACCGGCCGACGGTCTATTGGAGTCCGTTCATAATATATGTGAGTGGCGGACTATATCTAGTCGGTAATGCTCCACCTCCTGCATGAGCTCGGGCTCCTTCCCCCCCAGTGAGGTGACATTCCATGTCCCCAGAGCTAGTCTCCATGTCCGGAGATCCGGTCGCCGAGGCCCCTGCCTTTGACTGCCGCTCAAATCTCCCTGCACTGGTCCCCTATGAATCCTCCTGCAGGTGGTGGGTCCACGGGAGGATGCCCCCACGTCGCTCCTTCGGGCTATGCCCGGCCGGGCCCCGTGGGGGAAGGCTCGGCTACCAGACACTCGCTGTCGAGCACCCACCCCAGGCCTGGCTCCAAGGTGGGGCCCCGGTAACGCCAATCCGGGCGATGTAACTGGCCTTGCTCTAAATTTCTCCTTTTGCCATGGCCTTGCTCTGTTTCTCATCATAGGGGCTTCTGAACCGCTCTTAGTCTGACCCGCCTACCAGGACCTGTTTGCCTTGGGTGACCCTACCAGGGGCACGAAGCCCCCAACAGCATAGCTCCCGGGATCATTCGGGCACTCAAACCCCTCCACCACATTAAGGTGGCGGTTCAAGGAGGGGATTCTTTAAACCTGAAAATGAATAATAATGGCGTGGAAATATTAGTAGAGAATAATACTGATTTCACCATAGTCTATATTTCTCCATTTTATACATAAATGAATAAATTGGACAATAAATTGGAATATGGAGAGCCTTTATGCCTGTATATTTCATTAAACATAACCTACACAGAATATACTGCTAGAAAATTAGTAATAAGTACAAAACTACCAAACTTATTTCTATATAATCCCATTAAATTATCTTTTTTTTCCCCAGATACTATGAACATTAAGGCACAAACCCTTGCCACTCTCAGGCAGTTTGACACTGGGGACAAGTTTGCACACTTACCTCTGCCTAAAGCTGCGGTGCTCATCCCACTGTTTGTGAAGGGAGAGGAGCTATATACAGTCATGACTCTGCGCTCTAAGGAGGTACCGTTAAATTCATTTGTTCACTTGTGTTGGACTTGGAGTGTGTACGACAGGTTAAACTACATCATTATTTTAAAGACGAATAATCTTGCCAAGTGTTCCTTATTTCAACAATGTGACATATGTAGATGTAATTCCTTAACCTAGCAACCATTTTCTAAACAAGGGCCGAATCATATTATTTGACAAATAAAATTATATGACTACACTGTAATTTTGTTAAATGAATGTTTAAACTGACAGAGAATTGTATTCCCAGAACCTCAATTCTGAATGGAATTTTGTGTATTTGTTTACGTATAACATAGAGGGATTCTATTTTAGAACTCAACCAAGTAATAATAATAGAATAAAACGTGAAAACCTGTCATATGTACTTTAAACATCTACATTCAGTCCATTATGTCTGCAGCTCAGGACCGATGCAGGCCAGGTGTGCTTCCCTGGTGGAAAGAGGGACCCCAACGACATAGATGATGTGGAGACGGCACTGAGGGAGGCTCAGGAGGAGATAGGCCTGCAGCCACACCAAGTGGAGGTGGTCTGTAAACTCACCCCGGTTTTTAAAAAGGTGATGTCTTAGTTTTTAGTATTAAATATTGTTAGGTGTCTGGTTAGCATTTAGGTTGCATTCATGTGACATCACAACATTTGTTTAAAATTGAGCTGGAGGACAGGTCAGATTTGTTGATTAGTTTATGGTTAATATCTCTGTAGTTACTTGATCAAGCCACATCAACTGGCACAACCTTTAATGTTTTCTGTGCCCGTATAAATAAACAAAATGGAAATGCTTTTTTTCATAATAGCTCCAGGGAGTGGTGCCCATATTCAACATAGCATTCAAATCTTTGCTTGTTGTCAGTTAAAAGAGCTTGCAAACATTAGATTAATGTTGGGGACAACACAAGAACATTTGTGGATCTTAAGTTTGGATATTTCAAACAGTTAATCACCTGTAGATTTAGCCCCCTGCCCTCCATCTAAAACTACAAAATCATCAAATTCTAAAACATAAATGCAACCTATTCCTATTCTCTTGTTAGCCAGTAGTACAGACAAAGAGAACAAATTTCACAGGTCAATTAAATGAATTGTAAGATATTTTGGAAGCTACAGAAAACTATTATAAAACCACTTCTCAAAGTGTCAAAGTCACTGACAGATACAGTGTATTCCCAGCATCCAACCAAAAGTACATACTGTAAATGCATACGGACCAGGTGACTTCTTAACGTTGTCATGATTATGGTAGAAACAACACTTTGTTTTAAATTCAGATCTGGGTGTGGACTTTCATAACCCTTAGTCTACAGTAATAATAGTCATAATACATCTTGATTCAAACATTTTTTCATTTGACATTATTGTAAAGTTATAGAACAGTTTTTGTCAGTCTGTGGTATAACTGAATAAAAGTGACATTGTTGAGGGTTGCACAATAATCTAGTCTGAATTCTTGTGCAGGGTGGGCTGATAGTGACCCCAGTTGTGGGCTTCATAGACCAGAACTTCACTGCAAGTCCAAACCCAGCGGAGGTCAGTGCAGTGTTCACAGTTCCTCTGGACCTCTTCACTCAGGACAAGTACCACTCTCAAGTTCAAGTCATTAGTGGAGTGGTGGAACCACAGCACTTCTTTAATTATGTGGACCCTATTTCAAACACTCAGTATGAGATATGGGGCCTCACTGCATGGTTGGCTATGTTAGTCGCTGTTTGCGCGCTTCAGAAAAAAACAGAATTTGAAGTTGGATTTGATTTCAAGGATGCGCTGCATGTCTTTGAGCAAAACCTACTGAAAGTCAGTAAACTATAACACAGTATTCACAAAAGAGTAACACTTAATTGGACAAAGTGGTACTGTGTAGCTAGCTAAAGATAATGATCTGCAGTAGTTGCTTATTTTTTCATATTGAAAATGTGAGACCTGTGATGTTCTCATCTAAGTATTAGCTTGGATCAAGATCAACAAGGATCAGCAAGGGAACCACTTTAACATCTGACTATAGATGATTGTCATTAAAAAATATACCTCTTTGGGTAAAATTGTACAGCGAGTTTTGACCTGTCTGTCCAATGTAATGAGACAAAGAATAATTTAAACCTCTTCCAAGATTATCCCAATTTGTTGTCTTTTATTGGTCCAGCAAAGTATTGCTACTCCTATGTACATTTACATTTTATGAAAGGTGATCGTCCATGTGTTAATTGTATCACAGTGTGGCACATACGTGCCTTTACAGATTAGAAGTCGTACATAACATCAGTTGTAAGATGACTTCAAGTGCATTTTGAGGGGTTTTCCTAATTATTACTTGGTTTAGTTGGAGAGTACCAATGGTAAATATTTAGCATACTATTTAGTTTTACATTAGATAAGTGGCAGTTTGTGGGATAATAGTTGAAAAGTAAAGTAAAAAAAAAAAAAAAATGCAATAAATAGTGCTGAGTTCTGAAACAGAATACCACTACCTATGCCGGTGCTGGAAATTCCATCCAAAATGCAGGGACAATTTACAGTTTAAACCCTCATTTAACACAATGAAGGGAAGGTTTTGTCATTTATATTATTAGTCTAATCATAATTATTGTGTACGTTTTCAACATGTGCACCAGTGCATAAAGCAAGGTCTGTAAAGGCATGGATGAGAGAGTTTGGTGTGGATGAACTGGACAGAGTCCTGACCTTAACCCGACAGAACCTTTGAGATGAATTAGAGCAGAGACTGAGAGCCAGGACTTCTCGTCCAACATCAGTGTGTGACCTCACAAATACACTTCTGGAAGAGTGGTCAAAAATTCCCATAAACACACTCCTAAACCTTGTGGACAGCCTTCCCAGAAGAGTTGAAGCTGTTATAGCTGCAAAGGGTGGACTGACATCATATTAAACCCTATGGATTAAGAATGGGATGTCACTTAAGTTCATATGTGAGTCAAGGCAGGTGAGCGAATACTTTTGGCAGTATATTGTATATACATGTATATATAAAATACACATATATGTGATCTATTTTGATTTGACTATTTTATATAATTAAAACAATTTTTTGTGAAATGAGTAGTGTAACCTGTCATATGTACTTTAAAATCTGTAGGGAAAGACCACCACTCATTTTTATTAAGTCATTTATTGTAGCAGCAGGATTACAGATATAACAGAAGAGTATACAAATGTCCAGACCAAGGCAAAGTACATGTTAATAATAGTTTGGAGTTCATGACAACACGCCGGATTGACCTTGCCCTCGTTACTGTTGGGTCTTAAGGCTAGATACTAAAGCTCAAGCTACACGGAACAGAAAGAGCAACAGAACTATCAGAGGATGAAATTGTAAAAGCAAACTAGAGCCCCATTCACACATAGATCCCAGTAAAATGCCGGGTACAAAATGCCAGAGCCCCACTCACAAATGCATCGGTCTCAGAACATTACTGGGTCTGCTCTGTTCACACATAACCTGATATTTAGCGCCCTTTCACATAGCAATGCACTAACCATGTAGCATTACCAGGAAGCCAGACATGTAACCACTTAAACCAACCAGAAACTTCACAGCTGATTTCTAGCTTAGTTTTTGTTTCTTATTCATCAAAACAAGAGCCAATTGCCTTTCAAAACATGTTTAACTGTAAACTGTATCACATATGTATATAATGTGATAATAATCTAGCAAAACATAGGATCACTGCTGGTAATGTAATGTGAATTCCACCTCAACCTCCCTTGTACACTTTCTATCACAGCATAACCATTTTAATGTGAGATGAGTTGTTGCTAAGAGAGTAAATTATAAACACCTTCACTGTTTACAATCATCTGATGGACCTGGATGTTCACACATGACCCTGTTCTAACAAATTGCAGGTAAATTGCCAGGTCAGTTATAAGTGTGAATGGGGCTCAAAATAAGAAACGTGAGCTGACGGATGATACACAGAAGTACGGCTCACACTATTGGCAAACAGTTAATCTTTTTTTTTTTATTATAATGGTTGCTCCTTTTTGATCAAGCAATTCACAGCAACAATAGTAATGTTGACAAGCACAACACAAAAAGCTCTGTAATTCATAAAACAGTCTCTTCCGTCCCTCTTTGTCCCTTTTAACCTCACTTGTACAAATCTCATGAGGCTTACAAAATCGTTTACAAACCAGGTTGTTGTTTTCATCGCTGAAGCTGCGCGATTAGTTATTAAATAAAAACAAAAAATCACTAAAAATATACTGGTATGGTTATATGTTTTTTAGGAAAGAGATTTTAAAACGGTCCAGGGAGCGAAAATGAAAGTAGCCATGACGCACAAAAGGACATCAACACAACAGTAATGCTTCAGTTATCAAGGCACACAATAGTTCTGTTGAAAGCATCACAATTGAAGTTCAAGATACCCCTGCAGTGCATTTCACATTTATATATACACACAAGGATATTCATTTACAAGAGAGCAGGTTGTTCAAAGGGTTGTGTGCTATCTTTACCACCTATTAAAATCATAAGTGGCTATTCCAAAGAGTCAGACTGAGCGTCCTGGGTTGCTTAAAACCAAAATGGACGACAACAATATGTGAACAGAAAAATGTACATACAATAATGACAGCTGACACTAGGGCTGCACAATTTATCACAATCCAATGAAAATCGCAATATGAGTTGGTGCAATTATTGAATCACAAAGGCTGCTATCATAGAATGTTCTCAGGAACCAAAACTAAACCAAAACATCCTGTGTAGATAGCTACAGAAACCATGTACCAGTAGTTTAGACCTTTACAATAAAATTCATGGGATTCTTGAATTAGTTTTTGTCAGTTAATACACTACACTACAGTCTAGAAAAATGTTAAATAACTCAAGTGTTTTATATTTTAGATTCAGCCTCCTCAAAGTAGCCACTCTTTGGTTTGTTGACAGTGCTGCACGTCCTTGGCCTTCTCTCACTGAGCTTCATGGTGAAAATGGTTCACTTTACAGGTGTGGTGCTTCAGGGTTCATTAGTGGAATGCCAAGAATGTTCAAAGCAGCGATCAAAGGGTGGCTACGTTGAAGAATCTAAAATATAAAACTGTTATTTCACGCTTTTTCCTTTACTTCATTCCATACGTGTTCATTTATAGTTTTGATGCCTTCAGTAAGAATCTACAACGTAAAAACATTAAATGAAATAACTGTGTCCAAACTTGACTGGTTGTGTATTTCAGTCTTCTCTCAAGTGTTAATGCAATCCTACTTACTAAAGCACATAATATATAAACATCTTTTCAGAAATATGCAATTCAATTTTTATCCAAAATCGTGCAGCCCTCCAACATTCCCTCTGCCTCAAAATATACTTTCTCCAAAACTGTAATTGGTCCGATGTTAGATGTAGAACAAGCGCCGATTCCACGCCATGAGGTAAGAATACATTCATTGAAAAGTCACAGGTTGTTGGCTTTCTGTGTTGGTATGGCTTTAGGAGGCATTTCTGTCCGCTCATAACATGGATGTGCTCTTAAACTCCCCTAACCCAGAGGAATGGAATGCTTGGAAACATCAGTACTGCGCTCGAACCTGATCTACAGTTTGTGGACGGGTCAAAGTGCTATTTGAGATGCAAAAAATATATAGGAAAAAAACAGTCACACATGAGCTCGCAACAATCCAAACGTCACAAATTTTGCAGGGTGAATCAACTCCATACTAAAAACGGCTTGATGTTACTTCAGTAAAAACTTGGAATTCACTCAGACTACAACAGCAATGATACTCTGTGCTATGAGCAAAACCATATTTTACAAAAATAGTCTACATTTTGATACATGGATACAAAATTCTACAAAAGATAAGTTACTTTAAAATGGATTACTATCGTTGCAAGATAAAATAGTATGATTATGAAAATGTAAACACGTTTATCACATGAGAGCTATTCTGACATCTATCAAAAACTGGCTTTTGATATTGCCAGGTTGGCTACTAATGTAGATATGCAAAATACAGCAGTATTGATTTTGCTTAAAGTATTTGAAAAGTAACAGAAAGAAAAGTCAAATTAATGGAAATGTTAATGATAGAATATGATCCATAAAAGAAAGTACCTTATAATATTTGATATCCAATGCAAACACGCTGAATGTATAAGCTGCATCATTTCATTTGAAAAAGTACAAATGAGTAAACAACAAGATGAGGGACTTTACAAAGACAAGATGATTCACAACCGGAGCTTTGGTATGCGTGGTGCATGCCAGTCGGACCTCACCACAACAGCCCACTCTGCATTCAAACCTCCAACATGTCAGTGCTATTCTCTTAGGTAGAAACCACACATCACAAGTGCCATCTACTCCTGTACATAGCACCAAAGATGAAAGCACAATGGCAGCCTCTATGTAACAGAGATTTCCTTTGTCAAACACTAGGACAGTACTGGGTGCCAGCTGCATTCAGTACCGACAAACATCTAACACAAGAGGCAACAGACTAATCAGTATATCAAACAGATTCAAATATGCCTTCATTTTAATACACAACTAATGGTGATCACCAAAGGTTCTGATCATTAGGAAACAAAGCTAATGTGGGAATGGCTGGTCTTCACTGGAACACGGCAACGACTATGTAAAAAGCTACCAGTAAGCAGACTTTTGATACAAAGTTGAAACTTCTCTAAAAATGCCAGGCAGGGATGGATTTACCTTTTATAAAGACAACAGCCTATTAGTTCTTTTGTCAGATTAAATGCACATTGCTGGGTAGAAATTCAGTCAGGTCAGCTGAGATCTTGTATAAGGATTAGCTGGTTCCAGAGGTTATAAAGTGCTAGAGATAAAATGTTTACAAAACCACACAAAAACAGGAAAAACGGTTATCTTCTCCACAACTGGAAATATGCAAATAAAAATGCTAAAAACTCCTGAAGCGGGTGGTAAAGCCTTTAACACTAGGAGATGCCCTAAAAGGCCAGTCACATTATTCACAAGGCTCAGCTTCACACCTCAGTGTTCATTAAAAGCTTGGGTCATTTTAGTAGACTGGCTTACTTTTAATATGTTCGAAAACATGACTTCATCCTGTCTTTAATTACATAAGTGCTAGGAAATGAACAGAATTTCACAGTCTTTACTCTCAGAGTACACTTAAATCCAATCGCTGAATTACATTAAGTTTGTATAGATCAAATCAGTCCTTTTTCTTTGCACAAGTTAAATCCACTGGCCAGACAGAATGAAACACTCATATAATGAGATCTAAACAATGCATGTCAATTTGAATTGATTCCAAAGCTTGAGACCTTGTGTTAAGCATCTTCATGTGCTCCCCCTCTGCACCTCACAACTTCACACGTGTTTGCCTCTAGACAAGTTCTAAATACAAACTGCATTTTATATTAAATGGTTAAAAGCCGTTATTACAGGCCTCTCTCATCCTGCAAGAGGGGTCATAACGAAGGCAAAGTCACCAACTCATAAATATTTCACTCCACTTAACAGTTTAAAAGTTTTGACTTTGGGCTCAAAGTGAAAAGGGGTCTATTTTATCTTAAATATATAAAATCTTTGTAGCGTTGGCACAAACACCGCATGTATTGGTTGGTGTTATAATGTATAACTCTTGCTACATCTCTCACTCCTCTGTGCCCATGTGATACAATATGCATCACTGCTTCTGTAGGCTTTCTAAAAGATCTTCTATTTTATCCATATTAGAGCTTGCAGATATGGAGGCTTGCAAAGTGTTCTGCATATTAGTCTGCATGGGTACGTTTGTCTGCATGGGAGTAGTCATACTAGAGTCTATGGGTGCGTTTTGCATGGCCGTCTGCAGCTGTGCCTGCAGCGAGTTCTGCAGCGAGTTCTGCAGACTGCTGTGCAGGGTGGAGGGGTTGGAGGGAGGTGCTTGAGCCATGGGCTGCTCCAACAGGCTATGCATGTGTGTGGCAGTCTGAGCCTGGTTCTGAGCTGGCAATGTGCTTCCAGAAGAACTGAGCAGCTGAGAATCTGGAGGAATAAGGAAAAGGTCAGCACAAACAAAGCCTCCACCATAGCTATAGTGCAGGTTTCTTACCATTCTGAATGCCAAACACGAACAAGTTAGTCTGGCCCTGTGGAGCCACATTCCCCGTGACAGTGGTCTGGAACAGCTGCTCAGGGGGCTGCTGGCCAGGGCTGCCTACTACACTGACACCACCCTGAACCACAAAGATGGTTGGCCCACTGTTTGTGGCCTGATTAGGTACATCCTGTGACCTAAGGGTGCTCTGCAGGTTGGACAGTGATGCTGAGGGAAGGAACAGCTCTACTGGCTGACTGCTCTGGACACTGTTGGAGCTTGGGACCACCTGCATTGGCTGCTGTTCTTGAAACAGACTTGCCTGTTGATTACCGTCAGATGCAGAGTTGCTGCCTGAGCTCCCATCTTGAAAAGACATAGGCTCTGCAGTATCGGACTGGGAGAGTCCAACGCCAATGCCACCTATAGGTGTGGGGCCCTGGGCTTGGGTGCTGAAGAGAATAGCTGGGGCAATGGCTTGTGGATTCATATCAGCGGTGCAGAGGAGTAGGCTGGTCTGCTGAGGTTGGGCTAGCTGCCTATGGGGGACGGTGTTTGGCTGGGAGTGGTTTGCGAGATTTTGGAACAAAGAAGTTTGCTGGCTCAATGTAAGCTGTGAGGACTGCTGCGAGGCCTGCTGAGAAGACTGTTGCTGCTCCATGGGGGTGCTCTGCTGCTGAATTTGTGACATCTGACTTTGGGCCTGGGACTGAAACATTTGAACTGGCTGAGATTGGTTAGAAGAGGTCTCCATGGAGGAAATGAATGTAAGCTGCTGCTGCGGCTGTTGTGGGGCGTTGGGAGAGAGGTACAAGGCAGAGCCAGTAGGAGGCTGCTCAGAGTTGAGTGTGCCGACTGTCAGTGCATTGATGGTATTCTGCAGCAGCACCTGCTGCTGAGTTCCCTGTGTCTCAGCCAGTGGTCGAGGGGACTGGAAAAGCTGTTGTGGGGGTGAGCTGTGTGAGGGCGGTTGAGAGGGGAAGCTGGTCTGGATGGTGAGCAGCTCTCCGGCTGCCTGCTGCAGCAGAGATACAGGCTGCTGCCCCTGGGGCTGCAAGAGCTCAGCCTGCAGGTGCTGCTGGAGGTCCTCCAGAACCTGCTGCTGCTGGAGGTCGCTCAACACCTGACTCTGCTGCTGCTGCTGAATCTGCAGACTGCTCAGCATCTGGCTCTGCTGCTGCTGATCTGGCATCTGCATGCTCCCCAGGACACTGGGCTGGTTCTGCATGCTTCCTAGGACTGTGGACTGGTTGTGTTGCTGGATGTTGTCCATGATCTGCTGTTGTTGCTGCAGCTGGAGACTGTTAAGTAGCTGGTTCTGTTGTTGGCTTTGAACCTGCATGTTTTGGGTTTGAATATTTTCCATCATGTGCTGCTGCTGCTGCATCTGTAGGTTGTTGAGGATCTGGGTTTGCTGTTGCTGATCCTGGAGTTGCATGTTATTCAGAACTTGGTTCTGATTCTGTTGAATGTTGAGCTGTTGTTGCATTTGCATGTTGCTCAGCACCTGCTGCTGCTGGAAGTGCTGCTGCTGTAAGTGCAGATGTTGCTGTGTGCTGAGTGGGCTGTCGTTGGTCCCCAGGCGGAGACTGTTCATGTTCTCCTGGACGTGTTGCTGCAGGGACTCTGCCGATGGGGTGGGGCTATACAGCACTGAGTTAAGCTGCTGCTGCTGTGCAACAGCCGCCTCCAGGACCTGCTGCAGTGTGCTATTGTTTCCAGCTTGGAGCTCCCGCACTGCCTGCTCCAGCTGGGCCACACCGTCCTGAACAAACATGGACACTTGTGATTGAGGCTGGGGAGGAGCGGCCATTTGGGGCAGAGCCATCACCACCACCCCCCCACTGCTGTTGGACGTCTCAGGGGCAGGGTTTTCCTGATGGTCACGGAGGAACTGCTGGGGCACCTCTGGAGTCACCGGGGGTATGGATGTGTCTCCAGAGACTGGGAACGGCGCAGTGGAGGAGGCAATGTCCTGTTTTTGTATAGTGCTCAGGGAGTTCAGGCTTGGAAAGACTGCAGGGGCCTGGGGCAGTTCTACATCCTCAGGCTGAAGAGGCATTGGACTTTGGAAGGACTCTGAAACTGGAAGAGGACTGGAGGTGAGCTCAAGACTCTGCTGTACAGAGCTCAGGGTGTCAGAGGACGGCTAGAAAAAGCACACAGTGAGTAAGCAAGTACACGGAAATGATGGAGTCCTACAGAACATTGTCACTCTCACCTTAAACACATCTACTGATGAATGGCTGGACACTTCCATTGGTGTCACCTCTTGTTTAAACATGGGACTAGATCCTTCTGTCTGCTCAGAGGACATGGTTTTGATCTGCTCCTCAAATATGCACGTTTTCACCAATGAGGTGCCTTCTGTTTTTACAGTTTCGATTGAGTTATCAACTGAAAGTTTGAAATAAACCAATCATTGGAATAAAAACACTACTTTCACATCAACATAGTGAATTCATTCATGCAGTACCTGAATCAGGAGTGTAGTTGAAGGGCTGGGCCTCATGTGATCTACCAGCATTTGTCATCACAAATATTCCCACGGAAACAGCTGAAGTAATTGACTGATTGTGAAATGGGGGAACTGTGACTATCAGATGATTCTAAAATAAAGACCAGATAAGACCAGATAACCATAAGGCAGACAACATGTGTACGGCTCAAGTATTAGTTTCTTAAGTAGCTGTTGTGCCTCTGAGGCGCATGTACCTGATGGAATAAGTCCATGTCAATTTTTCCCTCAGCTTGCCACGAATTATCATCTGTAATTGAACATAACAAAAAAAATTATTTGTATTGCATCTAAAAATACAACAGTTTCCTGATCATTTTCATTGCACAATTGCCAACAGTACCTGTAACATTTTCTTGGAAAATAACTTTTGTTCCTTTGAGGAAATTCTTTCCAATTATAAAAACCTCCTCTCCACCTTTCACTGAGCAACTGTGAAGACTTTTCTTCAGAATCTCAGGCACACCTGCAGGCTGGGCTGCAGAAGAAATGGGAGATTTTAGATGTGAGAAATGTTTGCAGTACACATGTGCACACATCCAGTTGAAGTGGCTTACTGCAGAGGATGGGGGATGATGGGACCTGCAGAGTGAGCACAGATCCGTCGGACTGCGGAATGTTCACTCTGAAGGCCAGTCGGGCTCGAGTACTCTTTTTTTTGGATCCTGCCACACCAATACGGGCTTCCACATCAGCATTACGAAGCTTTAGGATTCCAACACAGTCCACTCTGAAGAAAAGAAACAGTAATGTCACCTTAAAGAAATGACAAAAAATAAATATATGAACAATGTGGACTACTCACGCCAGTGTCATATCATTACTGGGCTCCAGGGGGATCTCAATGACAGTGGTGCCTTCAATGTCCACCTCTGTGCAGGCTGTAGTGTTTCGCCCAGTGACTTTACAGGCCTGGTAGAAACCATGAGGCTTCACACGACCTGCATCATTGGCCACAAAAACCTGCAGCGTGACTGGTTCATTTACACCTTCCAACTGGAAGTAAACGCACAAACAAATATTAAACAATATTAAACAAAAATGTGAAGGGAAATGACTTGTAACCCATGCAGATGTATTCAGACCTTGATGGTGGGGAAGCCCTGCTGTGTGCGGTCTTTGACAGAGCCACGGCTGCCCTCTGTCAGGTAGCGAGCTCTGTGCTGGGTTTCAGGCTGCACCAGGATCTTCAGCTCTTTGCCATCACTTCTTGAAGGAAACTGGCCACACAGTATCCCACCCTTCACTGCGCTGCTCGGCTCCAGACCACTGCATGACAGAGAAGGAGTTACACATCTAAACTTAGAGATGTGCTTTAATGAAAGAAGCCATTGAAAAAGCACCTGTTTTTGTCTGAGCCCAGTTGAGAAAGGACAAAATGAGGAGCTTTGGCACTGTCTGCATCAAACACATCCATGCTGTCCTCGGGTGGAGTGGCTTTAGGGCCTGGCCGCTGGCGAGGTGTCCTCTTTCTGGACTTCCGCGGGACCTCATTGTTGTCGTTGTAGGACACAGTGCTGAGCAAACTGAAGTTGGAAAGGGAATCGTCAGCCCACATGCTACTGCTGTGCTCCGACTCTGGAGGTGGAGGCCCAGATACAGTAGGTTCTTCTTGGCAGGACATTTGGCTCTCATCAAACAGGTCTTCAGGAGGGGGGGATATGCTGAGTGCAGGTCTTCGTTTGGAGGGGGTGTTCTGAGCCTGCTGGACTGCCAGTCCTGATGTACCAGAGGCCATGTCTCCACCAGCAGTGGAACCACTGCTGTTGGGCCGACTGGAAGCAGACACCGTGTCCTCCATGCCCCCCTCTCCAGAGAGCATGTGCTTGGGGACAGTGAGGAGTTCGGAGGAGGGGCTGGAGCATGGTGCTCCAACAGTCAGGGAGGAGGAAGTGGAGGGGCTGCAGATGGAAGAGGTGGCATCTGTAGTAGTATACACAAACAAACAGGTGATTCAACTGATAGCTCAAAGCAGGCTAGCAGTCCCATTCAAGCAGCTGAATTCAATTTGTGCATGATTTGTGTTCATTTCCCCTCTTCCCAACTCTAATTTCCACGAATGTGTAGTACATTAGACCCTCACTGTGCATGCAAGGGCAGTCAAGCATTGATTTAGTATTATGAAGTTAAAGTTGAGAAGGGTACTTTTGGTCCCACAATGTTTTTCATTTTGACAAAATAGTTTATAAAAATCAATGTGACAAAAGGTGACATGCTTTGTTTACAAAAACAAAAGCAAGCTACTAATTGTTACATACACATTGCCAGAAAGAAACATGACAAAATCTCGTCAAACTTTCTTGTAGAGCCAATTTGCAAGCTGATAATGTGGTACCAAATTAATTTTGCCAGAGCTGCCAAGGTTACAGTAGTTTGTGCAATGTGCATTCAGTAGTTAAGTAGTTAACGCATGCCAATTGGAGGATTTGGTTGGGACTGAGCGTAGCCATGGAGACAGAATAAACAAGCCTCTGACCTATGGAGCAGTGAACTGCAGACCATTTTATATGCAGACACTCCCTGCCTCAGAGGGAACTTCCTGCAATAAAAACGAGACAGCCAATGAGCAACAAGAGAGCTGATCATTCAAGACTCTATTGTCAATAACTTGGATGAGTTGATAAACTGAAAGCAAAACTTTTGAAGTAGTTTATTATAGAGTCTGAAGCATGTGGACTTGGTTAATAAAGGTTTAAAGGTAATTCTGTTGTCATGCTTTTGATCAGCACTGCTTTAGGGTCAGCTGGGTCAGACAGTAGTAAATAAGCATTAACACAAGCGCCCTATCTGACAGCACTGTAGACCACTTATTCTCAACACTTATATCACAACATATTCTCATATTATTAGATATGAAATCCCAAACCCTGATCCAAGATCAGGCAGCAGCAAGGTTGGATCTTTTCAGGTTAAACTTATATGTTAAATTATGATTAAAAACCACCAACGTCACATGTACTAATCTAGCATATGATTCAGTCTCTCCACTGTATTTGACTATTTGCAGATCACATATTACCACCAGATTAGTGCATCTTTATTTTAATAATCTATGAAAAACCCATTTAAACATAATGAAATGCTTTATGCCCTGTTTTGGAGGGGAATGCACTGACTGAAATATGGACATAATCTGCAGTTTAAGATGTTTCAGAGCAAATGCATATTATCCCCAAAAAGGAGCTGACAAAACAAGCTGGTTATCATGCCGTTAGAGTACACTTCATTTCTTTGACCGTCAATGGAATGTGGCAAGTTATTTGAAGAACACATGAAAAGTATCTAATGCCCAGCACAGGGCTTAAGACAAACATTGTTATGCATCATGGCAGTCAGACACACAACACTGGAACTACTGTATTCGTTGCAGATTATACAGCTGACCTTTACACTGGTAGGATGAAGAATCCAATGACGGAAGTGTCATACAAGATTTACTAATTCTACAAAAATATTTATCAATAAAGAAATGCTAAAGTGTCATGTTACTGGACTAAACTTGAACTCGTGAGCAGCTTTAATCTTTGAGAGTGCTACATGCACTCATCTATCATGAACCCAACAAAGGCTGCAGCTGCCCCACACACTCCCCTGTGTTGTTAGGAAATTGTGGGGTACTGGGACCTGACCCCATGGTCTCTGGGATGTAGAAAGCAGCTCACCAGAGGCTAAGGCTGCTGAGGGAGAAGGGCCCGCCTCTCCCCCGCTCTGCTGGCTCATGGAGGCTGGATCTCTCTGGGTGGATGACGGCTGGAGCTGGAGCTCTTTGGGGAGGAGGTCATATACTGATTCTGCCATAAGGACGGAGAAAACAGATCAGGTTGTGAACAAGACAAAGGAGATCATTACATGGAAGACAAAAAAAAATACCACAAGTGACTAATATTTGAACAGAGACAAAAAGTGCAATATTGGAATATTCAATATTCAATTTAAACCAAGCCAATTTTGGTGAATTCAGATCACAAAGACATTTTTTTACATTTATTAAAAGGGGATGCACATCAATGCCAATCCAAACAGTACACGTTGCTTAGAATGGGGACCCTATCATGGATTTTTCAGATTTGTTTAGCAACAGGCATGTGTAATAGTCATCTGACACTAAGCAACAACTTCTCAGCAGCTCAATATTCTTGCTAATGCTGCCCCACATCAGCTGTCACAGGCCTGTGCACAAGTGAAGAGAGCCTTGCTTCAACAAGACGTTTTACAGGGTTTCACCCAAAGGTGGTGGTGTTTTACATCAAAATGTCTAATTCTACCCATCATAGCTGTATGTAAATATAGTAAGGGAGTGGTCCCATAACCAGAAGGTTTGGAGCTTAGTGATCCATGAGCACACTTGAGCTTACTCACCTGGCCCAGACCCAGTAACCATGTAAATGCAGCTTTTTACCATATTAGTGGCAAGCGTAGATGCATGCATGGTTTGCACAGGATGGCTGATAAGTACAGTGCAGTGCAGACTCACTGTTCTGTGACTGTGGCTTTTGTATGAAGACAGTGTCTCTGTTGGAAGCACTCCAGTCTGACTGGCTGAAAACCCAACATGACCTCAGCCTTTAGCTGCGTTTGTTTCACAGCACTCATTCATGCCACTGCACTCTCCTCCAAGGCCTCCAAAGATTTGTCTTCAGCAAATAAAGGAGATTTTAGTCTGAAGATTTAGTTATCCTGCATCATTTTGCCTTTCTGAGTGTCATTTAAGAAATAAGAATAGCATTCAAAAGTCAGATCGATTACATTATTCAAGTAGTTATAGCCTGCTTTAAAAAAAACACACACCTAATTATCCATACTGACTCTCAGAGTGGCATTTGCCTTTACTGTATTTGAGTATGTAAATGGCTCATTTGATTGTTGTTGCTGGTTTCAAATTTTCTATTCTGTTCAGGACACCAGGAGAGGAATCTAATATGCAAACAAATGTCTGTGTGCAACAATACAGCCACAAGGAAAGAAAAATAAACAATATAACTATAAATAACTATTTGAATAGTTAGAATATTACTTTACTCCAATTGTGCTGTGCCTTAAAATGGACAATTTCCATCATGCACAGAACACCTCAGTAATGGTAACCACTCGAGACATGAAAAAATCCATACCCATAATTGGGGTCTGGCTGACTGCATGTATGCTCTAAACAATTAAATGACCTCATAGTCATGCACTGCTCTCTTATCACAGGCTCTGATTTTTCAAATGGCAAGGCCCACAGTTTTTTTTTATTCCCTGCAGCTGGCCAGTGCCTTAGCTGGGGCATGACACACACACTCAAGGAAGAATGTTTTGGTTATGGTTAAAAAATGTGCCAACTCTGAATATATATCAGAGCGCTACAATGGCCGCTTTAATTACAATCTGAACACACAACTGCATGTTCACGCCAGGGCAAGACAAAAGAGCTACTCACGGCCTCAAATCAGACAAAGCCTTTAGCTGGATTTGGCTCAAACAAATTGGCGGGATTTAAATATTTTCCAGCCTGAAATAAACAAAAACTGTGAGATGGTATTACAGTGGGAGCATTACAACATCTCCTGTCTACACATCAGATTAGATCTGGAAGAAATCAGGGCCTCAATTTTTAACAATTCCTAACTTAATATTATACATTTTAAAAAAGTACTAAAAATATTACATACAAACAGAACCCTCCAAGTACTTTGTGTTCACTTGACCTCACAACATTCTTAACTGCCCACAGTTAAAAATTGAGCTAGAGGTAGTATTTGTTAACTGTCATAACTGGCACAAAGTTCAACCTCTTCTCTGTCCTGACACAAATGAACGAAAGTCAAATTATTTTCTCGCTTATTATTTACGCCACAAATGGTAGGAGCATTATTCAGTCACCAAGGTGTAATTGTTGGCAGGACTTGTATGTGCTGCTCTGGCTTGGTTGAGGTTCAAGTATCTCAGTAATGTGAAAAGGCTGTACAATTACTACAATTATAAAAAAAATCACTTTAGTTTAAATCTTTCTTTCCACACTTTGCAGGTTTTAAAAAAACAGTTTAATTCTATTGTAGGGCTGCAAGATTAACTGCAATTGAAAATGAAATTTGGATAGATGCAATTAGCAAAGGGTGCAGTTTTTGAAGTAATATAATTTAAAATATCCTCTCTTATTCTCTGTTCTATAGGTTAAATCTGTACATGTTCTGACATGTGATACTTTTATTAGTTTGTCAGTTCATATTTCAGTCTTTTTGTCAGTTCCTCTTGGCTCGTTTAGAATATGAACTTTGAACAGAATCCTATTATTAAAACATAAATCACAAATCTAAAAGCAATAGCAGTGTTTATCAGAAAAATAGCAATGAAATATTTTTCCCAAATCATTCAGGCCTACTCAATTTTCAGATCAATCAATTCAAATTACTTTTCATTTGGTTTTAAGATATTCAGTCAACCTGCTCTTATGACTCAATCAGTCCAATGCTGTAGTTAGTAAGTCTTCCCCCAGTCAGTGTGCCCTGTACTAGCTAGTCCAAATGTTACTGCATCCTTTCATCACTTCCATTATGATGTACAAGGGGTCTCAAATTGGCTCTTTGACAAACAGGTCTGCTGCCATGACCCTCCACAAGGCGCACCCAATTACAGAGATAAAAATAAACAGCCTCTCATGTGATGTGATAGTGTGACCATATGGCAAGCTAAACTCAACATACCAGGGTCACTCACGAAGCAATGCTTTCTGCTGCTGGCTCCCCCTGAACATGGGCAGACAGCTGAGTGCTCCAGGTCAAATGGCAGGAAGTTCAAAAAACCTATGTTTGTCAACCACTCAACGCGCTGCCAGTTGCCTCCAATGAAGCAAAGAGGAAGCGCTTTACAGTAGCAGCCCTCCAAAAGCATAAGCAGGTCTCAGGTTACCTCCACTTTAAGAGCACGACTCTACAAAACAACACAAGAGCAGGAGAGTGCAGTAGCCTCTGGGTTTAGTGCTCATAATGTAAAGCATCTGACTTTAGCCTCCACTTCGACCGACTGTAAAGCTGGGAAAAGAACAAAAACATGCAGGAAAACCAACGACAAGGTCACCAAGTAATAAAGGGCCACTGGGTCATTGGATCTACTGTTTTACATGAGCCCCGAAAGGAATTCAACACATATCTAATAATAACACAAGTGTTGGCTGCCATAGATTATTAGGATGCGTTATATTTGGGCCAGAGAGAGGACTCTCTAGCAATAAGTTCATTCATGTAATATAAACTTACACTTGAATTGTTGACAAACTTACTCTGTACTAAACAAGATTGTTGTACAAGCTTATGTACAACAACAGCACGCAGTTTGATTTAACAGCCACCTCTGCAGAAGTACCATCCCAATGAACAAAGTCAGGTTTATTAAACGATGTAGAAATGACACCATGATGGCACTGGCACATTATCAGCAGCGCACGGACAGACTGATACTTACTCCGTTATAAAAGGCATTTAGCCAAAATAAAGACACGAAGTGACACTGACACCTAACCAACCAACCAGGTGGTCGCCAGACCGAAATGTGGCCAGCCTACTAAGCTAGCTAAGCTGGCTAACAGCACAGCTAACTAATGCTAGCATAAGGTTTGAAATAGGTTACCAATTAAATGATAATCCATCGTACAAAGGGAGGAAAGGGGATTGTAGCAGGTTGCAGACTCTTACCTTTAGAGTACAGAGATTTGGGAGAATTAAGGTCGATATCCGTGCTAAGGAGAGATATAAAATCAGAGGGCATCGCAGCGCTTCATCGAGGGGAGGGGAAGCGGACACTCTTTAGGAGAAACCACCGACTCACCCCCCGTCCAGTATTTTCTGCGATCTATAAACGGAATGTTCACTAACTGTGAGGACGCCAACATTGAAACAATCTAAAAGCAACGGATGGAGCCGTCCCGAGCCTAAACGCCATCCAGTGTTGGGGCTCACGTTGAGAGGCAAGGCAGGAGGCACAGGCAGCAGACGTGAGGGACACACAAACACACACTTGTCTCCACGGCTCAGCCCACCTCTCATCCCCGCCCACCAGTCCTGCACATGCGCAACACACCTCAGTGCCATGCAGCTTCAGTCCCATGAACACACGCTGCACAGATTGAAAAACAACACTTACTTCTAGTGAATTTGTGAAATCTAGAGATGAAGCCCCTATATTTTCTGCTAAATGCATGAACCCTTGAGCTTTTGAGTATGCTGTGATCAAAATAATAACTGAAGCTGAACAGTCCTGCAAAAACAACATTTCACTTACATCATTACTAAATTCTCCATTGTTCAAGTTGCCAATAGTCATTTAGGTGTTCTAACTTTTGTGGTGGACGGTCTGCCACTTGCTTTGTCTCCATCACAGTAAGATCAAAATGCATATTTCAAAGCAATAAAACATCAATAATTAAATGTAAGATACATTTTATTGCCTTATTGCAGGTGTCTCCCAACCCCCTGCCAGAAAAGTTGCAGAGTGCACCTTTAAAAGCCCAATTCATAGATATACAATCGGAGCCCCATATTTCATCTGCTCTCTACCAGGTTACTGCCAGAACCTGCCAGGGTCAACTATTCATGGGTTTCACCTTTCTAATTATAGATTATATTTTTAGGACTTTTGTCCAATTCAAAAGATATATTTTGTTTATTTCTATGGCTAGAATTTCATCACCCTGAAACCCTGATAACCAGCATGCCGTATCCTTTAGTCGTCATTTAGCCATAGTTCACCAAAATAACATTTATCATGTCATGAATTTATATTAGTCATTATCATAAGATAAGATAAGATAAGATAAGATAAGATATGCCTTTATTAGTCCCACGGTGGGGAAATTCCAGTGTTTCAACGCACAGTTCAAGAACAGCAGGAAAATGGAACATGCAATAAAACAAGATCATAGATAATGGCTAAAAAAATAATAATTTAGAAATAGACTTAAAGATAGACTCTAAATTTGTTCCGGTGGAGCAAAAATATAAAATACAAAATATCAAATATAAAATACCAAAAAAAAAAAAAAAAAAAAAAAAAAAAAGGTATAATAAGATTTTAAGTTCTTATTATAAATCCATGGTCACTACTTTCCATTTCCTTGTAGCCTACTGTCAGTCAGTCAGTGGAAATCTGACGACGCAGTGCTAGGACTCCATTTCCCATGCGCCTTTTCGACAGTTGTCACAGTGTTGTTGCGGAAGTGCTCAGGGAACCCGCCACACTGTTCACACTGTTGGTGTTTTCGATACTCGGTCTCCGTGTGTATTTCTTTACTTAACGAACTTAACGTACATGTCAGCTTTGAAGTATTCGGGTATGGACGACACGGACAGCGAAGACGAGTTACCCCCGGGATGGGAGGAGAGGTCCACTAAGGATGGATGGGTTTATTATGCCAAGTGAGTAATGCACCTGCTCTCTCCACTTTTCCTAACTAGGGATGCACCGATACCACTTGAAAACCGATACGAGTTCGAGTATAATCATTTCTGTACTTACCGATACTGAGTACCGATACTGATACTTTAACCCCCACCCCCATGAGTGCGTTTACATGCACATCAGTATTTATTTATTAGCCATATCTCGGTTATGGGAGTATTCAGGATATGCTGTTTACATGATCGAATGTAGTATCCCATTCCGGTTTCTCATAACCGGGATACTGGCTTAATTATAAAGAAATCTGATGGTAGGGAGGACACACAGCCACGTTTTTATTTGGGTTTAACCTGTTAGTGGGAAAATGGCATAGCTAACAGTTACTTTGATTTCCCCATTTAGATTCAGTACATGTCATACATTTATTGTCTGGTTTAAATCGTGTCAGCTGCATGCGAGTTTAATTAGCCCTGTGCATAACTTTTCGTAAAGTTATGACAGTTTAGTCAGTGCTTTATTACATGGTAATACTAACTTGCTACCCTGACCACTATGCAAAATCAAGTTCTCATTGTTCTACTGCTGGCCTAGGTTCTATATTAAACAAAAACTGATTCTTGTGAGGTGTTAGCCATATTAGAATATTATTACCTCATCAAAAACATACCCAGATTTGTGTTTTGTTTCATTCACGCATGTGTAATATTGAATTGTTAGTTTGTCTACATCACCACAGCTCAAAATGCTCCATTACACCTTGCAATATTGCAGTGGTAGTTTTCAAGTTAACCACTACCTTTTTAGTTCTCTAAAGATTGGCAATTCGAAGTGTAAAATCTTTTAAACAATTGGAATGAAAGTGTATGGAGTTTAAAAACACAGTGGAGCACTTCCTGTATTACCACATGACAAGGTTTTTTCTGATTGAGAGGTGAACAAATAAATATGCAGAGTTAAACATGTGTGAATGTGGAGGACTATGGCATCCCCTCTGCTTAACATTAAGCTCTTTAACAGAAAATGAATTGCTTCCTGAGCTGTATGTTTCCCTTTTTTCAAAGTAACTTAAAGTAATCTGTAATCTCATTACTTTTGAAATAAAGTAATCAGAGTAATAACTAGATTACTTTTAGAAGAAATAATCAGTAGTCAGATTACTTTTGCAAAGTAATCTGATTTCAAATCATGAGTCAGGAACATGTTTTAGTTTAAACTTGTAGCCTCGCTCACTTAGTCCTTTCTGTGATATTGCACCATGACACAAACATCTACCTGGGATAGTGTCATGCAGTTGTTTCCTTATAGTTCTCCAATCTCAGACCACTAATATCATTTTTATTACTCTTGAAAATGCATCATGACAGTGAATCAAGTGTCTGGGATAGCGTCAGGCAGTTGTGCCTGATTGGACGAAAAGAGGTGATCTTGTCAGTAGCTTCTGTATTAATAATTACTTGATGTAATAGTAAATGTAATAGCAGACCACATTTTTTCTTATTTAACTGCTTTTACTATATGATGCACAATGTAAAAAGCATTTATTTTGACAAGAATACATTTAAATCAGGTACATGCCCTTTAACTGAGCTTTTTGGCTGCGTTCACACTTGGTCCTGTTTAGTCCTAATGTAGCTGATCATGGTTTAGTCCAGGTTTGGTTATGGATTTAGTCCAGATTTAGTCTTAGTTTTATTGTGGTATGTCCAAGTATGAACTCAACCTTAAACTAATATTTTTTTAACTATATGCTAATTATTGATTTCACTTTCCTCCAAGTCATGATGATATGAAGACCCAATGGGAGCATCCCAAGACTGGAAAGAAAAAGCGTTGTGCTGGAGGTTTGTTTTTAGCATTTATTTCTGTTGTACTTGTACAATATACGTGTTACCTTCGTCAATGATTTTTTTAAACTCCACATTCAGTAAGTAATTGTTTTTAAGTAAAAGAGAAGAATAAATGTCAAAAAATATTTGGAGGTGAAATTGTCCCTTCCAGATCAAAAATACTTTCAGACCTATCCCATGGCATCTGTGTCATAAGGCACATGGTATGAGTCATAATATTGGCTTTGGGCAGCTGCAGAAGCACTGTTTTTTAATGGTTGATGAATGAATTGGTAAACGTTTAATAGAAAAGAACACATAGAATGCAATACTGGGTCGACTGCACAGCAGCAATGCACAATCCCCAGTCTAGTTTTTGACACTCACCTTTTATTACTATTACAGTATCCTGAAAATGTCTACTCAAGTTATTTAATATAATAATAAAAGACAAACAGTGACAGTGGCAAAGCATCTCTAACAATCTCATAGTGTCTTTTATGTTTTAATTTTTGTAGATTTACCGTATGGCTGGGAGCAAGAAACTGACGAAAAGGGGCAGATCATTTATGTGGAGTAAGTAATCAGGAAGTAACACTTTGAGAAGCAGCATTAATTTTGACAAGAAATTACAACTTTAGGTTTAGTTTTAATCTTTTGATGAAAAATATTTGTAGTTTTAGTCAATATTTAGTTGACGAAAATGTAATGCAAATTTAGTCGACTAAATCCATAATAGTTTGTTTTAGTCAGACAAAAAAATTCTATCTATTAATTTTAAATATGTTATGTATTTTACATTGCATTGCATTGCTTCATGGGACATGTACAGACATGCTCCTGGGATGCTGAGTTTGTTTGGTCTGGGGTGGGGCTCTGAGACTGAAAATTTAATCTAGTCCCCACTCCTTTCTATTCATTAATTTTTGTTTAGTTTTTATTATCTACGTACTTTTAGTCATAGCTTTAGCCAACAAACTTTAATATTAGTTGACTTTTAGGCATTATGATTACTTTTTGTTTGTGTGAATCATGTTTTTAATTATTTTTTGTTAACATAACATTGATAATAACAAAAACAATGAACAAAATATTGTAGTAGATGAAATAAATACTGCTGTGTAGATTGTATTACTGAAAATGTTCCTTCTGGGATTTGTAGTCATATCAACAAGAGAAGCACCTACTTTGACCCGCGGCAGGCCTTCACAGTGGAGGACGTGGTGGTGAAGCCCAAACGCTACGATGGAAACTCGTCTGCTCTGGAGATCCTGCAGGGGCGTGACCTCTCCGACAAAGTGGTCGTCATCACCGGGGGCAACGCTGGCATCGGTGAGTGTCTGAATTTTGAAACTGGATTTATAAGTTCATAGCTGAGATTTCACTTCCACATTGAATTCTAAGAGTTAGACTTTAATTATGATTGCATAATATGGGGAAATAGCAAAATTATCAATTAATCTAGGGGTGTCCAAACTTCTTTATTTTTACTAAGGGCCATATATTCAACATACAGTGCATCCGGAAAGTATTCACAGCGCTTCCTTTTTCCCACATTTTGTCATGTTACAGCCTCATTCCAAATTGTATTAAATTAATCTCTTACCTCAAAATTCTACACACAATACCCCATTATGACAATGTGAAAAAGTTTTTTTTTTTTTTTACATTTTTTGAATTTATTAAAAATAGAAAACTAATAAATCACATTTACATAAGTATTCACAGCCTTTGCTTAATACTTTGTTGATCCACCTTTGGCAGCAATTACAGCCTCAAGTCTTTTTGAATATGATGCCACAAGCTTAGCACACCGATCTTTAGGCAGTTTTGCCCATTCTTCTTTGCAGTAATTCTCAAGCTCCATCAGGTTGGATGGGAGACGTCTGTGCACAGCCATTTTCAGGTCTCTCCAGAGATGTTCAATCGGATTCAAGTCTGGACTCTGGCTGGGCCACTCCAGGACATTCACAGAGTGGTTCTGAAGCCAATCCTTTGAGACCTTGGCCGTGTGCTTCGGGTCGTTGCCCTGCTGAAAAATGAACCTTCGCCCCAGTCTGAGGTCAACAGCGCTCTGGAGCAGGTTTTCACCCAGGATATCTCTGTATATTGCTGCATTCATTTTTCCTTCTATCCTGACTAGTCTGCCAGTTCCTGCTGCTGAAAAACATGCCCATAGCATGATGCTGCCACCACCATGCTACTCCACAGAGGAACGCTGGAGCTCTGACAGAGTGACCATCGGGTTCTTGGTCACCTCCCTGACTAAGGCCCTTTTCCCCCGATCGCTCAGTTTAGACGGCCGGCCAGCTCTAGGAAGAGTCCTGGTGGTTCCAAACGTCTTCCATTTACGAATAATGGAGGCCACTGTGCTCATTGGGACCTTCAAAGCAGCAGAAATGTTTCTGTATCTTCCCCAGATTTGTGCCTCAAGACAATCCTGTCTCGCAGGTCTACAGACAATTCCTTTGACTTCATGCTTGGTGTTTGTGCTCTGACATGCACAGTCAACTGTGGGACCTTATATAGACAGGTGTGTGCCTTTCCAAATCATGTCCAATCAACTGAATTTACCGCAGGTGGACTCCAAAGAAGCTGTAGAAACATCTCAAGGATGATCAGTGGGAAAAGGATGCACCTGAGCTCAATTTTGAGCTTCATGGCAAAGGCTGTGAATACTTATGTAAATGTAATTTCTTAGTTTTCTATTTTTAATAAATTCAAAAACTGTCAAAAAAAACTTTTTCCACATTGTCATAGTGGGGTATTGTGTGTAGAATTTTGAGGTAAGAGGTTAATTTAATACAATTTGGAATGAGGCTGTAACATGACAAAATGTGGAAAAAATGAAGAGCTGTGAATTTTTTCCGGATGCACTGTATTTGAAGTGGAGGGCCACAGAGTGGTGTCATTACTGGGAGTCTTTGAAATGGATGCATATAACACAGCTTTGATAGAGCCATCGTACTTTTAATAATACATGAAACATTCATTTTAGGCCTGTATCATAATGCAATGTGATGGTATTGACGTTGTAGAGGCAGAAATTAAATGTGCAGTTAAAAGTACTGCCTATGATCAATTAAGCAGCAGCCCAACCAAAATTTGTCTGAGGGTTGCATTTGGTCCCTGGTTTAGGTTTGGGCACCCCTGATCTAATCAGTCTGAAGGTAATCCTAAAATAAAAACAAAACCACAACAAAATGTTATCACTTTTTAAAATATTATTGAACACTATTATTAATGTTAATTTATTAAAATAATTTCTTAATTCAACATTTTTATGTCACAAACAGCATAGTCTTGCTTGGTAAAGAATTAGTTGAAATCTCATGGTACACATATCTCACTATTACCTAAACCCACAATCTATATATATATATATATATTTGTGATTATGCCACTAGATGGTGCCGTTGTACACTCTGTAAACTGTCATTGCAAAGGCACATCACTGGGCCACGCTCCCTTCCTTCCACATCCAGATATCCATCAACATTAGCATCCACAATGATACATTTAGACTCAACAAATCACTGCTTAATACCCAACATGATTGTATTGAAGTTCATTAGCGGGACTGAATTGGATGTCATTGTTAACCATTATGAATAGTGGTCCATTTGCACCTAGCTAATGTACGCCTCACTATATAATGACCTGGAAACAAATGCATTTCTTCTGTGCTTTAGTATAAATTAGGACAAAAGTGGCCATTTGTTTGCACCGAGGGTTTTGTCTGGGACTGATAATGACAGCATGGAAAAAACATAACATTGTTAATTAAATACTTTGCCCCATAAATGTCAAAACTGTGCAGATATCACAAGTAATCAAAAAGGCGTTAATGATTGCCACAAACCACCACTGTGTGCCACATTCTCCCCTCTCTTTCTATAATACTTCTTTTAAGACACATTCCAACTCAAATGGCGGCTTTCAAAATTTATTCAACTCAGTTTCCAGTTGAAATAATCTAATGCTGAATTAATTTACATTTTGGTCCATGAATAAGAATGTAGTCATGTACTACATTTAGTAAATCCACTTACCCATGTCATAATGGGAACAAATAACTTGATGACAGAACCATTTTAGTTTTGCTCCAAGTTAGTTCCTGAGGGATTTAAGTGCACATATAACCTGCAGCCACTGTCCAAGAGTGGGCAATGTTCACCCAAACTTTACTTTTCCACTAAACAACACCTGGAGGCTTTCCTTCTGGCAGGAAACTATTCAGAATTGACGTTTAATGACAACATGAACAATGCAGCACTTACTTTTACAGTCTATGCACACACACTAATTTAGACTGATTAAGAAACCTTATGTAAATTGTTTTCAGTACATTCAAATTAAGGTATTTGTAGTAACCACAAGAGGGCAGAAGAAGCCCACGTTTTTGTCCATCTCAAACTAATTGTTTAGCCTTACATCTGCTGTTTATTCCACTTCAAAACACACATTATGAAAACTGTTATCAAATAACATACTGTAATAATGTAGTATTTGTAGAAGTCAGCTTTTCTTCAAATCAAAAATACCAACACTGACTGAGGACATCTATAAGAAATTTAAATGGTTAATGAACTCATATTAACATAACCTTTGTTTTACTCTGGCTCTTATTAAATATGCGCCCACATAATTAAGTGCATTGTAATCATAATTGCTGCTCCTCGCATGCTCCTTTGACATTTCTCCGGTAAAATGTGGTTATGCCAATTGGTGGGACCCACTTAGCATTTTAATGGCATCAATAGTGTTTTAATCCCAGTGTTAAGGCTATTACCATTTTCCTCAATACTCATTCTGGGGCGCAGGAAATGTGACACTTTTATTAGCAATGCCACAATATTATTTAATTAGCAAATTTACATCTCAGCCCCTCAATTCAGCCCCTAATGCGCACGAGCATGAACCAGTCCGCGCATACATGAGTTTATTTATGCGTGAAATGTAATAGTGTACATTTGTAACCCACTGGGAGGCAGGGAAGGTAATACGCTTTGTCTCAGACCGGCCAAAGTGACATCAGTCTTCCTCTGCGCATGCTATTGTGAATTAAAAACCAGCACTGGCTTGAATGGTGTTTTTAATTGTGATAATGGAAATGAATGATTGTGGCCTGTTTTGTCCTCCTCTCTTCTCCTCTCTCTCCGTCCCTCCCTCTCTTCTCAAAGGCTGTTTCGCTGTGTATAGACCCCGGCCGTGTTCACCTGGACCCAAGCATTGATTCTTAAGTGACTTTGACCCAGCACAGAGCCTCCTATCCATCCCCATTACACAGCCTTGCTCTGGCTCTAATTCCCCTTCTATCAACTAACTCTTAGGTTATTTACTGGCCAGGAGTGCACGGAACACTTGTCCTTAAAGGGCCATTGTCGCACTGGGTCTGCCTGACTTTTATGGTCTTTTTCTGGTCTGCAAAAATCTCAAGAGCATTTTCTAAAATGCATGGTTGTTCACCTATTGCAAAATTTGCTCTGGAATGATATTATGATCCTTCATTTGGTACTTGATTTTCCAAAGAACTGTATAAATGCGATAACTTGTATTACACTTCTGCAACATTATTGAAAACTGTCATGAAAACATTACATATGTGCTTAAACTAATCCAATCTATGCTATGGCTGTGTAATTTATCAAATTAAAAAATATGTCACAACCAAATCACAATGAATCACCTATTTAGAATGATCCACACTTGCAAAACCACTTTTCTATTCTACACATTTCTAATTCTAAAATGCCACAAAGCATTGTTAACAAACTATGTAAGTTCTAATCATGTGGAAAAAATGCTGATTTCAATTAGGAACCAAATAATTGTGATTTTTGCCATTATTGAGCAGTGTTAATTTACCCCCAAAAAATGTCTTCATCACCATTGCATATACACTCCTAATGTAAAGCGAGGCAGATGTAACATAAATCAATCATGACTTGAACACATCTCAGACCTAGATTTCAGAAAATGTTATGTGGCGTCAAAAGAAATTACATTTGGATTAAATCACGTCATTAGTGTAAAAATGGAAACAAACTGCAGAGTATGATGACAAAGACGTTAAAGGCAGTCAGAAATACACTTTTAATTTATAACCAGGCACAAAGCAAAATACACAATATTATTAGTACATATTAGTACATTATAAGTTGTGCTACATTTGACAGTCTTTGTCAGTGCCAAGACAAATGCTGATGCTGTGAAATCCTCCAACCTCTGCAACCAGGTGACACAAATTGATTATTACACAAAACTTTTAGGACTGCACATTTTTAGCAGAATTTATAAAAGATACTTTAAAAAGATTCATTATTTTGTTAGTTTCTCCTTTATAGCATTACATTTTTTGCATAATTAAAAGTGGGGGTATTATGCAACATTTTTTTTGAGCTATGAAAAAAATCATGTTATAACGTTGTTCCCTCATCAAAAACATGCTTGAAGAGGTTTTACTTGTCATTGATGTTTTAATTTAGCAATCTCTCCTGAGTCCTTTTCAAACCCTCCTTAACTGTACCTGTAAGATTCTGTGCAATGCTCAGCCCACAAGCCTAAGTCACCCATGTTCCCACAGGACAGTTTTCCATAAAAATACAAAACATGATACAAAATTGTACACAGCCACTGTGCACATCATTAGCGGGATGCACACTGATTGTGCTGTGATAGCACTCTGAAGGGGAGTGAAAGTGAAACTTGTAAAACAGGTTCATACATTGTTTTCGGTGAATATAGCATTTTCAAAACAATTAAAGGTATCTGATCTAAATATGTTATGTGTTAGCAGTTACACCATAAAAGTAAAATCCCCCCCTCTTGTCTTTCTTCCGCCTTTTTATATAATGTCATATTTATTGGTCTGTTGTTGCATGTTGATATTTGTATAATAGACTAAATCCCATTGCTCCACTCAATCTACAAAACACTCTCAATCCCACATTGTATTTTTATTTAGGCACACAAGGTTAATGCTGGAATAAGTAGCACAGAGAAGTCCAGAGACCCACGCTGGGAATAGAGAGGATTTGATATGGAAAACTTGTATCTGCTATCCCTGTTAGTGTTCTAGTGGCATTCGTATTCATGAAAGACTAACGCTGTCCTGCGTTTGCCTTGATCCGTCTGTTGTTTGCAGGATTAGGGACCAGACCGCCGCTCCTCCTCTCCCCTCTCCTCTCTTTGCGCACGGAGATCCCCAAGTGTATCGTCGCGCAGATTAAAGTTGGAGCCGAGCTTTGTGGCTGATCATTAGATTGAGGTAGATTTGTTAAGCATAACTGCTATCAAATTGACTGCAAAGCCCCGGTATTTACTGCACTGCTGTTTATGAATAAGTCCAACACACTCACACTTGCGCGCACACACTTTTTAAAGAGGCATGCAACGATGCAGTAAACTCAAGCAGAGTGAGAGGAAGGATGCATTATTCATAGTTGGAGGAATTAGATGGATATAAAGATGTTTCGGGTAATATGTGCATGCAGTGTGGCCTTTTCTTAAAATGGGGAGTGAGACCTCGGGGTGACGTCTTGAGTAAGTCTTTGTTTATTATGGGCACATGAGGGATGCCTTCAGATTTTGTGTAAGGTGCACCATTCAAGTCCAGTTATCATTGTCATGTCAACAACAACAAAGCACAGACAAGTTTTTAATAATACTTTTCTATTCGGTTTTCATAACTTGGGCTGTATTCTTCCAGTTGGTATGCCGATTAATGACGATGGCGATGGCAAAAGGAGAAATTCAGTTTGTCAACTGGACAAAAGTTATTTGGTCGAATACGTTTCGCAGCTCATCCAAGCTGCTTCTTCAGTTCTAATCAGTCGATGGTTCTTAGTTCCGTGGTTCTCAAAGTCTGGCAATCCATCTGCAGTTCTAACATATAATTTAGAATCACTTTATTCTACTTTTTTGTCCTCATTTTGGTTATACTAGTAGAACTAGTATATCAGTTGTGTTGTTCTATTTTAAACCTGGTTTAGCCCTAGGTTAGAAATAAAATAGTCTTATTTAGATCTGGTTTAGATCTGGTGGTACTCAGAAAGCCAAATATTTCCTTTGATGCTGTTATCCTATATCAGTCCTTTGAAGGATTGATATGGCAAACAACAGCAAAAAGGCAAGAGTATATAGTGAGTTATATGAAGATTTAGGACTTTTTTACATACATTTTCTAGTACCTTTCTGTGTAAATATTGTAAATACATATTTTTTGCAGAACCCCCTGTGCAAGTGCAGTCTTGTGAGTGTAATTTGAGTCAGATCATAGATATAAAAAAGTTTTAAGAGCTTTTGCCCTGCCCCGTTTTTAGACGACTAATCGATCGGCAGGACCTGTCTTCAGTCGACTAATCAACTATAACTAGGGCTGTAGGGCTGTAGTCAACTATAGTATAAGACAAGGTGCAACTAGTGCTGCAATTAGTGAGTGCTTCATTGATAATAAGTGAGCAATATTTTTTTTAATGGTTAACAATGCTGCTGATTTCTCTAGTAGTGTAGCTAGGGGCAGTTTAAGCGCTCATGCTATCACTGGTGAAGGTGTGGACAAGAACACCTCCTGGTTTCAACTATACAAAATAAAAGCAATGTTGGAAGTGCACTGCGTAACATTTCTAGTGGAGAGTCCGTCACCTGATGTCTCCATGGGAATGTTATTGCTTTGTCTAGAATGTTCTACAGTATAGATTACAATGGAGACAAGCAGGTTACAGCACAGATTTGTCGAGAGTATTCACAGAAGGATTATTATTGTATTTTTGAGCGATAGAAGCACCCGTAATGAATAAATTCTAGATGAATATGTTTAAAGTCATACCACGGAACATTCCAGGGAAATCAATAACATTTCCATGGAGACATCAGGTGGTGGACCATCCATGGAGAAATGTTATGCAGTGCACCTTTAAGGAGAGTGCTGTGCCCAGGCTCCCTTCTTCAATCTTGGTCAGGTGTCCCGTACTGTAGAATGTTTCTGTTGTGCATGTGTTAGGGTCATGGAGACACAGGAACACTTGGGTCCAGGTAGGACATGTAAACTCCACAGAAAACCCACACATTTGGGGAAACTGTGTGTACAAAATACGTTGTGCTCATTCTTGTACCATTTAACAATCTCATACAGTCAAGGTAAGATTGTCTATCTGTATGTCAGTTGCAGTTAAATCTATGTGATTTGATTCCCTGCTCATCATGTGAGTGAATGATGAAATGTGTCAGTGTGTGTCTAAAAGTATCCAGGCTGTTTTGGCCTCAGGCTCCAGTTTGTTGGGAGAGATTCAGCCACTAGTTTTTTTTAATTACACTGTCCCGGTTCGTGTAGTTTGGTCTTCTGTGTTTATGCTATGTTTGTAATATCCAGTCTCACAGCACAAGACTTCTGCCATGCTCTGTCTGATTCCAGTGGCAGCGTCTCCTCTGTTTTCATGTGGGGGAGCGGAGGAGAAGCGTGATACCCGTCTTTAAATAGTCAAGAATTGCACCACACTGGTATAGCTTTAAGTAACAGCAAGTAGCCATTCAAATGTTGAATGTGGTTACCGTTTAAAAATTATGCATACCCTGTTTTGTTACTAATATCTAAACCTAGTACTTTTTTCACTGTCCACTTGGCCCTCTCCTCCTCCCAGGGTACTCCTGTCTTCCGTAAGCAAATCGAAGGAGAGTTTTATTTTAAACTGGCACCCCTGATGAATGTGTTTATCGGCTACGTAATGAGAAGCAGTTCTGGTTGGTTAGCCAAATTATTCAACTTTATTAACCTTGAATGAAATTTGCTATGCACGCCCAAACCGGTGCAACGTGCATGCTTGGGGGGCCAGAAGGGTTCAATAATGATTACAAAGCTAATATAATAGAAGGTGCATACTCAGATAGAGGCTGGGATACATATGTGCTTAGGCTGTAGGTAAAATAAAACGAAAGGGCACAGGGTTATTGTGTGTGCGCATGAAGTTTATAGGCCTATCCAGTTTACAGTGCGCATGATGAGGGGATAACAGTTACACTATACAGGTTTTGATGACAACTACTAAAGTGGCGCTATGGATAGTGCAAGCAAAAAAAGTTACAGTTTAAGGTGCACCTTTTCGGTTGGAGGTCAAGTTACTTTCTTGTCACCATGGAGATATTGTTAATTTGCCTGGAGTGTTTTAAAGTACAGCATTAAATGCTGCATTCATGTGGTCCTCAGGAACTCTTTTTTTCCTGAGTTGAACGCTTATACAAGTTGAAAAAAGACACAAGTTGAAAAAAGAACTTTGACCAAAACCTACTGCTCGTCTTCATCACCTGACGTCACCAACTTAAAAATCTGCTAATTTGTCATTTTATATAAGCCATTTCAGCTCTTTGACTAAAAGTAACTATTTTAGTGGGTTACTGTCAGTTATGCCTATTGAGCAATATTTGCGGAGGCAGAGCTGGCACTACTTTTTAAATAATAATAATAATGTAACGTTAAATAGATAAAGTAAACAAATAACATTTAGACTAACAACCACAAATCTTACTGGTTAGCTCTACAAATTGCTGTTAAACACTGTTAATAAGTGGACTCAGTATTATTGATGACATCAAAATCCTGACTTTCCAAGATAAAAGCACATGAATGCAAACAAGTCTGAACCCAGAAAACCACATGAATGCAACCTAAATGTGTGTCTCATGGAGTAAAGTTTGTGACACGACCAGGCCAAGTTACAGCAGTTACAGTTCAGATCTGTGAAGAGCCAACTGCGCTCAAAGTAAGAATGCATGTTTTTCAAGCCATTTGAAAAGTTATAGTAACACTTTATAATAACTGGACTTTAATTAGCCATGATGAGTTAAGTCTTTGTTCATGCTTAAGGCAAATTAAGGTGTAGTAGTTTATATAAAGTCGAATCTGAATCACATAGTGCACCTAGGTAAAATCACTTTACAATATACTTAAATATTCAATTGTTGGTATCAATAATAATAATAATAATCAATAGAAGAGTAGCAAACAGATTAGCTTGTTGTGCATGTTTTCAAGTTTTGCACCAACATACTTAAATAATCCCATCTGGTTATGTATGATGTCTTGTGGGAGAGTTTACACCCAAACAAGTCCACTCTCTACTTTATTATTCCTGAGCGCAAACTTTAAAGCTTCTACATCGCTTCCCACTTAAAATACGCCGTCACTATTTAGATACTTAATGGGCAGCAGTAAATTGTGTTAATTAGCTAGTAAAAAGCCAGTGAAAGGCAGAGTATGGCTGTGCGGATGAGCAATCGGTTGGGAACAAGACATTCAAACACGTCCTATTTTTAGAGGTGGTTTAAGTGACATTTCTTTGGTGGTTATTTCATTCAAGCAGAGAGGAGCCAGTTTTTTCAAAATTTTCCTGAAATATTCATTGTGTTGGTCAATGGATTACAACAGGAAGGGATCTGGTGTAAAAATCTCCCAAGTTACCTTGCAGCTGGTTAACAAAGCTACTGTTAATGAAGAAAGGGTTAACAGACAAAGTGCTCAGTTTCTACTCTCTACACCAGTGGTTCTCAACCTTTTTTCTTGAAGCCCCCCTTGCCTGTGTCCAAGACAAGCCAGGCCCCCCTAACCCCAAATCCTACCTGCATATACGCACTAAAAGAAAAAAGTGATTAACTACAAACTTTTATTTGCAAAAATTCTTCCTTAAATGTTATCAAGTGTATCTAACACACACACACAGTTTAATTTTTGACAGCCAAACAGAATAGGTATACCCCATTACAACAGAAAAATAATGACTCATTGTTAAGATATATCAGTATCTATATGGCTTTCTTTTCTTCTGTGTGTCAGAAATAACTGCAAGGACATTTAACTATAAATTACCTAGGCTGAATTACCTGCCCGTTAGCTGACCTGAGGATTGCCTGCGCAAGTTCAGGTCAGAGGTAATAAATACCTTAATGAATTTAAATGTGGACCAAAAATATGTTTTAATTTGAATTACACCGAATTTTGATTAGGCTATTGGGTGTGTTGTTGGGATTCTATAATTTTAATGCGCACAAATATAATTTTGGTAAAGTCACAACCTCAACGCAGACGAAATTGGGCGGACCCCCTGCGATCTCTAGCGCCCCCCTTGGGGGGGCCCGGACCCCAGGTTGAGAACCACTGCTCTACACTATGACTATGAAACTTTTCAGGTCGAGGGTATGCCACTTTCTTGTCTCCATGGGAATGTTGTTGCTTTGCCTTGAGTGTTTAAAAGTATAGTATTAAATGTATCACAAGCTTGGAGTCAAGCTTGTAATGTGACTAGGCTAAGTAACCCATTCAGATCTGTGGAAGGGCAACCCTGGCCTCTTTGGCCAGCAGAGGGCATAATACACATAAAAGTCTGCACTGTGAAACTGAAAGCTGAAATAGCGTCTTGCATGCCAATACATCATTTTGTGCTTTAAAACATGGACAATAAATCTTGTTGGTTTGTTTTCCTTAAAGCCAAGTTATATCATTCATATTCCTGTACTGCTCCCATGCTTTTTGTGCCTAATTTCATTTGTGGCCACTAAGATAAGATTACTGGAATAACCCACAAGTCTTAAAATGATCCGAATCGACTGCTGTTTGGCCAATTGTACAACGGAGCTTATTTGAGTTAAATGGCTGTTTGGATGCAGATCAGGAGGCAAAGAGAAGGCAAATAAACACGTTTAGCGACCAGGGTGGTAATGATCTTATTACACTGAGCCAATACACCTGTGTACGGGGGGATCCGGAGAGGGGCGGTGGGCCAGCCACGACAAACAAAGCGTGAAATCACTAAATCACACTCATTATTGTGGATAGCATAGGGGCCAGGATCCTAATGTACCATGAAGAGCATTCACTGCTTAATAGATATTTTTTTTCCTCACATTTTTGTATGCATTTTTCTACATTACACCAAAGTACATTCTGAATAAGTCATTTAGGCATTGTGTTCCAGGGATACAGAATGTACAGTTATTGTTAATGCAATTAACATGGAAACAACCAGGCTTCCTACTACAGTGATCAAAAGGATCGAAAATCAGATACTAATCAATACTAAAACTAGTATTGAAACTAGATACTAATTTTACCAAGTATCGATACTAAGAAAGTGACATTCACAGAACAGAAATGAACCTTTCCTAAGTATAAGACCACATAGACCAGGGGTGGGCAATTATTTTTCCCCAGGGGCCAAATGAAAAGCAAAAAATATTGTGGCTGCCAAAAGTTTTAAGTCTACTGTGGTTATTAATTTTATTTCTACGTTGAAATCAGTAAATGGCATTGTTTACAGAAGCTGGTAAGAGTATGTGTTATTATTAGGTAATGAGAGAGTGAGGTTGTTTTACAAAAACTGAATTTATTCAGTGAAATTATTCAAAACAATGGTAAACGTGAAACATTTGTAAGTCTTTTTCAGTCACATTAACCCCACAATGCTTTCTGAGTTTAACTTTCTTAACTTTCTATTAAGACACCACAATGTCTTTGTATGACAAATAATATAATACAAGATATGATTTTTGTCCAACTGCCAAACTGTGCAGAAAATAGTCAAAGTTAACATGTTTTAGTGTTTTTTTCTTGTTCAGTAAGAGAAATCTAGCTTCTGCTGAGCTTTAACAGAGGCTTCAAAGTAAAAGCACTGCGGTTTTAGTCCACGCATTATGTAAAATTTTGAAAGTAGGTTTTATTTTCTTAATTCCAAGCAACCTTTCTCGGGCCGGTCAGAGTCAAGCCGCAGGCCTTAAAATTCCCGGGTCTGACATAGACTATATATATGCCCATGGACCACTATGGAACCTGGACGACTGAGGTTATTAAAGAAAGTACTCCAGTTTCATATGGAAAATCACATTCTATTGTCTAAAAGACTGTATTTTATTATCGGTTGAGTATCGAGTCTATTCCTTAGTATTAAAATCAAGTTTGAAATTTTAGTATCTGTCAACACTATTTCCTATGTTGTCTGAGTTGAAGCTGTGTAGTGTTGTTCAAAATAATTAAGCATCTGGCAGTCTGCAGTGTTTTCTACTTCAGAATTGGGCAGTGATCATGTAAAGATGGCCCAGTAACCTAAAGCATAACATATGGTAGCAGAAGGCAGTCGACTCATGATTGGCTGTCACTTAATTGGTAAAACATTTGCACACTCACCCTAATGTCCTTGGTCCAGCCCTGCTCTCACCCATGCATACTTTCACTGTGTCCTTAAACAAGACACCCAAACCCCATCGTTGCCTCCAGAGTTTGTGTATTGATGTGTGATTGAATTAGAGAATATTTACAATAATGTAAAATAATGTGATTATTTTACATTATTATCCTGATGACATCACAAGATTCTTTGGCATTGTTTAATAGATTTTTTACATGGGCAAACCGGTTGATTAGATATAAGATATCATGGACCTTGTTAATGATACATTGTACATAACTAATGAGTTAAAAAGTGGGTATTATGCAAAATTAATTTTTTTTTAGTTTTCATGTTATAATGTTATGTTATTTTAGATGTCATCTATGCATGCTTTAGTAATTTAGCTCTCTCTTGGCTCTTTCTCGGGCCCTATTTGAACCCTCCTTAGGGTTAGTAGCCAATGCTCAGCCCACAAGCCTACATCACTCATGCTCACAAGTGTTAATATGTTTTCTGTGAATATAACATTTTCAAAACAATAAGTGGTAACATGGTGATTTCAATATGTTAATGTATTGGCAGTTAATATCCCATGGACGTAAAACACCCCCCTTTTAACCGTATTTTAGATGATGGTCGGAAATGTTGGTTAGATATAATAAGATCATGGACCTTGTTACTAAGAAAGATGTGTTAATTTGTGGAAAATACAAAACAACCCATACCTGAGTACTGGCTCTTGTCCCTCCTTTGAGTCTGAAACTCCCAGTCACCGTCAAAGTGCACACTTGTAGCTCCCTCAGCGCCTACTGCTTCTCTGGGCTTGTAAAACAGCTTGTGGCACGACTAAATCCCCCTTTTGTGTGACCCTCGTCATGTTCCTCCACGGCAGTACAACTCACTTACAGGATGCCTGCGATGTACACCTGACCAGAAACCCATTGGAGCAGGGCCCTCTATGTCTGCAACATGGGCGAGAGGGCTGGGAGAGCACCATTCCACTCTCGTTATTTCACAATTAATGTCGAGCCCTTGTTATTTGTCATGGCAAACACAAGGCTGCTGCACGTCTGCCAGTGTCGCTGCCATATTCTAATTTGTTCTCCATTATGGAAAACACTGGCGTCCATTAATTTCACTTTCATGCTTTGTACACACAACAAGTGAGGGGGGAGTGTTGTTGTTTACAGCTAGGAGGACCATTGTTCAATGGAGAAATAAGAAAAAAAGTCTCTGAATGCTTTGATTCATTTTTAGTATTTTATATTCATTTGCCTAGATTACATGTTTAACAGTAGTTATTTTAAATACCCTGTACCAGTATTTGAGTGAAATTTGTCTTGCGTCAGTACAGATATATTCTAAAGCAGCTTGTGATGTCAACATATGTCTGTTGCGTACTGTATGCATCTAATTATGAAACGTTTTATTGTCCGATAATCAGAGAGTGCACGTTAGCATGCTAGTTGATGCACTAATAAACTCATCACATTGAATAATTAGCTGCAATGCATAAGGTAAGTGAGGAATAATTTTGAAAACTGTTTAAAATGAACTGATTGTTTTGTCACATTTCTGAGATGGTAAAATCAGGTACTACACCTTTATGTTTTGTGGTGAAAAAGTTAAGGTGATCGAAGTGCAATAGGTATTCCCATTTCTTCTGCTATGAAAGTATTTGAATTTTCATGTAACATTTCATGTGAGGCAAATCCTGTGAAGTATCTTGCCCAAGGACACAACATACATAGGTCAGAGCAGGAATCAAACCAGAAACGAGGTTAATGGGCAAATACTCAAAAACCACTGAACCACTACCACAGTACTAGAAATTAATGAAACTAGAAATGTTTTGTTTATTGTGCCTTGATAATGCATTTTACAAAAAGTGTATGTAAAATTGTACAGAGGGCTTCTATGTCAAATGCCCTTTCTCTTTCCCGTTTACCTCTCCGCTCTTAAGGACTGGCACTATGTTAAAATCTTTGTAGTAAATGAAAGAAGCCTACAGCACAGATTCCTTGGCCTGCTCATGCTGCGTTGTTTTTATTTTCATTTCCATTTGGTGCCGCGAGCCAAATGATCTGCGCTCTGTGCCGCCGTCCCCTCCATTAGACCTAATAAGGTGTCATATAATTTAATTCCATGCTTGGGTTGTTGGAAAGCCCCCCCCTCCCAATCCTACAGCCATTTTGACTTTTAATAGATATTAGTCTGTGACACTCTCCTCACAATTAGCCCTCCCAGCTCTGCGTTTTAATGAAAATCAGATTAAGACATATAATATAATTACGCTTGGTATTAATCCGCCCAGTAATATAGTCCCAGTTTTTGGGGTCTGTCAAAGCGCTATAGGTATAAATGTCTGTCTTACAGTGTGGCCTGTATTTAGCCGTGACGGTATCTAAAGGACAGTAAATGTCAAAGGGAATAAAAATATTTCTAAGAAAAAAAATGAAGGTTAATCTTGTGAATTAATTCCACCGGTGGCTGGAAATGACCCATTTAGACTTTTGATTTGAAAGTGACTATTCTCTGTCTAATGTCTATCTATAGTTGTGTCATTTTTATCAAGAGCTATGGAGCCACTGATACAGTGTTGGAGAGCTTGTTTCTTATCAAGGCCTATTTCTGCTGTGAAATGTTACACATAAAGCGTGTTGTTTTGAATGTCACGTCTGTCAAATGTTCACTGACTCCTTGTTATGCCATGCCATTATGAGCCATGTTGTTTATAATTAATTCCGTCACACCAATTAGCAGTAATAAACACGTAGCAAGTGACCTCCTTTTGCCCAGCGTTTAAAGTGGGCAAAGCTAGGATCTCAAATTTGATCTCAAAAGTCTCCAACTAATAATTCAATCGGTTTCATCACTTCTGAGGGAAATGATTAACTGCGAGACCACTGGGTTACTCAATGAAAGAAATTATATGGAAAATTGATAGGTACTTGCACCACCCCAGCCCCCCGTGTCTCCACCCATTTAGATACGATGTCTGAAATCAAAGTTCTCTTTAGAGAAACTCATCTTTGAACTGCACTTTTTAATCTGTGTGCGTCTTCTAGGCTTTGAGACGGCCAGGTCCTTCGCTCTGCATGGGGCCCATGTGATCCTGGCGTGTCGAAACCTGACGCGGGGAAACAAGGCAGCCAGCTTCATCCAGGACGAGTGGGTAAGAACAGTGTAATTATAACTCCTCACATATGGTCTGCTATAGACTGTAGGGCAGCAATAGTGCACATTCTTTTCAAATATTTTTTTGTAATTTAATACACTTGCCATATGTACACTAGTACCATTATACATTATAATAATAATTTAATAATTATATATACACTGTATAAAAACACTGAAGTGGCTCATAATTTAGAAAATAGCACATTTCTGTCCCTTGAATCATCGTTTTAATACTCTTATCACAACAACGGGAGGCTGTGGGGCTTCTGTCGCTGTCCGCGGTCCTTGTCGGGGGTGGGCGCGGATTCTCCGTATGTTTTGGAGCGGACTTTGTTTCGTGTTTTCCTCGTGCAGGTGGCATCGGCACGTGCTCAGGGTTTGTTTGGTGAAGTTGTGCGTGTGCGCGTGCATGGGCGGCCGTGCCGTGCTTTGACCCACCTCCTCCAGCCGCGACTTCTCAGTTTTGTACTAGGTCACAAAGAGCATTAATTTTGCGATTAAAAAAATTAACGGCGTTAAAACTGTTTTGCGTTTACTCGTTAATAGCGTGATATTTTTGACAGCACTAATTGAAAGTTGATGGTTCAGTCCTCACAATTTTTGAATTCTTATATTATTAATTGTCAAATACAACACTAGATTTGTCCTGTTTGGATCCTTTGAACGATGGATAGTTTTAGATGACCAATAGGCACAGCTCTTATATAGTATGTGATCTTAAGGCTGACCCCTTTTGTGTTGAGAAGTGTGCGATAAACGGTGCAGGAGGGAGATGGAGAGAGGGATGCTTGAGTTAGGGCATCTGATAATTACCTGAGATTATTGCTCTAATATCGCTGCACTGGTGACGCGTTTCCAGATTTACGACTGTGGGAAAATAAACAATTGAAATGTGGCCACTGGAGCAGAAAGAATAAGCCATTAGCACTGGCTTGATTACAGCGAGCAGGACTTGAAGAAGGAGAGTGAGTGCTCGCTGCTGATACAGAGCCTGTGAGAGAGGAGGAGGGGGGAGTGAAGGGAGCCAGAGGAGATCCGCAGTGTTAAAACTCACCCAAGTCTCTAATTGAAGTATGCCCCTGGGGCTGTCAGTGCGGCGCGCCTGTGTGAAATCCACTGTACCAATCTATTAATGTAGCCGCTGTGTGTAAACGAGCGCAGTGCGAGGAGCTCTGATCCAGATACACGCCTTTGGAAACCAATGGATTGTTCCAGCTTCACCTGTCACAGGGCCGTCTAACACAGTCACACACAACAAAGAACTCTCTATTAAGGCTAAGTGATTGTTGAGGTCTTTGTCTCATTTTATAGGGGTAAGAAAGTTGCTCACTTCCAGTTGCTGGATATTTAAGGATTAACAGTTCAATCAGGCTGATTTTGCCTCCTCACATAAGCTGTTGTCATACATGTCTGAATATTCAAAATTCTACTTCTACTATTTTCAGCCCGTTTTTTGGACTGTTGATCAATTTTCTTTTTATTTTAACTAAGATTTCCTGCATTTTATGATCTAAAATAGAAAGTAAGACAGATTTTATTTTGCCTCAATGCAGCATTCATTTCTCATCTCATTTTTATGTGCCACAGTATGAACTCGTGATAAATACTGTACTTGTTTGTTGTCAAAATAGAACTTTATCACTCTGGTTTTATAACCAACATATAATAGTCAATGTGTCTTACTAGGGAAACATCACTTACCCTTTGCTCCAAAAATAAACTTGCTGCAGTTTAAATTCCCAAAGATTGGCCTGTATTTTTTGGGAAATCTTGCAGTGTTCAGCTAATGTATAAAAACCACAATATCAGAATAAATCTTCTCAGGGGCGACATTATTAATAGATTGAGGAGAAGAATAGCGAGCAGGATTAATCTGGAAGATGATGGATGAACTCCGCTTGCCTTCCCATGCTCTCGTGCTAAGGTCATTTTGATAAGCGCGCGTATTTCGGGGCCTCTCTGTACAAGGGGCTCCTGGAGTTCCCCGCTTCGCTGCCAGGAGTGGAAGCCCTGTCCTGATTGCCTGAGACCTTTGACCTCCAACTACCTGCTTACGATAACTCCAAACTGTGTGTTTTCTCTTTTACTCTATGCTCCATGACAGTGGGTATAATGACAGGTCGTAGATGGATAATTGGGAGGTCACCGGGCACATCCTTCTCAACCAATCACACCTCAGGAATTCAAGAACACATAGCCTTGCCATGTAGTTTTGAACAATAGATATCACAGAAGTACTTGTTTCTATATTTAGCCTATTTAAATTTTCCACAGAGGAGAACAGCACAGAGCCTGTTTGCCTTTGTGAGAGTTGGACTAGTTTGTGTTTTAATCATGTGTGAGGAGAGGCTTGCTGCGTTGTAGCTGCACACTGTGTTGGTGATAGCGCTGGAGCAGCCAGCCTAATCGGACCAGAATGGGCTGTGTGTGTGTGTATGGAGAGGAGAGCCCTCCAGCAGGCTCATTAGGGGAGTTTAGAGTGGAGAGCGGGGATAAACATTTACACTATGATTGGCTTTTACAATAAGCTTGATGCTGGTTGCTTTTATTGGGTTCAAAGGGGTGTGTTTTTACAGGATGTGATGGAGCTGCTGTAAAAACAGGAGTGGAGCTGGCCTGCTCGATGTGCTCAGACTAAATGAGATGCATACTGCTTCAGTGTACCACAGTGACTTGCACTTACTTTAGAGCTCTGTGGAGGCCTTCAGTTGAGTCACATTTTGTCCACAACTACTCTTGTGTTTCCCACCGCGCTGTATGCATCCATCTCTATTCCACTCGCAGTGCCGACAGGTTAAGTCGCTGGTTAACAACCAAAGTGTTGCCTGTGCGCCGCAGATGTATTTTTCCTGATTGCCTTTAAAATTCTGCTTATCTTTGAGTCCGAAGGCTCCCTTAGAGAGCTGTAATGAACTCCCCTGAGATGCAACCCACTGTTTAGTGGGGCAGTCAAGGCCCTTGGCCCTTGACTAGAATACAACTCTCATACACACGTGCCCATGGTCTTATTTAGTAATTTCACTCTTTTTATCCAAAATGCTTATTTCACCAACTGCCCTTTATACAGCTCATGCTAATGAGATGCTCTGTAAAGGCGTTAATTAGCCAGCCAGCCACTGATTGGTGTGCTTGTTGTAGTTGTGTGGGGCATGTGGCAGGGGTATTAATATGGTTGTGTACCGCTGAACAGAATTCTGTCAGGGTCTGCTCTGGAACCAATTAGGCTAAAGCCCTGAGTCCACCGAGGCCGGAGAGAACAAACCTGCTGCTCGCAATGTCAAAAAGCAGTATTCACACCAGCTACAGTAGAGAGACAGTCAGAGAGTGAGAGACAGGCCAGAGCAAGTGAGAGAGACAAATCAGAGAAAGTCAGAGAGACAGAGCAGAGAGAGTAAAAGAGACAGACCAGTGTGAGTGAGGGAGTCGGGCCAGAGTGAGTGAATGAGTGAGACAGGCCAGAGTGAGTGAAGGAGTGAGACGGGCCAGAGTGAGTGAATGAGACGAGCCAGAGAGAGTGAGTGAGACAGGCCAGAGTGAGTTAATGAGGGAGATGGACCAGAGAGGGTGAGAGAGATGGGCCAGAGAGAGTGAGAGAGACGGGCCAGAGGGAGTGAGAGGGGCAGACCAGAGAGAGTGAGAGAGAAAGACGGGCCAGAGCTAGTGAGGGAGACGGGCAGAGAGAGTGAGAGAGGCAGGCCAGAGAGGGAGGAAGATGGGCCAGAGAGTGAGAGAGAGATGGGCCAGAGAATGAGACAGAATAAAAAAAAGAGATCAAAAGACCAGAGTCTGACTCTGAGAAAGGTGTGACTCTTCGGTCACCCTCTCTCCTTTATTTCTCTTTCTCTCCTCTCTCCTCTTCTCTTCTATCTACTCTCCACCTCTGTTTCTCTCCCCTCTCTCTTTTTTCTTCTCTCTTTTCTACTTTTTTTCCCTCTCTCTTTCCCTCTCTGTCTATTTCTTTTCTCCTTCTCTTTCTCTCTCCCTCTCTCTCCTTCTCTCACCCCTCTCTCTCTCTGTCTGTGATGAAGACTGGATTAGACACACATAAAATGCTGAGCTGGTCACTGCAGCTGCCTCTGGCCTCAGGATGCTGCTCTTTTAGCCATATCCTTCCCTCCTGATTCCATGGTCTTCTTTATTTAAGATCATCTTCTGGATACCTGTTCTACAAATCTCTGTTTTAACTTTTTGCCAAAAGTTTATAAATTCAGTCCCTGTTATCTTTTTAGTATATAAGATAAATGACACAAAATGCTTTTTCTATGAACCCGTCTGCATATCTGTGGGCTCTTTTTGTCATGTTGCGGTGTTGTCAAGACAGTAGCAATAATAATTCTTGAATTCAAAAATAATAATTATTTTTTCTCTGTGGGTAATTAATCTTAAACGGTGTCTTCCCAGTTGCTTCCAGACTACACCGTTGCACAGTGGCATTTGTAGTTTGTCTGGCTCTCAGGGGAGCCACCTCACATTTTTTATCATTTACTTGTTTCTTTGTTAGTTGCCTGCAGTGTGTCTGTAAACTGGGAATAAGAAGAGCCCACCTCCCTAACTACCACCTCGCCTGAGCTGAGTAAAGAAGGATGAAGCAAATGGAGGCACAATTGGACTATGTAAATGTGATGAGAGAACAGCCTTCAGTACATTTATCCCACTTCCCCAACAAGCGACCACACAAAGCTCCGGATTTACTCTAATACACCTCGGAGAATTCCTATACATAGCTTCAGTGGCAATGCGGCGCGTGGGAATACTTTGGACTGTTAGTGTAAAGTTGAGCACCACACGGTTTTCCACTAGTAAGCATTTTGTGTGCACATGCTTATATGATTGTGCATGTATGTAATCCACTCTAAGTATAGCCTATATGCTGGGCTATGTATGCACTTGAATCCGCCGCACCCACCCTTTCTCCTGGTGTGTATTTAAATGGTTGATTATGCATTTTACATAGCTTTGGGACATGCATCACTCTTCCCAGACTGCTAATAAAGTGACCAGGGAGATGGGGAACCTAAATGAATCCTAAAGTGCCTGGCTTGCATTCCTCTTCCTCACCTCTATCTGCTTAGTTATTCGTAGTGGAGAGAAGCTGTGTAACCACCACTCCTTTCCCTCTCTCTCTCTCTCTCTCCTTCCCTCTCTTCTTTTCCCCTCTCCCTCCTCTCCTCTGCCTTCTGTCTGTCCGCTCCAGCCAGGTGCTCTGTCTTGTGATGAGGTGTGGCCGGTCCCCTAATTGCCTGAGCCACATTGAACTATGGGCAAATGCTCTGTGTGAAGGAAGGAATAATTTTGAATAAATCACATAGTTAGCCCGGGCCGCTATTTTCTGCCCAATAAGCACTTTGGCTGGGGCCGCGGCTTCACACGCAGAGGTGGTGCGGCACGATGACGGGTCACTTGCCATAGGTCATGTTGGGGAGGATTGAAATGATTTAAATGATGTCGCTGCCACAGAAGGGGGACAGGTGGAGGAAGGATGTGTAAGGCGGCACCTCTTTGTTGTTTGAAGCTGACAGGCCGCCATCACTCAGCGCTGCCTGTGAAGCGTGCGCCGTAGCCCTGGGACTAGCCCTGCTTATGATGAGTGGGGTGAGAGGTGGCATGGATCGCTTTCTCTTGCCTGCCTCACACTGCCTAACACTGCCAGCCCAGGAATGCTTTTTATTGAAGTCTTGAGAAGTGCTGACCATGGAGAGACAAGTCCAACCAGCGTCTCTTAATGTTTTAAATCAGGAGATTGGCCACTCGTGATGTGCGCTGGCCAAATAAACCCGGGCTTATGCTGCTGTGTGCCAAACAAGCAGCTAATGCTGAATGCAGGAACCATCTGGCAGCGCACTATAACATTTATCTGCTATTAGCCAGAGCTCTTTAAGCGCCTTTAGTGTAATTTGAAATGAGCAGTGTATCTGTGATCCCATGATAAAGTTCACAGCAGACACACTGGGCTAATTAGATGTAATTCTGTGTCTAGAGACTGCAGTGTCTAAGGCTCTCGGATTACACCATTCTACAGTCAAACACAAGCTGCTCAAAATCAGTTGTAATGTATCATTTTCCAAGTTTGTTCATTTGTTGACTGTAAAATTTTAAAATGGCTAATGTTTGTGATTCCATTGAATACTTTCTGATAAAGAACCTAGAGTAAGAAGTAGTTGTCATATATTAGTATATCAAAGGCCTTTCCCTATTCCTTACCCCATCTGTCAATATTAGTGACCAGATAACAAAAGGTATATCATGCTTTTGGACTGGAAGTTTTGTTTTGTAACTCTGGTGTTGACTACCTACAAATGTATTGTGTTGATTTGGTGATTTGGCCTTTGCAAATGCAGCCATTTCAATCTACCCTGACCAAAATGATCTCCAGTTCTTTTACCAGTGCAACTTTATGCCTGATGAAAGTACGGCTATGCATGTGTGTATAAAATGCACTATGACACAGAGTTAACACTGGTTTACAGCTTAATCAGTCTGCATAACTGAGCGCATATTTATCAGAGGAAAAATTCATGCTCAAAGAATCGAACCCAGGCCCCATACATCACCATCAGGCCAAACGGCGCACACACAAACAAACAGACACACATATCCACGTTTGATTAGAGCGGCAGATTCAGGCGGCACTAGATTAAAAACAACGTGTCTCTTTACAGGTCCATAAATCAAGCATGCCGCTGAGAGGGGGACTCATTTGGAGAGCGCGCGGCTGAGAGGGGGACTCATTTGGAGAGCGCGCGGCTGAGAGCTGGTGGCGTAGTTAGGCTGGGCGTGACGGATGCTTAACAGGGACGCTTTGATACGTCGCATTTTTATCTGTCTCCTTCAGTCCTGCATACAAGAGCCCAACAGTTTATTAGGTACACATATTGGGCTGTAATTTTTGGTTGCAGGAAGTGATACCTTTAATATTTATTATTTTTTTGTTTTGTTTTGACCTTTTTTCTGTATCTCTTCAAGTTGTTATTTCAGAAGTGACAGTCAAGAAATAACTGGAGAGTATAATATTCTAATCTCAAAATAATCTGTTAGAATTTTTTATAGAGGCATATCATGTGTGTTTCTAATTTCATTTGTTCAGTAATCCTTTTTGAGAGGTCATCTTCTTCCTTAAACTTTAAATTTTTCAACTTTCCACAACTGAAACCATAAAATGCTTCTCTGTGCTTTTCAGACACATATATTTCATCTCTACAAATCTTTATTATGTTATGTTTACAGTAACCATGTTGATAATTGGGGATACAATATCAGATACTTGCAATAATAGCTGATATCAATATCAGTATTTTAAAATCCATGGCCAGGCCCAAGAAAAAGAAATGAAGATAGATGCATAGAGATGCTATTTCTTTGTCTGGAATGATGTGTGGTAAGACATTAAAATTATCTATTTTGGGAGATATCATTCAGGAATTTCCAGGCAAATTTGTAAACGCATTTAAGAATAAACAGTAAAATAAAAATGCAATGAAAAAGAAAATCCAGAGAAAAGCATACACTTACTTTAAATATAATAATATCTTTGTCCAGCTCATGTGGGGTCAACAGGATCTCCTGATTAGTGTTCCCCTGCAGTAAGAGCAGCATAATGCATCCATAATGTCTCTTACATGGCTGTGTAACATAGCATTGATTTTATGTCCACCATCTGAATGAATCACTATGTTACTTATGCTATGCATGTGTTTAGCACGCGCTCACATTCTTCATTATTTGTTTCCAGCAATTCACTTTGGGCTGGGAAATATAAGCAAGGTGCATGATGGTTAATTTGTTACTGCTATTTGGGCTGTTGGCACAGTAAACAGGATTTTAATGGTCTGTAAAATGTGGTGTGGTGTGGAGGTAATGCATGGGCTCACACAAATGCAGAGCTCACTCCTACTCATTGCAAATATCCACCAAGAATGGGATGTCTTTTTTAAGCCTGCAGCTTTTATTTAATCTCTGTTATTTCTCAGCAGTCTCCACACAAAATCACACATACTCGATTTTTGACAACAGTCAGTTCATAATGTTGGTTGCTGAAATGTAATGTGGAAGTATCTATTTAAATCTACCTAAATGACCAAAACCTGAGCATAAAATAAACAAATACAGTTAATAATAATGTGTGCATAGTTCAGTGTATGATCTAAATTAGTCATTCTCACATTAGTGTTTTGTGCCCGACCTGACAAAACAGAAAAAGCAATTATTATTTTTTCTTGAGTAAAATACAAAAAAATTGTTTGCTTATTTATATTTTACTTATAATGAATTGGGGAACAGTCTTAATCTCACTACTAGAGGATGGTTAGGTACAAGTAACAAACCCTGAATTGGAAGAGGAGCAGTCATCTCAACTTGAGATTTCTCTTTTCATGGTGCTGCCCACAGAATCTCTGATCAGGGGAAGTTCTAATGAAATCATCTCCTTGCTCATCTTCATCTGTCATCTCAAAACCAGAAGTGCTCAGTTGCTTTGGTTAAACAGGGCTTTCTCATAGCTTGATAGCAGGATGACATACCTATAACCTCCACCTTCTTAAGGTTCACTAAAGATTTTTGAGGTACTGGAGCCTTATCATCATCTAGCATTTCGAAACAAAAGTGGTCACTGGCTTTTGTCAGACTATACTTTGGCTTGCTGCTTGTGTTCCTGCTTTGGTAGGATGATGGTCCTTCGGTTGGTGTTTTGGTGAGGACTGTTGAGGTGCAGCCATCGTGAGTGTCCTCATTGTCTGGTTCAAACTGGACACAGCTGCTGGCTTTTGTTAGACTAGGCTTCTTCACAGCTTTAGGGGCGAAGGGTCCTCCAACATCCACATCTGCTTAGGCTTTCCTGATGAGTGATATCCACCTCCTCATCATTGACTGGCTCCTTAAACCAAAATCTACATTTGGTTTTCTCAGTTCCTTTTTGATTTGATGGAGAGTACATCCTTTTTACATCCAACAGTTTGGGTTTGAAGAAGATGACCACAATGCTGGAGCCATGGCCAAATTCTCCTCATCTTCTGGCAGTTCAAACCAAAAGTTGCCTTCTGTGTTGGTTAGTTTGCTCTTTGATGGCATAGTGGTGTCTGAGAAGTTCTTATGTTTATCCACTGCGACTGCTGCCTCATAGTTTGTGTGTACACAAATTGACATTACATCTCATAGGAATGCACCAATCCAGCTTTTTCTGTTCAGATACCATTATTGTTACTTTGACATCTGCCGATATTCAATATTAACCGATACCAATGTAGGGATGGAGAAATATTTTATTATTAATTGCAGACAACACACAGATCTCATTATTTCACAAGTGCTGCTTTTACAACATACTCTTTCAGGGAAAACACAATGTAGTGAATACTTGTTTTACCAAAAAAGGCAGGTGCCCCAGCTTTAAAGCTACCATCTGTAATTAGATTGGCCAACCTGACCCTTTTGTTACATATCACCACTAGATGCTATTTACATTACTGCAGCCTGATAGTGTGTCAGCTTTGGCCTGACAGAAGAAGACCAGAGAACACAGATGAGCCTGCCAATAATCACAAATAATCATGCAATTAATTATTACACAATTGACATTTCTTTCTTACAATAATACAGTTTGAAACTAAGATTTGATATCGTGACACCCCTAGGCCAATACAACCACATGTATCAGACAGCCATGTTCAGACTGCTATCCCAGCTTGTTCATATCTCTCTCCCCAGGCGCGCTCGTCTCCTCTGGCCTGTCACTTCTGCTTCCGAGCCAGAGTCCAGGTGTAATTTTCCCCTGCACTCAAACCCAACAAGTGGCACCAGGGGAGAGGGCGGCATATTACAGACCCCAGCATCCGCACTCCCCCCTGGACCACTGAGGGCTACAGGCTGGCTGACCTCTCTGACCCGTGCGCTGAAGGCCCAAAGGTGTCCCAGGCATTTCCTCCAAACTCTTAAGTCTTTATTGGCTCCAGACCTGTACAGTGGGCCACAGGGCAATATCACGCCACATGTTCCACACAAGTAAACATATTGAAGCAGGTTAGGAGGTGGACAGGTAAATGCCAAATAACTCCTGCTGACAACCTGTGAACATAGTTTGACTTTTCACCCCAAATGTCCCTTGCAATATGTAGTGTGGGTGGAATTTGGTTGGTCAGAACACTGTCAGATTCATGTCATACTGTAACTGATTCAGTAGTTCTTGGTTAATCTTGTCTATCTGAAATCAACAGTCTCTTAAATTTGAGATTACTTTTCAAGATGGAATAGAGTGTTAGCATTACATTTGGCAAGAAAATACATTGTTCTTTATCATAAGTCAATTATAGAGCAGACTTGCACAAAAGTATTGAAACAGAGGTCAGGTGGTGCCTCAACAAAATCAGCTATTAAGATATCAAATGGTCATTATCAACTGATCTGGTTAGATTATTGTATGGAATTTGCTGTTTGGTTATTGCCACTGCGGTTGTCAAAAAGAAAACTAGGTACATCAGTCACATAAATAGGCTGGGATTGGACCATTCCTGACATGTTTTACAATGGTCTTGATCTCTCAACTGTATATTTGGTTTTGACAGTGGAGTAGCACTGTAAGTGAATATTGTTGTTTATTTTGCTGCAAGTCTCATTGTAATTAAATTACATTTGATGATGGGCTGTGCAATTCTAATTGAATTTTAATTGAAATCGAGATTTTAATTACTAAAAATCTACTTGGGTCTTTTTAATTGTTTGGTCCACAACCAATCCTGTCAGTAAAACCAGTCTGTGGGCCAGAGTTCAGACTTTGGCAGAATCAATTTGTCAATTTTATGTGTAAAATTAAAAGTATTGTTTATGCTCAAGAAATGTATATTAAAAGTCATTTATTTTTTATTTGGATCAATCAATATTAGGAAACAAATTGTCCGTCTGTAGTTAAATTATTATTGTTTGCCTTAATCGACAGGGCAGAGCAGGACACCAGTGAAACAAGAGGGACAGACATTCGCCAGACTATTGAACACCTGACTTGAACTCCCAACTCCATTTTAATTAACCTGATATTTGCACGTTATTTAATTGAGAGAGAAGCCATTGTCCCTGCCTCTGTCATTCCAGTGGCTCCTGCATGGCACCGCTCACTGATCAGTGTTAATTGGCAGCTCTCATCTCTCTCTGAAGGGCACTGCCTCCTATTACCGGACTGTCAGGACTAATTAGACCCAATAAAGCCTCACTCTACAGCGGGATGACTGATGAGTGCGAGTACATGTGCTCACCGCCAGCGTGCATGTTTCCGCCAGCCACTCTGCCTCATCGCTTTTTGGAAACTGAATTTCCCAAAGCTAAAGAACAGGAAAGAGGATGGTGGATGTGAGAGACAAGGAGGGGTGAGTGGAGAGAGGTGAGGGGCGGGCCAAAAGTGCATTGATGCTCATCCATTATATCCCACAGCGGCCCAGGGGTCGGCTCCTGCAAGACTGATTTAGAGCGATCAGGTTTGGACTCCATCACCCATAAATCCTGGCAGGAGACGCTGATGGATGCGGGCCACAGAGCTCCCCCTGTGACGCGCGCAGAGAAACACGGAAAAGCGCCGCCGAGACTGGGAGAGCTGCTGGGTCATGTCAGCCAGGGCCAGACAGACAAGAGGGGTCTGAGAGCAGGACAGGGCAGAGAGGGTGGAGAAGGGGGGTGGAGTGAAAAGGCATTTTATGAAGACATATTCATTTGCTATGTTAAGAAACTTATGTAATCTTTTGCTGGTGAGTTAGTTCTTCAATGCATAGTGACAATGTGGTTAAGCAGGTCTCGGCAAGGGTCTTTAGTTTTCTCTTCTCAACAGAAAACATGCACCATTTGTAAAATTCTCCAGCAAAGTGGTCCTTGAAGTTAAGCTCATAGGGATGGGACATGATCTCATGCTACAAGATTATTTACACATATGTGCACAATATTGTTAGATTTTTTTCCCCATGGCTCGGACAGAATAAAAGTGTCAGTGCTGATGATTTACATCACGACTTTTGGTTCAGGTGGACACACTCTTGTGTCTGTCCCAACCCTACTAACTCAAGATCAATAAACTGGTCCCTGGGCGCTGCCCTCCAGCCACTCACTGCTCGTTGACAGGTGGCCCCAGTGGCATTAAAGAATAGGTTAAATCCAAAGGACACATTTCCCCAAACAATAAAAGACAATGAAGGTGAAGTATATTTTGAAAGAATACCTGAAAGAATCCTCAATTTAGGAAAATTATTGTTGCAAATGCAACCCTCTTGTAGATCCTTCAAAAAGTTGCACGGTGTTCCCTGTATGTCAGCTCTTCTTTTGTGTGCTAATTTTTTCATAGACATTTGTCCCGTTGTTTAATTTGTGTTGTTGTAAATATAAACTCATATGAACTTGCTCATAACCACAGTGAAGCTTAAAATCCTGCTTTAGCGACTCCCAAATTTCCCTGGCACTCTTTATACATTTCCCACACTACCCACTTGGTGCAATAAGCTTAATAGCCCCCTCTATATATAACCAGAGCATTCTTGTGTGATTAATTCTGTGTCTTTCTTTGCGTCTGTTTTGCTATCGTCCGAGGTGTTGACGCATGACAAGGATGGATATAGTTCATTAAAAAGCCTCATGATTACAATACAGGCCTTAATACCAGGAACTGCAGACCAGGCTAGACACGGAAATGGAGAGACGCAATAAACCAGCATCCCAACACACTCAAGGAAAACACCCTGATTAGACGCGCGGACGGAGGGGGGAGCAGCGCGGCACTCCGGCCCTAATCAAGCCCCCCACACAGTCAATTATGATATTGGTATGGGTGGTATGGTGACTGGGCCTATGGGATGATCTGGCCTAAGTAGATACAAACGCGCCGGCTATTTGTATGGACAGTGAGACGTAGTGAGGGCCGCCCAGGGAATGCATGCACGTCCACAACTCATTTGCAAAATTTGGTTTTACTAGCTAGCGGCTAATGGAGATGAGCTTACGTTAAGAGCCAGGGGAGACGCTAATTTTACATACTGTAGATGCCCAAAAGAGGTCCGAGGGCCATTAGGGTGTGCTCCGGTCCGTTGGCTTTTGAAATAAATTATCAATCTCCAAGCGTGTTTTTTTCATTAAAACTTTCCATCTGCATATCATTGGAATTACATCATTGTGATTGTTGTTTTTGATTTTGCATTTTAATGAGGGGATATAAAGTCTATGGGAAATACCACAATATTTAGATTTGATTCAATGGTCCATTATGCAAACTATGTTTATATAAGGGCATTTATGTTTGCATTCATTTACAATGTAATTCAAATAACTGATCTTTGGTGCTATTCAACTATGACGGCATCACAATCTGCATTTTGTCACAAACGTCCATTGAAGTATTTTAAACCAATTGCTTGTCTTTACAAAAACTGTCTGGTCTTAAGATGGCAGCCTGCACCTGACACTGAATCATGAGTGAGGTACTTGTTTCCCTTCGCTCTAAGCGCTTAGTTCCTTTTGTTGCTCTAATCTGGAGCCATGATAGAGAAACAGCTGTCTGAAATAATCACAAGCAGTTACACTCTTCTCATACAATTGATGTCTAGCACAGATGACACACTTAAGTCTCATTTTGTTTCTCAAATGCCTTCTTTTTAGATATAAACAGTTATTCGGTGGCAGTAGCTTAGTTAGCTTAGAGTGTTCATCCGCTGATCTGAAGGCTGTTCGAATCTTCATCCCACAGATGAATACTGTTCTTGTGTCCTTGGGCAAGGACACAATAACTCCCCTTGCCCTCAGTGTCTGTGTACACTAATGTTTACATGTGTGCGTGAATGGGTTAGTGGTTCCTTGAGTGCCTTGAAGGAAAGACGTCACAGTAATACGTCAACATTTGGAATACTGATCCAGGGATAAGACAACAAAGACCCAGCCAGAAATAGTTGCTTTTGGATAGTAGAAGCATGGTTGGAAAAGATGTTCACCCAATAATTGTATGGGGAGTGGTTTGATTTTCAGTCTTAAAAAATGTTTTTTTTCGTTATGATTTATTTGATTGGTAGAAATTGTCTACTAATCTAACACCTGTTTAGTTTAGATTCAGAGGAAAAGGTAAATGTTACACAGTTCTAACTAAATTTGCTTGACACTGAGAACAGAAATAGTATGTCTTTTCATGTGTCATTCACCATGTATTGTTCGGACAGTTACTTTTTCTTCACAAGAATGTAGCTACATGCGCATTTTTATCTCTCAATTACGCTTCCACAGTCATAGCATCTTGATTTGTGTCGTAAAGAAGCCCATATGTTATGAAAATGTATTGTTCCCTGACTCATTCACTCATCTCGTAAACAAATTCCTGGCCCACTGCTGTGTCCTCCTCTCTCTGCCTCCTAATTCCTCCACTTTTTCTTGTCCTGCTCGCTATCGCCCCCCCACCATCACCACGGGAGCTACCTGAGGCCCCGGTGTCCAGCCCATTCATCACCGAGCCTGGATCCTCTGCTTTGAGGGAAGAAGAGAGGAAGAGTGGAAGAGAAGAGGCATCCTAACAAACCCTGGTCTGCGGCGTGCATGTGTGAGCGAGGGATGAATGCAGCCAGTGGAATTAATTGCAGCCCGTTACTGTAGATCAGCAAGTTTGCTCCGTTGGCGTGCTGATCTGCCATATGGTGCCCACTAGGTGAACACTTTGATTAATGTTGCCCACTCCCCACTTTTTTCCCTAATATTTGATTCTAATAACTAAAACTGAGCAGCTCATTAGAAGCCCATCCATCCTGGCTCCTCTCCTTGTGTAGGGTTTTTCGGAGCTTTCACCTGAGCCTTCAGGTTTACTGTTCTTCATTGTGGTCATCTGCCTGTGTAGCCGTGAGTCTTTGTGCTGTGGCCCAGTGCAGAGTGAGTGGAGATTAGTGTGTGCACATAGGAGGGAGTGCGCTGAGCTGCAGAGACAGTGGGAGCTATGGGCATGTGTCCTGTGCACTTGATTAGGCCTCTGGTGTGTGCAGTGTTTGTCTATTAGCCTCTGGTCCTCTGCGGTGCACTCCAGAGAGCCCCAATGCACATATGCACACAGGCAGATAGTCCAGTAACAAGAGCCCAGCACCTGCTGCAGTCACAATATCAATAGGCCGACTGGAGGTAATAATGCCTTAGCAGGGTTCAGCCCAGAGACAACACTAACTAGAGGGGAACTCTCCAGTGGAGCATTCACTATCTGCAAATCACACAGGCCTCTCTGTGGCCTCACACTCCCATTACATGTTAGACACAGCCTGTTTGTGTCAGTGCCATCGTCAGCCTGCACAGATAAAAATACCTCACCCCAGGTCACAAGTTGAAGTTTGTTTTGTTTGGGCTCCATAATGAGGAGGTGTATGAAAGCTATGCAGACATGGATGTTTGAGCATCTATTACAATCACTCAGTGCTTTGTTTCCCCTCGTTTTTATGGCCTGTTCCTGCAGCTCCTCTACTTTGGGCTGCTGCGCTCTTGTTAAGTGTGGCCATTCTCCTGTGTTTGGATGTGGCCCAGAGGGCCCTTAGTGAGGCCGGGGGCCCAGCCAGGGGGTGCCCATGCTCGGCTGCGGTTCACACTAAATCTCACTGATTACCTAGGGTGGCTGCAGTGTGATGGGGGTGTTACCAAGGTGGTGGGCTCTCCAAAGAGGCTGATTGAGATGCAAATGGAGGCCATAACTCAGAGGTAATGCCGACCTGAGCACCCTCTGCCTCATTCTCTCTGCTCACCTCACTCTCTCATCGCGCCCATTTACCGCAGCAGAGAGGAGGGCCTGTTATTGTCACTGTGTAAAGTTACATATTTATTATCCAAGTTAGGAGACAAGTGGCGAACAAGCTCTTTGGCTGAGGAGAGTGTGCCTACAGCTTTGATAGCATCAGTGTGGAGCACATTACCACTCCAGTATACAGTGTATACAGTACATAGCATAGACCTGCAGACCAGAGAGGGTCTTGGACATGAACAGATGGACACAGTGAAGGGGGGCTCCTGTGGAAAGGTGGAACAGGAGGAGGAGGAGTAATGCACTCCTTCACTGAATTGTTCGGTGGATGCAAATTTAAATCCCTCCTATTATTTTAATAATCTGCCTTTTACTGCTTGTGCTCGGATCATTTGTTTGCAAACCAGGTTATTTGGAGAGGGAGGCTCGAGGGTAATTTCATGCTTTGGAGCATTTATATCTATAACTTAATGAGGAGCGGGCCTGTTGTTTCCTGCTAACACACTGCTGGAGAGAGAGGGCAAACTTTTTATTCCCCATTTAGAAACCAGAGGGCAATAAGGTACGCTCTGATGAATGGGGGGAGAGGACAGAGTGTTGGGGCAAAGGCCAGGCTTAATAATTCTGTCCTCTCTGTTACAGCCCAGGCCTACACTCTGCTCTGCTGTCAGGTGTAGCAAAACAGCAGTGGACACAGTGTATCAGTGAGATCTACCAGTCGCTGCGTGTTTGTCATCAGTTTGGTGGCGGGCCGGACAGCGGACTTGGAGCTTCGGACCCAATTGGATTGTACACAGTCTTATTACATTGCGTGGGGGACAATAAGGAAGCCTCACTAATCTTGAGAGAGCGACTCAGTCTTGTGAGATGATCGGCCCTGTTAATGTAGTTACAGCTCTTTTTGTCTAAGCCAAAAGACCTAGGGTGAAATAAGATCCCCCTGTCACATACCTCGCATCGTCCATTCCCTGCGGTGAAGGACTCTTGTCTAGGCAAATTCAATCAGTCTGCATGAATTAAACCAATAACTCAATTTGTTTACAAGGCATCATTTATTCTCTGTCAGGCCGCGCTCCGTTGACAGTCCATGGCTGGCTGACCCCGGGACCCTTGCCGAGGTCACACCGTGCATTTATTACGCCGTTCACGACAATCTTTAAGGCTATTATCAAGCGACAAGGGGCTAAAGATGCATGATGAGAATCCTATTATTTCTATCTACATAACCTTGCGGGGGTAATGCAAAAATCACATGACCGTGTCCATTGCCAGCCCTCACCCGCGCCTGCCTGCTATGTTTTATGAATCAAGTGCCATAGATTTATCAATATACATATGCTTATTATCATCTCCTGTCCTTTAGTTTCCATAAAGTAGATTGTCCAAGAGGTAAACAACAGAACAATGGTGCATGACCAGGTGATGGCAGTCATAGACTGTTTGAAATGATTCTGAGGAGGTGGAGAAATGAAAAATGAGCAGATTTAAATATTTTATGGACTTTGCAGTTTTTTGTTCTACTTTTTACCACTCACAATTGATTATGTATGCACATATTTTGGGTTATTACGTGATGGGCAATAGCTAAACAAAAGAGATTAAAAAAGTGTATATCAACTTGAACTTTAAAAACATGGGTTACCACTCAAGTGACATCACACGGGGCAACAGTGTTGTCAGCTTTAGAGAGGGTTAAATATGCTACATTTCTTGAACCTTTGAGAATTAAACCCTAACTACAATTACACACAAAATAATGCTTCTGTTTTGATGTTACCTTGTCCTAGTGTTGTCACGATGGTCAAATTTCAAACTCTATTTTGATATTAAGAAGCAGACTTGCTACTCAATACCAATTCCAATACCACAATGTTAATAACAGTCATTCATTCTTTAGACAATTGAATGTGATTTTCAACATTAAATTGTAGTACTTTTCTATTACCATGTGGTATTATATCTGCATAATCCCTCAGTGGTCCAGGTAGGTTCCACAGTGATCCATGGGCGTATACTAGTCTATGCGGTTTTATACTTGGTTCTAATACAGCTCAACATTCTAAAACTATTCAGGAAAGGTTGCACTCACATAAGTAACAATCCACTGCACCCTCATTCTAATACAACTGCCTTTTAATCTGTAGTTTTATACCCATCCCGTACTTTCCCAGCAGCCTCATCAGTAGAATGCCATCTCAAAAACCCAGCGTCTCTTGTAATTCCACGCTAAACTATTGTGACATAAGCAAATGGTAAGCACTTTGAAATATTGCCAAACAAAAGAGCTTTTAATCAGAGCGCACAGCAGTGAAGCCCACAGAGTGTAAACCAGTCATCAAAAGCCCTATTACTCACTTACACTTCAAACGCCCCTCTGTCTCCTAATTGCTGGATTCTCTTCTTCTTCAATTATGTTATGCTTATGTTTTTTTAAGGCTGGTACCAAAAGGGATAACCAAAATCAAAGGGAGTAATTTATAATATCACCGCGGTGTACATATGTGTAAAAATGTTGTCTTACAAGCCCTGCGGATAGCAAAAAGATACACTTGGAAGACTTTTCTGCAAAAATTAAACTAGCTGGTTTAGATAAAGCAATCACATTACGGGCGCACTTGAAAAGAACACATTATTTTTGGACTCTGATGGAACGCAGCTCCCCGATGCTGATGCGAACAAATACAAAGTTGTATAGGAGGGCTTTATTGTTATCTTACCTCAACATAATCAGCACCCTAGCCCAAGCTAGCTGAGAGAAAAAAAAGTCAACCCCCCCACCCATGCAGAATTGCAAAATAAGCTAGGTGTAAATATGTAATTGCCGGCGCTTTTTTCGGAGATCTGAAATATTAGGGAGCAATATAGATCACATTAAAATCCCGGTTGTTAGGAGTATCGGTTACACTGAAGACATGCGGAGAAATGTGCACTGTCTGCGAATCCAGCGGAGATGGAGAGGGGGGAGAAGGGGGGGGACGAGGGGACTGAGGAAGAGGAGACGCCAATGAGAATCTCTGGATGTCTCTCCAAGAACATAGACGCATTATTGAAATAGAGATTTGAATGTAAGTCTGATCAGTGATGAGATGGGAGGACTCACAGGCAGAAGTCAGATGTACTTTTGATAGGATCAGAATGATAGTGGTAGGAGTATGACTCCCCATGATAATGTCAGTGTAATGTTTGCTATGTCTGTGCGCAAATTTGAAATAGTTGTCAACTAAATGATTGTGTAATGCAAGGATGTCAAGTTGATTTTGTTAATTGATGATTTGACTACTCAAGTAAGAGTAACTATTGGGACATAACATCTGATTTATAAATTAAGTTAGTGTAATTGAAAGGACAAACCAAAATCTGGTATTTTCATAGTATTGACACAAAAATGAGATAAGCTAAATCATATCTGAAGGAGCAGTGCAAGAAACACAAATGTTCAAATCATTTAATATTGTTGACATAAAGCCACTTGTCACTTGTAGACTTACTCAGAGTGGGAAGAGTAATCAAAACATTTACTCAAGTGAAAGTACAATTTCACAACAAACATAATTGTTGTGACCATTTCAGAAGAATAAATATGTTTTTATTTATCCACAGAAATAATCCTAATCGTAAAGTAATTTGCATCTGATTGTTTAGTCACATTAAGTGAATGTACGTAACGTTTCTGGTGGAGGATGCGCCATCCGCTTGTCTCTATGGAGATGATAATACTTTTTTCTTTCTTTTTTAGTTTTCTTATGCAAATCTAAAAAGAAAAAAAGGCCCTTTTTGTTCAAATGAATTCATTCAATGGTAACAATTATATCCTGATAAAAATACTGTCCCCAAATAATGAAAATACTTTGTTGCCAGTAATTGCCTCTTGCCACACATGCATTAATCGTTTATCAATCAGTATGTTGCTATCTTCATCCAACCTAATCATTGTAATTGTTTTGGTCTAGCAAATAACTGTGTAGGAAATTGCTATCTATATCCATAATGGTTGGTATTGACCTGACTGGCCTTCCAAATGAACTGATCACTTAGAATTGCTGCATCTCTGTGGGGCAGTATATGGGACAGTATACATAGAGACTCGTATGTGTGTGTTTGTGTGCAATCGGATCCATGCCCCAGGCCCCATGGCACTGGCCTGTCTGCATCCGAAAAGCCAACTCTGCAATTATGATGACCGCCATGTCCTCTTCATTTCCCATCTCCTTCTCCTACTACTACTGCTCCTCCCTCTGTCTGTCTGTGCATCCATTTTGCTTCTGATTTGATGTGTTTGAGTGTTGAGATTTTTATGTAGTTTGTCCTATTACTTTGACTATTTTTTGTTTATTTTTTTAATAGTTGTTTTTATAGTTTGATAAAATGTGAATATGCAAATGGTGATTATAGTTTTAGACAACCAAATAATTTATAATTTGTCCCAGGGCACATGTGGCTATGGCTGAGTTTACCATGTCAGAATTCCTATAGTCATATATTTCATATATGAAGACAAATTTGCCCAAATTTCTTTAGACAATAAAGGATTATCTTACTTTTTATTTGATGTATATGAAATGTATAATAATTAGGAATGCACCAATCTGATACTGGCAGATATCTGTGTGTAAACTGAAAAATTTGCTAGATTGGACATGGACTTCCAAATATCTGTTCATCTGATATTCTCGTTGGACATATAAACTGATGTAATAAGGCTATTTAGTTGGCCCAGAAAGTCTCATAATGTTTGCATTTTTATTTACACAAAGTTGTTCTGTAATTGCTTGAGGTTATTTTAAGTGTGATTTAAAAAAGGCTGATGACAAATTTAATAAAGCAGATATGATGTCCTTTCTTTCATTTATGATAATAGTGACAGTTGCAGTGTTTTTCACATTTGATATAGTTAGTCCTAAACTGAATGAGCTATATTTCTATCTCTGCTTGGAATACCACTCACTCTGTGGAAAACCACTACACGTCCTTCCTTCACCTTTCCCACACGTCAGACCCCGGGCTTGATTTGTAACTTGATTTCATGAAAAAGAGGGGAAAAAATAAAAAACCTGTAGATTATCTCGCTTTCATTAGGAGGGGGAAAAACCCAGTCCGTGTCAGAGAAAGAAGAAATCAATTTAATACAGACTTAACTGGAGGAAATTGCATATTCTGCCGCTATGTGCTGAAACGGCACTTTCTCTTCCTCACCCGAGACCTGCCTCCCTATTAATTGCGGCATGTGTGTGCGGCAGTGGGTAAGTGGCTGCCTGTGTGCACGTTTGTTTGTTTGTGTGTGTTGTGGGGCCGATGGGAGGGGGAGTGTGCGATGGTTAGTAGGAGTATAGTAGTGTGGTGTGCATGTGTTTTTGGAAGGTCACTCCTCAAAGCCAGATGTGTGAATTTCATTATTTGTATCAAGCATCTATTAATATGTGCACGTGTATGTGTTCATGTTTGCCTAGTCATGCGGGGTCCCACACCTGATTAAACACTGACTTTTAGGGAGCTGTATTTCTTCTAGCAAGGAGGAAAGTAAGGTAGTCTGATCAGGAGCAGTGGATGATCAACTATTAACCTTAAAGTTCCAGTATAGACAGTGCTTTGTGTAGACATAATTTGATTTAATAAATTAATATTATTTTATTTGAGGGAAATGATCAAAATTATCAACATATCTGCCCTAAAATATTGTCAAGCTTATTGACATAGACTGCTGCAGATTCTAAAGATGCGTAGATCTGAAAAAAGTGAAAGAGTGTCTCATGGGTAAAGCATCAATGGATCATAACAACATCCAGATCCACTGGAAACGTAGATGGCAAAACAGTACAAAAGTCTTTGTCCCTCAAAAAACATCAGAGTACCTTGGGTCGTTTTTCTCATGTTCTAAAAGTATTGGTCTTATTCGTGAAAATAAACCATTTTTACTGAGGATGTTCTTGGTAGATAGTGGAAACCAAAATACACAAAGTAAGCAGCATCTTTGTGCTATGAGGCCACCATGCAAACCACTAAACCAAAAGTGTATTCCTCCCGGAAAAATTGGAATACAAGTAAGAAATTTGTCTGTGTTCAGCTGTATTTTGTGCAATGATATTTTTCATGTAGGTGGGGGCTGGACAATATTGGCTGTATTCTGAGGTTGAGTCAGGTTGGGGTTAGGGAAGCAATTTTAAGGTAAAAGCGCATATGACAGGTTTTCATGTTTCTAATTATGACTTGGTTTAGTGGTACTGTACCTGTGGTAAATATTTCTCATAGTTTTACATCAGTCATGTAGCAGTTTGTGGGAAAAAAGTTGAGAAAAATACAGGAAGTAGCTGTGAGTCCTAAAACGGAATACCTCTATCTAATTTTGTCACATCATAACTAATGTGCAATTTAGACAAGTTTTTACCCTTGTTTACAATATGGCTGCTAGGTGCAGTTATGGAATTATCTCTATGTATGTCATATTTGATGCCCATGTCCAAATTTTAGTGACATGAGTAATCTGTCATATGCACTTTAAACTTAGGCTTTGCAAGCCTCTGGAACGTCCCCTAAACACCCCTGAACCCAACGCATTTGTGTGTGGTCTCATGTGCCTTATCCAGGTGGAAACAGCGCAGATCGCCTGGTATTTATGAACAAATGTCATAATTGTGACAGCATGATATATGACTAACACGTTTCACCGTTCCCACCCCGCCCTCCCCCTTTTCTCTTTCTCTTTTGGCTAAAAATATATATGTGGCTGATAAAATAGAGTCTTAAAAGCTGATGACCAATTTAGTGTGGCGTGTTGCGGACAAGGTCGTGGGGATCCGACTTGCTCCGAGGCCTGTTCTAATCTACAGAGCAAGAAGCGGACCTCAAAGTCATTTCTCTAATTGCTTTTATAAGGTGCCCTTTTCACATGGTGTCTTCTCTGCTCATTCACTTTCACCACCATTACAGCTCCTTAGCCCACACCTGCGCCCACTAAAGGTCCCATTACATGGAGATCAGGTGTCCTCAGGTCTGCAGCGCTGGAGAAACATTAGGATATTCAAAGGAAATAGTGCAACACTGCTTCCCCTGCAGTGTTTCAGGGTTTTGTCACACTGCATATATGTTAACTAGCGTCTGAGCATGAGAGTCACTTTCAGCAGACCACTATCAATGTACATGATGCAAGACTAGAATATAGAAACCATTGGTAAGCTAATGATTGTCATGTAAGACACTAATTAATATAATTAATAAACTAATTAAACTAATTAATATAAATATTTTTTTCTGCTGGTGAACACCTTACAGTGATAATATTTATTAATTTAATTTCCCTACCCTATCTTTGCTGTTAAAGTAAGGGAAAGTTGACCCAGCCTTCAACCAGTCACACTGGGCCAACGTGCCAGGAGCAGTGAGCACTTGGAGACCCATCTCCAGATCTTGAGCTAGGCTTGGTTAGGACTACCTTACCTGTAGAATTTTACCTATTCCGTGGATAGGGAAAGCCACAGTGCCTGCAGAAAATCTAACCAGACACAAGAACATGCAAATTCGAGAGTCAAACCCAGGACTTTCTGCTGCGAAGTGTTAGCCACTCAGCCACATGATGTGTATACACATGCTGAGTAGCTTTGATCTAAATTGAAGTTAATTTGTTTGTCTTTATCTTATTTATTGTCCATAATAACTAGATTAGCGAGTGTTTGGGAGCAATTTTCAAAAGTTCAGTATATGACTCAGCAAGTAAACATCCCTTACTTTATTTCACCCCTATTCAAACGTTGTCTCCTATCCTCTCATGGTGTGCGCAGGAGGGGGCGTGATATCTGTAAATGGCCGCTCACGTTTTGATTTCTTAAGTGTTGGCCCTGCTCCGGTACTCGCAAGGGGGAGTATGTGAGTGAGGAGGCTCGGGGCAGCGGAGGTGAGACGCGATGGAAGCAGAGGTTAAAGTGCACGCAGGATAACTGCATGAGCTGGATGAGATGGAGCCCAGTGCATTAAGACACTGTATTATTTGGCCGTTCCACTTGCTTGCGTCCATTAGGGGTGGCTGGCGCGCTATTAAAGGGGTCAGCCGAGTGTGCGTTCTACCTGGGAGCGTGCACGGCATCTCTACAGTTACATGCGTGTGTGTGTGTGTGTGTTTGGAGACTTAGCCGAGTGCTCCTGCGTCTTATTGAACAGGACGGGCTCCCTGCCTCTAATACCTCTTCATTTTATTGGATTGGATTGCCCCAGTTATAATTGTATTAGAGTTCTATCCCTGCCCCCACTTTCAAACACTCTGTCTTCATCTTACTCCCATGCTCCAACCATGTCACTCCACCTCTACTCCACTAGAACTTCCAGAATCCTTCTCCTTCTCCTTTTGCTTTCCTTCAAAGTCGAGGAGGTCATGTTGCAGACAGCTGTTGACTCAGGTTGAAGGTGGAAGGCAAGATGTGAAATCTGGAGATGGTTGTCAAGGGAGTCGATGTCCAGCCGTGACCTTGTCGAGAAAAACATTCAACCCCTTTGCAAGAGTTTAGAGTTAAGAGGCAGTGTATTCGAAGAACAACTACTGACCAAGAGGGCAATAACACAATGAGAGTTGCCCGACTAATCAGAGGGTTTCCTGGACAAAACATTTTTTCAACATAAGTCACCCTGATCACTATTGATGTGCTTGGTTCACAATTTCTGACAAATAGAACCCACTAAAAACGGCACACAATGATCAAGATCAAGACCAAAATTGGTTGATCTCTTCTCTTCTCTTGTGGACCAAAAGTGCACTTTGTTGTCAAAACGCATAGAGAGTGAATATATAAGTACAGCAAAACACTTAAAGGTTGTATAGAGGATTTTCCAAGGAATGAGAAATCCAGCTTTGTCCTTTTTCAAATGCAATGTAGATTGGCATCTAGCAATATGTGAGAATGCAACATGGCTGGGTCATGTCTTATTATGGATGGAAGCTTTAAGGTTGTAAATAGTATAGTTAATCGTGTCACCAGTAATTGTTGTGTATTCTTCCAATAATTAAACCTACTCTATACTTTACAAGATTTGACTATTGCAGTGAGGCACAATTGATGCAGATACTTACCTACTGAGTATTGACTATTATTAACCATAGTTGAGATTTACAGGTATTTGTCTTTGAGTTCATAACTATCCATTTCCAGTGTGACAGAGTTCTGAGCCCTCCTCGTGGTTGTTGCACAGTCAGCTCTTACTGCAGAGTTAACCAGAGAAGCCTGAGCGCCTCTCGTTTCCCCCTTCGCCCTTGAAGAGAGAGCAGACCAGGAGATGTCAGCTCCTCATAAAAACCCTTCTCCCCTCTCCGCCTTTCCAAGCCTTTCCTCAAACCTTGCCATCTGTCTAATTGTTCACCTCCATCGCTTTAATGCTTTTTACATGCTCTCGACCCCCCCAACTTTCCAGGCAATAAACTTTATTTTCTTCGCTAGACTTGGAATCTGCAGGGGAGGGCGAGCGGCCAGGCTGTTGGATTACCTCCGTCCTCTCTCCCTTTGGTCTCCCCCATTACTTCCCCCGTTTGGCCTGTCTCTGGAGAGGAGGATCTGTGTTCTTCAGGCTGACACGTAGGCTTGTCTTCTCTGCTGGTCATTGGGCAGTGGAGCAGGCCCCGTGGAGCCGGCCCTCCTCTGATCCACTAATGATCAAACTTTCACGGCTCTGACCTTGAGCCCGATGTTGTGCTCCCATGGTTTAACACAGTCTCGACCAGGAGCTGTCACTACACATAGGTCTATCCCCAAGCCTGAGACTAGCCAGACAAGAATCAAATCAAAATCACTTGACTTACATAACTACATACTACATAACTTTATGTAGTATGTTTTTGTTGACTTCTAAAAGTTTACTGGTATTTCTCTATACATGCTGCAACTACTGTGTTTTGCACAGCAATTTGAACATTCTCTCATTGACATAGCTGATCAACTTGGTCAGCCATTCAGTTTAAGATGTAAGATGTAAACAGATTTGATCACTGTATTCAATTTACCAGAATCAGATGAATAACAGAATGAGCACTGGGATGGGACAAGATCTTGGGAGACAAAATAGCCAGTGTGTGGCAATGTGCACAAAATCTCATCATTTTTTGCTTTTACATTTGTCTTGTATAAAAAAGGATTAATTGCTAATGCATTACACATCTTGAGAGGCTATAGTTCCAAAAAGAAGTGCTATAATAAATAAATTATCATAAATTATGTCAAAATCTAATCTTGTCTCGTTCCATCTCGTCTCTTGTGGACATTGTGTCTCATCCCACCTGGGTGACAAAAGTTAAAATCTTGATGACAAAAGTTTAAAAAAAAATTAAAGAAAATATGGTTGTCAAAAGTATTGAACATCAGATACTAATCACACTAAGTCACATTCACAGAAGATAAATGAACCATTCCTGAAGCTTTAGAATGATCTTGAGCTTTATCAGAACAACTATATAAGACCACGTAGACTAGTTACACCCACGGACCACTATGGTTGAAATTAACCATATGGTTTAAATTGTCATAACAGACTTTATTATTTCATTTGATCAAAAACTAATAATTTTAGTTTTACCTTTATCTAAACTGTCTTTTCTTTACTTGCTCCTGTACTTTGACAGCACTTTGTGAACATCCCTTCCTGTCCCATGCAGCTGTAAAACGGGACAGTTGTCTCCGCTCACCTGTGATTACTGCTGTGTGCACATCATACCCGCTCAGCCCCTATCATCATATCTATAACCCCCATAACCGCCCTTTAATGTTTAGTAATAGCATCCTCATAATGGTATGGAGTAGCATCAAGAGAATAATCCAGGCATAGATAATGGTGGCGCGCCTTTACCCTTGAGCCCTGGGTTTGTTGTGTGTCTGTGTACTGATGTTTAAACTCACCCCAACCCATTTTAGTGTCAGTAAAATGCCTGGAGAACGACTGGCACTTAACCCTTTGCTCGCCTCCAGTGGTCCATAGAGGGCTGTGGATGCTTACATGTGAGCACAGTCTGTGGGGAGAGCGGACACTAAAATGCTGATAGTGGTTCCGGAGCAGTAATGCGAGCTGACAGCGTTCCTTTGGGAATGGCAGACAGGAGTATGCGGAGGAGGACACATGGGGAACACGGGGGGAACCTGGTGCTGCTGTACCCCAGGCCCAGCTGGAGGTAGTGGGGGGACACTGCAGTGGGAGGGATGGGTCCAGTGAAGCAATCCACTGGGTCTATCAGTGTCCTCTGTGATAAAACTGGATGTAAAGAAAAAATGAAGGTGTATATGGGAGCATCTAGCTGCAGGGTTAAGCTGTGTTTTATGTTGGTAAAAATTACCAGTGTTTATGATTAATTGTTTAATATGTAAAACTAAGTACCACCAAAATACACCAAAATTATAATCATAATTGTTAACTGCACTATACAGACTATAACACAAACAAAAATACCTTTTTATAACAAAGACAGTGGTATTATTAAATGAAAATGTCAAAAAGAACAATTTCTGATTTTTTTCTATATACAATCACCATATTTCAACCTTTATTTGGAGTGTCAGTGTACAGACTAGTTCCCTTTTCTGTTGCAGAGCATTTAATCCTTATATCCACAATAATATAATATACTTTGAGAAATCAACACTAAGCAATTATCTTTTATGTGTTTTTTTTTGTTGACTGTGAAAGGTGCTATATAAACTTTGCTTGGATACACTTCTTTCTGGGGGTTTTGCTCACTTTTGAACTGCTTGTTTGATAATAAAGTGTTCCTGACGAGCCATACTACAGTGTACAGCGTGTGGTGCTCCTCTGTGTGTGCAAGTTTAAGCGTATCCAAGGCCTCTGCCCTGTAGCACAAAGCAGTGTACCACACTGTAACAGACTATGATGAATATTGCGCCTGTCTTCCTCTCCGTGTAAATGCACTTATGCATTCACTTCTTCAGTCATTTATCTTTCCCTGCTCCTCTGCCGTCCTCACCCTGTCTGCTAACATCTGGTAAGAGGAGACATGCAAACATGGCGCAAAGTTACACAGGCTCCAGTCCTCACACACATCTCTCTGCATGTATCTTTGTAGGGCTCAAGATCATGTATCTTTGGATGCTTCACGAACATGTATGTACAGTATTGTATGGTTCATGCCATGCAGGTGTGTTCCATTGTTCCAAGGAGTTGAAAAATAATAACTGGACAACTAGAAAAAGGTGAAATGGTGCTGCTCGATTTTGGAAATAAAAAAAGTATTGTCGTTGCAATTAATTTTGCAGTGTATGTTTAGTAAGTACGATTCTTTTCAGAGTGCACATTGTATAGAAGTCCAGGAGCATTAACATCTGAGAGAAGACTGACATCTGAACTGATTTTTGTATTTATTTCAGAGCCTGTTTGAAGAGGTCTAAAGTACATGTACAAGATTTTGTAAAAAAGACAATATATTATCTTCTTTCCAAAGAGAATTATATTATCTAAATAATTACAACCTCTTCAATTTGATAACTGTGCCAAGTGAAATTGCAAACGGAAGAACTTTACATTTTGTTTCACTTGCACCACTTCTGGCCCTTGAAATTTGGGATACCATTGTGGAAGACAATAACACTACACAGTATGGTGAGTTCCATTAAACAGCTGCTTCTCTGTCTCCACAGCACAAAGCCCGAGTGGAGGCCATGATGTGTGACCTGGCCTCACTGCGCAGTGTCCGAGAGTTCGCCCAGGCGTTCAAGGCCAAGAAACTGTGAGTATTAGAACTAATTTGTTTCAAACCTAAAAAACAGACATTTAAAATACTTAATCTGTCTTGTATTGTCAATATTATCAAATAGTCTTAATAATTATCATTAAATGTGGTATTTCCCTGTTTGCTAATAGTGTATAGTTGTTAGTAATTTGAAACCCAGTATTGGCAATTCACATTTCCATTGCGCTATTGGCACCTTGTCTGCTTTGCCACCATTATAGACAGTACAGTGGCATATGTGTTTAAATGAAAATGTTATAGAGCTGTAATCATTATAAAATACTAAAGATGCAATTATCACGCCATCACTTGATTATAAGTTAAGCAATCTAGTTTGGATTCTCTTATAACTCCCTGCATATAGTTGAGGACCAAAATTTTGGGTCCCAACTTCTAATAGTTGCCACAAATGTTTGTAATAGATATGTGAGTGTTTTACTTAGTGACTTTTAAATTGTAAATAAAACTACCCATTCCATTTCTATTTGAGGCACAAATACGGAAATAACTTTGGATCCAGAACAAATGCATCTCTACTGGGGTTTGACTGAGGCCATCTCCCTTATTCATCATATTTACTGAGAGTGAGGGGAGGTCCCAGCAGTGCGTAGTGGACAGCATATGGACCGGGCCCTGGAGACGAGCGTGCATGGATCTGCATCACTTTGTCCCACACTGAATGATGCGGGTCACTTTATGCCTGCTTTTGTGGCGGTCAGCATGTCTCCTGACCGGTCACGCTGCTGCTCTTCGGGGGTCATGTGTTGGGCTGGATGGTCTCGGTGTGGTGCGTACATGAGGTGGTGGGGGGTGGGGGTCCCGTGGGGAGAGCTAAGGCAGTCGTTGCCCACAGCTGCCCTGGGGCGGGGTATGGACATCCAGGACACGTGTCGTGGGTCACAGCCAAAGCTCACAGTGCTTCCCTCACAGAATGTCCTAAAATCAGTGGCATCTCCTCTGTCTTCTCCCACGCACAGGAGCATCGCAGAGGCAATAGGTGGATCTGAAATGTTTTTATAGTGTCAAACACTACACTAGCTGGCACCTGAGTTTATAAGTAACATATTAAAAATAAATATAAAAATACAATTTTTGAAAATGCTCTGAAATTACTTATATTTTTGTTTTATTTCTTATGGATCAAAAGTTAAAATGCATATCTCTTCAAGTTATGATCAAGTCTTGTTGATAATAATAATTATTTTACTTTTGATTAGATATAAGTACATATACGTCATAATATTTTTGTATTTCACTGTAGAAGTCATAGTAATGATTTCATTAGTAATGAAAAAAATGATCAGTCTGGTGAAGGTGTACAACTTTAAAACACAGAGATTAGATTGGCCTATATTTGATAACGCAGTTGAAATGTGCAAATTAATCCTAACATGACTTCAGGTATGTGTTTGATGAGAAAATAACATAACAAAAACATTAGACCTAAACTTTTTAAAAATTCAAATAAGCAAAATGTATAGAGTGTAATAACATTTCATAGATAACAATATATTATATAACAATATTGCCAGATTACATCCATTCTGCACCATCCAGTGAGTTTAGTTGTCTTAACCCTATCTATCCCAGCCTAATCCCATCTAACCCATCTATGCCATTTGTTTACATTCATCCTCCGTTATTTCTCTATCTCCTCATCTCCTCCTCTCGTCATCTCCCCGTCTTTCTGGGTCCCTCCCTCTTTCTCACCTCACCATTTTGGCACGGCTGTATTTCTTCATTAGGCCCGCTGTTTCGGAGGGGGGAGGGGGGGGGGGTTCTCTGGGGACGTCAGAGTACATTAATTCTCATCAGAGGCGGAGTGCGGGGCTGTGAGCTGTGAGCTGTGAATGGCACTTGCTAGCTTGTCTAAGTCCACTTCCACCATTCCATTACGGGCGTGCATGTCTCCGGGCATAACAACCCACCAAACGCATAGATGACAATTCACACTTTGTAAACACGATACTGTAATACTACGGTAGCATTGACAGGTGAAATGCAATCATCAACCTTTTTTTTTAACACTCGTTTTTCACTCCCTTGCTTTTAAGTGTTTTAGTCTGCGCTGCTTTTTGTTCCATTGACCCCTATTGCCGTATTAATTGCCTGTCCTTTGAAATGAAATTACGTTTATATTGATATTGTGGGATGGCTGCTGGTTTCCATTGGGATGTAACTGATAGGGTATAGGGGCCAGCGCTAACAGAATGCCCCTAATGTAATTTATAAAGAATGTGCCCTAATTAACACATGCAGTTTGTTTCCACTTTGGTTTTACTGCTAATATTACATTATGGTTCTAAAGTAATTGCAAGAGAAGCGCATACTAAATGTAGACTGGTCTTTTGAATAGTACACTAATACTATTACTAATATGACCAAACAACTACTACTGCATTGCACCTGAGTTGCTGTAGTTAGTTTGCTTCTCAAACCTTCACGCCATAGTCACAGTTCATTCACATACCTGTTGGTGGTAAACTACTTGTTTACTGCTGCCCTGGAGTAGACTTAACTTGGACTCAACTAGGACTTAAATTGGACTTGGAAAAATGTTCCTTAAAGTACAATGACGTGTAACTTCACTGACCTGGACATCTTACCACAAGAAACTTCTTCAGACTTGCTCATTCCTCATTTCTCTAAGTTCAGCTCTCCTTTTGCCTCATCTCTGAAATCCCCAATGCACAAAGTTTGTGGACTGGAATTTCTGTGTAAAGTAGTCTTTATAAATCACAGTCATAACATGGAAAGTCATTTACTTAACATTTTTGTATGTACGCATGCTTTATAAATGAGACTTCTGGACTTGACTTGGACTTTCCGTGGAACCTTGAACTGGTCTTTATTGAAATATTTCTTTTTTCCTGAGCTTGATTCCAGTGGGAGGTGGGCAAAATTCCCACTGTATGAGTGCTCTGGTTTACCCCATAAACTTCAAAAGCACAACAGGCTTTAATCCCCCCACGATCCTGGCTCAAAGATGTGGATAAGAATCCTCGCTCCTGCTCCTGACAAGTTGTTCAGAGGGACTGCCTAAAGCTAAAGCAGGGGTCACAAACTCAATTGGAACAGGGGCCGAAGTCATAATCATAATCATAATCATAATCATCATTATATATATTTAATCATTAGCAATAGTGATTTTTTTTTACACAATAAGTTAAGCAAAATTAAAACTTATACCAAGACCAAAGTGGGTTAAAGGAGTATGCAATAAGAAAATAAATAAAATCTGCCATTTTTATTTTTTAATCTACTTTTAAAAAACTTCTTTTCATATGGAGAGCTTTGTATTGTATTTTTATTTTTGTGATTATTGATTATTTGCAGTATCAGTATGTTTAAGATATACTGTATTATTCAGCTGTACCTCTCTCTCTAAAAGTAAGCATTATGTTTGATTCCAACAGGCAATAAATCATAGTTTAGAGGGGAAAAAATGAACATTCACATTGCCAGTTTAATCTTTTGATTTCTTTTATCATGTATTATATAATTTTTTATACATTCACTTTACCCGTTTCTGCATAAAAAACAAGCCACCGCACTATGCTATGTGGCTGGCATGTGAATTAAACAATCTGAAAAAAACAAAAACAAAAAAAACAAACAAACAATAAAAGATGAATAAGTAATTAAAGGCCAATGCACTTCTTTTTTTTTTTAATGCAAGTGTAAAGGGTAATGGTTGGAGGTGCTTTAGTGCTGTTGATGCCTGGGCCCCCTCCTCTGCCCCTCCGTTATGGCCGTTCCTTTTGGGCGGCTGGATTGCTGTGCTCTTTCACTTTCACAACGAAACTTCAGGAGCCGCAGCTCCTCTCGCGGTGAGAAGAGTTCAGAAGACAGCTCCTGCATATTCCTGGACAGTTGCTCATTTTCTTTGTTCGGTAGATTTCTACCAACATCAATACAAGTGTTTTGAGTGTGCATTATAGGTGCTTTAAGTTTTTCTTTCATTTTCTCATGGACTCTCACTGTATTGTTATAGACAGATCTTATCTCCTTGTATGCACTTTCCACTTTCCAGTCCGGTTCTCCAGCTCTTTCTTTTTCTTCAGGAGAGTGGCTTAGAGCTCTTTCAACTCCAAGTCTTTTTCGTTTGTCTGTTTTGGTGTTTCATTAGGGTCTTTTTTGGAGTTGGCAAGCTTGTTTTAGATGCACATTTTCCTGTACTGTAGAATTATACAGGTACAGGATCTCTTTATGTGCGTTAACTTCTTCTTGTAGTGACTTGTCCTTCTCCTGAAGAGTATCAGTGAGATTTTGCAGCTCCAAGTTTTTTTTTGTTCGCCTTTTCCGTGACTTCTTTGGAGTCGGCAAGCTCTTGTTTTACTTGCACATTTTCCTGTACTGTAAAATCATACAGGTACCGCAGTCCCTTATGTATGGTAACTTGAAGAACTCTATTCTAGTGTTCTTAATGAGAGGCTGGTCTGTTACCTGGAATCCTTTAATTTATTGGCAGAGGAACAGAATGGGTTTAGGAAGAAAAGAGCCTGTATAGATCACATATATTCTTTAACCTCTATAGTAAATGCTAGAAAACAAGAGGGAAACCCTACTTTTGTTTGTTTTTTAGACTTTCAGAAAGCCTTTGACAGTGTATATTGGAACCTGTTCTACTTTCAGCTGTTATCCCAGCTGATCCCAACACCATACGGCGTAAGGCAGGGTGATGTGCTGTCTCCCGCATTATTTACTATTTTCATCATTCATTTGGTAAATGAAGTAAAAGAGGCAAATGTTGGCATCAATGTGGGAGATGTCAAAGTGTGTATACTGCTCTATGCTGATGATATAATGCTTATCTCAGAAAATGAATTGAATCTTCAGGGGATTTTGAATATTGATCATACCTGGTGCAACAAAATGAGACTGAAGATAAACTGTGAGAAGACTCAGGTGATTCTTTTTAGAAGTCAGAACCACAAAATGACAAACTTTCAATTCCATTTTGGTGCCACAACCTTGTCCTTCACAAAAAAGTACAAATATCTGGGACTTGTTTTAGATGAACATCTTACATTTGATGAAGGAATCAAAGCTCTGTCAGAGTCAACAGGTAGAGCCTTAGGAGCACAGATAAACAAAGCTAAAGCATACCAGGACCTAGGCTACAAAACCTTCACTGAACTGTACAGGGCCTGTGCCTGTCCTGTTCTGGACTATGACGCTGGAGTCTGGGGTTATTGTAAACAGACGCACAGTGAGAAAGTTCAAGGCAGAGATCTGAGGTACTTTTTAGGCCTGCACAAAAAGGCACCTAAACTTGCTCTATATGGAGATATGAGCTGGGAACCATATGAAGTGAGACACATTTCTGATATGGTGCGGTTAAGGAATAGGTTGGTTAATATGCCAGGTACAAGATTGACCAAACATGTATTTAACTGCAGTCTGTTACATAAATCGTCCTGGAGTAGACATGGAGTACTCATGAGGCTACTCCTCTGACAGTCACTCCTGCCTGTTTCTGAAGCTTCTGTTCTCACAGTCTATGTATATTCTGTTCGTTTCTTGGTTTTGGAGTAATTTTAAAAGTCTGTGTAGAAGCGCTGTCTTTCCCTTTCACTCTGTCCTGCTGTTTGTTTTCTGTCGCTGCTGCACTGGTAGCAGGGAAGGGGCAGAATTGGCGCTACAGGCGGCAATGCATTATGGGAACTGTAGTTCAAATTTTCTTATGCATTTTATCGGCGAGCCACTATTAATAGGAATTATAAATCTGGCCAATATAAATGATCTAGGGTGCCACATTTGGCCTGCGGATGGCAAGTTTAAAACCCCTGACCTAAAGGACTCACTGAACTTGCACTGGACTTGCACTGAACTTGCACTGGACTTGACTAAGACCTGACTTGGACTTTCTTTAGATTTTGAACTCAAGTCTTAATTTAAATTTTTCTTTTGATCAAGAAATCTGCATTTTGTTGTACTTAATTTGCATATTTAGATATTTTAATATATATATTTTTAAGTTTCTACTTTTCATTCCATCACCATAATGACATAACCCACCCACAGTACAATACACAGCCCTGCTAATGCTTTGCCCACTGCATGTTTCCACTATCACTTCTCCAATAAAGCGCACCAATAACGACCAATTGTGTACGCCCGCCCGGCTCTCTTAGGCAATCTCCTCCTGCTGGCCCATATTATCACCCAGGTCAAGGGGTCGGGCCCAGGGGGGTTATCCAGAGTAAATATATAAAGTGATGCGTCCCTGTTTGGTAGTTAACAGGGCTGCTTGAGATTGCACAGTGCTGTCGGTGTGCCGCACAGGTTTTAATGCGGACGGAGGGAGTGCACGGCGCGGCTATAGGCCTATTAAAGACATTCATTAGAGCAGTGCTTATGAGAGAGGGACTAACTGGTGGGCAGTAGAATTAACAGGGCTTTTACATCAGGAGCAGACTCACCTGAGGCCTATCGCAGCGGTGTTGGGGGGGTAATCGCTGCAATGGCCACAGAGATGTTGCTTATTGGACTTGGATCACAAATTGGTCATAGAGACCTCAGTGAAATAGTCAATAAAGTAGTATTTACTTTGCAGACATTTCGGTGTGGACTGGTGGACCCATTACAAGTTTCTAGTTCTAGACCAGATAGCAGTGGATGCATTTTTAAATAATTCTAAGTGACTTGATGGCTAAAGCTTTTAGTGCCTTGGTGTTTGCTCCAGTATGACCCATCCTCCTCCATTGTGTATTGAGACTAAATGGACATTCCAGGCTGATTCAGAACAGATCTTGTTAATTTCCTTGATGTTGGAAAGTTGTCAAACTACATTCTCTTCCTTCTTACCCAGGATTTGAAGTGCCAGTGTTGCCAGTGCCAGTGTTATAACAGAAAGGTACAAGAACAGTAGCAGATATAAAGGATTCAAAATAGTCAGATTAAAAATAAACAAAATAACTTAAAAAATAATATTCCCTTAATATTTGTTTAATATTAAATTATATGTTACCTTTATTATTAGGAAGGGAACTGATGCACAAAAAACAACATTACTAAACTTGTAAAACTACTCTTGAAGTAAGCAAATTTCCCTGCATAGACAATAAAATCGAAGAATAAAAATGATCAAGAAAGCAAGATTCATTTGTGAAATTGAGGTGGACAAAATTTTTCCACAGTTACTTTAGAAATTTGAAATTTGAAACTCAAATTGGAAAACCAAGCAAGACTGACAGGTTATGCAAACTCCACATAGAAAGTTAACTTCAGGCCAGGAAGATATAATGTATTTTGGAAGCTGTTGTTTGTCAGCAGACCCACACCCACATGGTAAAAAAACTGTTTAAACTTATCCTTAGAATAACACTTTTAGGGCAAAACTAATTTATTTAGAGGATATTGTGGATAATATTATTCGTATATTATTCAAATGCAATGCAGCGTTGCCCCACCTTGTTTGGGTGCAGTGGGGAATAGCGCGTTGTTCCTACCTCTTTAAAATGTGCTGATCTGGGCATTCTTTAAGTTGACTTGTGACTTGGTTTGTGCTCTTTAATGAACCTTGTGTGTTCGCAGGCCTGAAGGTGATCGTACACTACCCTCCTATGTAATAGCATGGGATGGCTCATTATAGCAAGGCATAACAATTCACACATTAATTTTCCAGCATCCAGTTTTTAATTAATCCAGTAGGCAGCCTTAAACACAGGGTACACAAATTGCCTTCGGCCTCATAATTAATTCTAATGGAAGAAATTAAAAATTGGTGGGGTGTGTTTGGATTGTTCGCCTGTGTTACTGCGCTTTCGAGTTCGCTGGAGCGGCGCTGTCACCTATACAAGGATCTCTGCCTTGACCAATCCGGAGAGCTGCTTTTGACTAGCACACAAGCTATTGCCTCTCCTTTTGTGTGTCTGCACAAGCTACACCTTGTATATGTTGTGTTCACGAGATGTCATCATTTTCTAAAGTGGTTACAGTGTAAAATGGAGATAACAGGTCAGGATTTGATGGTGCTCTTAAGATCCCAAATGCCAATGATTTAACCAAGATTGAAAATTTGAAAACTAATTCACAGCCAGTTTTAATGCACAGAAAATGCCTTGCCTCAAACATCTTCTGGAAAAAGTGTGGTGTGAACCAGTTCAGATAAGGTAAAAAATGGTTAACGTGGCAGATTAATATGCATGTCATTCTGAATTGAGTTCTACACATTGTCAATCTGGGATGGCTCTTGCTGAAAGCGATCAAAAAAGGCAAAATGTCATGGCGACTTTTCGAGTCTTATTGGTCAAAGTGTCACAAGGTGGAAAATCTAACTTTTTTTTACACCCACTTGAGAGACAATGCACAGACATCTTCCCTGTCCACAAATGCACAAAGCGCTTACCTTCTGCAAGCATCATTCATTTTTTCCACAAACAAAATAGGCCACATTGACACTAAAATAGGTTGAAGTATGTCTGTTGGTATCACTGTGTTTGTTTTGGTTCTATTGAGCGTTTCGCCTGGAATTAGTGCGGGCCCTATCGCACCAGCGGGGGCACACCAAGATGGATCCTCGTGAGTTTATGAACTCACAGATATTGTGAGAATGTTTCTGGCTGTGCAAGGTTAAAAAACTATTGCTGCCAGTGTGCAATTTCTTCACTAGCAGATATACATTTGTTTTAGAACCTAATATAATCCTGGTATATGCTTCTTGAGTTTTTCTACTTTTGATCAAGGCTGCTCCTAAAATGCTAAGAGTTGACATTATCATAATAATAGACTAATAATATTATTTATGGGCCCATTACAGTAACTTTGCAACAACAATCCTGCTGATAATATTGCTAAAAGGTCTCTCCCAATACATGATTGGAGGATCAGATATAAGTGTCAGGATATCTAGAATTAATATGAGATCCATTAAATATTCCAATATGAGCACCATACTGTCACATGCACATGCTTTCTTAGTTTGTGAACCCAATCACTAGCAAAAAATTATCAGGATATACATCTGACAACATCCAATTCAAGAATGCAGGGTTTTCTGACTCCCTGAATGAAATCTTTTTATATCCTGACAAGTCTTTTCCGCTCATAGATGTGTCAGTGGTTTGGGTTACAGGCCGAGTGTATCAGCCCCATTAGCCCTCCACTCCTGGCTGCTGGGATAGAGCTGGGATGGTGGGAGATTGCTTTCCAATGTGTTGTTGGCATTGGAAGACTGCCAGCTGTGTTCTGTAGCTACAGGAGCTGCAGCACTGTAGGGAGTTGCACTCAAAACCTCCATCATATCCACATTAAGATCCACATTAAGAGAAGAAAGCCTTGTCTGAGGATGCAACACGAGATCAAGCTCAGTAGTGTCTCTGTCATTCAGGCAAGTGCCATTGGAACAAGAGGTTACAGTAGTAGAAGGGTGGTGGCTTTTCATTAGTTTTAGAAATGTTAGTTTAAGATGTAACTCACTTGTTTACAACCTCCAACCTTAGAACCAAAAAAGAACAATTAAAACAATTGCTCCTCTCTGGTCTGCTTTTATTTCTTCCCCCAAGTTTTACCTATAGAAAGTAAAAAACAGTTTGCCGCAATGTAATGACATGCCATCTAATGTCCCAGGTTTTGTTAAATTGCATGTGAAACATACATCAACATTTTTTACCATGTTATAATTCCCAAACCATATTTAAAGCTTTAAAATAATTGTCCATAAACAAGCACAATACAAACAAGCATAATTTATAATCAATAAAATGATCTTTCCTGTAACTCCAGAAATCAGTATATCAAATTGACTGTTTTCTACTCTCCACAGTTGTATTCTTCCCAAAATGGATTTGTCTCTGTTACTGTTGGACTGTTGCCAGCACAGAGGCCAAGGGAGCAGCTCTCAAAACCTCATATTAACAGACTGGCCCACACCATTGCACTGCAACCAAACACCTGCTTTCCACTCCCAAACATTTGTGTCCTATTGTTCTCTTTGATTTCCCTCTCTTGATTTTAGCTATATTTGTAGTCCTCTCGAGTTGTAATCAATAACCTCACAAACCTGTATTTATTTTTACTGTGTCCCCTGAAGGCCCCTGCACATCCTGGTGTGCAACGCGGGTGTGTGCTTCCAGCCCTGGATCCTGACAGAGGACGGTCTGGAGAGCACCTTCCAGGTCTGCTACCTGGGCCACTTCCTCCTGGTGCAGTGCCTGGAGGAGGTGCTGCGGCACTCGGCTCCTGCACGTGTGGTTGTCGTGTCCTCAGAGTCACACAGGTACACACACACTAAATATATCTTCAAAGACACTTTGCAATTGCAATTATTCATTCACTCCACTCTTGGTGGTCATAAGCTACTATTGTAACCACAGCTGCCCTGGGGTAGACTTACGAAAGCCAATCTGTGTCATCAGCCCCTCTAACCACCAACACTCATGCGCACACCACTTTCATACTAGGCAATGTGGGTGAAGAGTCTTGCCTAAGGACACAACAACAGTTTCCACTAGAACCACTGCTGCCTCACTGTGACCCTGCTGTGAAGTTATTAGAGCTATAGCTTATCTAACTCTATCCAAATTTCAGCAGTGGAGACTCTTTATTTATGATCAAGTTCACCATTATTTTAGTCTGATTTATGTCTGTGATCTTTGCATGCAACAAAAAAGCAGTTGCACAATAGTTTGTTCTGACTCTGGGGGAACAGCGGCACAGTAGGATACCTTTGCCCATATTTAGTCTAGTTGATTTTGCCCCTTTCCCGATTGTTGATAACACACAGCTGCCACTTTTAACAGTCACAAAATGTGGAAAGGAAGGAGGCCTGATGGTATATTGGTGAGCATTCTGCCTCTTAAGCACAAAGGTGCACATGTTCTACACTTGTCCATGTCTCTTCTTCTGGCAGCTCCACTAAAAACATTACCATTACCACTAACACCAGGTCAGTACTCCTCTGTGGAAGGTATTCTGAATCTCAATGGGAATACCTGGTTATTTGAAAGTAATAATTATTGTAAATTGCATATACAATAGCCAAAATTGACAATATCTATAATTTTAAATGTATAAGGGATTGTTTTGCTTGAGGATGTCAGCTTAAACGTAAGTATTAAGGCAAGGCAAAAATGATTTAGAAGTTAATTTAGAAAGTACAACTAAATCTTGGTCTTAATAGTTGACTGTATCCTTCAGACATTTCAGCCCAACTCTGAGTTGAATCCATAATATCCCAAAGTAGCGCAGTGCAATAACTCGGGGTTCATCCATGCAGTAAGTGCGTGCTACAGCATCCACTGGTTCCGCCTCCAAACGGATTGATCAGACTTAATGCGTATTGTCAAACATGACAGCCTCACTCACTGAAAACTCATTTCCTTCCACACGCTGTCACTATAAATTAAACGTATCATCAACATGATGGATGGACTTATCAGCTAAAATTTACTTTGATCAAGTATCTGCTCCTTCTGTGTGACCCCCTGACTCAGCCCCTCTCCTCCTACTTCTATTCTTCCCCAGCTCAGTCTTTCCGCTAACTACTCTGCACTATACACAGGGAAAGAGACAAATATACTGTATGTTAACTTTAGTTTTTTAGCTCTACAATTGAATAATGCTCTTTATCTCCCTGACAACACATACAGTGGGGCAAAAAAGTATTTAGTTAGCCACAAATTGTGCAAGTTCTCTCAGTTTAAAAGATTAGAGAGGCCTATAGTTTTCATCATAGGTACACTTCAACTATGAGAGACAGAATGGGGGGAAAGAATCCCGGAAGTCACATTGTAGGATTTTTAATGAATTAATTGGTAAATTCCTTCGGTAAAATAAGTATTTGGTCACCTACAGACAAGCAAGATTTCGTGGCTCTCACAGATCTGTAACTTGTTCTTTAAGAGGCTCCTCTGTCCTCCACTCGGTACTTGTATTAATGGCACCTGTTTGAACTGGTTCTCAGTATAAAAGACACGTGTCCACAACCTCAAACAGTCACACTCCAAACTCCACTATGGCCAAGACCAAAGAGCTGTCAAAGGACACCAGAAACAAAACTGTAGACCTGCACCAGGCTGGGAAGACTGAATCTGCAATAGGTAAACAGCTTGGTGTGAAGAAATCAACTGTGGGAGCAATTATTAGAAAATGGAAGACCTATAAGGCCACTGATAATCTCCCTCGATCTGGGGCTCCACGGAAGATCTCACCCCGTGGGGTCAAAATGATCACAAGAACGGTGAGCAAAAATCCCAGAACCACACGGGGGGACCTATGAGTGACCTGCAGAGAGCTGGGACCAAAGTAACAAAGGCTACCATCAGTAACACACTACACTGCCAGGGACTCAAATCCTGCAGTGCCAGACGTGTCCCCCTGCTTAAGCCAGTACATGTTGCTAGAGAGCATTTGGATGATCCTGAAGAGTATTGGGAGAATGTTTATTCTTGGTTTATTGGTTTATTAGGACAGTGTACAATTACATTAAGCACAGTGGCAGATATGTTTGTACCAGATTGTAGCTCATAGCTACAAGCATGTCATATGGTCAGATGAAACCAAAATAGAACTTTTTGGTAAAAACTTAACTTGTCGTGTTTGGAGGAGAAAGAATGCTGAGTTACATCCAAAGAACACCATACCTACTGTGAAGCATGGGGGTGGAAACATCATGCTTTGGGGCTGTTTTTCTGCAAAGGGACCAGGACAACTGACCAGTGTAAAGGAAAGAATGAATGGGGCCATGTGTCGTGAGATTTTGAGTGAAAACCTCCTTCCATCAACGAGGGCACTGAAGATGAAACGGGGCTGGGTCTTTCAGCACGACAATGATCCCAAAAACACCGCCTGGGCAACGAAAGAGTGGCTTCGTACGAAGCATTTCAAGGTCCGGAGTGGCCTAGCCAGTCTCCAGATCTCAACCCCATAGAAAGTCTTTGGAGGGAGTTGAAAGTCCATGTTGCCCAGCGACAGCCCCCAAACATCACTGCTCTAGAGGAGATCTGCATGGAGGAATGGGCCAGAATACCAGCAACAGTGTGTGAAAACCTTGTGAAGACTTACAGAAAACGTTTGACCTTTGCCACTGCCAACAAAGGGTATATAGCAAAGTACTGAGATGAACTTTTGTTATTGACCAAATACTTATTTTCCACCATAATTTGCAAATTAATTTATTAAAAATCAGACAATGTGATTTTCTGGATTTTTTTTTTTCTCATTTTGTCTCTCATAGTTGAGGTGTACCTATGATGAAAATTACAGGCCTCTCTCATCTTTTTAAGTGGGAGAACTTGCACAATTGGTGGCTGACTAAATACTTTTTTGCCCCACTCTACTCACACACATACATACATACATACATACATACATACATACATACATACATACATACATACACCTGCGTGCAAACATGAACTGCTGGTCTGAAAAGCAATGCTTTGTTTTAAGTGGCATGGCAGCAGATAGAACTACACAGACCATAATTCTTTGCTGTTTTTCAGTGTACCTGACTTGAAGACACAAGAGTCTAAAACAATTTAATAAAATTGTACCATCAGGTTAAATATGCAATATGTAACTTTTCATGTGGATGCTGGACTCATGAATATGTTATTGCTTTGCCTGGAATGTTCCACAAAATAGCACTGAAAGAATATATCTTATATGTTTTTTTTCAATTATGAGTGTTTTTATTATCCTCAAAAAATGCATTCTTCCTGTGAGCGGGGCCACCTCTCCATAGATATGACACATATGAATATGAATATGAATTTTCCTTATTGGTGTCATTTGCTTGTCTCTATGGAGATGGAACATAATGCCTTACTGTGAATCAATAATGGCAAAGCAATGGGAGACAAACAGCAAAGTTACATAGTGCACCTTTAATAACAGATATATATTTAACAATGATATTACCATATTTTGGTGCTCTTTTCCCCTCAGTTTTAAACGTCATTTTGTATTGCTGGTCATACAGCAGTTAGTCTGATATGGTATATGGTAGTGTTCCTCAGCCTCCATGTCCTGACAGTGTGGAGATCATTGATCCAGTCGCGAGTCAGTCAGTTGGCCATGTTGGATGATTGATCTGACCTGGGAGTTGGAGAACATACCAGTTATTCTTGTACATCATACACTGCAGTGAGCGCTGTAATCCTCAGACATGCAAGAGAGGCCAGGCTTTACTCTCACATTCACTATGCTGTTACACACTGCAGCTAGTGTGAAGGGGGATAAGGAACAGTAGTGAAGGAACATTGCATCAATCAAACAGTAAGGTCTGATTGATGCAGTGCTATACTGTGACCATGTGGAAGTTTGGGTAAATATGTAAAACAAGGCAAGAATTTGAGACATGTACTGTGAGCCTGTAGTCGTACCAAATAGGCCTGTCACGATAACAAATTTTGAAGTTTATGAAGTTTATATATTGATATATTGCTGAAGTGAATATAGACGATAAACGATAATACTGAAACTATTTTATGCCACTGACATGATAACGTTAAAGTTATTAATTCAACCTTTTATGGCCAAAAAATAACGAAACATTTCCAAATAGTGCAAAGAAAAATACAAATGATAGTGACCCCCTAAAAATATTGTTCAGTTTTCATATATTGAATGATAAGTCATATAGTAATTATCATGACAGGCCTAACACCAAACCTTAGACTTTTGTTTTACTACATGTAAAACTTATAAATAAAGCACTTTACCTAACCTATAGCCTCCTTCCAGTGATATCTGTAGAACACATTTGAATGCCCAACCTATGGCATATGGCTTCTCTGGATGTGGAGGAGAAGCAGCTCTACTCTGAGCTCATCTCTGAAAGGAAATTCATTTGGACTGCTTGCATTCTTGATCTTGTGCTTTTGGTCATGACCTATCTGCTCATGGCCTTATATAGATAAGCATTTTAATATATGATGTGGCTAAATTCTTTCTGGAAATGAGCTCTGCTAGCTATGATTTAATAATCATATCATTAAATCATATCATTAAATCACCTCACGACGCTCTTGAAGGTCCTCATACTGTCCAAATTTCCAGCCCAGTAACTGTTCAGAGCCAAGCTAAGCAGGCCAGAGAATTCCAGTGCAGTATCTCATGTGATATCTCTCATTCCCCCCAGCTCATTTCAGACTTATATTACATGTATTGAAGGCTCTTGCTGTATGTTTGTGTTAGGCTGATTCACTTAGCTCGCCCTCCAAAGCCAGTGTGCGACCTCTGGCCCCGCAGCATATTGTATTCCCTAAGCCCCTTGTTGGCAGCTGCTGCAGTGACCTATAGGGGACAGGCTAATGGCTGGACACTTTATCAGTTGTCCCCAGCACAGGAGCTTAGAGTGGAATTGAGCAAATACACCGACAACTCCAACAGATACAAGATGAGACACTATCCTTCTTATGGGATATTTATAGTAAAAATATGTACACAGTTCTTCACCTGGTCAAATATACTTTATACAGTTTGTTTTTTTAGTAAACTTTTCCCATAAATTATAATACTTGATAGTTATGGCTTTGTAGTGGGATTTTAGTGGCAATATCACTACCTTTAAAAAAGTTAAAATTATGATCATTTTGATACCATAGAAAATCCTCTATATACTTTCAGATGACTACAAGGGGTGGGCGATATATCGGTATCGAGATGGAGGTTTTCTCATGTATCAGTGTTGGTCTGATATTGATATTTTGCTAATATTTGGCACAGATTTTTTTCTGTCCCAGTCTGTGTGTGTTCATGTGTCATTCCCTGTGTGTCCTCTGTCTTTTTGACAAGAGTAATCTGCAGAAATGGAAATTGAAACGAAATGAGACTAAAAGTAAGGCTGTTTACACAATCATGCAACAAATAGATATATCCCAGATAATTTATTTGGGCCTTGCTATGGATTTAAAAATTGTAATATTGGTTATCCACAGCAGCAAGTCAATTAATCGGATATAGTAGGCTTGAAAAAAATATTTTGGCTCATTCCTCATACTTGCTTTTCTGAATTAAGATTTAGTTTGCTGCCCAGTCTAGAAATTGAATCTAAATGAATAAAAAAAATAATAATTTGCTGCAGGTACATACTTGACTGGAACACTTATTTTACTCAACTGCACTCCACAAAATTTCACACAACACATCTTTTAACCACAATTTACAAACCATTTTACAGTAAAAGCCTCAAAAGTGCCGGGATTTGGTTTGTTGCTGATTTATCAACCTGCACTTGATGAAGCTGTCGTGAAGTTGGCGCACATGAAATGAAAAGCCCGCAGATGTTGTAATTTAGCCAAGCGCGGATGTTGCGGCGGGCGACAGTAAACAAGAGGCAGCCAGCTTGTAAAATCACAACAAGGAAAGCAGGTGACATTTTGATTGGTTGTTTGGTAATGACTGGATTAATATGTAGAATGTGTCCCGGGCGCAGCTAGCTCACCGGCGGAGGAGGACTCGGAGCATGTGCGCGGTGATATTGCAGCACCCAGGAATAATAACAACAAGTAGTGTAATGTTTAGGGGCCTTGTCAAACATCTGGAGTTTAACAGCTCTGTCGCAAGAAATTAAAGAACATCATGTCACCCCTTTGATTTGTATGCTAGGAGCGCTACACATCTGCCAGCCCAGGCCTCTGTACACAACAGTGTAACTGTAACTACTGCTAACTCGAATGGTGTTTTTGGCTTCACTGATGTGCAAGATTTCTTTGGTAAAGTAGAAGGCCCAAACGCAATGTGGCCTAAAGTCCCTCTAGACAAAATCAGCATGGCCATGAAATAATGAATGTTCTTGCATCACTTTAAAGGTAGACTTTGCAACTTTTATGGTTGGGGTTGATGGAAACAAACTATCCACAAGAAAAGTTACATAATGCATCTTTAAGATTAACACTATTACTGACAATCTGCTTTTATCTTCCGTGACCAATTTATATGATGCAGTGGTTAGCAGATAGACCATTTACAATTACAGGTAAGTCACCATTATATTCAGAATCACAATTACACCTAGTGGGGTAATTTAAACCCTGGTCTGAGAAATTCATCTACAAACTTTTTTCTGTAATGGCTAACCACTATGCCTCTGCCTCTCCACTTTTGCTATAATCATACACACTTTGTCATAACAATTTACCCTTCCTAACTCTCTGTGTTTTTCAGGTTTACTAGTCTGAATGGCTCCAGCAGTAAACCTGACCTGGCCATGCTCTCCCCATCACAGAAGGACTACTGGTCCGTACTGGCCTACAACCGCGCCAAACTGTGCAACATCCTGTTCAGTAATGAGCTCCACCGGCGCCTGTCTCCCCACGGAGTCACCTGTAACGCACTGCACCCTGGGAACATGATGTACACGGACATCCACAGGAGCTGGTGGCTTATGACCTTCTTCTTCACACTAGTCCGGCCCTTCACCAAGTCTATGGTAAGTCTCTACTCTGAGCATGTGTGATTAGGAAGGACAATATGGATGTTTGGTGGTTGTGCGTTTTGAGTTGTTTTAATTTCACAATAACTGCTTATAACTAGGGCTGGGTGATATGGTGATAAAAATCTGATTGTGGTCTTTCTGTGATAATATGGTATTTTGGTCATATCGGCTTTCGCTATTTGGTTAGCCTCTGTAAGGGTCTGAGTGAGTGACAGCTGGATTCACCCAATCATAGTGAAGTGTGAACTGTCAGATAAACCAGATGACTTTACCTCTTTGGGCAGTAACAAAATACAAAGTACATGAATTGTAATAAAACTGCAGTCAAGCCATACCTTTTTTTTTGATAGCGAAAAATAAAAGTAAAATAGTAATTAAATTAAAATAGTGCTGGATACGAACGTGCTACGCCATATGCTGGATATGAATGAGTTGATCATGTATGATATCTGCTGATATTATCTATTGACAAGATTGATAATTGAAACATTGTCTTTAATTTGTCTTCAACTTACCAATTCAGTTTGTGTGGTCAGATTTAAGAAAGCCTTAGGGGACCTGTAGTTGGATTGTCATTACATAATATATAAATGCTTTTATCATAACGACACACACATACATTTCATTGCTTGTTACCAGTAAGACACTTCCTTTTCTTTTATGACTATACGTGGTGTGTTGTTTTTGGCCTGTTCATGGTGGTTCAGGAACATATTTTCTACACACTCGGGGAGAGTATATCTTTCACCGGTACACAGATATTCAGTGGTTTGTTTTCCGTTTCCTCCTGTCATTGTGTATTTAACTCCAGGAGAACTCTTCCCTATATCCTCTCCCAAGTCTACTCCACATGTGTGTACTGCCACTATTAGGTTACACTAAATCCACCACAAAACCCACACACAGATACAGTTGTGCACCCAGGACTGTTAAACAAAATAAGTGATCCGTCAATGTGTTTTTATCATGCCTTTCCCATCAGGAGGAACACTTACATCGGTGGGATTTTAGGGATGGGAACTTGTCTCTAGTAGAACAAAGATTCACATGAGCCTCTTTTAAAGGGTTTTAGTGTTTTATCCATGTTATGGTTAATTCCCTTTTCATTTACGCACTCAAAGTTGTATTTAGAGTGATTCATGCATGTTTGAGTAATCATTTTTTTGTTCAAGACGTCATTGCTCCAATCTACCCCTGGTCTCATCGCCACTGGCATATTCTCAGATTTTATTTTCTCAGTTAGTGATTTCTCAAATTTGGGATTCAGATTTCTTGACAGTGCTGCAAACCCTTGCCCTTCTCTCAGTGAGCTTCATGATGAAGTCTCCTGAAATGGTTTCCACTTCACTGGTGTGGTTTGTCTGGGTTAAGTAGAAAGTGTGCAAAACATCTAAAATATAACATGTTTTCAGTTCATTCATAGTTTTGGTGCCTTCAGTAAGAATCTACAGTGTAAATCATCACCCAAAAAACAAAAAAACAAAAACAAAAAAAAAAAACAATGAATTGAAAAAGTGTGTCCAAATTTTTAACCAGTGTTTGTTCTTAGTGTAATTGTCATCTATAGGGCTACTGTTTACTTATATTTAATTGTACCTCAGGTGTTGATTGAACATGTGTATTCCCCATAGCTCTCCTCTTCCATCCATCTCCCTGTGTTCAGAGCCTTGTATAAGGACGGCTCCGCTCCCCCTTCGGGCTCCATACCTCTGCTTAATATATGCTTTACTTCCACTATTACATCCTTTCCATTAGCCACTCTTCATACTTTATCAATTTAGCGCTGTGACTGAAGGGAGAATGTGGAGTTTTCACACAGCGTTGTTCTGATTCATCACTTCTGACAGACACGAGGCCGCAGGCTGTCATTCGTCTCTCCTGTCCGCTCCTTCTCCTCCTCCTCTGCGTCTCACAGCTCACAAGAAGCGCTCCTCAGCACCTTTCTCAAAATGCCACTACCAACATTTCCAGCATTTGACTATACTCCTGTCACCATCTTTCATTCACGGGCACGATCCTGCTCATCATTTATACAGGCTCGTTTGAGTGTTCAAGTGTTGTGAGGCAGACAGGCAAATTGGTTAAGTGTGTTTGTTGGGGGTTGTGTGGTGAGACTGGAGCTGGTTTTCCTATACTATAAACCTCTAAACTACATGAAACATTCAGGTATTGTAGGCCTTGTCAAAATGATCGCTACCCTCCATTCTGAGCACTTGATGTAGACCATTGATATGTGGGGAAAAGGTCCTCTTATCAGGATTTGGAGATCAAGTTGGTTGAGCTTATTGAGTTGATTGCCTTACACAGCAAGATGAATTCCTGCGATATTTCTTCACAAACTCATAAGAATCCAATCACAGGGCAGACTCTATATATATTTACCATGCTTTTCTCTCACCTGGATTTGGCAAAAGTTTGATTTCTCTGCTCTCACAACAATATTCATCAGATTGCTTAAAACAATCTGACTCAGTTACTTAGTAAGAAAGAAATGCTGGTGGATAAAATTTGGGACCTCTTGTGGTGAGACGTGTGAGCTAAACTATGTTATTAATCTATGTTGTCCTATGGTCTTATGTGAAGAGAATTGAAGATTCTGATATCCTCTTTTTGCTTGCGTTGCTTTAAGGCACATTCAACTTACAGATTTGTTTCTACTTGTTTAGAGTGATTTTATGTAAAGAAAGCTGTTTTGCATGTGCAAGTAATTTACTTCTGGTTATACATCAGATACCCTAAGCTGATGTGCCCTTCTACATTTATCTGAGGCAGACATGAGACTTGTGGCTCCTTGTTTTTAGATTCTCGCAGTCTAATCTAAAAAATGTATACTTTTTATCAAAGTTTTCTCATCTTCAATTTATCCATGCACTTGTATGCCAGCTTCACGTATATCTAAGTGAAATGGGCGTGGTATTTTGAATGCAATTAACAAAACGATTTCATCTTTCCAATGGGGCAGTGACTTCTCCACACTTGAGTAACTAATCGTAACGTAGATGTTGGTAAATATGATTGGACAAAGGTAGATTTCGTAATTAAAATCCGTCTTGCTGACACCGCGATTAACCAAAACTGTCTCAGATAACGAGCACACACACAACCTCAAACACACTCAAAGTAAGTAAGTTGATAAGCCCCTCCCCCCTTACCCCCCACACTGCTCTCACACTGCCCCCACATTACAGGCTTAATAAAACAGTGATATTATTTCAGTTATTGGTTGCGGGGATATGAAGATGCTATCGGGTTAATTGCTGGCGTACGCTTCCGGGATCCACAGAGATTGTTGTGGGATGCAGACATAAGCAGAAAGCGCCGTCCAAAAAAACAATCAAGCGCCCCCCCGGAGTGCGTTCCAGTGCAAATAACCCTGGCTCATTTAAAGAAGAGCGCTGATTTATGAGTGCACAGGTGAATGATGTACAGCTGGACTGGCCGGGTTGAGACGCACAGAAAGAGAGAAAGAGGAAACATGAGGCCCAGTCTGAATAGTTTAGGAGGTGTCAAGATGAGGGAGGATTATGATATGCAAGAATTGTTATGAAAGAAGAAATGAATCGCCCAATGGAAACGCGTGTTATTGCCTGTTAAATACCTGTGGGTCTCGAGAGCATTATAAAGGTTAATGTATCTGTTAACCAAGGTTTTCTTTCCTATCATTTTGCATAGCCACTGCTTATTGTGGAAATGAATCAAATTATTGTATTAATTTAAAATCATAATAATTATATTATATAATTATATTATAGAAAGTGAATATGCCAGTGGTGCAGCAATTTAAGTGTTCTCCCATCAACTGAAGGAGTCTTTCTGAGCCTTGTCTCAGGCCCTCAGTCACAAATATCAACCCGATATATCAACCCGATATATCGGGTTGATATTTGCACTTTTTAGCATAATGGCCATCAGCTTTAAATTTCCAGCAGAGGACTATTTTTAGTTTGACAGACCTGCTGCATAATCAATATGCATAAAGCTTTATTTAAACACTTTACTATGAAGGACACTGAACAAAATGTGACTACACGGCTCATATGCAGTTTGTAGTAAAGTAAGGTTGTGGATGAGATAATTTGAGTAAAATTATCAAAATCTGGCCTCCTTATTGGCCCAAAAATATCAACAGAGCTTATTCGCCAGTATCAGCATCGACCATTTCAAAAAACTTCATTGGCTGATCTCTAGTAAAAATCTTTTCCATTTTGCTCAGGCAACAATCGTTCCAGATGAATTGCATATAACTGTTTTTATGAATATCTTGGATATTTTAGATACACTGTGATCTCATTTTAAATGTATTAGTAATGGTGTACAATGATTTTAACAAGTGCTGTCAAAAATATCACGCAATTAACGAGTTAACGCAAAACAATTTTAACACCGTTAATCTTTTTTTTTTTTTTTTTTTTTTTTTAAATCGCGAGATTAACGCTCTTTGTGACCCTGTGAACCTTTTTTTCATAAGTTGTGGCCACTGCTGTAAACACGGCTGTAAACAGAAAGGAAAACAGTTTGTACGAAACTGAGAAGTCGCGGCTGGAGGAGGTGGGCCAAAGCACGGCATGGTCGCCCATGCACGCGCACACGCACGACTTCACCACACAAACCCTGCGTGCGTGCCGATGCCACCCACACGAGGAAAACACGAAACAAAGTCCGCTCCAAAACATACGGAGAATCCGCGCCAACCCCCGACAAGGACCACGGACAGCGACGGAAGCCTCATAGCCTCCCGGCCGCCCCCACTCCCCCCGCACCACCACCACATCCACAAACCCACGGAGGAGCGCGCACCGCAGCAGGACCCACATCGATCCCATCAATCAATAGACACCCCATACCGCTGGACCGATCCTCTCCTCCAAAAGCGCCAGTTCCGCCGTGCGACATGTAAACAAACAGCGCCATGCGACGACGCCATCGGCTGCGGCCCAGCCGCGCAGATGCAAACGTGGGCCACAGAACTCCAGGCACCCGCGCCCGGGCACGGCATGGCCCAAAAGTCCCAGCGCGAGTGCGCCCCTAGTACAGCAGGCGTTGGGACAGGCACTTCACTCACACTGATGCAGAGCACTTCATGAGTGTGGAACATGAGAGTGGAACATCTGACACAAAGTGTCTCACTGACAATTGTTATGGTTTCCAATAAAAACCTATCCACTTTTCTATGTTAAGAGTATTAAAACAATGATTCAAGGGACAAAAATTTACTATTAATTTGCGATTAATCGCAAGTTAACTATGACATTCTTGAGATTAATCGCAATTAAATATTTTAATCGACTGACAACACAAATTTTAATCTTTTTATGTACCTCTGGAAGGTTAGCGACCTTCTTGTGGAAGTTAATGGAAATCAGAATAAAAAGCCTAATACAATGCTCTTAAACGAGACCCACCAAGACATTCTTCCATTCTACAACACATTTAAGAAAAGAAAAACAATGTCTCTGCTCTTTTGCATTTAGTTTTGAAATGGCATCAGCCAAAAAAAATTAGATGTTCAGGTTATCAACATAAAAGCAATATCTGTTTCCTTATTCAAATTCCCATAAAGAACTCCCCAGCTCATTTTAAACACGCATGCTTAAATGGTCCTCCCTTTCGGCTTCTTTAATCTCACTTACCACTACCCAAATATTGCCCCTGTGTCATCTGTGCATCCTTTGTGTTGGGTCGTCTCCTCCATTCTCCAAACTTCTCCATTAGCGTGAGCACGTCCCACTCCCCTATCGATGCACTGCACTGATTCCATTTTGCTGAGTTGAGAAAGGCATCTATAAAGAGCCATGACATTTTAATCAACCAAACTATCTCGAGCTAACATCGCTGCTCCCTCCCCACGCCTTGATGTGCTTATCGGGGAGATGGTGTGACCGCGCGCATGGGGAGTGGGAGGGTGTCCCGTGTCCTTACTCAGTCTTATCAAGCAGCTACAATTTAGATGGAAGAGTTAAATGATTGACACTGATCTAAGAAGAGTTATCTCATCAAGAACAAATCACAAATAATTCTCAAGTAAGTGTCTGGAATGGGGGTGTGATGTTTTTGTGATTAGATGAAAAGTTGTATTATTTTATCTCTGTCAAAATTACTCCAAATAAATCTTTAACGAGTTTCCCAAGTGCTCCAAATTGTTGCTTCGTCAGTTATTTTAGGCTGACTTAGAAATTTTTAAGTTAGTTTAGTTAGTCTCAGGTATTTTTTTATTAGCACATGAGGTGGCAGGCGACTGACGTGGAGTGACTGAAGGGGTGACAGAATAATGCAATGTAAATTGTTCTGAGTATCAAGGAAAGCATTATATAAATCCACTGTTTAATCATTACTATAATTATTGGATCCAGATTAATATTCAGTTCAATTGCAGAGGTGAATGAACCAACAGCTTCATCTAACAAACTGACAAGATGAAACGTGCAAGAACTGGATCCCTCAAACAGGATGTATGGTTCACTTTAGACAGTGGAGACACTTGTTGCCAGTACTCTGATCTGCTCCAAAGCAAGCCAGTGGTAACGAGGCTATGGAGTCCTATGTTGTCACTGCAAGAATGGATGTTTTCAGTATACAAGAATACTTTTTTCTCAGTTAGATCAGCTTTGCAATTCTAGATTCTGTGTTCTCCTCCATGGAGTTCTATGTTGTTGAGGCAGATGGACACTCGTCCCACCGCCTTATAAGAAGGGCCTGTCAGAAACACAGCTTCTCACGTGCTTGGAGACAACGCAGCAATGATTTACCTATGATATGTGTCTGTTGCTGTGTGTATTTATTTATTGCTTATTTTTGCAAAGTTAAAACTGGCTTATATTCCCTGTTATATGCATGCTCCATACATGCCCCATACATCCCATTATGTGCTGTGGCATGCTTATTAGTTGGCGTAACCTTTGTGAAGTTGTGGTCCTGTTGCGCTTTACACTGACCCGCTGACATTTGGGTGATTGACTGATCGCTCCCTCATGATTGCCGTACCCTCAGGCCTGGAGCAGCTGGACTGAGCCTATACCCATCTAACCTATAGCCTAACTGTATGGCCAGACAGAGGCGCGGTGCCATCATCCGCTGTAATGGAGAGAAAGAGGGGGGTGGAGGGGTCTCTTAGCCGCTCCAATCAGACACCTCCCTCACCCCAGGGGCCTGTTTCAGCCCGGTCCCCGCCCTTCCTTAGTGTTTTAGCGTGATTATTTTAGCGTGGATCACGCCTCGGGCACAGGGCCACCTTTTTACATATGCACAGGCTGAACTTTTGACCAGCGCAGGCGGGATTAGAGAGGGGCTGTTCAGGCAAGAGCACTGGGACCAGGCGGACTGGTGGATACATGGAGCAGGGACTCAGGGGATCAGACCTCACTTTTTCCTAATGGAGATGTTATTAGCATCTGAGGACTCTCTTCAGACCTGCTGTTGTTCTTCAGACCTAGTGCAAAAAGAGGATAGTGACTGATAAAAACTGGCAAAGTCACATCAGTAACTCTTTTCATAGAAATATATGATTTGATTTACTAGATTTTTAAGTTTAGACTGTAAAAGAGAAGTGCTGGCCACAAATCAGAATATCTACTTGAATCTCCAATCACAAAGGATGTCATTATTTTATTTTATTATATATATTTTCAAACCTACCATTGACCATTCTAAACCATTGCTAGTGTACCCTAAGTCACATGTGGCCCAAACCCACATGTGACTTAGGGTACACTATAACCCTTTTATAACCAAGGCAAGGCAAATGTATTTGTATAGCACAATTTGTACACAAATAATTCAAAGTGCTTTACATTAAAATCACAATAAGAGGAGCAGACAAAGTACTATATTGACTTTTCTAGGTCCATGGCCAGGAGTTCTATATTAAATTTACCTTGTTGTGCTTGATTGCAGACTGATGAAGAACCTGATGGAAACTTATCCACTCACAATGAGAACATTCAATAGAACCTGGAACCGTCTTCTACCATAATACTAAGTCTTTGATTGCAGCTCCCTGTAGAGCCATTGGAGACAGAGTCATAAGGAAAGGCCCACATGTTGGAGTGGGCTGGATAAAAACATACAATCCTATTTGTCTGTATTGACATGTGTGTTCCTGCCCAATCCTGTTACAGGGATTATTGTCCGTGCAGATACCATTTCATTAAAGGAAAGGCGCACATGCACAGACACATACAGACAGGCGCGCAGCAGGCATGGCTCCAGGCCTGCTTCTGCGCTCCATTGCACAGGAAAAGTGTGTAAATGGTTTATTGTGGATGAGTTGATGTGATGGAGAGCGTGTCTGGATCAATAAAGAACCAATCAAATGCTGACAGTCTGCTACTGTATGGAGTCAGTCACTCAGGCCTGTGCTGCGCACTTCTGCTGCAGAGGGGAGGTGCAGCTGGGCCCTGGAGCAAGTACAAGAAGGTTAAAAACGACAGGATCAAGTAGAGGTTTCATTATGAGGTTTGGATTGTTTGATGTTTTTGTTAATATGATTAGCAAACTTAGCGATAGATCTGGGGGAGAAGAAACCTGCTCACTGGTTGCCTTAGTGAAGAATGGGTCAAATGCAGTAATAGTAACAAGTGTACCTTAACCTTAATTGACTAAAATCATTAAAGCTAGATATACAGTGAGCAATAGTACTCAAGTAGCATACTAATTCAAGTGACGAATACTAATCCAAATCTAAAAAGTAACTGATACTAGGTGGGTTCAAATCTCATTATAATGTGTGTGTGTGAAATTGCCCTGACTCTCCTTTCCTGATGTTGTGAAGTACTAGTGTTATCCATGGCACTTCCAGGCTGCAGACACCTCCGGGAGACCATTAGAGCTAGTCTCCCCAGCCGGGCGTGTGTGAGTCTGGGCTGAGAGTGAGGCAGGGTCGGCCTAAATTACCCCCGAGCTCCAGGTCAGAGGCTCCGTCCGCACTGTCAGGGGAGAGCGCTGTAATGGAGGAGATCAGAGCAGGCCAAAGGCAGGACAGCTCATAACCTTTAGTCTCTCTACTTGTCCTGTTCTGTTTTGTTCTTTCAAAGATGTTTTTTTATGGGATTTGAAAGTGTATTTTTCTGACATTTAAGCCAGTGGGAGTTAATAGTTGTTGTAATGTTTGGGCTGTACAAGGAAGTAAATTCATTGTCAAAAGAGAATTAAATAGTGGACCAAATTATAATTCTATTTTGTCTAGTAACCGTAACTGACAACTGCTCTACTTTGCTCATTTTGTATTTTCCACGGTGGTTGTCCTCTCTCACCCTCATCCAGCTCGGGCCCTCTACCAGAGGCCTGGGAGCTTGAGAGTTCTGCGCAGTATTTTTGCTGTTCCTAGTACTGCACTTTTCTGGACTGAGATGTCTGATGTTTTTCCGAGTATCTGCTTTAGCCACTCTTCCAGTTTGGGGGTTACAGCCCCGAGTGCTCCGATTACCACGGGGACCACTGATGCCTTCACCTTCCAGGCCTTCTCCAGCTCTTCATTGAGCCCCTGGTATTTCTCTAGTTTCTCATGTTCCTTTTTTCTGATATTACCATCGCTTGGTATTGCAATGTCCACCACCACGGCTTTGTTCTGTGGCTTATCCAGCACCACTATGTCTAGTTGGTTCGCCATCACCATTCTGTCAGTCTCTATCTGGAAGTCCCACAGGATCTTGGCTCGGTCATTCTCTGCAACCTTCGGGGGAGTTCCCCACCTTGACCTTGGGGTCTCCAGCCCGTACTCTGCACAGATGTTTCTGTACACTATGTCCTCCACTTGGTTGTGTCGCTCCATGTATGCTTTCCCTGCCAGCATCTTACACCCTGCAGTTATGTGCTGACTGTCTCAGGAGCCTCTTTGCACAGCCTACACCTTGGGTCTTGTCTGGTGTGGTAGATCTGGGCCTCTATTGATCGGGTGCTCAAGGCCTGCTCCTGTGCAGCCAGGCTGAGGGCCTCTGTGCTGTCCTTCAGACCAGCCCTCTCCAGCCATTGGTAGGATTTCTTGATATCAGCCACTTCAGTTATGTTTCGGTGGTACGCCCCATGTAGGGGCTTGTCCTGCCATGATGGTCCCTCCAGCACCTCTTCCTCTGAGCTCCACTGTCAGAGATATTCCCTGAGCATATCATCTGTCGGGCCTTGTCCTTGATGTACTTATGGATTTTGGATTTTTCATCCTGGACAGTGGTTCCCACACTCACTAGTCCTCGGCCTCCTTCCTTCCAGCTCGCGTACAGTCTCAGGGTGCTTGATTTGGGATGGAACTCTCCATACATGGTCAGGAAGTTTTGTGTCTTAACGTCTGTGGTCTGTATCTTCTCCTTTGGCCAGCTTATAATTCCTGCTGGGTATCTGATCACTGGCAGGGTGTAGCTGTTTATTGCGTGTGCCTTGTTCTTGCCATTGAGCTGGCTTCTTAGGACTTGCCTTACTCATTGCAGGAATTTGGCTGTAGTCACTTTCCTTGTTGCCTCTTCAAGGTTGCCATTTGCTTGTGGGATACCAAGGTACTTGTAACTGTTCTCAATGTCTGCTATTGTTCCTTCTGGGAGTGAGACCCCCTCTATGTGGACTACCTTCTCTCTCTTTGTCACCGTGCTACTACATTTCGCAAGCCCAAATGACATTCTAATGTTGTGCTGTAGATCCTGGTGGAGTCGATGTCTCGCTCGCTCTTAGCGTACAGCTTGATGTCATCCATGTAGAGGAGGTGGCTGATGGTGGCCCCGTTTCTGAGTCGGTATCCATAGCCAGTACAATCGATGATTTGGCTGAGGGGGTTCAGACCTATGCAGAACAGCAGTGGGGACAGTGTATCTCCTTGGTATACAGTCCCTGACAAAAGTCTTGTCGCTTATCCATTTTGTAGAAACAAAAGCTTATAACCTGACTTTAAATTAATCGATTGGTTTTAGAAATGTCTCATATGAAAGCTAAAACCCTCCCAAATTATGCTCAATATACTAAAATAAATTTGCTTCACTGAAGAAAAATTGATCATTTAATGAACACAGAAAGGTCAGATTTTGGCAAGACAAAAGTCTTGTCGCCTTGTCATATGATGCACCCAATCCTAGATTACAGCCTCACCTGTGATCAGTTACTGATCAATCAATTAGTGGGTGTGTATAAAAAGAACCCCAGCACACCAGACCTTCACATCAACTGCAACTTGACCTCTGACAACATGCCTAAGATCCACCCTGAGACCAAAGCGTTAATTATCAAGAGGCTGAAGACCAGATCCACTGCTGAGGTGGCTGACACCTTCAATGTGTCTCAGCGTCAAGTACAAAGAATAAGAAAAAGATCTGAAAAGACTGGAGATGTTTTTGACAAGCCCAGGTCCGGCAGACCCCGCAAGACAACTGCTCGGGAGGACCGTTTGTTGATTCGAAGATCCAAGGCCAGCCCCTTTTCCACTGCAGCAGAGCTCCACCAGGCCTGGTCACCTCAAGTCCCTGTGTCAGCCAGAACAGTTTGTAGAATTCTGTCTCGAAATGGCCTCCATGGTCGAATCAGTGCACAGAAACCAGCACTAAACAAAAGGCAATTAAAAAACCGTGTGGCATTTGCCAAGGCCCACAGCCTGCTAAAAGGATGGACACTGGAAAAGTGGCAGAAGGTGGATTTCTCAGATGAATCCTCGGTTGAATTACATCACAGCCGCCGCAAATATTGCAGGAGACCTACTGGAGCCCGCATGGATCCAAGATTCACCCAGAAAACAGTTAAGTTTGGTGGCGGAAAAATCATGGTCTGGGGTTACATCCAGTACGGGGGTGTGTGAGACATTTGCAGGGTGGAAGGCAATATCAATAGCCTAAAATATCAAGAAGTATTAGCTACCTCTTACATTCCCAACCATAAAAGGGGTCAAATTTTGCAGCAGGATGGTGCTCCATCGCATACTTCTATCTCTACATCAAAGTTCCTCAAGGCAAAGAAGATCAAGGTGCTCCAGGACTGGCCAGCCCAGTCACCAGACATGAACATCATTGAGCATGTCTGGGGTAGAATGAAAGAGGAAGCATGGAAGGCAAAACCAAAGAATCTTGATGAACTCTGGGAGGCATGTAAGACTGCTTTCTTTGCTATTCCTGATGACTTCATCAACAAATTGTATGAATCATTGTCGAACCGCATGGATGCAGTCCTTCAAGCTCATGGAAGTCATATAAGATATTAAATATGGATCTCACAGCACCACTACTTAATTCACTGACATTATGCAACATATTTTTGTATTTGAAATAAATAATTTGTTCAATTTTCTGTAGGCGACAAGACTTTTGTCTTGCCAAAATCTGACCTTTCTGTGTTCATTAAATGATCAATCTTTCTTCAGTGAAGCAAATTTATTTTAGTATATTGAGCATAATTTGGGAGGGTTTTAGCTTTCATATGAGACATTTCTAAAACCAATTGATTAATTTAAAGTCAGGTTATAAGCTTTTGTTTCAACAAAATGGATAAGCGACAAGACTTTTGTCAGGGACTGTATGCCACATTTGATGGGCACTTGCAAGTGGCTTGCCATTGGTTTCAAGGGTGGTTTTCCGCAACCGCATTGAGTTTGCAATGAAGGCCCTTAGAGTCCTATTGATATTGTACAACTCCAAGCACTCAGTGATCCATGTGTGTGGCATTGAGTCATAGGCTTTCTTGTAATCAATCCAGGCAGTGCACAGGTTGGTCTGACAGGTTCTGCGGGTGACTGTTCGGTCAACCAGCAGTTGGTGTTTGGCTCCCCTTGTGTTTTTGCTGATGCCCTTCTGTGCTGCGCTCATGTGCCCATCCATGTGCCCGCTTATCTTAGCCGCAATGATACCTGACATGAGCTTCCATGTTGTGGAGAGACAGGTTATTGGCCGATAGTTGGATGGGACTGTACCCCTTGAGGGATCCTTCAGGATCAGGATCGTATGCCCTTGGGTTAGCCATTCAGGATGAGTCCCATCCCTTAGCAGCTGGTTCATTTGTGCTGCCAGGCGCTCGTGGAGAGCAGTGAGCTTCTTTAGCCAGTATGCGTGGATCATGTCAGGGCCAGGTGCTGTCCAATTTTTCATGCCTGAGACTCTTTCCTGAATGTCTGCCACTGTGATGGTGACTGGATCTTGTTCAGGGAGGTTGCTGTGGTCTTCCCTCAGAGCCACCAGCCACTGTGCATCAGTGTTATGTGATGCCTCCCTCTCCCATATGCCTTTCCAATACCTTTCAGTCTCCAGCCTTGGGGGGTCTGCTCTGGTGTTATTCCCCTGCCATTGAGTGTACACTTTCACAGGTTGTGTTGCGAAGAGGCGGTTTATTCTCCTGGCTTCATTTTCTCGCGTGTACCTCTTTAGGCGGCTGGCTAAGGCTTGCAGCCTTTGCTTGGCAGTTTCGAGTGCTTCAGGTATGGGCATCTGGCTGTACCTCCTGGGTACTTGCTTTTTCATTGCACCTTTCTTGGCCTCTGACAATTGGCTCACTTCTCTCCGTGCTTCCTTGATTTTGGCCTCTAAACGTCTTTTCCATGGTGGGTATTGTCTCTCATGGCTCCCATGGTTGCTCTTATAGCCCAGCACCTCTAGGACCACTGCTGCTGAAGTGTATATCAGCTCATTGGTTTCAGTGATGGTTGTGGTAGGGATCGCGCTCAGTGCTGCATTCACATCTTCTAGGAGACTTTCAGATGGTACTTCACTTAGCCTCTGTAACTGGCGCTGGGGTTGCCTTCTGTTCATTCGGGCCATGATCTTATCTTATTTTTTACTTACACGAGTAAGTAAAAAATATTGTAAGAATTTTAGAAGCAAATAAAAAAAAGTCATTTCAAATCAATCTATACGCCAAAAAGTAAATTTAAAAGTACAGTGCTTTTAAAGTGGCAGTTTATACCAATTTAACTTTATCATTCAGAAAGTTTGATTTCACATACTAGAAGAATATAATCTATCAAGAACTTAACTGTTGTTTACTCATGGTCAAATGTCAACAACTGTGAATAATCGCCAAACTGTGGTGAGTAAGGTATCAAATATAAAATTTAACCTGTATTATTTTAACACTATGAATTTGCAAATTTGTCTTACGAGATTCATGTTGCATTTCTTATTTTGAAAGTTCACTGTTTTCAATCACCGACGCTAAAACAAATACCAAATTTGAGTCATATTTATATTGCATTCATTATCAAACTACACTGTCCCAACCGAGCCTGGACCATCCCATCCCAGCCTGGACACCCCGTTTGGACACCACACCCCCTCCACCCCCCTCTCTGCTGTTGTGACATGCGGCTGATGGACTATTTTTCAAATTGATTTCAAAAATGTACATAAGCAGCCGATCCCCTCGCCCAGATTACCTATTGATTTTTAATATGAAAAGCTCATTATATAAGCAGGAACGGCAACACAAAAAGCTAGCCAACCTTTGCATAAATCCTTTAATTGAATTTCCAGAGCCCGTGGTTCTACATTTTTTAATTAAATCCATTTGGGTTTTTTTAAGGCTTGCTGTGTAATTTGCATGCTGTGAAGTGGGTGCTGTCCCAGATAAAGTGCCATTGATCCTTATTAAGGCTCACCTCTGGGCGCGCTGAAAACCAACCGCAGAAATGAAAATGTGCTCACGGTGCATACACTTATTGCCCGCATGATAGGATTAGAGGCAGGAAGGCTGGAGATAGAGATGGAGGAGTGGGCAAAGAGGTGAGGAGAGTGTGTGTGTGCGTGTGTGTGTGCGTGTGTGTGTGCGCGCGTGTGTGTGTGTGTGTGTGTGTGTGTGTGTGTGCGTGCGTGTGTGTGTGGAGGGGGGGTCCTGATTATTAATAGTTGTTCATATTAATGTAATAATTCACCTCTGCTCCTCCTGGGTGAGATTGCAAGGAGACTGTTTATATTTACTGTGTTGTGGTCCAGATTTCTCATCAAGCACTCATCTGCGCACTTATAAGAGCTGCTGGGATTTCCCAAATGGAAATATTTTTGAAGAAGAGTGGACGGCTTGTGTTAGATCTCCTTATTTGATTTTTTTAGTGTTCCGCTCAGGCATGGGACGATACTGTAATGTTTGTAATAAAGTAAGAGCAGGAATGCAGTTTATTAAAGGACTTGTCTTAAAGGTACTTAAGTGCAGGTTTTTATATTGACCCAAGATGCAAAGTAGTTATTAAAAATTTAAAGGTGAATTTGCTAGTTTATTGGAATTTTATATATTGTTATATTTTTTTGAGAAAGAAAAAAAACATGATTAATTTAACCTTTAAAGTATCATCCCATACTAGCCTTGGACAGGGGAGCTCATTGATCAGCTGTCATTTAGAACAATAATCCACCTGTCATGCCCATCTGAACTCAGGGAAAACTGGTGTCCACATGCCTTTGTAAAGAACGCCTTTGTAAAGAACTGGAGAAATATGTATTCTCTAATGACTGACCATCATATGTCATGAAGTTGTTTTTAATTTGATAGATATTCTATTCTTGGAGACACTTAAAACCACTACTGCATTTTGCTGTATTTGAGAATGGATCAAAAATACCTATGGGGATAAGCAAGTACATTTATCTTAGAATACACACACACACACAAAATGACGAAAACATAGCAATTATAAAGATAACACTAATTACTAATATAACCTTATTTTCCAATATCTAAAATACATTCAAATTTGCACAATAGCACACACTGCTGTATCCCGCTGTGTTCTTTCACCCTCATCCAATCAGCCATGCTTAGTAATGTCTAACCTGCTCTCCTCCGCAATCATAACCACCCATCACGACTACTCATTTTCTCATTCCCGACCTGTTAAATACCACTGAACACATGTAAGGCCCGCGCTAATATGCAGCCATCATTTCGGTCTGAGCAGCAGCAAGGTCCTCTCTCTTTCCCTCCTCTCTCCATTCTTCCCGCTCTCCTGTGTGGTTATATGCACACGCAGGAGTGAATCAATAGAGATTACCCCCTGACCCCAGCCACATACTTATAGGCCGCTTCGTTGTGCTCACCCATCTCTCATCAGTTTCACTTAAACACCGCACCTCACTCAATAAGGCAGCGCGCGCTAATTCATTTCAAAGATGGAGACGGCCCATTCAACTGCTGCGGCGCTATACAGAGGTTAACGTACAAACACAAAGGGGACGCTGTGCAACTCCGGTCATATACAGTATATGAATAAGCAGGGAGAGAGTGGTGATGAAGAGGAGAGGCTGAGGAGGCTGGTGGTTCTGCCACAGGGAAGGCAGGGCATAGGAGGTTGGTGAAAATGGCAAGAAAGAAGAGAAAGGATTTTATTTTTTTTGGAAGCTCATTAGTTGGAAGACAAAAATAACAAGTTGTGATTAGCTGAAAGAGGCAGGAATGAGATGGGAAAAACAATTATGTTGGTAAAAAAGTTACTGTAATCTCTAGGTTGGATTCCACACTTGCAAGTATGAGTGTGGCTGACTCAACAGTTTAACCTGTACACACATTTATTCACTGTCTTCTGTGGTTCTAGTTCTTATGTAGTTAGATAGTTAAAGGGCTAGTACTCGATTTTTCCATCTATCTGAGCAAAACATGTCTTTCCCCAGTACAGATATATTGTATAAGCAGCTCTTGAGGTCAAAATATGTCTGCAGCGTACTTGTATGCATCAAATTAGAAAGCATTTTATCAGGGAGTGCGTGTTAGCATGCTAGTTGTTGTTAGATTTACTGTTCCTGCAAAACTCTGCGTTGTAAAAAGTATAAACTCATCACACTGACTAACTGGTATGTTCAGAATACATAAGGAAAGTGAGGAATAGCTTTTGTCCATTGCAAACTGTTTAAAATGAACTAGTTCTGTTTTTCACATTTTTGAGAACTGGAGTCTGGAATTGTTTTAGTCTGGTTTTAGACCTGGTTTAAGTCTAGGAATGTTAAATAGTTAGTGTCAAATAATATTAATAGTAGTTCATCAGTATGCAGAGTTTTGCCAGGTTAAGTGAGGGTGCAACCAGTCAACTCTCAACTTAAATATGAACGTCTAAACATGAAAAAAATACAAAAAAAAAATCACATTCGAAATACTTATAATTAACCTTCCTGAATGTATATTTTTCATTGCGCATGTTTTTTACTTATATATTTAACATGCTTTCTTTTCCCTCCGTATGTGCTGACTAGTGGCTGCCGTGATGCCTGTCATGTCTGTGGGAGTGGTGGAGCTGAAGTGCGCGGTGACGACTGTGTCTGCTGCTTCTGCTCTGTCAGCACAAAGCACACCAGTATTGACCCAGGCCTGTCCTCTGCTCCGCTCTGCCCACTGTCCCCAACTTGTCATCCCTCCATCTCTCTTTCTCACGCGTTCCTTGGGTTTCCTTACGGTTGACCTTTTCAAGATTTCAGAAACAGTTGACAAATTCCTTAATTGTTTGGCAGAGCAGTGAAATAGTTTTTGCTTTTCTGTTTTTTGTCACTGAAGCCATTTGAAACAGTGATGGCAACAGGGCAATTGATTTATTGTCATAGTTGAATTCACAGTTATGACAATGCACACCCCAATGTGGCAAGTTACATGTCAGGTCTGTGGTAAGGCAAGCACACTCACAGTTAGAATTTCTTTTTTTAACAAGAATAAGATGGATTTGAATAGAAGATAGACATATTCAGTGCAATACTGTGGTACATTTCCGACAAAACAATAACATGTCCATGGAGACAAACAGGTGGCAGACCCCTCCACCAGAAAAGTTACACAGTGCACCTTTTAAGAGTTTAGAAATTACCATAGCAATGTATTGCAAATAGCTCTAATACCTTCTGACTCATTTTTAATGCCATTTGGGGAACCTATCTACATCAGTGCCACATACATAAGATCCCATACTGTCTAGGAATCGAACCCAAAATTGAACTGCTCAAAAGAACACTAGGCACTTTTTCCATTCATTCATTGTGAAGATACTACTACTGTACTTTCTCTCCTCTTAAACAGTATTCCCACTCACATATATAACCCCACTCCTGGAGGCATGTATGCAGAACCAGCCCCAAACCAAAGCATTTGATTTCCCTCAGTTTATTTCATAATCCAATCAATCAGGCCAAAACAGCCCATGCACGTGTATGTGTGTCCTCCCCTAACCACGCAAGCATACATATTTACACGCAACACCCTGAGCAGTAGTAAGAGTAGCGTGTGTGTGGGGCCGACGGTTGTGGGGTCGGCGGCTGTGGGGTCGGCGGCTGTGGGACCGGCCCTCCTGGGGGTTAGACCACTCCATGTGTTATTGATTGCGTTGCTGTTGCATGTTGTGCTCAATCATGTGTTCCATGAGTCTAGTGCTGTCCTCTCCCACCTGGCCCATTAGATTAGGCTAATGCATTCCACCATTGATTAGTCATTACGCCGGGACCCATCGGCCAATCGCATGCCCGTCCCAACTCCACTTGACCCTTGACCCCGGTTGGGAGTGTCAGGTGGGTGTGCGAAACATGTTAAATGCGCATAGCTCTGTTTGATAGGAATCAGGCATTTGGGTTCTCTACCTGTGGGATGTCCATTGTATGTGTATCCTCTCATATGCAACAGGGAACTATAGATTTGAATGATAATACAAGGAGGGTTAGGGCAAAAGGAGGTTCAGGTTTTGCCATGAGCACTGGAATTTGGAGTTGTGAGGATAAAATATATTAAAACAAAACAAATTAGAATCAGGATGCATCAGGTCTTGACTACTAACTGGTGATAGTGAACATATCTCTGGTATCTCATCAAGCAATACCTGTGGCTCATCTCTGATATGGGGTTAGAGGCATTAAAAAGTATTTAAAACAACAACAAATTGAATATTGTTAGCCTCATAGCATAATTGCCATTTGTTAAAACACAAAAATAAACTGCCGTCAATAAGATGACTAGGGCAGATTGTTTTTGTCTGTTAAATTCTTTCTGATTGGCCTAGGGCAGAGCCAATTACACCTGCAGATGCAGCACAAACTGTTGAGATATGTGAGACTATATTGTATAAAACATTTTGTATAAAAAAGCTTTTAAAATGATCAAAATTGGTATCGAGCATTGTGTCTGTTCTTAAGTACTGAAATAGAGTTTGAAATTTTAGTATCGTGGCAACACCACTTGCAAGTAGAATGTGACAAAAAACGTAGGCTTAGGCATGGCCGGTAATATGATTTTAGTAAATAAGCAAGTAAGTAAGGCTTTTAAATGTTTGCAACTTTTGTTAACAATGTGAGTGTGTTTTGTGAATCTTTAACAGTAAGTTTTTCTAATACCTGAATATGCACATTATTATTTGGAAACAGTCCATCCATTACATTTAATATGCGGCCAGCTTATGCTCAACACCAAAACAAGATTTCAAACTCACATTTCTCCATATATTTAACTACACCATATGCACAAATACAATATCTGGACCCACCCCTCCCCCTTCCTCTCCATCCGATTATAAACTTGACCGGGGCTCATCTGAATGTCAAATCCTCCATGTTGACACGTCACCCCTGCCCTCCTTCCTCCCCTCCTTCGCTCTACCAGCCCCACCCACTCTGAATGATCACCTATAGATACCCTTACCAGACCCGTGCGTCCGCATTAAATCTGTATCGGATCGAATATTAATGATCGGATAATTTCATCGACGTTGGCGTGCCATTGAACATATAAACAAATTGTTCTTTTCAAGCGCCTGCACCGTCAAGGGGGTAGTTCTCACTGTTGTGCTTAAGAAAGAATACGTCCATGTAAAATCCACAGTGTATTGAAAAAAGTCGATTACAACACGCACTCTGAGACACACTTTAATTTGTATTATATTTCCTCTCAGATTCAAACCCTCCCATATCCATCTCCGTTTGACAGATCTGATATGTATTGCCGACAATGTCATAATTTGAATGTATTGAACGCTTTCCGCACGACGTGTAGTTTTTCGAAACTCGCTTTTCTCATGCTTCCTGTACTTTTTTTCCCACCTCTCGTTTCGACTCCTCTGAAGCAGGTTTTGTGTATGCTGCATGATTCTTTTCTTCAAAAAAAAAAAAAAAAAAGTTCTTCAACTTCGCCAGAAAACGCGGAGCCTGGTTTCACGCAGATCAAAGCTACGCTGCGGAATGGAGCGGTGAAAAAGTTGTTTAATTAAAAATCATGCGGATAGATGGATAGATGGTTGGTCTTTGATGCCACTTGGAGATGTACACAGTTATTATGATTAGCTGAAGAGGTTTTTCAAAATTGAGGGATGAGGAAGTTGTGGAAAAAAAGGTGTCCAAGTCTGGATCAAGTTCTTTCTTTTTTTTTTTTTAACTCTCTCTCTCTCTTTCTCTCTCTCTCCATGAAAAGAATTACGGATTGCCATTTGGGTCAGTGGTCTTTATGGAAGTACATTTATGAAATACGCCACTCCTTTGTGTCTGTTGAAATCCCTCCCTTTTTTCGTCTAATTGGAGACGCAATAAACCGGTGTAGGGTCATTGCCTCTTCAAGGTGAGAGGATGTAGCCACTTTAATTTTTTTTTATTTTTTCCAATCACACATTTTCTGTCCACTTCAAAAAAAGTCTTCACCTTACTACTACCACAAATGAATCGGGACTGCTGCACTGCCTGTTCTTCCTCACCTCGCGTCCTTGCCCGAGAGCCAAAGGGTGCGCTGTGGGTGAATCGGATGCCAGAGCACCCAGCGGGAGAGCCCTGCCAAGAAGTGCCAAGAAGTGCCAAGGGTGCCAACACCTCTAGAGAGTGCAAAAGAAGACTTTGAAAATACAGAGAGGAAATACAAGGGTGTGAAATGTAATAGTTTTGCTGGTTTCTCAATAGTTATATTTATGCTTAAAATACAACATGTTAGATATATTGTTTACTGGTTTGTGGCTACTAATGACTGGGGCTGTCCACATGAAACAAAACACTGCACAAAGTTTGACATCTCCTTTGTTAGTTAAACATTTCATATCATATTTTTTCATATAGCATAGTAAAGCAGTTATATAAGTGGCATTATTTATATAGTGAGTGGCAACCATGAGATTGGCAGTGAGTTTGTAGACCTATCAATATCAAATAATTACGTTCAACTTTTTTTTTTTTTTTTCATTTTTAATTTTTTATTTCAAAATTTGCCCCTGCTCTCCATCTGAAATTCTATTAAATTCAATGTAGCGCAATCTATCAAAAGATAATCGTATCATGATAGCAGCAGGATCAACCCTTGTCTGTTCAGCTGCGCTCACTGTCAGTACCAGTTTGTACCAGTTGGGGGCATTGTAGTTTAACTGACAGAACACAGTTGTTCTACACTGGACTGGAGGCAGCAGAGCACAGGACACATCTCCACTTCTGTTCTGTCACAGCTGTGTTAATGCAGGATTTGGTTATATCCAGAAGTAGCCATGGTCAGTATTTGGACAATACTGGTGTAGGTTAACTAAAGGAAAGCACAGGAACAAATTAAGGACTAGATTCTGGCATTATTGAGAATTATAACAAATAAACCATATAGATTGCACTAATAATCATATGATTCATGTTAAAATCACCAGCATTCTTCAGAAGAAAAAGCCTCATGAATTGTAGGTAATGAAGAAAGAACATTTGGCAATAAGAGGTCATCAAAACTCTAACTTTTAAAAGAGATTTAGAGATATGGAACACTTTTTTGCATTTTGACCTTGTGATTGGATCCTGATACCTTTCCTTCATTTTTAATTAATTTGTCCATCACAGTTTCCTTTCTTATAATATGTTCTCTTCTCTGATCGTTCCTTCTTCAAGGTATTATATTGGTATTTTTATCTTCTTGACGGCGCTTCTTGAACGTTTTTCCCTGAGTGTATTTTGCAGCACTTGGCTCAGCATTAAATTGAACTGAATCAATTTTTGAGAAGCCCAAAAGCAAAATTTTGGCAACACTTTATAATAATACATTCATTCATAATTCGCCTTAATAAAGCATGAACAAAGGCTCAAATCATAATGAACAAGTAGTTTATAAAGAATGATAGAGGCTTAGTAACTATTTAATTAAGGGTTCAGAGTCAGGGTTAATGGAGTAATTATGTATTTACTAAACTTGATTAATAAACTTTGTTTTCGTTCATTTTAGTTCATTTATTAAGGCTAATTAAATTGTAGATATCATGAAGTGTTACTGTGAACTATTTTCATTTATTATGTTGGTCACTTAAGGTCCTACATTTTCTCTTGTCACTCAACATAATCTATGGCTGCTTATGTTATATTGGCTGAAAAGCTGCTGCAGCTCTGTTTCATCTTTTCACCTTGTAGAAAATTAAGTTATTTTTATGTTTTATTTTAACTGTCTTCACACAAATGCAACCGTTATTCAATTTCTCATATGCAAAACCTGCCTTCCAAAATCTTAAAGAACATTTTTTCAACTGCAGCTTTAGTTTACTCACTCCTTGCTCAAAAAAGCCTATTTTTTTTTTTTTACACCGACTTTACCTGCCCCAATTGATTCCACACAGTAAACGAACTCCCTGCCAAATGTATTGTTCAACCTCTTTTTATTGACAAAATAATTGTAGCTTAAATAGAATCCTCAGTCTCTCTGCTCTAAAACCAAAACTGCTGATCCTCACTGTCTGCTTCACTCTGCCTCTTTTGCATATTCATACACCTCGTCCTATATCGGCGCCAGTTGAGCTGGTAATACGCAAATTAAAGTGTATATGACAGTTTAGAGGACTCATTTCCCTAAAACATACTTAACATGATTATATTTAAGATTTGATTCAAAATCTTGCCTATCTTTTCCTAATATGACGCTTTTCGAGAAGTTCGAAATTTTACCTCCTGGTTGGACTGCAGATGTGACATATGTAGAGGTAGCCAAATTCCATTATTGTTACCTTGCAACCATAATGGTAACAAGGGCAAAAACGTGTCTAAATTATGCAATAGTTATGATAGACTAGACTAATAGAAATAAATTATAATACATTATTCTGTTAAATGAAGGTTTAAGATGTCCGAAAAATGTCTTCCTTCCCACATAAATTTTCCTTGCATTTTGAATTAAATTTTGACGACTCTTAACTGATAAAACAATGATAAAGACTTACCACAAGTATTCAACCAAACCAAGTCATACATAGGAAAACATGAAAACCTGTCGTGTGCACTTTAACAGCTGAAATGACGAAACAAAAACCAGCATAAATTTTTAAGCTTGTTGAGAAAACGCACTTAAGAGGAAAAGTCTCCTCTGCTCTCTGCCTCACAGCGTACACCACGGCTGCCATTGACCCCCTCTAGATGAATATTAGATGAAGCAGCAGCCAATATGTGAATAGCTGAGTTCAGGACACCAACGATTTTAATGGCAGTGAGCAGCCATTAACAGTATATCTGAAAATAGACAGAAGATTTTCCATAGATCATTAATGACGGGAAATCTATCTGCCCTCCCCCTCCCTTCACCCCACAGTAAATATCTCCTTTCTGCCCACTTTCTTCTTCTGTATTTCAGACGTGTCATTTTTTATAAGGCTAGAGAGCAGCTTTAAGTGGAACTCCGGGTCGACAAAGGCCATTCGGTATATGGTCACTCTTTTAAAATGCACAGGTGACGAGGGAAATTTTGTTTGTTTGTTCAAATGGTATAACTAGACTAGACGTGAACAGTAATCTTAATGGATGAAGAATCAATTTATTGCTGGAATAAAATATGGCCTTGTGGCTGTGACTTAGTTTTACTCTTCATTTTAAACAGTTTGCAGTGGTCCAAAGTTATTCCTCACTTACCTTATGCATTCCTGAGCATCCTAATTATTCACTGCGAATAATTTATATGCACCTTTCACAACTCTCAGAGAACAGTGCAGACTTTTGCTGTGATGGTAATGGTAAACAACAACTACCATCTAATGCACTCTTCGTGATTATTGAAAAATAAAAAGCTTGATAATGAGATGCAGACAACACACAGCTGACTTATTTTGATCTGAAGAGCAGCTTTTACAGTATATCTGTACTGGGGCATGACACATTTTTCTCAAATACATGAAAGACAATTGATTAGAGGACCTTTAATACCATTAGGGTGACATTTGTAATATTTTGTGAGAGAGAATAATATTTATTCTTTTACATTTTTAACACGTAGCAGAAGATTAGGACCTGGCAGGGTTGGGAGAGATGTAGACTGGACTCAAACTCCACTAGAAAGGTGGCTCAGTTCTACCACTGAGCCACATGACTGCAAAAACTATATGGAGTAGTCAAAGTACTACGAGAAAAGTACATTCAAAGTATTACTCAAAAAAAAAGTGTGACACACCAGCACACCAGAGTATTTTTTCACAATTTAATAATGATTTGGAGCTTTTGAGAAGATTAAAATATAGGTGTTTAAGGTTGTATTACCAGAATATACTATCTTAAAAAGTAAAAAGTAATTAAGATTATGCTGCTACAGACTTCAAGTTATTCAGAAAGTTAAAGTAATGTGTATGCTAGCCATCCCAACTGCACTCTTAAAAGTGCACAATATTTGAATAGAGATGGCTAATGTCTGTTTAGTATATAATGCACGTCTCCTCCTCCCATATTCCTTGTTATTCTAGTTTAGTGCTGTAATCAAGCTGGCCTTGCCAATAAAGTTTATTGTACGGAGCTAAGTGTCAATACCACGCACGCAGCCGGGGCAGAGAGGTCCCTTTAATTAGAATAGGGGCAGGCATGCGCGCCTACAGCCCGGCTCGCCGTGTCTTGACTCTAACCATCTGAGACTGCTAGTGCCACTCTCAATTCACCGCAGACCTCCCGCTCCTGTGAAATGTATGAATTGGAAAATCATAAATGCGACATCAAAAGTGTTTTTTTATGAGCAAATCAATTGTAGCTTTACATGACTGCCGAGCCTTGATGTTTTGAATCTAGTCCCAGCAAACAATAATCCCCTCTATATGAAATATTGATTAGAGCGGCTCCCTCTCCATGGGATTGTATTAAAGGTACAGTTGTAAAGGCTTTATGATGGGGCTTGGAGTTGACAGGGGAAAACTTTGGCACTTAAAACATAATGGTATTTTAGGTGTTTATCAGTAAAACATTGTGCGAAGATTGGTGGACTGTTTAGACTCCTATTGAATGTGTCAGAATGTACTCTTTTCACTCAGAATTGTATAGGCCTGATAAAAAAGAACCACAAATATTTTTTATTTCTTGGTTTCTTATAATTCAGTTAGTTGTAATGACAAAATGAATCGAAAGGGGTGAAAATTACCATTATAATGTCCTGTCTGTACATCTAACAACACAAAAATGGAGGAATACATTCAAATATTAGCTTACTAAACCCATCTGAGGTCTTTTTAAATGCAGGCCATATCATTGAAAGTTTTAGCCTGTTAATTCACACAGTTCTTCATGAGTTGGTAAAAATGACCTTCTGGGCTTTGAATTTTCCTATCCAAAAAATGCATGTTACATGATGAATAATACCATTTTTGCCAAGTTCTGTAATAATGACCCCATGGTTGTACTTTTAAAATAAACAATGTTAATCCATTACCCTCTCCTTCAGATACTTTGACATTTTACCCTGCTGCTGCAATCCTCTCCGTTTTATCTCAGGCCTGCTCCAAAACTCCTTTGTCAATATGTAAAACAGCCTTCCTGATATGAGTTCTCTGATAAAGGGCAATTTGGACGAAAGGGGTGCAAAATTGCTCGCAGCACCTCCCACTCCTAAACAACAACAGCGGTTGCGAGGGGCGTGCTTGCCGCTTCAATCAAGTGCTAAAACACAAAAACCATTTCCCATTACAATGTGGCCGAGATTAAAGACAGATAGTGCAGGGGAAAGCGGACCCCCTTGCTGTGTGCCCCCCGATAGTCACTCCGCAAGAGGGGAAGAGGGCAGCGCCGGGATAAACTCTCTCAGACAAGGAGAAGCAGATGGAGCAGTAATTTGCGTGGGATGTGGTAGATGGGGAAAACATGGGCGCGTGTCAGTGCTGAGCGATGCCTCCCGTTCTGAAAGAAATCAATTTAGGGCGGGACGGCGTGCATACAATAATTGAATATTACTGCTTACTATCTCCTTGCCATCCTCTGCTCTGCGCCGTTGTACTCTGCATTGGGGAGGGAAGTGTATGCAAGAGCCAATCAGCCAGGGGAAATGGAGGTTAGGGCCAAATACCGGAGTGCTTCAAGTCCCGTTCAGATAATAACGGCGAATCATCTCCCAAGTTAGTGCGTAACTGTGAGTACGAAGAGCCGTATCTTTCGGGTATGCACACAAGCCGTCACTTCTGTCAATTGTGTCAGGCACGCTCAATAATCACAACTGTTAATCAATGGGCTTTTAAATAAATATTGACCATTCTTACAAGGTTAGCTGTTTATTGGTTTACATTAGGCTAAATAACTCAATAAAGTGTGGATTTAGAAAGATGCATCTTACAGCAAGTTTTGTGCCCTTCACCCAAAACCTTCACAGAATAAAATACTTAAAATGTGATGGTACACAACTCAATGAGACAGTGACACATACAAATATCTCCTCTGCTTGTGACAGTTGACTTTTGTATTACTTTGCTTTTTAAAATTGAATAACTTTTTAGAGAATCACTTTTCAGACAGATGGATTGCTGTCGTATTTTCATTATGTATAATCTATCAGTCATGAGTACTGCATATTTTTACCATCTTGGCTGGCGCACTTTGTAGTGCACTGTACAACTTTACTCAAATGATAGTAAAATGTACATGCTGTACTTGTCAGTATATAGTATATGTCCAGTTTCATTTGGCATGCCCCACTGACCAGTCAATCATTTATTTTCCTAAAATATTTAAGCACATTTACACATTTTGCCTACAAATCTATATTATTGAAAACTGGGCAAACTTTTTAAAAAGCTTCAGGTAATTTCACCAATGCAGATTTATAGATGGATCTAGAAATTTCACATCCAAAAGGCCTGCTCATGCTTTTTGTCAGGGGTTGCCCAAGGATACAGTGATTTTGGTTTCAACTGGCTACCTTACAGTCTTGCTGTCAGGTCTTTAATATGATAAAAAAAAACAAAAAAAATCACATGTTTAAAGGCTGGAAAGATGGCAATAACGAAAGATATCAATAAATAATAATAACTAATTTTGGTCCTTTTGTGAAGTGTTCTCATAAAAAGCCTTATGATCAACGCAAAGCACTCTGTCTCTTGTGTGATTAACTGATAGGGAAGTTTTCTCTTACGGCAGCTCATAATTAGTCCTGAATCGATTAAATCAACACTAATTCACTTGTTAATTTGCCCATGATTCCTGTGTACAGATGTTCATTAATTCTTTCAAATGATATCACCCATGTCTTTATCACTTAATCACCTCGGAATATAATAATCAGCCATATATCATAGCACGTGATCGGGAAGTATTTAATTAGTATAACTGCTCGTTAATCAGCAGCGGCCATGTTTCTTTGACTCTTCGGTCACATTGTTTGGCAGAACGCATGTGTTTTTACGTCTCCATGTGTGTTTTGTTTGCCTCACTTTTGGCAATATTCATCACTGTCTGATTTAGTGCAGCGTGCTTTTCTGTATCGCCGGGCCCGGATCCACTGCATTTGTCTCTATTTCTTAATGGTATTTCAACAGCTCCTACAGCATCAGCCATTTCTCATTTTAATGACTGCAGAAATGAGTGAGCGCGCAAGCGCGTGTGTGGCACTCGCAACCCGGAATGTCTGTGCACATGCCCGTTTTCCGAGCACGCCTTGCTCCCCCACTTCCCCTTTCCCTACCGTCACCCCCCCAGGTTACAAAGATAGAGCGTCCGTTTGTTAAAAGACAAAAAAGAGAAACGCCATCAACAATATTTCTTTGCTTGAGTAGGAGTTCTGATTGATGTGGCTGCGACTTGTGGCTATTGAAGTGACTACTGTTTGGCCGTGATTGAAATTGGGTTTTTCTTCACAGACGACCCCCCCCCCCCCTCCCCCCTCTCTCTCTCCTCCTCTTTCCCTCTCCCCACTTCACACGCTCTGAGATGCTTCCTACCAGATCTGACAATTACAAGAGGGGCGTTTAATCAATGTGGAACGCCGCTTGCAGTGATGGTATGGGAGGAGGAGAGGCGACTGATTACGTCCTCTCAATCTTTAGCTCCCTTTTCTAGATGTATCTTTTTTTCTGGGACTATTTAAACAGCCTTCCTCCCCCTCCCTCCTTTTCTCTCTGTCTCTTCTTCTCATAGCGCTTCATGTTTTGACTATTAGCTGACATGCACACAGGGAGCATTTCTCATCTTCCCAATTTCTCCTCCTCCTCCTCTCCACTCCTTCCCTCCTTCTCCTGGTCCATGTATAACTATTAGGCGACATGCTCTCAGGGAGGGTGATGAATATTTTAGCAGCCACGGGGAGGGGCTGCAGAGTCCGCCTCCTCGGCTTCTCACAACACGACTAATGGAGCGGAGTGAGTGTTTTTGCTCGCACAACTTCACACTCGACTCTCTGGGTTGGTGCGCGGAGACACTAGCGCAAGGCCTGGTGGCCGTGTCAAGAATATAGGATCAACTGAAAGAGCATGTGTACTGTAGTGAACTTGGAGAGACTAAGCAGAGATTGTCCAGAGATATGAATAATGTTTGTTCACTCGTGTAATGTGCATTGCCTAGGTTTTCTAATGGAGGGTCAGTCTGGTTTTCTTGGAATCATCTGTACGAGAGTTCATGGAAAAACAACTAGTTATGCAAAAAAAAGTACTAGGGAACAATGTATTGTGAATCGTAAGTTTAATCTGCCTTTTTACATATAAATGCCAAAAAATAACAATTATTCCGGTAACTCAGTCACTCACTCACTTCTCCTTTCAGCTGTTGTCCCATATAAATCCTTTTAATCTAAAAAAAATAATACAAATTTTGGTCAACTAAAACAACATTGTCAGATTGGTAACTAAACGCCTGATGGCTTACTGCCGTACTCTAATGTTCAACAGAATATACTTATTTTTCATGTATTTAATTCCAGTTATGTTTATCTCCAAAAATACCTGGTTTGATGGTGTCTTCACTTATTGCTAAATCTCTTATATTGACTTTGTGTTGTGCCATGTCATGTCTTTTTGATATAAAACGTAATGACACTGTCCCATCAGTTACACATAGTCTTGAACTGCCTGGTCTTCTCTGCAACCAAAAAGATACACATGATCCCTCAGTCCATCTCTTTTTACAGATCATTTACTCATCCGCCCACTGATAACCCATAGCATATAAGGTTAGTTAGATTTCCATTTGACCCATACTTCTGGAGCAGTATGAAACCTCAGTGCCACCATGCCTGGGACCTTTCCCCACATCTCGAGTCATGATCAGGTCAGAAATGCCTAACTAGTAGAGGAGCAATGTGCATATGAAACAGTAAAAGTCCTCACACTGTCCATGCTCTGCTGGATCTCCTTGTTGTGAGGTGAAAGTGCCAATCATTTTACCATTTGCAAGCACTTCATTTCTACTCAACTCTTTTGTGACTGCTCATGCCCTGCAGATGAGGTCAGTGTTCTCCCCCAGCTCCACCCCACTCTTCCTCCCGGTCACCCACCCTCCTGGCGTCACTGTCCACACGCCCCGATCAGACCCGCTGTATATGGTGCATCTTCCCAGCTCCTCATTAGTCTAACACATGTCCGTCCCATTCCTCCGCTCGCCTCTTTGTGCACTATGGTAAGAGGCGTTCTCCAGGTGTGTGTTCACGTGCACGCAGATCTTTAGACTCAGGTGGGGGGGTGGTTAAATCATGATGCATCGTCCGGGCCGCGCTCTGGCCACCGTCATTAATCAGTACAGAGGCAGGGGGGAGGAGGTGGTGGTGGTGGGGGGGCGTATCTGCTTTTTATCCATCTCTTAAATCAGTCACTGCAGCTATCGGCAGGCCTTCGCTACCCCTCCGACCCACCTACCGCACATACCCCTCATCCCATCTCCCGCTCAGGCCCCCCCCTCTCTTCCACCCACCCCCCTCCCCCCACGGGCCGCTGATTGAAGTAGCATTGTTTGGGAGACAAGCGGCGCTCAATCAATAGGCAGTCTCACTAAATTACCGTTTGCATGAAAAATGAACAAGCTCCAGCGACCCTGCCGTGAGTGGAGTTCAGACCGGGATGTGCGGCGGTTTAGATGGAGCCCGGAGATAGCGGGCGACGCGTATAGACTTCAGAGGGGTGGGGGGTGTCATGGGACGGGGGGAAGACAGAGTGGGCAGGTAATAGAGGAGGGATGTCGCAACTGCTACTGTGTGTGGAATGTGCAAAGGAGGACCACCTAGGATAGTAAGGAGGAGGCGAGCGCGTTGGTCTCATATTGATCAGAGCTTGTTAAGGATTTGGTAGCTGTGGGCTGCGTATGACCCTGATATGACACCGCGACCCTCACCCCTGACTTTCCACTTTGCCTTTCACCCTCACCTGTGACTTGCTGTCTGCACTCATTATGCCCAAAGTAAGCAAATTGCCAGTTTTATTTTGTGTTTTGGAAATTCAAGGTTGATGTAGATCTTGTCAGTGTGAAGATCCATGTGTTCGATCTCCAAATAAGATGAAAGTATCCCCAGTTTTGATTAAGCAAATTGCGCACATTTGTTGTCTGGCCAGCCACTCTTAAGCTCACACCCCATCACACAAAAATGTATAATCTTGACTGGAACTGTTTCCTGTATTCAGTGGGCACGACTGACAGCCGAATTACCCAATCTGAAAAACACAGGTTAGTTTATGTCAAAACAAATATGGTGGCTTACAACTTTAACTCTAAGGCCTGAGAAACAAGGTGAAAGAAGTTTTTCATTTTGTTTGGATCATCCCAATATTGGACTGTTGTATGATGCACTGTATAGTCTGGTCCCAGACTCTCATGCTTTCAAACAAAAAGTAGAAGAGAGAAGAAGAGAGGCTCGTCTGCTAACTACATTTGACCAGGAAGTTTTGTGTATACTGTATCTTCCTGTCACCTGCCGTAAACTTCACCAATCACTTCTGAAGCCATTTTTACTGTTGCACTCTTTATCATCCAGCAGCAAAACCATGAGCTTTCTAAGCCTCTCCATCTTGTCTGCTTCCTCATCTCTAGTATCTAGACCTCAGGTTAGATATTTCCTCTCATGCATTTCCTTCCTTGTATTGCTAATGCATGATTGATCATTCACCCCATGAATCTAATTAAAAGTTTTACTATTAACTGTGCAAATAAACTACTGTATTTACTGTTTGCGACCAAGACAGAAGCTACTATAAATCAAACTGAAATGATGAAGGCCCCATAACCCTTATAAAGCAGTCATCCTGGTCATGAAAGCCTGTCTTGAGCCCTGCACTCCTCTGGTCCACCTCCAGCCTCAGTGTCCAGTGCCTGGCCCCGGTGCTCTGCCCTGACCCCTGGCTATTAATCATGTGTGGATGTGTGTTTACCCTCACTTCAGCTCTCCAGCACACAGGTACCTAGAGGGGCAATTAGAGAGGAACCACCGCCCCCCACACCACCACCGAGCCCTGGACAACCACCTTCACTCCTCTGGACACACCAAATATACGCAACAAGGAGCTGTATAAGATGGGTTATCAGGAATTTGAAGAACACACACTGTAATCTAATATGTCATGAAATATATATATAGTGTATATTTTACAAAGCTTAATTTTGACATCACATTTCATTGCTTACTTGGAAATAGAGAACTTGATTATGTAATGTAGTATCAGCTGTTTTGATTGTAGGGCTTTGCAATTTATAACATTTTCAATGTCCAGCTTTGGGTTTGTATAACCAATTTTCTGTCAGTAAAAGCATGCAGGTCAGATTTTGCATGCAATAACCTCATACTCTACTTTACTATCCCAACCCTCTCTCCTAGCTCTGGACACATATCAACTCACAAAACGAACCTGGTAAGAGGCTGTATGATAATGTTTTTATTTACTTGAAAAGCACCACGCCGTCAATACAAGTGGTGTATCATGGACGCGCTCTTTCATCTCTATGGGACCCCTTTCGGAGTTCAAGTGGCGTATAATTCCGTGTTGTGATGGTCCGTCTCCCGCGCCCACAGGGGAAAGCGGAACACTGTACATATGGTAATGGATGGTGTGTGTAACATGTCATCCACCTCATCATGTAAAAGCCTTCCGCGTACATGGGTGGGGTTGGGGCGGAGGGGTGGAGGAGGGTGGCAGGTAGGCATTAGGCGATATAATGGTCCCTATTTTTACTCGCCGGAATCCAGTTGAAGAGGCAACACTTACGAGCCTTTCAGAGAAGCAGACGCGCAGGTGGAGGGGGAGTTGGAAGTGGGTAAGTGAAGTGAGGGAATCAAGCGGATTGGATGCGATTGTCTGTTCCGCTGCGTGATAGGATATGGGTTTGTGTTCATGACAGATTTTAGACTTTGTTTTTCTGAGACCTGTTGCAGCCATTTTTTCCCCATCATGCAACTAGAGGTTTGATTTCTTTGACTGGCAAGTTGTTTGATTGTTCATAAGGATAGATTTTAGGGACCTCTGTTGGGAGAGCCCACTCATCAGAGGGGTCTAGTTATGATCAAGAGGATGAACTACTGTTAAACCAAAAGTGAGTATATTACACATAAGTCTGTAAGAGATTTTTGGTGTTCTAAAGTTGCAAAAAAGACAATAAGACCTTTTTAAAATGAGAGATGTTTAGCAACTATTTTTAGAAACAAGAATTAGTGAGATGGAGTATAACAAATAACAATATAACAAATATAAGCTCATGAAAGGTGGAGTGCGTATTTGTGATTATACATGCAAGTATGCAACAAAATTCATCAGATTGGATGTTGGTCTGGAACTACTGTATGAACCACCACTACGCACCTAGCAAAATTACTAAAGGAAATCAAGACTTCTCCTGTAAAAACGGTCCAGTCATGCTCTCCGTCTGCAGCCTGTACACCTGACTGTGGTACAGTGCAGTAGTGAGCAGCTGCAGCAGCAGTGGCCTGGGCCCTGGGAGGTACTTAATCCTGCCCTGTATGACATGTCTGAGCTCAGGGTATTGTACTATATGTTTGCCTCTCACTCAGCTGTACTTAATGTAGCCCATAAAGGCTACACAACAATAAGCTACGCCAGGCACTCTGGCCACCGTTCCGCACTACACTAGGCCGCTGAGCAGGATAAATGACTCCTATAAAGCTGTCACACACACATACACACACACACAACACAGTGGAGCGTGCACTGACTAGAGAAAGTCATCTTCGGCTCCGGACCATCTACTGCGTGCATGGAGAAGTTTGTTTGGATGGTGCGCGGTAATAAGCAGTGCAACACTCGTAAAAATGTGAACAAAGAAATATGGAGGGAAGGACTTGTTACCGGTGGACACTGGGAGGATATTAATGGGAGCCAGCGTTGATGTGATGTGCTGTTATGCATCTGAGTGTCAGGCCTATCCATGGTGATGCTTCTTTACTGTCCCCCAGCAGTGTTTAATCAGGTGCCCGCGACAAGGCTCTAATGTCCTGCACCTCCCTCACAAAAGATGGATGAGAGCAGACAGGGGTGTGAGCCAATCAGGTGGGGAGGGAATACAAATAGTGAATATTAAAGATGAACTAGGAATGAAACAGAGGGAGATATATCGCAATTTTTGGGTCAAACAATCAAAGATAATTCAGGGTTGAGCCATCTTGTGCTGTTGAAGTTTGAAGACTGCGAAGTGTACCATACTTTTATTAACCAGGAATGTCCCTCTGAGATTGAGAATCTCTTTTGCAAGGAAGACCTATAACGGTATTGTACGTTTTTAGAGAAAATAGAGCAACCAGATGAAGACAAAACCTAGGACTTTTGCTGTGAGACAAGAACACTAACTGTGGTGTACATTGGGCCTGACATGGAATCATGGATCTATAATAAGAACTGGAAAAGACACTTACCCTCTGTCCTGATGTGAGCACGAATAGTGGCAGCTCAATACGTACTGCACCTGCTGGGCCCAGAAAGAATTGTCCCATAGGAGTGCAATGTCATTTGTATGAAATCAAGCTGCCTGTGTTTGACTTACAGGGCACTGGCAGTTTTCACAGTCAGATTTTGAGGGGATTCTTTTTTGTTTTCACAACATGCATTTTTTTAATTTCTTAAATTCTCGACACTCTTAGTTAGCTTTGTAAGATTTAGCTTAGCCTTGCCTTTAAGCCCTCATGACCTGCTCTAGCCACCATCGGTCTGATTGGTCAGAAATGATCACTTGGTGCACATTTCTGTCGTCACGCGATTGGGAAGCGCTAGCCCGTATCGAGGAAGTCATGCATAAGAAGAAATCCTTTTATTATATTTCCATGCGTGGAATAGTATAAAATACAGACTTAGATATGTGGGTTTGTGAGGGCTACCTAAAAAGTTACATTTTTGATTCAAATTGGCTCTATCATGTCACTTTCACCTTAAGTTGTAATAGTAGCTGAGACTTATACAGAGAAACCAGAGACTAGGTGTCTAACGCAGGAAAAGTTTATTTACCATCAATACAGGACCCAGAGATATGAATACTCAACACATGGTGGATGTACTGTCCATTCAAGTCTGGCCATGCTTCCACTGTAGGGAGTATTATAACCTCTGAAGATGTAGGGCAAATAACACTGTTCTGTCACCATTCTGGTATAGAACAACATGCCTTTTGACATTTCAAAGTACAAATCAAACTTACAGTATCACATGATTACCTATATTGTTATGAATCCCTGTTGGCTAAAAGGATTGGACAATAATTTCCTCCTGTGGCGAGGAGGGATATTGAGTGTATTGTATTATAGGCAGTAAAAGCAGTATTTATAGTGGTGTTTATCCGTCATAGCTGATGCGGCTCCGACAGCAGCATCTCGCCTTCGTGTTGCTTTTAATGATTTTCCTCTTAAACATGTCCGTGTCATTCTGTGCCCCCCTCAGTCCCACCACATACAAACAAGAAAGCGAAGTTGATTCTGATCAAAATGTAAATGCAATGTAAATCCTAATATTTATTTTTGCACTTAAAAAAATAAGAAATTGAAAACGCTAAAGACATTATCTCTGTATTTCTTTTTTTTTTTTTTTAACGCCACACATATTTGGAGCCAGCCCTCTTCTCCATAAATAAAGCAGATAGATAATAGGCGTCAACCAGAAAGCCATTTTCATTCTCGATATTTATTCAAGCACTTCGCTGCGCGTTTATACAATCCAGAGTATTAAAAGATTGATTCAATTTGATGTTTGGGAATAAAACGCAAACAGAAAACAGATGCTAGTGTCTTCTCCCCCCCTTCTCCTCCCCTATGTGCTTAGGAGCCATTGTGGTAGTGTTCTATTCTAGCCCAAACAGGAGCTTCCCAGAATGGCACAGAGTAGGTAGACTGCTGTGTTGTGGAGCTAATACTGTGTGGGTGAGAGTACAGGGCTTAACAGGGCTCCTCTCTGTACATCTGCTCCATAGTGTCTGTCCTCATTTTACTCCCTCTAATAGCTTTGTATAGCTGCCTACCCCTGAACCTGCAGACAGTATATGCATTGTATTATGGAACAGTGAGGGAGACAGAGCTAGGGGAGATGTAAATTTGTATATAGGTTGTGGTTTTAACTACATTTTTGTTCTGAGTAAGTTACCTTTGTTTTGTTTGATTTTGTGGAGATTTTGAAAGCCACCAGAAACTACTGATACCTTGGAGCAACATCAAAGCATCGTTAGTTTCTATAAGTATGTCCTATATGCCTCAGACTCATACTAAACATTGTGGGTGAAGTGTCTTGCCTAAGGACCCAACAACAGTTATTGCTACTGTCACCCCACTATGCCACCTGATATTCCCAGAAGTCTCCCATCAAACCAGAGTACTAACAAGGCCAGTTATGAATTTTAAAATGATTTATTCCTTTGTTTTCTTTGAGTGTCTTTCTAAATGACACAGCAGTATATTATGGCATTGCTCTACCACTGAGCCATGGCCAATCCAAACTAGTGTTTCTGAAATCTTGGGGGAATTTTTTATAAAGTTTTACTTAAAATTACAATTTCCAGGACCAAATAAACACAAATTACACAAATTTACCTGATGTAAAACAAATCTTCACTTCTACAACTACAGCCTTATTAAGAACACTTTCCAAAATTAATTTCTTACTGTAACAATAAAAATACCAGTCTCTCCTGAAATAATTGGCCTTATTTGCTAACTATTAATTTACCTTATTCTGTCACCCTTCTGTCACCCGCTATATTAAGTCATTGCACTTATTAGCGCTCGGGCTCACACACTTAGCAATTACCACGCTCTAATTAAAGGAAAGGCATATCTCCTCTGCTCTTAATAGCTGTTTGCTCATTTGTACGACATATATGAAGTCTGTAAGTGTGGGGGGAGAGGGGTTTAAGAAGAAGAGTGTCAGGCAAGCACCAGACTAGTCCAAGCATCCCTCATGAGATGTAAATGAAAGGATGCCTTCCTTCGTCCCTCCTCTCTCTCCTATAGGCTGTGGTAGAAATGTGAACGATGGGGGCGTGTCTACAAGGGTTTATCACTTGAAGAGCAGAGGGGTGAAGTGGTACTTGGATAAGGAAAGAGCTGTTCTGCTGAGTGTTCTTGAGTCTATGATATTACGCAGTTTATTCCGTAATTCCAAAAACAGGCAACATAAGCCAAAGAAAGGAGAAAGAGAAGATCCTCCTGGCCAATCAAATCAGCCAAAAAATAAAAATAAAAAAAAATTGTAATGCGAATGGCAAATGGGTGTGTCCAAAAATATATAAAGACAGTATTTGATGCATGGATACTAACACATACACTTTAGCTTTTCAGATGGTGAGGTGAAACAAGGTGGGCTGCCAACACACAGCCAACAAAGCAGCTTATAGCGCAGTGTTACTACTACATGATAAAATTGACTTTATTTCAATCCTAAGGAATACTCTCGATAATCCATACTGATTCTGTTACCTCAATGATAATCTCTCTCATTTAGACATTTGCCATTTTCAACATTAAATCACAGTACTTTCTTTTATTTCAGAAAATGAGACAAAGCTTGCACACTGCATTCAATGAATGACAACATTTCGATCAGTAGATCTTCCTCATGTCGTCATTTTACTTTCTTTTATATTACCATGTGGTCTTGTATCTGTGTAATCCCTCAGTCATCCAGGTATGTTCAATAGTGATCCATGGACATATACTAGTATGTGTATGTGGTCTTATACTTACTTATACTTATACTTACTCACTTATACAGCTTAACATCCTCTAAAGCTGTTCAGGTTCATTTCTGTCCTGTGAATGTGACTTTTTTAGTATCGATACCTGCTCAAATGAGTATCTAGTTTCGATACTAGTTTTAATATCGATTAGTGTCTGATTTTTGATACTTTTCACAACCCTAATATAGCTTGCTATAGTTTCCGTTTAATAGTTTTACAATTAGGTCCGCAATTACAATGATTACATCTACTACAAGGGGAAAAACTAAATTTCATTCAAATTTCATTCACAAAAGCTTTAACTGAACTAAAAATGTCATGTGGATATCTTTAGCATTCGGGATAAAAATGTTTGTGACTACATTTGACCTTACCAAAAAGTCAAATCCTCATTAGCATGTGTTTAAAGAAGCCTGGTTTAAATCTAATCAAGACTTTTAATCTAGCTTTGGAGTGTTCGCTCCAGTGTTTCTGTCAGGTTTTGGCCTTCTCTACTCGCCACCCTTTCTCCTATTATGAGGCATTATCCAGAAGGTAAGAGAGCGGGGGACTTTTAATAGCACACCTGAATGGGAGGTGTCATATAATCAATGCATACAGCCAGCATTACGCACTGTCAATGAGCCTGGATCACGGACTAACCCAGAGACCAGGGACACGGGATATTAACTGAGTGAGAGGCGCTGGAATTAAAGGACTTGCCCTCCAGAAGAAGAGCGTGTTTGTGTGCGTGGTGTCAATAATAATCTAAAATTCTGTTGGTTTTTTTTCTTTCAATTTGAACCCAAAATATGCATTATTTGACATGTGTTATTAATTACTACTGGAGGGTCTACCACCTGCTTGTTTCCATGGAGATGTTATTGCTCTCCTTGGACACAGTATTACACTATAACACACATTAACTAGGACCATTTTGCATTTCTTCAATGACAGGTTATTGCTTAAAATACCTTTGAAAAACACATTCTTACTGTGGGCTTGCTTCATCACAGATCTGACCTGTAACTAGGCCTAGTGTGTCACCTGTTCAGTTCCACGAATGCCAGACTTTAGAGCCTTCTAGACCCTCCAATAAAAAGGTTACATAGTGCATAGTTTTGTAAGACTTTTAATTATATCTATCTCCATCTTTGATCTAAACTCTGTTTGAACATGGCCAGTCTCCAGTCTCCAGCTCTGGTGAGAACTTCCAGTCCACAGTAGCAGTGCAGTAGTGGTGTGTGTGCTGCAGCATGCTGTCGTCAGCATACTCTAATCCCTGTGGCCTGTTGTGTTGTGAGCTCGGCTCTGAAAATGCCGGACTGCATGTTGATGTGTGCTCCCAAGATGTTTGCGCCCAATGTCCTTTGATACACATAGACTTTTAGCAATGCAATTTGCCCTCTTCTGTGTGTGTGCGTATTCATGTAGGGTTTATTAGAATATGAAAGTGTAGGGCCGCTGTGCTGGGGTGAGCCTCTCAGAGCACCCCTCTCTCCCCCGCCTGTACTGCGGCCGGGCGCTCTCTCTCTGCTTCATGCATTAGACATGAGGGGCTGGAGAGGAGACCGGAGCCAAGGGAGGCCCACGGCTTGCACCAGGAAGCAACGTTTAAACACCACTTTCAAGTGTGTTCGGAGCGGCTGGGGGCATGCAGAACAGATGATCATGTGCTTTTACAAGTTGTTATTTGGCTCTTTAAACTTAAAATTTCATCAAACAAGCAACTGTTCAAGTTTTGTTTTCCGCAGCTACAAGTTTTGAACTTAAATGTTGTTTTAAATCTATATACTTAAAGATTTCTTTTTAAATCTATAAACTTTATAATTACTAGAATTATGACAATATAATGTCAAATATCATCAGAAGCTCTCCATCACTGGTTTTAGCATCAGATTAACTTAAGCCCTTGTCACTATCAATTAAATGTATATGCATATGCCTAATAACTAAATTGACAAAATCTCTACCTTTCCTTTTTAACATTATCCGTGATTGTGAAAAATTTTCTTTGGATGTACAAGCCAAAGTAAAAAAAAAAAAAAAAAACTTTGTCCAAATTATACCAAAATCTGAATTCCTTTCTTTTAGCTGCAAGAGAACCTGGGCTTTTTACATGTAAAACTTTAGTATTTTGGTGTGATCCAGAAGTGCCTTTTGGTCAATGTAGTTTGACCTGTCCCACCTCCTCACTCATCAGGTTCATTCATGTTTGTGTAGCTTTTCTGTCTCCTCACACTGGAGCTGTTGTCTATTGTGTGAGAGAGTTAAAGCCCAGACTGACCCCAGAGGCCCTGCACTGTGCTCCTATCAGCAGCAGAGAAGAGGCCCAGGCAGGCTGGCACCAGCAAACTCCATTTTTCCTCACTGTACCATCTACTTGATCTCATATTGCATATTACTTTAGGACACAAATATGTAAAACCAACTTTTATGAGCTATTATCCATCTGCCAGTGTTCCCTCCTTATTAGTTGACCCAGAGTTGTATATTGATTGATTCATAAATGTTTGCGTAATCCTTTATTGTCCTGCAGTTGAGGCTCAGAGAACCCCCTATCCCCACCTACAGCTCTACTTGCAATTATGGAAGACTTCAAATTCGGAGTCCGGGTGGTTAAAAAATGTCACACAGCCATTTTTTTTTCAATAATGAAAACACATACATGAAATCCTCTCCTTGTTATGTTGAAATGTCACTTTGAAGAGGATGACCTGTCAATTTTGCAGTTTTGAACAAGTAATCAATTGTTTCTATTATTAAGCAATGAACGATGGTCATGTCTAAACAAGGAACAAAACAAAGTTACCCAGCTTCTTCAGTATTTTGTGGCACATACGATTTTGATTCTGGCTTCTTGTGTTAAAGTCATGGAAGCTGATATTAGGACTGCAGTTCTTAAGAGTGGTAGAACCTGCCTTGCCAATCCAGCACAATGTCATAACTTGAGACCCACAAGTTATGACATTATGCAAATTCTAGGGTTCAATTTCCAGACCACGTTCTTCTTCATTTGTGTGTTCTCCATGGGTGCTCCAGTTTTTTGCAACATAAAACCACCCCGATTCTGTCTGTCTGGGTCAAATACAAGAAACACAAAGGGTCATTTAAGGGAAATGAAACTTAAGTTTTTTAAGCAAAGCACCAAAGCTGGGTGCATACTTTTGGTCAAGTTCTCTTTATTTTATATTTGAGGCTGTATATTTGATGTCAGGTTACATAGTGTGATGTTAATAATTTATAGCCTAAATGTGTGCAATGGAAATTTGATCCATGATATTGTACAACAGATACTTGGGAGTTGTTCTGTTCTTCATTTTACTTGGGAGCTGTGACAGGCGGGAGTCTCAAATTGAGTTTAGGATAATATGCAGGGGTCATATGTACATTTATTGCTGATGGCATTATAACAAAATGATATATATTCCTGAGTCTACCTCCACAGGGCTAGGCTAAGGTTACAGAAAATAGAATTTCTCACAAAAACAGATCATTTGTGCCTCCAGTTAGCCCAAGTCAGACTGCTGAGGCATCATATTAACTTCAGGTAAACATGCCTCTCCTTAGCAGCACAGCCATGTATGGATTTTATCCTATATTCTCATGCCATGGGTTTGCACTGAGTTCAGTATGGACTGTGACCATTAGACTCTAGGTTTGTATCTTTTGTGAAAGATTTGATGAAGCTTTATTCAGACTTTTTACATGAAACCCACTCTGCAGGCCTGACCTTGTGCTGCAAACTTGAATGTGATGAATGAATGATTTGAGTTTAAACCAGTATAGTTCTATACTAGCTACTTCACACTGTAGCAGCACTGGTCAGTTCCAGTAAAACCTTACCCCGGTCTTCTGCTCTGCCCTGCGGCTCTCTCAGAAATCACTTTCCTCCTAATGGCTGACCTCTTGTAGCCGGTATAGGGTGGTCTCTCACTGCCCCCACCCCACTGGCCAGGGGCTAATGTTCAGCAGGCACCCATCCAGACAGGGGCACTACAGTCACCCCTGACCCCAGCCTCCCCCTGCCTTACCTGGGTCAGCCCGCAGAGGACAGGCCCCAGACAAGATTAATGGAAGTCCCTGCTGGAGCTTTGTGTGTGTGTGTTACAGAGCAGCCATAGGAGTACTACTAAATCACTGTACTTTTATGGTTTAGTTCAAGTGTACACCATAATAAGAGAAAAACAACTAGATTAAGGAAGTATTAATTTTCACTGTCTCTAAAATAGAATATAAAATTATCTTTGGCTAAATAAAAGGAAAAAAATGTCAGTGAATTAACACATATCACATTTTGTTCCATGAAGAGATATTGTGAAATACTTTATGTACATATCAGAGTGTTGTCCAATATTAGCTTTATTTAACAGGAAAATACAGACAACAATATACCTTTACTCATGTCCTCTTCAAAATGATCGATTGACTCCCAATGCAATTTTTCTATTTTTCCTAATTTTCCTATGCAAGTGCGTGTTGGCATGCTAGCTTTACAGCCATGGCAAAAAAAAAACAAAAAAAACCCTCTAACCAAAAAAGTTGTGAAAAGCACTTATAAACTAATTGACTAATTAGGATCACTGGATGCATAAGGTAAGTGAGAAATAACTTTAGACCACTGCAAACTGCTTAAAATGAACTAGTTCTGTTTTAAGACAGTAAAAGTTAGGTACAGTGCCTTTAATATTTGTCTAAAGTTTGTGTCTCCAGTTCCACAACCTGTGTTTCCATCAGGTTGCACATGGCAAGGCTTATTTAGCAGATGATTATGTCGCTCCATGTGGTCTTCCCTCTTTCTCTCTCCTCCCCCTATCACCCTCTTTCTATCTCCATCTTTCCCTCTCTCTCCTCTCTCACGCTTACTCACCCCGTTCTTTCTTCTTTCCTCTCTGACTTTCTCGCTATCTCACCCCCTTTCTCACTCTCCTGTTCCCTCCTTTCCCTTCTATCACTCTCTCTTACTCACTGTCTTATTCCCTCCCTCTCTCACTCTCTCACTCTCTCTCTCCCATCCTCTACCCCTCTGTCTCTCTCTCGCTCTCCCTCGGTGTGCACGAGGAGTTGCTAATTCAGCAAGGTCCTGTGTTCACTCTCAAGGTGTCCTCTGCCGCCTCTTTTCTGAAGGCCCTTTTAATGGATTGGCCTGATATACCTTCCAAATGGAGCACTTTGAGCAGCGTTAATTCGCTTTCTGATAAAGATCCCCACCTTTTTTTTTTGTACCTTTGCCTTTCTATAAGTCTTCTACCCCCGATATGAGGTACACAAGGAAGGGCAGATGAGCACAAAATCCCCCCTCTGTGGCTGGGAAAATGGACTGGTTGTGCAAAGGAATCAATTGGGATTCTCCATTCATGTGTTAGTGAGGTGGGGATGAGGGCAGAGCATTGTGGGCCCTCTCCCCGTGGTTGGTAGGGTGTCTTGGTGGTGGGAAATTGGAGCCGGGCCGTGGGGGCTTTGTGGTGTTGTTGGCAGGGTTATCGGCAGGATCTGGTATAGCTGTCAAAGCAGTCAGGCCCTATGAACTCGGGGGCAGCGGCACATGCACAGTGGTGTAAATAGGCACGAGCTAGCATGTAGCATCACACATACTCACGTTCAGGTCTTTGAAGTACATATAACAGGTTTTATAATGTTTTTTTCTACATCAGATAAGCAGCAGTTTGTGGGAAATAAATTGAGAAGAAAAGTACATAAGTAAAGGGAGCAGTGCTGAGTTGAAAAGGTACCTCTACCTATGCCATAATTCCATTCAAAAGCCAATTTATGTGCAAGGAAGGCATTTTTCTGGCAGTTTACACTTTCCTTTAACAAAATAAAGATGTTGTCATTTATTGTTATCAATCTTATAATAACTATATTGTGCAATTATAGACCAGATTTGGTCTTTGGTCTGTTATGGAAGTACCTCTACATATGTCATCTCTGCTGCCAGGTGAAACTAGTAAAACTAGTAAAACTACAATTACTACTAAAAAACTAGGCAAGATTTTTGTTGGATGTTAACTGTTTTTACTGTATTGAATAGTTTAATATCATATGCACTTTATGGTATTTCATATTGTGTTAACAGTTTACAGTATATGGAACTATGGAAGAAATTTGTTCATAAAGCGGATTGAGAGAAATAATTACTTTAAAATGTCCCAGAGAAACCGTTAATGCAAAGCTATATTAGCATTTTTAATTATGTATACTCAAAATACTGCTCAACAGGGACAGTCTCTTTGGCTGGTGAAAAACATAATCAAGTCTGTATTCTCCAGTCCAATATTGGTAAAATGAAAAGAGTGGAAAAAAAAAAACAGAAGGTAACAAAAATGGAAGTGTAAGAATCTTTTTTCAGCTGTCATTTTCTGTTACCTTTCTGATGAATGTTCCAGTTTGTCATTAAACATATCTATCTTGCTTTAATTAGATTACATTAGTTTTTATTGTAAAAAACAAAAACAAAACAAAAACAAAAAAAAACTGGTGGCTAGTCTACATGGAGGAAATGGCATCTCCCTAAAGCCAAAATGGTGACAGGCCTTCTATGTTTACTGGAATATGCTGGAGTGTTTGCTTGACTAGCTAGTCTTTTCTACATTCTGTTTGAATCCATGAGGATCTGGAATCAGATCACAGTGTGCGACAAACCTCTGCATTAACTTGGGACAGTCCAACCACAGCCACTAACTTGTATCATGACTTCTGAATAATTTTTTCCCCTTTTTTACAAATAAAAACGGATCATGCATCTCACTGATCGGTTAATCTGCCTGTATATCACACCTATCTGAAATTGGGCATAATGGATATGGTTCCAGACTAGCACGTCTTTGTAAAGTTTTGTCAAAGCGTGTGGTTTTGATTGATGCATTTAGTTATAAGATCTAAAATCTGGTGCAGTTTTACAGAGGGAAATGGCTCTTACAGTGCACAATGTTGTGATGGAAACCACAGTTTAGGTAACACCAACTCCAGCAGCTAGACAACATTTGCAGAAAAAATGTCTTCTCCGCTCCTCCTTTACTGTATATGCCCCCAGTTTAAACCCCCACTTATAATTATAGTACCCCAACAACTCCACCTGTGCCATACCGGAGCGGGGCATGCCCAAATCCTCCCCTCGCAAACAAACAGCACACAAACTCCATCCAAATTATGGAAGTATGCCATATAAGATAAGCCCTACATTTTGGACAACCTATTACCGGCGCGCAGCTCATTCAGCCCGTTAACCCCGCAGATGCCGGAGAGCCGCATGGCGCTCACAATAGACCCGGCGTGACCTGTTTGCCCACTCAAGTGTGACATTATTGTAGCGTATGCGCCGCCGGACTTGAAAACTTCGTCTTTTTTTCGCCCCGAGTACAAATTAAACATCATGTCTGCCTAAGTGCTTACATGGTCAGATTTTTATGAATAACTTCCCCATTACTCCACGTTGTAGCTGCAGGGGAGCTTGTTCTGTGTCTCGCGGTCTTCTGATGCAATGTGGATGAACCCAATAATTCTTCTAACACTTTCTGTGGGTTATTTATTTTTCTTTTCCGTCACTGAAGGAGCCGGAGCAGAGCTTGGTAAGGCCTATGCTTTGTTCCACGTTGGGAGTAGAAAGACAGAGTAAAGGCCTGTACTGTGGGCTTGGAGAGGATTGTTCCCATGATTCATTGTCAGGTGCGTACAATGTGTTTGAAGGTTCAGTGTATTTATGAGTGGCAGAATTTAAGGTACTATGTTTTGCAAAACTTTGGCCTTTTGAACAGCCTTTGCACACCCTTGCCTATATATATTTTTATGTATGTATTAAAAGTAAAATTAACTCTGTACCACTGTTTATATAGGGCTCATAAACAAAGACTCGCCATCTACTGCACACTAAAGAGTGATGCAGTTTAAATGAGGCTCAAACAATAGCTTAAAAGTTGAGAGTAATCTTGTATTTATGTTTGTGACAAGGAAACAATAAACAACGCATTTCTGCTAAGCATTTTAAGACTGAAGACTACGCTTGTATTAATTTTGAACTATAAAGTGTGTTTGTGGTTTTCTGCTCATCTTTATCCTGTATAAAAAAATAAAACTCAAAATGCTCACTGTCATCACAGGACAGCTAGAGCTAGGCAATAAATGAGTAGGCTCTACACCTTCAGGAAATAAAGCCACTTCTAGTTTACTGCTTGGCTAACTGTATGTGGTAATGGAAGACCAGAAACTTCACTGACACTGCTCAGTGTTCATACTTGCAAGTGTTATCTTTTGCCCAGAGGTGAAGATTTACCATTGTACTTACTATAGTTAAAAGCAATAGAGTCTCCATAAAGCCAAGAAGGTGGCATGCCCTCCATGTTTTTTGGAATGTGCTGGAGTGTTTGCTTGACCAGATAGTCTCTTCTACATTCCGTAAGGGTCTAGAATCGGACCATAGAGTGTGACAAATCTTTTACAGTTATGTATACACTATGGCAACAAATTATTTTAATCCAACAGTGTTTAGATCAAATCTTAAATAATTTCCTTCCATGCTTGACTTCTCATTTTAACATTCTATTTGTGTCACATGACCTCCAGCCTCTCCCTGATTGGTCGTCGTGGCTACCTACTCTCTCTCCCCGCAGCCCTTACCCTCTCCCTCCTCAGATAGACACGGAGTGCTAACCCAACACCATGTTTGATGCATTTTTAAACAGCTTTGGACCAATATTTTTTCAAGTTTCCAGCCGACAGTAGATCTGGCGCTATAATTTAATCACACTGCATACTTAAGCCACATTAAACATCGTCTCTGCTCCCTCTCCGGCCACTTAACCGCCCAGAAGAAGAAAGATTGGGTTTTATTTCAGCGCATTTCTGCCCATTTAGAGTCTTTCATCTGGCGCTTTAAACAGACAGTCATTTGTCATGTAATTACCAGGGCCTTTTTGAACATTCGAGTCTTGTTAGGAGAGGCGTGCATGTGGTTCCAGCGCATTGAAAACATAAAGAAGCAGAGTTATAGCATAATGTAAATCTGCACTTATTTATTCTTTATTAAAAGGTCAAAGAGTGGAATTGCATGGCTTATTAGATGTTTTAGTATGTTTGTGATTGTGAATGGGATTGTAAATAGGTGGATTTCCAGTTTTGCCTATCACAGCTTTTTTTGTAGCATTAAAATGAATATTGGAGAGTTCTGGGGTAGTGAGCTATATGCTGGGGGGTAGGCAGATAAGGGAAGCCCACAGGGAATAGTTTTTGGTCCAGATGTTTAGGATTTAAATCGGTGCTTGCATTTGTGCCCGCATCATGATTGGACATCATTGGAGGTGTGTAAATGTGAATTTGTTTGGGTAACTGCCGCAACAGGTCGAAAGACGAGTGTCTTGCTTGTGATACCACCAAAACGCTGTCTGTTTCTGCCTTTGAGGTGCTATTGTATTTTTGTACTGTATTTTGTACTCTTCAACTTCTCTTTCATGTCATGCGCTCTAAACCTTCAAAAAGTGTTTTTCAATTTTTAAAAAGAAATATTATGCTTTTTTTGGTATTCACTTACAGTTTATGACAAATACAGATTATTGTTTAAAAACATATCCAAAGGAATCCATGAGCGAAGTAAGTACTGAGCAGTGGACGTGTATAAGGGGTAGGTGAAAACAAGAATTTTTCAGAGCAATGGCACCTCAAATGCAGGACAATAAAGATTACACAAACACGCATGAATCACTCATGATACAACTATGAGTGAGTTAATGATGATGGTGAAACAATTACGATACAAACAGATAAAAGCTAATTTTTGTATACTAAATCTACAAAAAACATAGACCTTCATCCAACTTATTCAGTGCTTAAATTGCTTTCACCACAATGCATCTCTTGTTAGCAAGCATTACTTCAAATGTAGCAGCTACTTTTTTAGCCTCATTCAAACTGTTTCTCTCTTCATTGTCCCAGTAGATGTCTGTATCTTAGACCATGAAAATGATTGGTAATGCCCCTCAGAAACCTGCACTTTGAACAGTAAACTCCCCCTCCTCCTCTCATGCCCTGCTCCCGTGCTCTGGAGAGGACCATTCTGGTGGCAGTCAATAGCTCCGACAGCAGAGACTTGTCAATATTTAGACAGTACTTTAGTGTTGTAAAATGAACCAATACACAAAGGGTGCGGCTGCTCACTGGATTAATGATGCCTGACTGTCTGCTGCTGCTGCTGGGGAGGAAGATGTTATTTACCCCTTCCTCTGCTCCTCCTCCTCATGCCTGTGGTCGATACGTCTATGTTCAGTTAAAGAGGGATCTGATTCCAATAGAATAACACTGGCTTTGTTCACTTTGCATGTGAGGAGCGAGGGGAGCACTTCACGTGAGAGTACAGTAACACCCGCAGCATGTAGCTTCAGATCAGGGGAGCGGAGGAGGAAATGTACCCATCGATCTCACACTGTCTTCTAATCAAATATTTGTGAATACATTTAGTCTAAAGGAGTCTTGTTCAACTGGGCTTTAGGACGGAATTCAAATCCCTCAAGTTCCTCTGATGATTTGTTTTGGCCACCATTCTGACAGTTATCAGTATTATTAGATTTTTCATTTTTCAGATCAGTTTTTATCAAACCCATTTCCACTGTCCAAACTTGTACTTCTGTGCGTTGTTTCAGAAAATCTTTGGCTAACATACGTATCTCAATTCTTATAAGATCTACACCTCGATAATATGAGCTCTACAGTGACCAAGCCTGCTCCATTTTCAGGAAGACCTATTAAAAAAAGGTCTTTTGAAAAAAAAAAAAAAAAAAAAAGATCACTGATTGGCTGTTGGCTGGTTGCCTAATATTGAAAAATTTTAATAAATACAATGGGGAAATGAATCCAGAGTGTAATTTGACGTAAGCGGGACTGTTGGGCTCCATAGGTCTGCAACAACTATTTTAAAAGTTAAAAGTTAGTTAAAAGTAATATTTTATATTAAATAATCAGATAGTCAAAAAGGTCTTTTTATTGTGCTTTTAGATGATTTGTAAAATTATTTTATGGTAAGTTATACTGATTGAAGACCTCATTATTAAGAATACTTACTGAAAAATGTGTACTTCTCATCTAAAGCAGTTCATTAGATTACATTTTTAAAACCTTTTCCTCATAATTATCATCCCTATGAACCTCACCTCTCTACTATTCTCCAGCTCTAAGCCTGATCTGTAACTTTCTCACCACTATTCAGCGCATGTCAGCTCAAAGTCACAGCCCGCCTTGTGTGTCCCCCCGTTGCCGTGGCGATGCACTGGCGGCCCCTCTGTGACTTCCCCCAAATGGGCATTAGCATCATTAGCAGCAGTATAGCACTACCATCCAGTGTAATGGAATGGGCCGATTAGTGCGCTAGTGAGGAGCAGTGCAAGAGGCGCCCGGAATGAGAGCGGAGTACCCCATCTCTCCACTCATTTCTCACATACGCAAATGTCAAGCTCCTCCGCTGGCTGCTCCGGGGGTAAGTAGCCTTTTGGGACGCATGCAGGGAACCAAAATATCGGGCAGGATCACTGAGCGGGGAAAGGTTATGGAGAAGACAATAGAGGGGGAGTGTGTCGGATGGAGTTTGGGGAGAAATCATCTGACTGATTGCTCTCTCAGCCCTATTTGAAGACATGGGTGGAAGAGAGTGCAAAGGTCGAGTGAGGACAGTACAGTTTTGAGGTGGTTCCAATGTGCTGCAAATAAATAAATGAAATGAAATAGATTATCTGCATTTTTGTAGACACTGGTAAGCTTTATACTGCAATAAGAATACAGGTAAAACCTCTTCAACTTAAAATCTTGTCCACACAGCTACCATTAAACCTTTATTACTACAAATAAAAAACAACATTTTCTTCTATCTGATTCCTTTGAATAAGTTTAATTAAAACTATCAACTGCACATTAGAATGCAGCAATACATATATAATTATGAACAGCACATAGATAAAAATGAATAAATGGATGAAAAATGAAATGTCATTAGAACAATACAACTGTGTTGGAAGAATGAAGAATATGTCAACCTTACTTTATGTTGCCAGATTGGATGATGGAAGATTCACTGACATGCTGTCATCACTGTCTATAGTTGATTCTTCTCTCAGAACCTGTGTGAAAGCAAAATGGATAGCAGTCTCATCTCACAGAATGGTCTCTGATTCCTGAATGGAGCACTTCAGTGCAGTTTGCATCCTCCCTTTGTCTATTTGGATTTCTTCCAGGCTTTTTCCCCACCAAACTAAAATATACACAACATAATCTGGTGTACAGTCCTTGGGATATCTGACCCAGTGGCATTGAATGATGAGTAAAATGTAGGATGAAAGTTGTCATGGGGACAAAAATTCAGACTAAAGTCTTTGGGATTAACCAAAGCAAAATGTATTTAGAAGGCCTCACCTGTACAATTCTAACTTGGTGAAAGGCAGTTTGAAATCACAGATTAGCTCAATACTCGGGGCTTCCATTCAATAATAAAACAATATGGATTTGGGTTAAATTAATTTGTAGCAGCATATCTACCTCTTTTCTCCCTGCTACCTTGTTAGCAATTATGAATAAAGTTTTTTGTTGCAAAAGAGCAACACCAAGGGACCAGATGGGAGCCGTACGTTGGTTTCTCATGAGTTTGAAATCAACATTCTGACAATTGCAGCACAAGGTTAGAAACATTTTGCTCAGCAACAAACTTAAACTCTATTCCAGTATGTCTCTTAACAGCTCTCCCTCACTTCTCCAGTTGCCACTTGGCCTCTCTTGACTGCTGCTTAGGCTGTGACACACCATCTCCTCACGCTACCAACTCCAGTGGAACAGATTAAATGAACACAATGATTTTTTAATCAGATAACCTCCGCTCCGAATAGATTAACCTTCCAAACACAGGGCCCACTCCTTCTGTCTTCTCCTGCTGCAGACCCAGCTCTGCTCCACAAACCTTATTCTTCATTACCTGCTTTGATTTCCACGCTAAAGGAAAGAAATGCATAATTCACATCCTTTGAAGTAGCAGCACTATTACTGACAACATGTTAGCTTTAATCTTAAGAGCCCTGCAACATTAAATATTTAGTCATTTGTGGAACAAAGGGTGGACCACGGCGATGCCTTTCTTACCTCTTTGACTTTCTCTGTCATGTGCATTCAATGTCCCCAGTAAGAAGCAATTAATTTTAGGACTGGAAACCGCCCGCGCTGAAGAGCAGCTAACTTTGAGTTGTTTTCACACTTACCTTGTTATTCTGTCCTGCTGCTCAGGCTTTAAAGTAAAGTGCTACCGTTAGCAGAAGTGCTATGGGTGACCGGAAGGCTAACAAGTGCATCCGTCTGTCTGACTCATACAGACTGCTCTTCTCTCCATTGTTTGTCTCATTCTTTTGTGAGTGGATTTAAGAGTAATGCCTCCACGATGACACAAAGCAGCTCAAAGCAGCTCAGGCTTACAGGCCTCATCTTGTTAGTCCACATTAAAGTTATCGCCTTCACCATGCTTGAGACAAAAAAAATCTGATATTCTTTTGTTTTGATTTGGTTGGTTGTAAGGTGAGGCCATGCACTCTTTGTTCCAGAGGTGTCCACTGTGTGGAGTTGTCCTGGGTTTGCCATTTGAGCAGGGATTGGCTGATGCTCTTAATCACTTCTTGCCTGCATCAGGCCGACTGCTTTAGCGGTTTGTTTTCCAATTCCTGGTTGGGCTCTCTGAAGGAAAATGAGACAATTACCCAGTCTCATAATGTTGTTGAGCCCTCTTGCCCCCTCCCCCTCCTCTGTTATGATTAATTACTCTGTGAACATGGTATGCCGGCTGAACACAAACACTAGTGTGGGCCACATCATTGTGCTCCAGTGTTAATGAGTGTTGATACATGCTCACATACACAGGTGTGTACCAGCAGCAGCCTGGCCCTGTGGCCTGGGGCACAGATTACCATGGTAATAGGCCTGAAGAGCTTAGGCCAGTGACTGATGCTGTACAGGGTCCTCAGTGGAACACTTGGTCAGTGGCATTAATATCCGGTCCTCATGTAGCCATACTGGCTTGTCAATTTCCAATCTCACCAGAGCTCAGAAATGAAGCGTGGCCAGGCCTTGGGAGACCATTGGGAATACCAGGTGCCACAGCAAAGCAGCATTGGTGACTTAGACAAAACACTTCACCCACCTTGCCTAGTATGTATGTGGTGTGTGTGTGTGAGTGTTGGTGGTGGTCGGAGGGGCTGATGGTGCAGATTGGCAGCCTTGCTTCAGTCTACTCCAAGGCAGTTGTGGGTACAGCAGTAGTTTACTACTACCAAGTGTTGAGTGAATGGATAATGGAATGGAAAGCATCTTTGAGTGTCCAAGAAGCACTATATAAATTGAATGCATAATTATGATCATGATTTATTAGTGATCTGGCCCACTGTGTGGACAGGGAGCCGCTCCACAGTTGAAGGATTGTAAGAGTAGCCCCAGGCCAGGATCTGCCTGTGCTGCAGCGCTGCGACTAAAGTCATTAAGATATAAGCTGCTCCTCATTGTCTGCTCTGCCTCACTGCCTTGTTCACTCCTTCAAACATCTGCAGGCCTGCAGGGAGAGCCTGCTCTATTGATCAGAATAAAGAGTGGAACAGCCCTCAGTAATCAGCTTGGGCCCTGGCTTTATTAACAATTGATGTGGTCGGAGTGGAGATCAAGAGCACGAGACCATGTGTGTTTACGTGTGACACTGGTGTGAACAAGATGGAGCACGGCTGTGTGCCGACAACTCACTCACTCAGCCATCTCCAGCTATAGGCCTGTCTCTGCACATGCATTATTAAAGTAGTCTCCTGCTCGGTGCTGCACGCCTTTGAAATAAATGTTCCCCAATACTCCTAGGGACTGCTCCTGGACAGGGGCAAGAGCACTGGAGTCTGACCAAAAAGGACTGGATGGACTGAAAACACACAGCACTTCCTGGATTCACTTACTTGCATAGAGTTCTATTGAGTGTTTAGATATATTCACCAAACAGGATAACTCAAATGTGATAATAAACTACACACCTCTCCATTATGCTTTTATTGTGAAAGAACAATTCAACGTATTTCACTGGTTAAACTACTTTGGACTCTTTACGCTGTACCCCAGTGTGAATTTGGCATTCTTTTTGCTCTCGATCCCCCCTACACGCTCCATGCCAATTAAGAGCTGTATTTTATCAAATATCAAACATGCCAGAAATTCCTGTAACTGTACAGTCCCCAGTTGTGGGCACGTTGTGAGCAGGTAATCACAGCTAATTTCCGCCGCAGCATTTTAGCATGGAAAAAAATTGCATAATCTTGTTTGTATATGGGACAAGTTTAAATGAAAGTTGTGTATGTAACTTTTAAGTAGAAGCACTGATGGCTTATTCCACCCCTGAGGATTCTCTGTGAAATAATGACATACTTATCAGTGGTCAGATTCCATTGTCTATATGCTTATTACTCACAGTTGAACTCTGAGTCGTTCTCCTCTCCAGGTCCCAGCCCTCAGCCCCCCACCCCTCTGCAGGAGGAGTCATTGTCGGGGGTGTCTGTGTTTGTGTGCAGCCACCCTTGGGGAGGGCATTTTTCTCCTTTCAATAGCGCATTGATTTCCTGTATGACTTCATCAGACTAATACCCTCTCTGCCTCCTCTCTCTCTTCCTCTCTCTATCTTTCTTTCTTTCTTTTACTCTCTCTCTCTTCCAGAATACCAGCGCTCCCTCCCGGCCATCGCTCAAAACGACCTCACCTCCCAATCAATGCCTTCACTTGAAAACATTCCTAACCCTCATATAGTAACTCTGAGATTTTATGAAGCCAAACTTGACATCTCCAGCTTTATTTCCATTTGCATTGTTTGTCTTCCGGGACATCTCTCCGGTTTAAGCTTAATCTCCCTCACCGCGCACCACAAAAGCCCACATAATCTCAGTAGATATTTCAATTCAAAGACCCTAACAAGACGGATTTCCACCAAAATAACATATGACAACAAGCGAGCTATAAAACAAATTCGCAGAATAAATGTATGCTACAGCTAGACAGAGTTCAAAGCATCTCCCAGCTTATTAACTTTATATTAATGCACATATGCCTACACAGTTTGGCGGAGTGCTGAACCGTAATACTCTCTGCAATCCCTATCAGAGTTTCATAAAGTGTCAGAATGTAGAGAGATTGGACAGAGAGGAAAACGAGTTATCCTTATGCTCACATACAGATTAGAGGCCTTTTGGGTGCACATGTAATTGAGGAAGTCGCTTATCAGAACAGTCAGTGGAGAATGTAACTTCCACACTACATTGTTATGAATAGGGCTGAGATGTATTAGGATGGAGCATAGAGGAACTGCATGACGAATATGTGGTTAAAATTACATGATACAGTAGTAGTGTTAGGTGATTGTGGAAAGTAGAGATCAAGTTAGCATCAAGATTTAAAATGATTGTATGAAGTTATTTTAATAAAAAATAATGATTTCGTTTTATCACAGTCTAGTCTCAACAACAAATAAATATAAGTTTAATAACCTTAAAAAGACACAAAAAGAACACAATACTTACTGTACTGTAAATGTAATAATAAAAAAAAATAAATAAATAAATAAGACAAATAGGATCTTGGGTGTTGTATGTGGTTTTAATATATTGTTGTATTATTTTATCATACTACTACTACCACTGCTACTGCGGCTGCTACTACACAATGTAAACAGTATACAGAATTTCCAACCTCTTCTAACCCAGTGTTCATACCAGGCTGTGTAATGACTGCAGATAGGGGCATACTCAGTGTGTACCTTGACTCTTTATGGCGCTTCACCACATCTCTCACTTTGGATTTGGGCAGTAAAAGTTTATCCCCTTTATGTTCCTTATAACTGCCTTTAATATCAGCCCATAAACTAGCACCAAACAGGCCATGAGGCAGTCCCATTTCCAACACAGCTAACACTTTCTGACAATTAGAGGAGACGTGTTTGTTATGCTAATTTCACACACATTTTACAAATTATAATGATGTTTTCACCGCCAAAACTATATGAAGTGGTTTCTGGTTAAATTTATACATGTTTAGGTAATCTTGAGGTTTTATTTATGACTTTTTGTCTGAGCTAGCACCATGAAGACTAATTTGTGATATGTTATTTCATTTACTGCCCACTTTAGCCAACAAGGGGTGTCAGACAACTAATTTCTAAAAGTAATTCAAAGAGGAAGTACAGCAACAAAAAATTTCAACACATAATGTTTTTATCTCATAAATTGTTTTTAAAAAATGCATTTAAGTGTTCAATATGGTTAAAATTGGAATTTGTAAACTCTTAAAACTTTTTGAGACTTCAGTCATTTAAAACTACATATCATTTGTGTGTTTTCGACCCAGAAGGATGGAATCGGCCATTTTGGATCCACCGCTGGCGAATCAAATCTCCCATATCCTCTGGAATCGCAGAAATAATTAGGCACACGCGGCTCATTTGCATAAAAGTTGTTAATTAATCTCCTCTCTCTCCCTTTAGCCCAGTCAGAGGGAGGGCTGTGGAGTGTACTACAGTAGCTTGGTCACATTTGAAAGAGGGAGTAGAACTTTAAACCTCACTTCACTCCTGTTTGTGTGACTGAAGACGTGCTAATGACACTGGACTATAATTCAGCTTGGTTTTTGAGGGTCTTCATGCTTGTGTAGTAAAAACTGTGATGTCCCTCTTCACATGTAGTTCACTAGTTTGTTCATGAAGATTTCAATTTTTTTTGTGGATTTGCCAAATGTTTAGTGGGAGATGTATACCCTCCTTGGTAGATTCTTAAAAGTTGTGAGTAGCTATTATCTGCCTGCACAGTCCCACTCAAGTTTGTACATCTTTCCAACTTATTGTGTTAAAAATGGAATATCATTGTCCTTCATATTCAGAAATGAAAACACTGGTGTGGCCCGTGAATGCTGACATATTCTGGAGGTAGACAAATTTTGCTCAAATACTTGGAAAATATCTAGAACAGGACCTTTAAAGGTGCATTGTATAAATTTTCTGGTGAAGTGTCCATCAAATTCTCTGTGGAGATGTTATTGCTCTGTCTGTAATGTATGGTATTAAACATTTCTATCATCATGGAGACCAATCCAGACCAAGTTACAGGTCAGATCTGTGGAGACGCAACCCCACTCATAGACAGAATGCCTGTTTTTCTCTGTATTTTTGAGCTATAAAACCACCTGTAATTGAATAAATGTAAGGTAGAGCTGTTTAATGTCATACTGTGGAACATTCCAGGCAGAGCAATGACATATTGGACCCACAACCAAAAATTTACATAGTGCACCTTTAAGGTTTAGAAATTATAAAGTGTTACCATAGGATTAGCCTATTGCATTGTTTTGGTTGATTGGTTGATGTACCGCTACGAGGGAATCGTACTCGAGACCTTCTTCCCATGTGCAAATTCACGACTGTACTTTGCCCCATCTCCTGCACTCTTAGATAGATCTGTAGTGTAGGCATGACCTCCTCGTCCACCTCCTCTGTCACTCTGCCTAACCCAGGGCAGCAGAGGCAGAGTGGGCGGGGCCAAGGAGCCTAGCTGAGCCTGATTAGAACAAGCACCTAAATCTGCAGCTCTCCTCTCTCCTGCGTGATTAGAACCAGAGTTTACATCAGCCAGGCCTGCTCTGAAGACATCTGAAGAGCCTTACATCATCTGCACAGAGGGGCCACTGCTGTCTCAATACTCACCCACTTTATCAGGGAAGCAATTGAACCACACTTAAAACAAGAGATGAAATTAGATAGTTTACGCATTTTACTCAAGTGCAAAATTAAGTTGCAAAATTGCACCAATAAACTAAATAGTAGTATATTTTGACAAAACCAACTACAGAAAAAAATGGGCTAAAACCCGGACTACATCTTACACCAGCACTAATAATTACAGATACTGAAACTACTAACTAAAGTTGTCTTTTTTGGTGTGATCCAGTGTCTTGGTCCAGGCCAAGTGTTTAAAGTCTGGTCTTGAAGTGGATATAACAAAAGTTCATATCAAGCAGTCCATAAACACAGCCAAATCTAAACTTGAACTAAACCAGGATCAAAAATAGGCTCTTCAATAACTTAACTGTAGACATCATAAAGCCTACTAGCCACATTTTTCTCAGTAACCCCTTATACTAGTCAGTCGTTTCCTCAGACTTTATACTGTTGATGAACCTTCTCTCTTTCCTCTGTTCTGTTTGCATTCCCTTGAGAGGGCCTTGCTCCTGGTCCAGGGAGAACCTCCGCTGCCTCAAGACTTCATGAATTCCACATGAAACATGAAACTAACATTTCCTCCCATTACCGAGATGCAGTGCCTGGATCTGCTCTGGTCTGCTCTGGCCCACCTCTCCCTGGCTTGCTGAGGAGAGATGGAAAAGGGAGCACCCGCATGTGAAGCTGGGTGAAGGGGATGATCTATAGGCAACATGGTCCTTTCTATTTGGAAATATTTCTAAGCAACACTCTTTTTAAAATTCAAAGTATATTCCCTTTTTTTTCTTGTATAGTTATAACGTTGTGTCATTCAACCGAAACTTTTTTATTACCTCCTGTTACCATTTTTCCATATCAGCAACTGTATGCCATCTTAGTCAGCCTCTTAAGACAGTTATTGAAATCTACTGCTTCTCTTCACAAGTACAATTTCTACTAGATTTTCACCCCACCTTCTCCTCTGTAGCAGCAGAACAGTCCACTTCCTTCTATCTTCTTGCCATCATTGTTATATTTGTCTATAAGCCCAAGTCAAAGATATTTTCCCAAATTAATCTTACTTTTGCCAGATTTAGATTCATATATTTATACAAAATCAACACTGTGATGGTTGAAGTGCCTTGCCAAAGGATACAACAACTATGCAAAACTCAAATCTGGCAGCCGACAACATTGCGGATAAAAGCTGAGTGTGTAGACATCAAGCCAAAAAAGCGTGTCACTCCACAATGTTGTCGGTTCAGTGCCAGATTTGAGTTTTGCATAATTGGTGTGTCCTTGGGCAGAGCACTTTAACCATCGTTTTTACTACCAGTTCCTGCAAGACATTCCATCAAACACAAATAATAAGAGAAGCAACCAAGCATGCTAAAGCTAGTGCGGAGGCTAACCAGTGGAGCAGGCTAGGGCAGCAGGGGTAACAGTGGGGGTAACAGCAGAGTTAAGAGGTTAGCAGTTGTTGTTTTTTTAATATCTTTATCTTAATCTTTGCCCCACAGACACAAAGACCAATTCATCCGGAAAACTGGATTATGTCACGTGCATACGGCTGCTTGATGCCGCATGCATACATCGTGTTTTATTCCCGCTTAATGTAGATTCGGACCGTTTTTCCGCACTTGACTTTTTAACTGCTAATGAGAGCGGATATGTGTCTGCAGATTGGCTTTTACCAGTCATGCAGCAATTACGTCCACATTCAGAAACGCTGGAGTAAATCATGTCAGTAATCCTAATCAGGGCGGTGTCTATAAAGCAGCGTATAACAGTATATCGAGAGATTTTAAGTAGGTTTGCTTGGGTATAAAGTTGGATTTGAAAAGGATGGTTGGTCCAATTCCAGGTAGGAGTGGCCATCTCAGAAGCATTGTAAATTCCAGCTTAGTTTTATTCAGGTTAGTTAGATCATTGTTGCATGTTTGTTGTTTTTGTTGGTGTCTTGCAAACTCTAGAGCGTCCAGAACTGGATCTTGTGGTGCCTGCAATGGATCCAATGTCATTAAAAACTGCTGCTATACGTTGAGGAGTGAGTGATTTTTTTTTTATTTTTTTTTATTGATGTCTACAGCTCTAAAAGTAAAAGTCTACCTACCATTATCTTAAGGTATGTGTAATTCATCAACATGTCCAATAGCCCTGAAAACCCACTGCTTCAAAACTGCCTTTCAATAACTTTATTTTGTTTTTGTTCACGCTTGTCCCCTTGTGTTTGTCTATTCTTGTCTTTGGGTATCATAACAAGAGCTATACAACTGTCATGTATTATTAATAGTAAAATAACCCAGGAGTCAATGTGGCTTTCCCGCATTGTTGCATTGCAAAATATACAGGCAATAAATTGTTGTATTTGTGGGTTTTAGCATAATAAAAAATGAGTACCTTTCCATTAGTGATTAGCTATCTAAAACAAAATATATACATACCCTTTGAATGGGAAAAGTCCTCAAAATGTTGCATATAACAGACAGCAAAAACCTCTATACAATCGTCAAAATTCATGCTCAAATGGCCTTGCATTGCTTCTGTAGGTATAGTAACAAATTACACTTCCCATCAACTCTTGATTCTTGAAACTATAAAAAGGAAATTAAAACCACAAGAATTGATTTTCATTCAAGCAAATTCATTCTGGCTTATAAAGAACAAAGTGCTTGACAGCTAACGTATTCCAATTTCTATATTTCACAAATTGCCAATGTTTAACTTTTTATTTTCTAACACTTTTCTTTACCCTAGTATACCCCACTCTGTTAAGCCCCTTCACCTCCTCCATCACTCTCCTCTCTGGCTTTCTAAACTCTAATAGGTTAGCTAATTACAAACTGGCTTCCTGACTGAAGGTACTCACGTTCTTTTCAAGGATTATCTTTTAAGACCTCATTTCTCGTCATTCCTTCTTTTGGACTTTCGATTACCGCCCTAATTCTAAAACTCTAAATGTTACCAAACAGCTATATTCCAACACATTTTTCCTTATGAATCTTAAAAGCCTCTTTCATCCTTTTGGTTATTAGTTTCCATGTCCACGCCAACAAAAAACACAGCCCAATGCTTCTCCCTCAGGATTAGACTAAGCCTGACATTACCGCCTATATGTTTGTACTGCATGTCCCGTTGTGTGTTAAAGCACTAAATCATTCATACTTCTCTTTGCTTTGGCTTTAATTGGGGCTCTTTTCATATTTGCCGTCATTCCACCCCCTACCTTCACCCGGGTCTTGCCTAACGCCAGCTCCGCCTAGCCCCCCTCCTCTGCTCTCGACTTGACCCTAATTGATTGTAATGAGTACAAGCTCCAAAGGCCGGCTCCAGTCTCCATTTGGGTTAGGAGTCTTCCTGCTTCATTTGTGCTGTTTTAGTGGGAGAGGATGTGTCTCAAGTGTCTGCAGGAATGTGGGTTGGTTAAGGCTTGAAAGGCTCCAGCTAATATTGTCCTGTCACTTTCGAGAAACCGTGTCAAAGAGAAAAACTCATGTTCAGTTTACTTCTAACAGTCTTCTATGTCTGCAATGATATAAAAGGACTATGCAATGCCAGGGCTGAAGTGAGTGATTATAAAATGAATTTGCCTGTGCTAAAGCAATAAGTATTTCTTGGGGTAACAGTAGTTAACTTGGTCGATGTCTGGTTACTAAACTGATGGTCGGTTCAACGATGTTTGCTACTGGTGCACTAAAGAGTGAAGCAGTTGAAATCATTCTACAAATAGTTGTTGTTATCATCTCATTTAGTTAGAGATGCACTATGTAACTTTTCGGGTGGACGGTCTGCAATATGCTGGTCTCGATTGCAGGAATGTTCCACCCTATCTATCTCCATAGCATCAAGCTGCTGATGCCTCCCAATCAGCTTACAGATCAGATCTGTAGAGAAGCGACCCCACTAAAAATAACTCCTGTAACTGACTAAAAACTAGTAACTAGTAATAATAAACTAGTTATAATATCTCCATGGAGACAAGGAGGTAGCGGACACAGTTTACTTTTAAGCAGTACTGAGTACTGATCATGCAGATCAGAATTAGTCTAACTGAGGTGTATGCTATTCAGGAACACAGAGGAGGACATCTGGATGCAGTAACTTCAAGGAGACAGAAAACAAAATACATCCGGTATGTTTTGGATACAAAAACAGTATAATAACATGTTTAAAAGTCCAAAATGTATATTTAGCCTGGAGTCAAAAGTCAAAGTGTTGGTGCAATCAAGTTCACATCACTCACTTCGTTCACATGTGTATTATTTACTCTGCCACCACTGCCCTGTGTCACACGCCCGCTGAACCACCACTAATGGATGACCTCTACATGATGTCACCATGCTAATTCATAACAAATGCCATTTTTCTTTTGCTATCGAGCGCCAATATGATTAAACACCACAGTCAAAGCCAACTATCAATCTGCGCCTTCATAATCAGCGCTAAGGGGATCAGGCGAAACGTGGCGTAATTAAACACACACATACCCCATACCCACAACATACGAAGGCTGTTGTAACTGATGACTTTCGACGGACTTGCTAGCCGGCTGTTTACATGCATGCCGGGTAGGCACATTTACTCATCTACAAGATCAATGATTTCGCGGAGTGCTGTACATTTAGCTTCTACGTACATAAATTGCAATTTCCACCTTTGAACTTTGCGTCTGCCGGGTCTGGCAAATTTAAGAACCTCTCCAAGCATCATAAAATGTTTTGATGGATGCCCAAGTTGCATTTACATGGTATTCCTGTGATCGGGACAGGTTTTAAGTGACAGGTCGATACGGCTGAGAGCTTTCAGACCTCGGGCTTGGTGGGAGAAGTATTGATCCATTGGCGTATGGATTAATGGGTGGCGCTCCGATGATATAGGCCCTAGAGTAGGTGGTAATGGTGGAGACAGAGGGGACATGTTGGAGTGACCTCTATAAAAGACTGAGGTGTGGAGACCAGAGGACGGAGACAGAGCAGGGGACAGTCAAACCAGATCGACCTGTCTGTCAGTGTCTCACAAGTCTCATCATAGCAGTACGAGTCAATGAGTTCAATTGACATTTGGATGGTCTTAAGCATGTTTTTTTTTTTTTCTTTTTTACAAGTGAAATGAGCCAATCCAATGAATCTATATATAACAATGGGGTGGCAATGGTGTAGTGAGTTAAATGTTTGCTGATCGATCAGAGGGAATCAGATTCAAGCATCAGCCAAGTGCATGTTGTTGTGTCTCTGAGCAAGACACTTCACTCACATGGCCAAAGGGTGTACAGAGTAAAACAGCTAGATTCTAAAAACAAGTGCACACTTAGAAGAAGCATTGCATTGTGAAGATATTTAACCATATTATTATATATAATATAATAAGATCTATGATACATACATCGTTATTTTATATTTTGGATATTTTATGGATATTTTATTTATAATGCCAAAATGTGGTTAGGGTTAGCAATGGCATCTTGAATGCAGGACGGTTAAAATTACTCAAACATGCATTTATCACTTTCTGGAAAAACTGCTAGCATATACATAAAGTTTAAATGTTTTAATCTCATTGACTTCTATTTGGAAAGTTGCAGTTGCCTAATTATTGAACTTGACTGCAGCTACAACATACCCCTTCACCATAGAGGAGCACGTCCAGTTTCACGTCCAGTTTTTGAAAGGCTTATCAAAGGACTAAAGTGAAGAAAAAAAAAAAAAAAAGTCCACGTAGAAGCCTCTCTGATAGTAAAGCGTGGAGCATGCATGAGCGGAGGTCAGGAGCAGCGGCGTTGGTGGTGGGCAGATTGGTGTCATGTCACGCTCTGCTCCCATGACCCCGCTGCTCTGACACACACTTACCTTTACTTTTATATACATGTTAGCCGAGGGTCGCGGTGAGAGGGAGAGGGGCCCGATCAATAAATCTGAATGAGACGTCTGCATCTGGAGCGTCCCCTATTACCCAGCTCCCCGCACACACCAGTGGAGCCCGTCGCGACCCTTCCCCCTGTCTTCACCTGTCTGCAGAGGTAAACACATGCATTTAAATCAGCCACACGCCCCGTGCTAACCAAGACAAATGATGTTGTATGTAATATTTTTCTATTAACATAAAGTAATATAAAGTGAAGGGCAGCGGCGTGTGCTGGAGTTGGAGGCTAATGTCCCATATCAGATGTGGACAATGTCACAGCTGCATACTGAGCAGAGGGTGTCCTTCTGCCCCGCTGTGCACTCAGAGCCAACATTAGTTCTTATACTGAGAGAGAGCATGTAACTTAAACTACAAGCAGTCTTTTAACGCATCTCCTCAAGTGAAAAACCTGGGCGTCATTTAACTCTATTTGACTCTGAGCTTACTTTTATCCCACACAAACATCAGAACATCACAAAAATAGGTTTCTTCAGTGAAATTTCTACTATAGGCATCACAGTGGCATAGAGGTTAGCGCTTCAGCCTCACAGCAAGAAGAACCTTGGTTAGATTCCCAGTAGCAATGGGACATTTCTGTGTGGAGTTTGCATGTTCTACCTGTACCTGCAGAGCAAAAGGAGAACTTCAGTTTGTCAACTGGACAAAAGTTTATATGTTTCGCAGCTCATCCAAGCCGCTTCTTCAGTTCTGAACTGAAGAAGCGGCTTGGATGAGCTTGGATGCTGCAAAACGTATTTGACCAAATAAACTTTTGTCCAGTTGACAAATTGAATTTCTCCTTTTGCCATGGATTCTACCTGGACGACTGAGGGATTCTACACACACCTGTGCCTGCATAGTTTTCCTCAGTTGCTCTGGTTTCACCTACAACTAAAACATGGCTCCCCTCTGGGGCTTGAATTCCCCTGAAAATAAGATTACATATTTCAGTGGAACTATCCTGGTTAAATAAAGAACAACTAAATAAAACATCCAAGATAGAACATAAAAACTCCACACATGCTTTGAGAACCTGGGATTTTGTTGCTGTGAGGCCGAAGGTCAAACCACTATGCCATGTGTGTCATGTTGTTCATAATGTTGTCACTTAATTTTTAAAGGAACGCTATGTAAAATTTCTAGTAGGCTGTCCAGTCTAGTAGGCATTAAACTTTTTATTGCCAGAAAATACCTTGTAAAACATGCCTTCTTGGTGTGAGTGGGATCGCCTTTCCATAGATCTAACCATGGTCCTGGTGGTTTCATCTGTTTGTCTCCATACAGATGAATGTTCAGGCAAAGCAATGACATCTCCATGAAGACAAGCAGATCTTCTGGTTGTAATACAAATTTGTGTTTTGTGTGTTTGTACTCACCAACCATATTTGTAAATTGCTCTCTAAACTTCTTCTACTGCTTCAGTATGCCAGCAGCTGGCAAAAAAATACAATAATTTACCATTTCTATATATTGCACATATATATTCCATTCTTATGGAATACTGAACTATATAAAAATCCACTTGCACTGAAGTCATCCCAGGGGGGGTGACTTCAGTGCAAGTGAACCCTTCTGTCTGTGCCTCAAACACGTGATGGATTCACAGTACACTGGCCCTGACACACTGACAGCCACCGCACTCAGCTTGCACATATATACACCACATACAAACTGCTCATTTGTTTGTCTGTCTCTCCCCTTCCCCTCTCCTCACCCACACCAATACTCTCCATTTGGGATGATTACTGTGCCCGTCCTGCCTGCGCCCGCTAGCTGCACCGATTGGATCCACCGTAATCTTCTGTAAGACACCGCTATCTCCGGCGCAGTTCTGAATGCCAACTCAGCTGTTCTGCACGCACACACACGCGCACACACATGCACACGCTGGCCACACGCCCCTCTCTGTAACGCAGGGGGATTTTGAGGCCAAGGCGTGGAATAGTCTCAGGTCACCAGTAGCTAGCTTCCAGTGGCAGGATGCAGAGTCAGCAGGAAGTGCGCAGAGGATACTATCAGAGTGGGCTTTAGTGTTCTTAACTCCATCCATCTGTCCCATTCACACCGGACGTTCAATACAAACACATAGAGGCACGCGTGTGGAGATAGGGCCGCTACTATTCAACAGCTCTCATACAGCTAATGGCCACGCTAATGATTCAATTAGCAAGTTAGCATAGCTAGAGGTGGTCAGAGGTGGCTAAAATGTTTAAGAGTCCTGTTACTTCAAAATGTTTACTCAAGAGTACTGTCACATTCAAAATAATGTTACTCAAGTAGGATTTGAAACATATGAAGAGACGTAACATCAGATGATGCACAAAATCTGGTATTTTCGAAGAATAGACCCACAAAATTTGAAAAACGTGAATTTTTCAAATGACAGCATAAATCTTTTCTCACTTATAGACTTAAAACTTTTAAGATTACTGTTACTTCCATACAAGTAGGAGAAAAAGTATAATAGAGAACTACTACAAGAGCAATAATTTCTTTACAAAGTTACTCAAATAAATAAATAAATGAGTACTATCCACCTCTTAACTACTGCAGATATTAAAGGACCCATATTACGCTATTTTCTGATCAATGTTATAATGTTTTTTTCCTGCTGTTATCCATGTTCCATGCTGTTATCTCATCACAAACATACTTGGAGTTGTGTTTTGTTTCACTCACACATGCTTAATACACAAATTGTGCATATTTAAGATGAGTTCACTTTGTGATGTCATGTGGTAATACAGGAAGTGCTCCACTGTGTTTTAAACTCCATAAACGTTCCCTAGAATCATTTGGATCATTTCAGACATGGGTAAAAGGTAGCTGTTAACTTGAAAACAACCACTATATGACATCACAAGGTGGAACAGAGCATTTTGAGCTTTGGACAGATTAAAAATAAAGGATTACTCAAACATGTGTGAATGAAACAAAACACAACTCCAGGTATGTTTTTGATGAGATAACAGCATTATAACATGTCTTAAAGCTCACAGGAGTCAATTTTGTGTAATATTGAACCTTTCATTTTAAATGCAGCATAAAACATCTCAATTTACATAAAAATAAATGCTGCTGAGAATCTCAAAATATTTAAAACTCCTTGTGAATGTTTTTTCTTTCTTTAATCATGTTGTGTTTAAAATCAGGAAATATTGTCTCTGAACTGTCTTTTTTGAAGCTCCCCGACCATTCATGTAAGCCAGCAGCCATATCAGTCTCTGCCCTCTCTGCTTTGTCTGGATCAAACATGAATATTCATTTATCAAACTAAGTCCGCGTTAGCAGCAGCTGGAATCATGTCTGCGGGGCTAATCCTTTATCGCCCGCTCTCCCCTCTCTATCGTGCTCCTCCGCACATCCCTGATACTTCAAGGACTTTTCATTTAAGATCTATTGTAAATGATTCATCCAATATTTATGAATATTTTAAACTTCCGATTAAATTACTTTGTATCTGTTTAGCATTACATCTTTCTGTGCCAGAGACAAAACTGTTCCGAGTTCTTTCATCCTCCCCGATGCCCCCTTTGCAGCTCTCTTTGAACTACGCCACAATTAAACCAATGTTATTTCGGCAATCATCCGGCAGCTACTATATGCAGTTTGCACCAAATGTCTTGTCTATACATAGGATGCCCATTCGTGTATGTACGTGTGTGTGTGTGTGCGTGCGAGTGTGTGTGTGGTGTTAAGACACAAGAGCGTAGCAAAGTCCCCTTTCTTCCTTTTTCAGGACCATTACCTTTCATTCCAATCACAGAAGGAGCACCCACGGGAGCAGGGAGGGGAGGGGCCACCACTGTACCGGGGTTGTCCTATGTGGAATGCATATGATACAAGTGTGACGGGAGGGAGGGCGGGTTGAAGGGGGCGAAGAGAGGTACGGTAGAATAGCCGGTGATGTAGTGGGCATTGTACGTGTAAGAGCGTTTTTATAGCCACATTATTGGGACGTAATGCACGATCCTTTATTTGTTGCCATTTAGGAGGCAATCGCTTTTAAATGGCCTAAATGTTTACAATGAATGGTGAAGAATTTAAATGTGTGTAGTAGAAGAAAGCGCAGTGTGAATTAGCCCCCGTGTGCCCGGCTATTAATTGCAATAAGATGCACTTAAGATAGCAGGCGGTGACGACAGTGCGTACGCTATTGTTCTCACTGCTGGGAACACAGTCAGGAGGCAGGTTATAGTGCATTGTATTCACATTTTCAATATTTGAGTCAGGAACATGTTTTAGACTGACTTTTAACCTCACCCCCTTGGTACTTTCTGCCAGTGATACTGCACCATGACACAGAAACAACTGTCTCTGATAGTGTGCTAGGGATGCACCAATATTGAAATTTTGCTGGATCATTGGTTGGTTGGACTACTGTGACCAGTAAGGTCGTAGTTGACCATGAAAGTCTCATAATGTTTGAACTAGCAATGTATTGGATGAATCAGCCTGCTGTCAGTAGCTTCAGTATTAGTTGTCACTGAGAAAATGCAAAATGAATAGATTATTACCTCCGCCAAGGAGGTTATGTATGTCTGTTTGTTAGTTTGTTTGTTTGTTAGTTAGCAAGATAACTCAAAAAGTTATGGACGGATCTTGATGAAATTCTTAGGAAATGTTCCTAATGGTAAATCCAATAGATGATTAGATTTTGGTGATGATCCAGAAGAAATCCTGGATTCTGGATCACTTTGAAAACTGAGCTGCTTGGCGGAGGTCTGCGCTCTCTGAATGCTTTTCTAGTATTATATTATATTATATTATGCCTTTATCTTAACAAGAAAACATTTAAATCAGGTACAGGCCCTTAAAATGTAATATTCAATACTCCTCATTCCCCTACTGTCACAAGTCCAATCACAACCTGGCATCATTACCTCTCAATCAATCTCAAACCATATCAGTGCTTGCCCTCTCTTCTCCTCAAGGCTATACAACAGCAGAAACCATAGCCTCCTCAGCCTCTCCATTTCCTCAACTTCATCACCACCAACCACCAGACGCCTGGGGACCCATATCCTTATCTTGATCCAGTTACATGGTCAGTGAGAGATTAGCCCCTCTCTATCTTAGTTGAAATAATTTCACAATAATTAAAATATTGCTTTTAGTTAAATTCACAATGAGATCCTTTTATAAACTGTACCAAAGTAGAGGAAACTCTTTCAAGATGGCTGCCTGGAGTCCAGTAAGCGAAAGTGCTGACTTTGTGGTTTTGTATCTGCACGTGCACAGGGCTCTATGTTGGAGGAGGAAGTGTCTGGTGCGGGGCTGATCAGTGGGAAAAGTCGATCAGGAGCTCATAGATCTTGTGTGAGGCGCGTATCGACCCCTCTCCTTCTCCCATCATTGTGATCATCCGCACACACACAAGCATAGATTACTGATGATGGAGAACCTACACCAACTTCTCTGCATTCAAACCTATACGCCTTAGATATGCCCTTCCCAGTGATGTCATTCAGTCCATTTTACCAAGTTATGCTCGAAAGAGCTGGAGAAGTCTTTGGTTCTGCTTAACCACATTTGCAAAGACAATATAGTCCTCTCCACTGGTGTTGAAATCTGTGATAGAATCTATGGGGATGTGGGTAGCTATGTCTGACTTTGTCATCCCAAGACCAAGCTAAGGTGCGATTTTCCAGCTCTGATTCCTGAACATTTTGAACCCTCCTAGTGCAGTGTACAAGATAGGCAAGTCATTGCAATGATGTTGAGATGTTCTGATTGGAGTATTTCTAGTTCCTGGCACCAAAAAGTATTAAAAACAATATGAATCGCCAAGACAGTGAGTTTATCTGGATAATGCTAAGTTAGTCTTTATTGTCCCTTTAAAGACATTTATGCTCTGCACTCCACCCATTCTTCAGTGTAACTACCAAGGATTTGCCAATTTGTCATGTTTTATCTATAGTAATGACACTTATATTTCACCATTTTTGATACGGAAACTTCCATTTGCAGCAGACAGTTGAGCAAATATCGTGACAATTTCTACAACTGTTATGTCAAGTGTCCCTTTACTGATGCGTGCCCTTTAACTTTTAAGTCTTGCATTCTGTGTTGACTAGGATATAAGTACTGAGGACGGCAAAAGCTACACACATTTGGGCAGTACACTTGACCTGCCTTGCCTATGTGAATGTGCAGGTAAAACTTTGTAATATTGGTCGCCAAAGAGAGCATAGGTGCATATTCATGTTCAGACAAACAATTCCTCTTTGATTTGAAGGACTTTGTGAGGACCCGGTTAGGACTTTTCCCTGTTCAAAACACATAATACTTTGATTTGAATTGCTTAATTGCTATGACCATGAAAGGCTGAAAAAAACCCCAAAAAAACGAACTGGCAGCCACACTTGTATCAGTCTGCACTGGAACAACTTTGTGACTGAAGCATGAATGAATTATACATTGAATAGTAAAACCACTTTACGTGTCAATAAAGGCTCTGTATGTAACCAACACATTATTATAATTCATGCCAAAACGCACATGCCTCTCTACTAAAAAGCCTCTCTGGACCTCCACACTGTTGGGGTTGTGTTTTTATACCCTCTTAAGTAAATGTAATGCCTCCATGTGTGTTGGCCCGGCTCTTTGACATGCTGTAGGGTGTCAGGGTGATGTGTGGTTGTGGGTCGCCTAGGTGACACCTCTGAAGGCTGATTTACTAAAAGGACAAGAGCATCAGAGCACAACCGTACCACTCATACCTCATCTTGTCAGGATGAAGAAAAAAAACAACAATTCTCACTAGGTCCATTCTTGCCCCACACCTTAGCTTTCTGCGCACACCCTAGTCCACCTCCATCGGAATTCACTCCTTTCTTAGCTCATCTCGAATGTAAAGAGAGTATGTTTTTATCAATACGCCCTTGTGCCTGTAAGTATCCAAATCGATAGCCATATGATTATCCATGTAGGAGAGGTATAAATGATTTAAAACAGTGAACCCGGGGTGACGGATGTTTGCTTTGCACATTGAAGTTACTGTCAATAATTAATGCATGTGATTAATCTGCCAACATGTCCCCCCACGTGCAGGAGGGGGCGACGATGAGGAGGAGAGAAGGCACAAAGCTTCAAAAAGGAGCATGTCTCTTGGGCGCCATGACAGTCATATCTGAAGATAGAGATGGTTTCGCGTTTAAGTCGTATGTCGATAATAGTGAAGATACGCGCACCGTTATAGTCAATAACTAGTAGAGTAAGTAGAGAAGTGTGAAAGCTCTAGTTCTGATTTAGGATAGTGAACTCAGTCAGGAAGTAGTATTTGTCACGCTCAGCCAATCACAGCCCGCCAACCTCGACCAATCACCTCTGACCTCTCAAGTAATACAGTAAATGCAGCACAATTGTTAGCCTCCTCAGCCTTTTATCTTCTTTCCTTCGCAAACACTATTGTCTATAGACCTTTGTTGTAGAGTCCTGGTCACTGCTCCTGACAGATTAGCTCAGGTGCACTTGTTGACAGAGAGAGAATAAAGTTCCCAATAGAGTCAAAGTCAAAGTTTGTCCTTAAATAATAGTATATGTAGAAATTGTATAAAACAGTAAACATAGTATTATTTATTTATTTATTTATTTAATTAATTTTTTTTTACCATCAGTACGAACTCGCATGAACATTCAGCAAATATTAAATCAAAAGGATAACATGTTTTTTTTTTTTGTGTTTTTTAACCTATGGCAGTTGTAACACTGATTGTCACACATTCACAATACACTTTTGTAAACTGATGCAAAGATTTTTTTCTCCAAGTTCTCCAGTCCATCCAGTAAGAACGAAGAATAAGCTCCTTTCTTTGTGTTGCAAGATAACCATCTTGCTTAATCAGGACAAGTGCAAGCTACACATACCATTAAACCCAACCAAGCGTATAAGAAACACTGGTAGGATTACACCTTATGTCATCATCATGTATTAAATGTCCCTCCATTAACCATAGTACCTTCTTCTTAAACCTAAACTTAGTCACAAAGTCACAAAGTAAATGTGCTTTGCAGCACACGGGGTTTGGGTGATCCCTTGTTCCATAGAGTCCTGTCCCACCTGTGTGTGCGTGGACCAGGGCCCTATCTTACCTCCATCATTTGCTCAATGACCTCTGCTTTCAGCCTATGATGGATTGTATTGCTCTCATAGACATTAATTTTCCTGAACCAGGCAAAAAAAAGCTTTACTCACCGGAAGAGCCTGTGTTGGTACAAGGGTAATTCTGTAGAACAACATCCCAGATACATGCGACAACCTGGGCTGACTTGAGACTAGGGATGCATCATGAGACATATATAATACTCTTTTTTTTTTTTTGCTATAATAATTATATATATTTTTTATCACTTTGACACATGTGAATTCATTAGAAAACAACAAAATAGATCCTACTAATTAAACTATCAAAATCCAAACTATATCAGGATCAAAAAGACTAATATATAACACATTTAGAAGATCACAAATCAAAATGGGCCTGTTCCAAGATATGTTATATTATAGGGGTTCAGATGGTGCAATACTCATGATATAATTGGAAAATGTGCCATTGATTCAAACTCTAACTAATTTTGAAGTTGTGTCCTTGGGCAAGACACTTCTCCCACCATAAATCCAAAGCTATGCTTTAGACAAAACATTATGAATTTGTTAAAATTGAAGATGTCAGTGGTATTGCAATACTGTATATTTACATGGCTGCAACATATATGCTAAGGTTGTAAAAAAAAAGTTATCTAGATATTAGTTGATACTTAAACTTGTATCGAAATACTAATTTGAACAAGTATTGATACTGACAAAATGACAAATTTTACCTTTCTTGAATAGTTTTTGAATGGTCTAGATCTATATCAAAGCAAATAAGAGACTGCAGGGTACAGAAATTACTATTGTTTGAAAAATGCATTATGTTGCATGCAAAAGGGTATCAGTATTGGGTGGTCAAAATCTGTATCAAACCTTTTTTCCTAATATTAAAATCAAGTTTGGAATATAAGTATTGTGGCAACACTGATGGCTTTATTTTCAACTCAAAATAATAGTAACTTCTTAAATATGGTCTTTGCTAGTTCTGATATACTAGTAGGTCAAGTCCATTCTAATTCACACTCTATATTCAAGAAAAGTCCCATTTTGTCCCGTTTATGGATTTCAATTTTTTTCCCAGTATTGATACTTGCAGAATTGTGTGTCTAGTTACAATTCTAGTTTTATATCAATACTTTGAACAACCCATCTTGCCACTGTATTTCCCACTATTACATTAGCACCACCTTCCCCTTCCTGTGGGCTCCACGCCGCTTTCTCTCTTAGGAGCTGTTAAACCGATCCTGCTTGTGTCAGTGCCTCAGCGGCTGTATTTACATGCCTCGTCTCGCTCCTCTCGTCCAGGTAAACCCGCAGCTGTCGTCCCCTCGGCCCTGTCTTCTCATTAAGCCAGGTAATTGAGCTCAGTCACTTGCACCTCCGCGGGTCAACCCACCAGAGAACCTCCACCACCGAGCTCCACCACCTCCCCACAGCCCGCCGACGCGACCAACACACTCCGAGATGGGGGAGATGTCTTAATTATGTCACCCCTGCTGCCACTCCTGACTGCCGCACCTTTGGGTTACTCACCGTTTACACAGTGAAGACAGAATGGATAATTAGTATACTGAGGGAAGGGAAGAGGGGAGGGAGAGGGTTAAAAACAAGAGAAGGGGAGAAGAGAAGTGTTAGTAGGGGTAGTGCTTTAGTGGAGTGAGCCTTCCCTGGGAGTAGGCAGCCGCGTCGTGTTGAGCAGTTCATCATTGTGTCCCCGGTGACTGTGTCTGTGGCCTGGCCCTGCTGTAGCTATAATAAGACATAAATAAGGAACAAGAGTGGCTTATCTTCACCGAGGCCCCTCTCCCAGCTCTCCCCTCTCTCCTTCTCTCTCCTCCTCTCCTCTTTCTGCCGCAGATGGAGGTTGTTTTAAGTGTTTTGTTTTCCGCCTGTTCACCTGTATCTGATGACCTGAGATCATAATGCGGTTGACCATTTGATGTGCAAATGGGGTGTATATGCTGAGGTAGACCACACATGGAAACTGCAGTTGGGTAGATTTCTTGGAATCAACCAGCAAACAATGGATGTTTATGGAACTGATAGATCTTGGTGTTTAGACCTGGGCAGTGAAGACAAACAGAGGATTATGGATTTGTTTCCTGCATAGGCACTGATAGAGGTGAAGAGGAGGAGATGGAGAGGATGAGGAGGCTGGTGCTGATGTGATGATGGGGTAGAGGTGAGTAGTGGAAGGGTAGAGAGAGTGTACTTGTTATCGCCATAGCAATAAATACAGTCAATTTCAGCCTCATTAACACTGATTGCCAGTTGTGGTTTCATATCATATAATATCAACCATAGATGTCATCATATTTACGTTAAGACAACTTTGATTTAATTGGTGTGTATGTCAGCTGTCACTTTTGCGTCACGTGGTCTGAAAACACCAACTATCATCAGCTTTTTTGACACTTTTGGTAGGTTTTAATGGAAATAATGACAACACAACAGCATTTAGTGCTTACAATTTAAAATTAATAATTTTTATTAGAGTAGTCTTGTTCTGTGCTTTTTTTTCTACCATGGTCTTTGTGAATGTGTACTGTTTCTGTGTTATAAAATCTAATAAACAAGGGAAGAAGGATAAATAATTGTTCTGTTATAATCGAGACAAAAACTCCTCAACCAATATTTTTGTTCACACATCTTACACCTGACTGCCTTTATTGTGTATGTTTATTTCAGAGGTGAGATAAGGCATGCTTTCATGTTACTAGATACTCATTTGAGCCAGTATCGATGCCACTCAACAGGACAGAAATGAACTTTTCCTGAACAGCTAAGAATGATGACCAGATGAGCTCATATACACTCATGGACCACTATGGAACCTAAAATATTAGTATCATGACAACACTAGTATGCTTGTCTCAACATTCTGAAGTTATTCTATTCCTTGGAAGAAAATTAGAACTATATCCATCAGTTTTGTAAAAAAAACATCTCTGTATACACAGAACAAATATTATCAAATATAAGTTTTATTTGTATTTCAGAAACCCCTGCACAGCTCTCTCCCTCTTGTTGACAAAGACCCTCTTGGTAGCGGCAGTATTAATGTGTGTGTTTAATAGCGCCTTCATTGGGGACTTGGATTCCTGTTATCACTTTTGTTTACACAACTTCCCTCTGCCTGACGCTAGACTAGCCTGGCCTGCATACAGTGTGAAGTCGTGAGGGGAGAGGGGGTGCACTTGTCTCGTGCCCCTTGAGAATGCACTCTTTACACTGGCCCTGCTTGTTCCTGCATCATTACCTAGAGCACAGACAAAGCCTACTTATGTGCCCCCTCCTAGCCTCCTCAGCATTCACACTCCAGTAGATTGTTGTGTGAGGGAGTACTGTGCTGGGGTCCGGGGAGAGGTGCTCAAACACACAGGAGCGGGGTATGGGAAAACGGAGGAGAATAGATTTATGAAATGAAGCGTTCCACTGTGCTCTCTCTGCCCGCTGCGAGAAACACCTTTATAAATCACTGTGTGGAAAATAGAGCATTTGGTGGCGCTCCTGACGCTGCACGCTGACTGTTTGTGTTTGGGATGATGTGGGAGGAACACAGATACAGGCATAAAAATGTACACTTTCACGGCAGGAAAACCACCACAACATTTTCATTGTCATATTGTTTCAGTAGTATAGAAGAAGCACATAGGCGGGCCAAATATAGTTTTTACTGATAACAACTGTATAATAATTACAAAAACATTGGATATGATGGCAAGTTGTTGATGCCGTCATTGGGTGTTTTGATTATCAAGACTTGTGTAGTACTCAGAAAGCAAGTGGCAATGAACGGCCTCAGAGTACAAGTTTTTAAACCTGTAAGAGCATAGGCTACACACCCTCTTTTAACATTGTGGTCATGATTATTTAGTTTATGTGACAGTAGACAACATGCATACAGCCCAAGCAGAGCAGGCGTGTTTGCCCTGGTGCTAATTTCCACCTGTATTCCCTGGGCGGGCTAGTTTAAGATTTGTAAAAACAGACATTGATGCAGTTTGAACATTGTTTACCATGTCTAAGACAGGTGAGATCTGCAGGAGCATGCTGCAGTGTGGGAGCGGGCTCTACGTTTGTTTGTGTGGTGAGCAGTTGGCCCTGGGTATCTTCACTGTGACAGGATAGGGCCAGATCAGCTCTCACTTCCAGCGGAGCTCACCTGAGGAAAAACTCTCCCCTCTCCTCCGCCTGGTGCCTGTACTGCCTCCTGTCTCTGACCCAGACACACATCCCTATGAGCTGCTCTGCTCTCCTCTGCTCTCTCCTTCTTCTCCACTTTTCCTCTGCTCTCCCATCTGTTTCTTTTTATACAGTGCGCGCTGTAAAGATACCCTGTGGGAGGGCAGTATCTAAAAACAACACTGCAGCAGGACATGCCTGTACACATGTGCTGTTCTACCAGATATGGGACATTACAGCTACATGCTTCAAACACTCCCTCAACTACTGTAAGTCACAAACTATAGCATATAGATAGAGTTGTGTTTTTATCAAACCACATTAAGAATATCTCTGTTTTCTGTTGGTGTGGATTTAACTAAACCTAGCACTTTGACTTTAATATTTTTGATTGTTTTAAATTTTAATCATTTGTTTTTAGATTTTGGAAAGCATTTTGTTTTTGATGTTTTAACAGAATTATCGAAGTCAACTGTTGTTGTTTCCTTGGGCTAGACACCTAACCCACCACCAGTGTCTGCACACTGCTGTATGGATCTATCTGAGTGTGAATGGGTGAGTGGGTCATTGATGTGAAGTGCTTTGAGTGCCCATTGGAGGTAGAAAAGTGCTATTTAAATGTGACCATTTACCATTTTGCCTTTTACCTTGCATTATCTGTAACTATACATTGTCTTGAAGAGTTTTGTCATCCAAAGCCTTTATCCTTGGCATTAACATTTTTTTAAGGAAGGATTGTCATGATGACAGTTGACAGTATGCTGGTAAATGAGATTGGTGACTTTTGGTTATTAGACAAATGTCACTAACCAACCACCAGCTCAACTAACATTCTCTATAAACTGAATCTATTTTTTTGATTGATTGACTGATTGATTAATTTTTATTTCGAGTTTGTGCCAAGAGAGAAACAATAATAATACACATACTACATACACATTGTAAACAACAGAAAAGCCCATTTCTTAAAAAAGAGTGGGAAGAAAAAAAACTTGTATTAACACACCCCTATTCATTACATAGTTTCAAAAATTATGTGGTTGCTTATGTACATTGATCACAAAACTTTACAAATGTTAATTATACATATAGCAAAATAAATTACATAGTCCATCCATCCATTTTCTCCTGCTTAATCCGGCTGGGTCGCGGGGGCAGCGCTGTCCATTACTCTGTGGACCAGACCCAGACCCATATGAACCCCTCTGCAGGTGGTGAGCCACAGGAGGGAGGAATTCCTTGACGGTAAACTGTTCATAGGGGTGTTGCATGTTTTTGGTTGATGGGGGGAAACTGGAGTACCCGGAGGAAACCCATCCAGACACGGGGAGGAAACATGCAAACTCCACACAGAAAGGCCCGGGCGACCTGGGGATCGAACCCGTAACCTTCTTGCTGTGAGGCATGAGTGTTGCCACTCAGCCACCGTGCCGCACCATAAATTACATACTATGCATACTAAATATAATTTTATTTTCAATAAATTTTAATAATCTTGATTTAAAAAAAAACAAAAAAAACAAGTTGTTTGTGTGATCCAGGTTCACCAACCTTATGCAATATTACATTTTTGCCATTTGAAAAGAGGAAGAAGTAAAGTTTGGTAATTGTTGCCCCAAATCTCAGTACAATACATTAAGTATGGAAGTATGAATGAGCAATACAAAATGTAAAGAGCCTTTTGATTAAGAATGTATTTCACTTTGTTGATTATCGCAATACTTTTCGAGACCTTAGATTGTGTGTATCTGATGTGAGGTTTCAAGCTTAGCTTTTCGTCTATCAGAAACCCACTCGATTTTAACACCATCAATGTAAATTGAAACTTCAGCATTTATTTTATAATTACCAAAAACTATAGCTTTTGTCTTGTTTAAATTTAGGGGTAACTTATTAGAATTAATCCATAATTTGATTTTACTTAACTCCATATTCATAGTCGTAATAAGTTGATTAGAATTGTCACTGGAATAAAATACATTGGTGTCATCTGCAAATAAAGTCATTTTTAATATGTCAGATGTTTTAAGTATGTCATTTATGTACAAATTAAATAATTGAGGTCCCAAAATTGAGCCTTGTGGCACTCCACAAGCAGTACTCCTAAATCTGGAAGTGTATCCATTCATTTTCACACAATACAACAATGGAAAATATATTTGAATTCAAAGAAAAGGAGGTTTGATTTTGGTGTGTGTGTGTGTGTGTGTGTGTGTGTGTGTGTGTGTGCGTGTGTGTGTGTGTGTGTGTGTGTGTGTGTGTGTGTGTGATAGTCTAAAACAGTGTTATAAGGCGCTCCTGTGTGTGCCTTTCCCTGCTGAGTTTATAGAGCCGTCTGTGTAATAGAGGCTCTCTTATAAAACACAGCGCCGTGTCACTTGCATTATTCAGCCCACCGCCTCTTTAAATGATCCCAAGATGTATGAGGCCATCTGTGGGCCACAATTAAATACCCACCCCTTTAATTCAGCTGCATGCTACATTAGCACCCTCTGCCCAAAGGAAGCCAGAGGAATCCCGTAACATCAAACACAGATCTCCAACTCCAATAATCCAATGCACTTCTAAAGACAAAAGATAAAGTTCTATTAGCAGACAAAGTAGGACAGGCTTATTCAATTAATTAGCTTTTAGGCTTCCCAATGTACTTGACAAGACGCATACATTATATAACAAATTGGATTATCGCGTTTCCCATTCGAGACGCGCATGTTCAAACATTCCCATAAAACTCGGGAGCCAATGGAGTGCGGATCACGTCTCGACTCTTCAAATCACTTATTCTCTCGTGACCCCTTCGCTGACAATCAGTAAAAGTGCTCAATGAAACGCGCCCGCTGTCCAACACATGCGCTCCCTTATTTGATATCACTTGGGTCTGATTGCCTCTCACAGTGGCGCTCGTAAAACTCCCCCTCTCCCCAGATCTTAAGAGTCCATTTCCGACGATCTGTCAGTCTCTCATTCATTCGCTCTTTCACAATGTATTCGTGGGCTAAATTGTCTCTGCTCACGTCCGCCGGTCCCCGTGCATTGAGCGACGCCGGCCTTGTCTGCGAAGCACTAATTGTCTCATTGAGGGGGACTTAAGGATGCGAGATGGGCGCCAGATGTGTTAAAGAGAAGGATTGTGAGAGCCTAGTGTGACTGGCAAATTACATCCTTGGCCTTTCTATGGTGGGCAAAGACTCTTAATAAGCTCTTGATGTGTTGGAGAGCAGGTGAATAGTTCAGCGGATGTATGCTGGAGAATGGAGGGTGTGGTGGGAGAGGAGAGGGGCAAGATGATATGATGGGTTAAAACAGGCGGTCTTCTTAAGAGGCTGTTTTAACCCATCATATTCTCCTGTCTCACAACAAGGGACATTGTTTTGAACCCAATCATCAGTGAGTCGGTATTACTCAAAAATTGGTTGCTGCCTTATAGAAACCTGCCTTATTCATTTTACCCATCCTAGCCTTTTCTGGTGGAGCATCTGTCATTTGCTGGTTTCCATGAAGAATTGATTGCATTATGGCATTAAACTTCTCCATGGAGACAAAGAGGTGAGCCCACCAAACCAGTTTACAGGTCAGATCTGTGGGGAGGCTCATTCACAGTAAGAAGACATGTTGTTCAAGGTTGTTTTTTTTGTTTTTTGTTTTTTTTTATCAATAAACACCTGCTAAAACAGATACATTTAATCTATGTCAGTGCTTCTCATCTTTATCTGATGCAAAATGGTATTTCATTGATTTGTGTGTGCAAGCATACATTGAAATTAATTAATAGAATGGGGAACTTAAGGGAACTTATTTAATAAATGACTTACTATGCTATGTTTATTACAGTTCCAGACTAGTTGGCTTTTGCAATACTGAAATTGTAAAATAAAATTGTGTTTACAACACACTCCTCTCCTGCCTCTTACAACATTTGGGCAGCCCACATTATACACCCTAAGGCTCCCTTTAAAGGCACATTCCCATTTGTCCGTTTCAGTTTTACATGACGCGAAGTGTAGTGCATGACGCGCTTGGATATGGGAGGAGCACGTCCCTATCAACAAGCGCCACACTCAGCCGTCCTGCCATGTCAACACAGGAGGATTAGGCAGCAGACACACGGAGCAGGCCAAAATGAGCTAATGCAGCTAACCAGCAACCCGCTTATTCTCAACCTGTCTTCTCCGGCACAGGAACTAGATTGGAAAAGCTGTCTAGCCACGGAGCGCGGAATGTAATCGGGATTCTACAGACTGTGGGCACTTGAAAGACCATGCTTCCATATATGCCCTTTTTCTTTTTCATATAGCCGTGCACGCTATCATTCTCACTTTCCATATCTCCAAAAAGAAGGAATTTTGAGCGAGAAAACTGAGGCACAAGGGAAGAAATGTAAAAATAAGAGATTAAGTTGGATCTAGGATGAGGTTAGTGAAACCAGGGACCCCCCACCCAAAAAAAAAAAAAAAAAAAAAAGTGGCTCAGTGGTTAATGCACTCATCCACCAACCGGAAGGTCGGAGAATGATGAGAATCAGAGAATCATTGGGTCCTTAGGCAAGACACTTCACCCACTTTGCCTAGTATGTAGTAGGTGTTGTGTGTTGATGATTGGAGGGGCCAGCCTCGCTTCCATTAGTCTATCTCAGAACAAATGAGAGGCAATATTTATTTTTTATATTTCATTAGGAAACATATAGTCAAATTTTTAGCCTATATCCGTTTCTGTGTACAGGTTTCCAGACTCCCGAAATATTACATTGTCTGTCTCATTCAACTTGATGTGAGATCCCTATCTTGTAAAAAAGAAAAAAAAATATATAAAGATATTTCCCCCCAAAATGCACCAGTGATCCCTCTGCTGATTTACATTTATAACACAAGAGACACACAGGGACTTAGGGACATTAGGGAAATGTACAACACTGCATATGTATTTGCTCTATTACCTTGTATGACAGTGGTTTGATCCCCTAAAGAGGGCAACCTAGCATTCCACATAAACCCTTACATGCATCTCAATTCATTTTGCCATAACCATCTCCATATTGTTCATCCAAGTCTCATTTACTCCCCCAAACCCGATCTTTTTTCCCATGATCTAGATTGCACCTTTTCAGTTCAGACTCCTCCCTGGACACTTGATTGCATTTATATGGTGGACTTTTCTATCTTGTGTCAATTTGTAGCTACACGTTTGACAAATGCATTCTCATGACAACCTTGTTTGTTATTGCAATGCTATGAAATAGTGTAGTAATATCTTGTCAATCTCTTGGTCATCTTTTTCAGAAGCTTGAACAAGTCCTGTTTGATTCAGAATGGGTCAAGACAGTATTTAATAATCACAGTAACTTTCTGGAGATATTAAGTTCTACAATAGACAAAGCTTTAGGACCTTTGAATTGTACGCAGAACTCTTTTGTTAATTATGAGTTAAATTGCAACCACAATTTAACAATAAAGGTGCACTGTGTAATTTTTCTGGTGGAGGCTCCGTCAAATGCTTTTCTCCATGGAGATGTTATTTCTTTGTTTGGAATGTTCCATGGTCCACCTTTCTACCTTCATGGAGGCCAAACCAGACAAAGTTACAGGTCAGATTTGTGGAGAGGCAACATCGCTGACAATTGCAATTCAAATCTCCACAATACAATATATTTACACAATTTGATTAGATTTTTATTTTAAAGGTGCACTGTGTAACTTTTCTGGTGGGAGGTCTGTCACCAGCTTTTCTTCATGGAAAATTTGCCTGGAATGTATGGCATTACGCTTATTTATCTCTACAGAGACAGCAAGACGTACAGTAAGAATGCATGTTTTTAAGTTGAATTATATATTCAGAGTACTGTATACAGTCTATATTAGAATTAAATCACAGTTGATGTTTTTTTTTCAGCCAAAATTGTTTTCCTTTCATTTACAAATAGAAGTTCTCAAACATTACACCATATGGTAAGGTATACTTGCTATTACACCATGTCCTTAAGTTTATCCAGGTATAGAGCCATAGTCCAGGCTGGCCTCCCTTCCTCTCAAAGCTCATGTTGGGGGTTTGGAGAGCATTGTTGTGGATCCAGGGGAGATCTGGGGGATAGAGTGGGATAGAGGGGGATCAGCGGCTGCACACGAAGGAGGAAGAGGAGGAGGAAGAGGAGAGGCTATAGGAGAAGAGTGATTATGGTAGGTCTGTGCTGCCAGCTCTGATAAATGACTAATCAGGAGAGCAGGGCCTAAGGTGCCTCTCCACACGGGCCTATCCCAGACACCACTGTACAAGAGCAGGTATACGCTCGGACACAAAGAGAGAGGACCAGAGAGGCTAGTCACGGAGGCGCCTTCTGACACTGGTCTCTGAAATAAAAAGGCACGTTCTAGATTTTGATGGTGGGCAAAGGCATTTTGAGCTTTGGAGATGTAGACAGACTAATAAAGGATTACGCAAACATGTGTGAATGACAACAAAATACAACTCCAGATATGTTTTTGATGGAGTTGCACATTATAACATGGCTTAAAACTCAGAGAGAGAGTCCACTTGGTGTAATATAGGACCTTTTAATAAACTGAAGTTACAAAAAAAAAAAAAAAAAAAAAAGCACAGTTAGCCTGGCTAATTAAACCCAATCTGGCTGCTCTCCAGGCTAATGATCAGGGGGCTGGTGGAGTAGGAGGCGACTGACAGCGGCTGTATACTGTATATGGATGTCTCAGTATGGCATGCTCCATTGCCTCTCCACTCTGAGGACCATGTGGAACCAGCACCACGCACCTAACCATGGCACCCAGGCCGACAGCACGTGGGAGGCACAGGAGCGTCTGGTGCAGACGTAGAGGGAGGGGGAGAGAGAGCGGGGGTAGAGGGAGGGAGCAGGAGAGACGGATGGGATTGGAAGTCTCCGAGGGGACCCAGTCAGAGCGGTCCAAGGACGGCCAAGTCTGCTCCAGCGTCCCCGCCATCCCAAAGTGTCCAGCCACATTCCGGGACACAAAGTCACTCGTCCAGCCAGATCACCTCTATACAGGGTGTGTATACATGGAGCGGGCAGGCAGGCAAGGTTTTTATTTCACCAGCAGGATGTATGCACCATATGTTCAAAGTTAGACATTAACCTACACAAGGTTTGTCCGCCTCCCCATGGGCCGGAGAGTATATGCACCAGCTCTTATAGACCTACTAACCTGGACATTAGCTCTAGCTTTTCTTATTGTTAAAGGTCCTATATTACACAAAAGTGACTCTTGTGAGGTTTAAGCAATGTTACAATGTTGGTACCTCCAGTTACAGTTGTATTTTGTTTCATTTACACATGATTGAGTATTGCTTTATTATTTATTATTATTAGTTTAGGAGAGACTGGCAATTCCAGGGCTGAATTATCTTAATGATTCTAGTGTGTTTTCGGTGTTTGGAGTTTAAAACACAGTGGAGCACTTCCTGTATTATCACATGACATGGCAGAGTATTTTCTGTTTGTGAGAAGAAATAAGCCAAACTATGCAGGGTTTGTTTGTTAAACATGAATGAATGAAACAAAATTCAAATCCTAGTATGTAACACATTAAAACAGCATGTAATGGGGTTGAAGAGCAGGAGAGACATTCACCTTTCTAGCGACTTGGCCAACACAAAGCCTTGAAGTGCATTGCAACCCAATCCCTTAGCTATAGTGCAGTATGCTCGTTGTCTTTTTTCTGTCACTTTGAATTTCCTCTTTTTCCTTCATACATTCAATCTAGTGCAGATATTTCTCTCATCATGTCACAGCCATATAGATTTGGGTTGATAGAGTTGACATTCAAGAGTTCTAATCCGTATTTCACGCCCAATATGCATCTGTGCCATTCCGCCGGCGCCAGTCATAACACCGGCAGCGCAGTTTCAAACCTCCCCCTGTACCCACCTGTCACTTACCCCTAGCTCCGAGCCCGCTTCCCTCCGACTCTCTGTCTCCACCAATCAGCTCACGGCTCCTTCTGATGCCCTGTGATGTGCTCCCCGCAGATGCCCGTGTCCGCGGCGATAAGGCCCCACCGATCCCGCGATCTGATTGGATTAGCCAGGCCTCTGAACAAGCGTCTGACTGGCTGCTTGCCGGTGGGATGCAAACGAGCTTCTTAAGAGAAACGCGGTGGACTTGACCCTCATTGGCCCTGACACAGCGGACAGTGCGCGCGGGCAGCCAGGAGGGAGAAACGTCTTAAAAAAGCTGAATTGTGGGAAATGGAGAGGTAAAAGTAGATCTGTGTCTGTGAGTGGATCGTTGGTGCCAGTGTCCAGACTGTACCAGCCAAATGTCAGGGAGGTTTAGTGCTAATTTGGATCAGTGTTTCAGAGACATTTGCTGTAATGTTTGACCCATTCTGACATCCATTTAGCCCCAGTTTGCACTTAAATTAAAGGGGCTATATTATGCTTTGGGCTAGCTTTTTAAAAATACTCTATCTCATGGTATCTCATGTTTCCAATAATGCAAAAGTGCTGGTAAAGTGGGTTCTAATAATGTTTGAACTGGGGGTCTTTGGCCTGTGTTGGAAACATAAGTTGAGAAGAGAGCAGTGTTAAAGGTGAAATATTTTAAAATAAAAAAAAGCTTTTGGACATCGGCCATCTGAGTGTGCTATGCATGTTTTTCACTTTTAAAAAGGTGGAAATGGAAACATTTTTGCTTTGCCTGGAATGTTCCATAATATGACATTAAAGCTATTTTGCATTTGCTCAATTACCGGTGTTTTATTAACCTTGCCCTGCTTGTTTTAAGGTTTAACGCCACATTTGAGATTTCCGGGAAAAAGTATTATCATCAAGTTAAACTAAACCAACTAGACTTAGCTGTCTTAGCCAGTTGATTTAGTTTAACTTGTTGATAATATCTTATCCCTGGATGTCTCAAAATTTGCATCAACTAATCCAGGGAAAAGCAATAACTTCATGAGGACCCTCTACCAAAAAGTTGCATAGTGCATGTTTTCTTAAAAAAACACAATATATAGCAGGAGACATTATAGTCAAGTGACAACAACCCCATCAAAATGGATAACTTCAATATACCTGAAAGAAACCAGTTACATCTCCATATGTTTTAGATAAGATTTCTACATCAAAACATGGTTAAAAGCTCATTAAAAGTCAAATTTGCATCCTAATTGGCCCATTCAACAGGCAGTCTTGGTGAGTACTGATAGACAAAGCGACACTGTGGATGTCAATACAGTACAAACCGTGATGAAGAAAACAGCCCACTTCCTCCTATAGGATGACTGAATCAGCAGAGTTCAGTGCCAACAGAAGGCCCAGTGTAAAAATGCTGTACCAGGATCCAGGCAGCAGCAGCAGTAGCCAATCGGCTAACGGGTTTATGTTTATGATAGGGCTCATCTCATCACAGGTCAGCAGGCTCCTATTACAGTGTATACCTGAGGACTAGTGCACATTTCACTGGGACACTATGAATCTAATCCAATTATCTATATTTATTTCTATGGGACGTTTAGCAAATAAAAAGTTCAGAATTTAGTGGCAGAAACTGGAATCATTTAACAGAATGAAGTTTGTTCCACCTACAGGATGGTCCCAAACTTATGACTGCCTAGTTGTGAATTAGCTGTGGCCTACACTATATGCCTGATTTGCTAGGATTAGGATTTTTCTTCTTTTCCTTTTTATTGCACTGAAAAACATCCAGAAACATGTACCCGTATAGTGTAAGCGGGAATGCATCTCCACATACCTGACTTTTATTTGGCCTCCTAGTACTTTCTATTGAAATGTTGTTTCTTTGGATATAATATAATATTACACAGTATGGCATAAAACTTACCTATCTCCATAAAGAATGTAACTTTCTTTTTCCATGGAATCGTGCAGGTGAAACATGTAGAAACTTGCACTCTGTTGTTTTATGAGTGCCTGTGCAGAGCAGGTGTGATTTACCAATTCACAAATTTCACCCTTTAGAATGACCTAAATTGATTGTGTATTAATTCCAAGAGATTCCTTATTTGACTGAAATAATGGAACATTTTAGACAATGCAATATCATTTCAGGGGCTGATGGCATACCATCTACTAAAAAAGTAACAATCTGTTTTGTCAATTGATGCTAAAGTTCCTAAGACCTCAGGCAAAAAGCTAGATTACTTGTTTGGGATTATTAACCATTTTCATTTTCTCTCTCCAACTTTTCTTGTGCAGGGTCCATCAAATGCTTTTCTCCATGAAGATGTTATTGCTTTGTCTAGAATGTTTCACTGAATGGTATTAAACCATTCTATCTTCGAGACCAAACCAGACCAAGTTACAGGTCAGCTCTGTGGAGAGGCAACCCCGCTAACAGTCAAAATGCCAGTTTTTGTAGGTATTTCTGAGCTATAAAACTATAAAATTGAATAAATGTAAGGTAGAGCTATTTAATGTCATACTGTGGAACATTGTAAGCAAAGCAATGACATATCCATGGAAACAAGCAGGTGACGGTCTCTCCACCAGAAACATTACACAGTGCACCTTTAAGAATCATCCTCTTAAATGAAGACAAAACCCCGCTCAGATCAGTGTGTGCTAAAACCTCCCTTTGTTGCACATTGGCTGAGGTCCCGTCACACACACAGCCGCTTGAGTGATACAGAACAGCTCTGTTTTATGCGCTCCCATCCACTCGGTCATGCGCACTCACACATGCTATATGACCCCTCGCTGCCATCAGGAGAGAGTCAGGCTAGGGCCGTAAGTCAGGCTAGATAAATCCTGCTTCTGTGGCACCAGACAAGGTTGTTTTGGGTGTGAGCAGAGCCAGGGTGATTTTAGAGGTCACATGTTATGCAAAATCGACTTTTATGAGGTTTTGTAATGTTATTCCAAATCTTAACACATGTACCTGGAGTTGTTTTTTTCCTTGATTTTAATATGTAAGAAGCTGCTAGGGTTGCTAAGAAAAAATGCTTTGCTTTGGTCTATTTATTAGTGTTGACGTAATACCGATTTTGATCCTGCAATGATAATTGAAAACACTCAGAAAATAGAATGTGATTTTCAACTTTAAATCATTCTAAAACTATTCAGGAAAAGTTCATTTTTGTTGTGTGTATGACTTTTTAGTATCCAATTCCTGCTCAAATGAGTATTTAGTTTCGATACTAGTTTTAGTATTGATTAATATCTGATAATCTTACAGACTTCATACTGTGCACCATGGCCCTTCACTCACCCTTCACCTCCCCCTCTTCCCTTCTCCCCTGGGGCATCTTTATCTGCCCATTTCCTCCTCGTGCTCTGGACCCTGGGGAAACCATAACGGCTCCAGGTTCCCCGTAAGTCAGATATTTAAATGTAAACCGACCATGAAGGTACCAGTGCACATGGCCTCCTCGTCGTGTCCTTGCTAACGACCACGCCACCACGGCTAACCCCTCCACTCCGGCCGGTCCAGTCCAGGCGAAGGGTGGGCTTCGGCCTCAATCTGCAAGTTTAATATCCCCCAGCAGGTTTTAAAGCTGTTTGCCTTGCAGATTTGATCAAGGATACTCAAGGATGCAAATAGAGGCAAAGACTCTGGGAACCTTCCGTCTGGAGGTCCATTGATTCATGCTAAATGGGCCTGAGCAGCGCCCTTAATCACGCACTTGACTAAATTGATATTGTCCCAAACAGAAAGGAATATAGAGAGAGTGTCGTCAAACTGCAAAGCATTCTGGGTATGTTTGGGTTTATAGTAAATACCTTACAACAGTTGAGATTTTCAATTCAAATGAAATTGCATTTTTGAATGTATCATTATGCTTTTTATTCACTCTCCACAGTCAATAGTGTATGTATTTCACTTATCAGACCCCAAACCCCTGGTTAGGAGACAAACACTACTATTGCCACTATAATCACGTGGGGACTAGACTGATATCCACCTGTATGAAAAATATCATATAGAGATATTTTCGATTTGCCAGACAAGCTTCAAATACAGGACAATACAGGATTACTCAAACATGTATGAATCAATCAAAAGAAAACTTAAAATTATGAGAGGAAGTACAGTTAAAACATGATTAAAAGCATATTATGTTGATTTACATAACTACTACTACTACTACCGCAGACTTAGTCCCCAGTTAGACACTCCCAACCAAAATCTATGATGAAGGCGCTGACGATGAACTATACCATAATTGCAAATCTACAGCAGGTACATCACCTCCTGTCCCTTCACACATCAAACTCCTCACATAACAGTTTTTGACACTGACACAGACTCCCAGCCATATTGACTCCTCCTTGTCCTCTTTCCTGACAGGCCTCTGTAGCCGTCTGTTTGCGCCGCATATGTTTCATCAGTGTTGTCTTCTTCTACAGCTGTAATAATCATCGTGACAATCACCATCTGCAGGCGGTCCTCCCACCCCCGGCACGCAGCCTAATTTAACCCGCTAATAAATCTCCGTGCCCAGTTGGCCATTTTAGCTGTTTGGCACGGGGCACTGTAAATTCACCCTAATTACCTCCTCCCCGCTCTCCTCCCTTCCCTCCTTGGGCTCCTGGTCGCTGGGCTCTTGACTCACGGTCCTCTCCCTCCTCTTCCTCACCGCTCACGGTACATATGCTGGTACACCTGGCCCGCATCATTACCTGTTTACAAATGACCCAGGCTCTTGTGCAGACGCAAGCATCCTCTCCCGCCACAGAGTAGTGAATCTCAGTGCTGGCCCCGGTCTCACCTCCCCTGTGTCATAATTAGACCTCTGAGCTCATGTTTGCTTAATATTATAATACAGAGCCACACCTGCATCCAGCTACTTATTGGATAATGCTTAGGTAGAATGCATGCAGTCTGGAGATAGCTGTTTGACTGAACAGAGAAGTAGAGATGTTGCAGTATCAAATTTTAGTGTTATGATTATTTTGAGAAGAAACAACACAATTTAATGGTTATTCACAATTACTGACAACAGTGGCATACTTAATTTGCTTTTATTTAGCCTACACTGTGTAATTTGGCATTACTCTAGTGCGGGATATGCTTTGCAGGTCCTATATGAAATCCAAAATTGACTCTTACGAGCTTTAAGCCATGTTAGAATGTTGTTACCTCACCAAAAACATACTTGGAACTGTGTGGAAAAAACAGAATCTTACAGCTAACCACAAGGAAGGTTTGAAAAGTGTCTGGGAGAGCTCGCTGGATTACTCAAAAATGCAGGGATGACATCTAAAAGTCTGTATATATAAATGGACATAGCTAACCTGCTAGTCGCCACGTTACAAATAGGAAGTAAGCATGGGGGCACTTCAGGTTCCATCGACTTCATCAGCTCCAATTGACTTTACATCGAAAAATCTCTGTAACTGCTGCTACATGATCTTGATTTTTATTTCACTATTTTGTCCGTAACTACATACCAATTCCGAAAATGGAACTCTGCTCCAAATTCGCCCCTATAACTGCTAGCCTTGTGAGCTTCATTTGACTGGAGCCAAACTCTATGGGTGACGTCACAATCCCTTAGTCCACTTGTTTATACAGTCTATGCTAAAACCTCTTCAGGCATGTTTGTGATGAGGGAGCATTATAACATGGTAGAAAGTTCCAGAGTCGATTTGGCATAATATTCCCTCTTTATTTATATACAGTAAGTTGATTTATGTGTCATTTTGTTTCATGAGCAAACTGTTTTGTATTCATTTCCACTGTTCCTGTCTGTACTCTATCAGCACTAAAAGACTGCCTGGTTCAGCTGCTAAGAGCCCTGAAAGCACCCAGTGTCAGTGTGGGGGGTAATGGTCTTGAGGAGGGCGTCGGCCTCAAAGATTTATGCCACAAATTAGTCAAATGTGATCAAACAGCCCCCAGTTCATCATGCAGGACCCCACTTTATCTGCAGGCATAATTATGGACAGCCATTCGCGTGACAGGCCACCGGCAGGCCCCCACGGAGTCATATTGGTGGGTGGGGGAGGGGTGGGTTATGTGTTGTCATGGTGATGGATGATTTAGGGGTGTGGGGAGTCTTTTAAACATGTATATACTTAACACTCCCAAGTGACTATTATGAATGAATGAAAATCATGCCTGTTCACTGGCTTAAAGGAGAACTGTGTAACTTTTCTGGTGGAGGGTCCGCTACCTGCTTGTCTCCATGGAGATTTTATTGCTTAGCCTGGAATGTTCCATGGTATGGCATTAAACATATACCATCTAGAATTTATTAATTACGGGTGTTTCTATTCCTCAAAAATATATATTTTTTTTCTGTGAATAGGAGCGACTCTCCACAGATCTGAATTGTAATCTAGTGTAGTGCTGTAACCTACTTGTCTCTCTTGTGATATCTAGGTTTAATCTGCATTGTGGAACATTCTAGACAAAGCAATGACATTTCCATGGAGACAAGTAAATGCATTGCTCCTTAATACTACAAAGCGAGCAGTTGACTTGTGATCTGCGCATGTATTTGTGATCGATATAAATATTTTTGCTCTTTCTTCTCGCCTCCGGTTCCTCTGCACATTAGTTTTATGTGGCTTTTGTAAATGAACATTGCAGTGAATGAGTTAAGTCCTCTTTCCCCAGCCGCGCAATTCAAACCCATTAAGAACACGCAGCGCCATAAATTTCATTCATCGCACAACTCCCTATTCATTATGTGTTAAGTGTTGACTGGTTAAAGCTCACTCTATCCCTCGCTCTCTCTTTCTCTCATTCTTTCTTTTTCTTCCCCTCTCTCGCTTTGTATCTCTCATGTTCTGTTTCCCTCGTGCTCTATTTTTCTCTTTCCCCTCACGCTATCTTTTCTTTAATTTTCTTTCTCTCTTCATTTCTCTTTCTCTCTTACTCTTTCTTTCACTCACTTCTTTCTCTTTCTTTCACTTTCTCTTTTCTCTCACTTTTTCTTTCCCCCACTATATTTTTCTTTCCCTCTTCCCCTCTCTCCCATTGTTTCTCTCTCCCTTTTTTCTCTCACGTGCTTTCTTTTCTTTCATTTTCTTTCTTTCACTTTCTTTCTCTTTTTCCACTCTCCATTTTTCTTTCTATCCCTTTCCCTCTCTCTCTCTCTCTCTCTTTTTCTTGCTCTCATTCCCTCTTTCTTTCTTCCTTTGCGCTTTTTCTTTACTGTCTCTCTCTTTCTCAGTCCTTTGCCTCTGCTAATTTTTTTCTTCTTTTCCCTCTTTCTCTCTCGCTCTTTCTTTATTTCTCTTCTTTTCTCTCTCAATTTCTTTTACTCCCTCTTTTGCTTTCTTCTCTCTCTCTCCCTCTCTCTCTCCTACTCTTTCTCTCGCACCCTCTTTCTTTCCTTTTCTCTTTTTCTTTGCTCTCCTTCTTTCTCACCCCTTTCCGTCTCTTCATTTTTTTCGTCCTTTACCTCACTTTCTCACTCTCTTTGCTTCTCTTCTTTTTTCTCTTTCTTTCACTCCCTCTGTTTTCTCTCTCTCTTTCTTTTTTCTTTCTTTTGTTCCCTTTTTCTCTCTCCCTCACTCTCTCACCCTCTTCCTCTCTCGCCCTCTTTCACTCACGCACGTTCTTTATTTTTCTCTTTTTCTTTCTCTCTCTTTCTTGCTCCTTTCCCTCTGTTAATTTTTCTTTCGCTCTCACTTTTTCTTTCTTTTCTTTTCCTCCCTTTCTTTCACTCCCTCTCTTTCTTTTTTCCCTCTCTCCCCCTTTTCATTCTCTTCCTTCCCTCTCTTTCTTTCTCTCGCTCACTCTCCACACAACTCCTATTCGAATCATCCGAATCATACACTCTGTTTTTCCACGCTATTACCGAGTGCCAAGGTGAGATCCAGTGATGTGTGCTCTTCCCTCCTCCTCCCTCTCTCTCTCCTCTACTCCTCCTCCCTCCCTCTCTCCTCTCCTCCCTCTCTCTCCCTCGCTCCTGACAGCCGTTTTAAATGCCGTTTTATGCAACACTTTTAATATCAATAAGAGAAGCGCGCAGGCAGGCAACAGTTTTGGCCCAGCTCGGAAAAATCTCCCTTCTCCATCTAGCGCCTACGACAGGGTTTGGTAATTATGTGGATGTGGCTCCGGTGTGAGGTGGCTGTTTGCGGGGTGAAAAATGATAATGGGGTGATTTTTAAGTGCCATATCTCCCCTCCAGCGTAATGAAAAGTACTTTTAATCCGAAGGGGAGGAGGAAGAGGAGTGGCCGACAAAGGGTGGAGAGGAGGAAAGGGGAGGGAAACTATGAAAGAGGCGACTTGTGTATGGAGATATGAGGAGGGATGGGGAACAGGTTTCGAGGGGCTAAGTGGAGTAAAGAGATGAGTTTAGGCGGTAGAAATGATGTAAAAGTGTGTACGGAAGTGTGGGGGTAACAGTGGTGCGGTGCAAAACTTGCTCAGTGCACAGTATTGAATCATTTTGTCCATAGCTGGTAGCAAATGAATGGTATAGAAGGGTTTATCACTCATCATGCCAACAGATCAGTGATGCTCATGCTTGCAAGTGTACTTGCAAGTGTTTTTGTAATACTTAAGTACTGAGAAAAAAAGTCATGAATTCATATTTATTTAGAATGAATAACAGCCCAAGCAATTTAAACATAGATATATTGTCCAAATATATGTTATAACATTGATTACAGACCTACAGTGGGAAGACTTCAAATTTTAAATGAGTATTGTACTTTGTGTAAAAACTACTCTTAGATACAATTTACAATTTAGTACAATTTATCTTCTACTCACTGCTCCTCAGTCTGGTCCATAGACTGTATATATAAATGGATATAGCTAACCCGCTAGCCACCGCGTTCCAAATTGGAAATGAGCCTAGGACCTCTTTAGCTCCATTGACTTAACATTGAAAAATTGTCACCCCTCTCTCTGTAACTGCTGCTGTGAGCCTCATAATTTTGGTCTTAAAATGTTCGTTAACCCACTCTACATGATCCTGGGTTTTTTATTTTGCTATTTTGTCCGTAGATGTGCATAGAATCCCTCAGTCGTCCAGGTAGAATCCATAGCAAAAGGAGAAATTCAATTTGTCAACTGGACAAAAGTTTATTTGGTCGAATACATTTCGCAGCTCATCCAAGCTGTTTCTTCATTTCTGGTCAGATGCTGGTGGACACTGCCTTATATCTGCCTGAAGGGAGGAGCTAAATACAATGAAATTACTCTGAGACTACCACACCTATTTGTTTACAGTTTCTGTTAGTTAGCTAGGCCTATTGAAAGTGCAATGAGTGTGGGGTGTTGTTAGCATAACCATTCAGGGCCATAATGGGTGTTTTCACACCTCTGGACATGTCCTGGCTAGTCCTATTATTTTCTTTGTTTGTTTTGATTTAGGTTTGAGGATAGAGTTATAAATGGGAGACAAATTATGTCTGAGACCCCCATTTCTGTTCAAGGAAGGATTCTCTTTCTTGACAAAAATAGCTTCTTTAACTCCCCTCTCAAACCAGTTCTTTTCTCTGACCAAGATCTGGACCTCACTGTCCTCAAAGGAGTGGCCCGTGGCTTTTAGGTGGAGATGTACGGCAGACTGAGGTCCACTCTGGCCAACACTCCGTCTGTGTTGGTACATCCTCTTGTGAAGTGGCTGTTTTGTTTCTCCAATGTAGCGCTCACTGCAGTCTTCACTACACTGAATGGAGTAGACCACATTGCTTTGTTTGTGGCTCTGTGTTTTGTCCTTAGGTGTTTTGTCCTTAGGATGGACCAGTTTCCGTCTTAATGTGTTTGTGGGTTTGAAATAGACTGGGATTTCATGTTGTCTGAGGATCCTCTGTAGTTTTTCAGAAACACCAGCCAGGTAAGGAATAGTTACACCCTTTCTCCTGGTTTCTGATGCTCTGTTGTCTTGTTTCTTAGCGCTCTTAGTTTTATTGAAAGCCCATTTTGGATATCCAAACAGAAATGGAGGTCTCAGACATCATCTGTCCCCCATTTATAACTCTATCCTCAAACCTAAATCAAAACAAACAAAGAAAACAATAGGACTAGCCAGGTCAGGTCCAGAGGTGTGAAAACACCCATTATGGCCCTGCCTGGCAATGATAACAAGACCCCCACACTCAGTGCATATTCAATAGGCCTAGCTAATTAACAGAAACTGTAAACAAATAGGTGTGGTAGTCTCAGAGTAATTTCATTGTATTTAGCTCCTCCCTTCAGGCAGATATAAGGCAGTGTCCACCAGCATCTGACCAGAACTGAAGAAACAGCTTGGATGAGCTGCGAACGTATTCGGCCAAATAAACTTTGGTCCAGTTGACAAACTGAATTTCTTCTTTTGCCATATTTTGTCCGTAAATAAATTCCTATTCCTAATATTGAACTGGCTCCAAATTTGCCCCTATAACTGTCATCCTCGTGAGCTTCATTTGACTGGAGCCAAATGCTCCCTTAGTCCACTTCTTTATGCGGTCTATAGTCAGGTCTCTGCTCCTCAGTCTGGTCCCTGCTCCTCAGTCTGGTCTTTGCTACTCCATCTGGTCTCTGCTCCTCATTCTTGTCTTTGCCCCTCAGTCTAGTCTCTGCTCCTCTGTCTGGTCCCTGCCCCTCAGTCTGGTCTCTGCTCCTCCGTCTGGTCCCTGCTCCTCAGTCTGGTCTCTGCTCCTCCATCTGGTCTCTGCTCCTCATTCTTGTCTTTGCCCCTCAGTCTGGTCTCTGCTCCTCTGTCTGGTCCCTGCCCCTCAGTCTGGTCCCTGCTCCTCAGTCTGGTCTTTGCTACTCCATCTGGTCTCTGCTCCTCATTCTTGTCTTTGCCCCTCAGTCTAGTCTCTGCTCCTCTGTCTGGTCCCTGCCCCTCAGTCTGGTCTCTGCTCCTCCGTCTGGTCCCTGCTCCTCAGTCTGGTCTCTGCTCCTCCATCTGGTCTCTGCTTCTCATTCTTGTCTTTGCCCCTCAGTCTGGTCTCTGCTCCTCTGTCTGGTCCCTGCCCCTCAGTCTGGTCCCTGCTCCTCAGTCTGGTCTTTGCTACTCCATCTGGTCTCTGCTCCTCATTCTTGTCTTTGCCCCTCAGTCTAGTCTCTGCTCCTCTGTCTGGTCCCTGCCCCTCAGTCTGGTCTCTGCTCCTCCGTCTGGTCCCTGCTCCTCAGTCTGGTCTCTGCTCCTCCATCTGGTCTCTGCTCCTCATTCTTGTCTTTGCCCCTCAGTCTGGTCTCTGCTCCTCAGTCTGGTCTCTGCTCCTCCAGCTGGTCTCTGCTCCTGCATCTGGTCCCTGCTTCTCAGTCTGGTCCCTGCTCCTCATTCTTGTCTCTGCTCCTCAGTCTGATCTCTGCTGCTCCTCCGTCTGGTCTCTGCTCTTCAGTCTGGTCTCTGCTTGTCCATCTAGTCTCTGCTCCTCATTCTTGTCTCTGCTCCTCCGTCTGGTCTCTGCTCTTCAGTCTGGTCTCTGCTCCTCCGTCTGGTCTCTGCTCCTCAGTATGGGCTCTGCTCCTCCATTTGGTCTGTGCTCCTCAGTCTGGTCTCTGCTCCTTTGTCTGGTCCCTGCTCCTCAGTCCGGTCTCTGCTCTTCCATCTGGTCTCTGCTCCTCCATCTGGTCCCAGCTCCTCAGTCTTGTCTCTGCTCCTCCATTTGGTCTCTGCTCCTCAGTCAGGTCTCTGCTCCTCCGTCTGGTCCCTGCTCTTCAGTCTGGTCTCTGCTCCTCCATCTCGTCCCTGCTCCTCAGTCTGGTCCCTGCTCCTCATTCTTGTCTCTGCTCCTCAGTCAGGTCTCTGCTCCTCTGTCTCCTTCCTGCTTCTCAGTCAGGTCTCTGCTCCTCTGTCTGGTCCCTGTTCTTCAGTCTGGTCCCTGGTCTGTACTCTTCAGTCTGAGTGTTGGTGGGCGTCAGACACTGTTCACTAATGACTTCACAGCCCATTAGCGCCTGGGTTTGAAGTGTCACACTGGGTTATGTGCTTATGCAGTGGAGCATGAACTTCCAAAAGACCTGCATGGAAGAACTATGTTTGTCCTGTGAGAGGGTGTCAGAGAAAAGTTTGGGGGCTTCTTCACCTTTTAATGTGTTTAAAAGTGGACCTATTGTGCAAAATCGACACTCTGGTCTATCTTGGGATATGATGTGGTAATGCAGGAAGTGCTCCATGTTTTAAACTCCATACACCTTCACTAGAATCATTTGGGTAATTACAGCCCTGAAATTGCCAATGCCTACAGAACAAAAGGTAAAAAGGTAGTGGTTAGTTTGTAAACTACCGGTTCATGACATCACAAGGTCACGTCATTATTCAATCAAGCAATATAAACATACATCAGATATGCACATTAAATAGGGTCCAACAAAGTAAAAGTGCATTTGTTTAAGTATCTAATTACTTCTCCCCCCCTAAAAACTTCACTACTACAGTCCTGGCCATAACTTACCACAGTGCTCACATTTCCATGACTCCTTTTTCACATGCAATTACTCCTGAATAATTTGGGAGACATTTTATTACCAAACCTGGCAACACTCTAATTGTGCCTGCCTTAGCCGCTGCACCATCTGTATGCAGAACACCTCTAAGCCAAATATTAATGTCCCAGTCTTGGCGCATACAGTGCTATCTGCTTAAATATGCTTAACCTCCTCTAATAGGGCTCTGATATATGACCAGTTTATTTGTCTCCATAATTCAGCGGATCTCTTGTGTGTGATTCATAGATCAATTATTTAAAGAGCCACTATTGTCCAAACATTTATTCCGCGGTTGGAGTGCGTCTTTGTTCATAAATCCATCACGAGAGGAGATGATATGAATATGGTTTAATACATGGGTAGCTTGGATTTCATCTTTATCTTAATTTTCCTCAAGTCAGTTTGCATGCTGTCATCCGTAGCCCTGTCCGTGGCTCTCTCAGGGGCCCGTAGTATAAACATGCGTGTTTACCTTGCTGTGAAAGCGATGGTGATGAAGATGGTGATGAAGCCCGTATGGATGTATTGTTTACAGTGTGTGACTAAGTGTCGCTGGTGAACAGGTATGTGCTGGTGTCCTGGTTGATGGAGATGTTTTGGTAGTGCGTGGAGTTACCTTGGGTTTAATGTGCAATCTCTGAACATGTGTAAGTAAATAAATTGCAGTTTTATTTAATGTTTTTATATCTATAGCTATTTATATAGGTCATGTAGGCCATATCTCATCTGTATAGGTTGCAACAAAGCTAACCACTCTCTCAAATGTGGCTGAAATTGATATTGTGAATCAGAGTTGTCTTTCTTATCTTTCACCTATCCCTGAGTCCAGAATGAGGAAAAATTAGGACAGTTGCCTTAGCGATTAACAATTTAAAACAAAATATTGTATCTATTGAATGGGAAATGGTCCTCAAAATGTTGTAGGAAAAAAAGTTGTATTGTGATCACACCACATTCGAACATAAGTGAAGTGGGTGAATTGTCTTGCCCAAGAACACAATGGCAGCAAGCACCTGTCCAAGCTAACCACTGAGTCACCCCAACACAGCATGTGACTGCAACTTTTTAACACGTATGTTTTCATATATATTCCTGGTTTACTGGTCAATAGAATACCCTGACATAGGCAAAGAAAACAGAATTGCCCTTAATGAAGTTGTATAATGATCTCTTATTTACATGCACAATAGCCCTAACTGAAGCTGTGTGAGCCCTGGCTAAAAAGCTACTCTGTGTATGCCAACATTACATTACCCCCTGTGTGGAGAATGACAGACTTTTCCAGGGCTGTGACCCACTCCCCACGCTGTTTGTCTTTGGGGTCACGTCCCGCCCTTTAACTCCTGACCCCCCGACCTCCGACCCCGCTCCGTCAACCGGCCGACACCTCCACTGCTCTGACAGCTCCCTAAGCTTACTGACCCCAAAGTCCAACCAGAGAGAGAGAAGGAGAGCGAGAGAGAGCGAGAGAGAGGGAGAGAGAGAGGGAGAGAGTGAGAGAGAGGGAGCAGCGACCTTCCCACAGAGGGGAATCCGTGTACGCCCAGCACGAGTGGCAGCGTACCTGTTTAAAAGAGGCCAGGGCAAAGCAGACACGTTATACTGACGAGTTTAAAGAGAGAGGGAGAGAAAGGACTGCAGGGATGCAGGGAGGGGGGCAAGAGGACAGATATGGTGGACACCCTGGTAATAGATGGAATTCCAAACAACTTATATATTCAAATTAGGATGTGTTTTGTTTCTGTGCCAAGGAGGTCTTGTCTTCTATACCATTCCACCAGGAGTGTTTCTTTATGTGCATGAGGAACATTCAGGCCAGAGCTTAAGACCATCACAAGTTAAAAACAAAGAAAGCTTTGGTTGTCTAACAGTGAGGAAAGTGCATATTAACCAAAGAAGGCAAAGAATGCCTCAGTGTGCTTTTGAATGCCTTTTTCTATAAGGTGTTGCCACATTGATTCAGGCCAACAATAATTTGTAATTTTTTGTACTTCTCTGAATACTACGATGCTGTCACTTCTACTTGAGTAATACGTTTAGCCACCACTAGTCATTTGAGTAGTTGAGATTCCTCAAATACCTTTTCACTCTTACTGGAGTCATTTTTTGGTACACTTCTCAGTTTTGTGAGTGCTCATTGTCTGATCCAAAGGTCAGTTTACTACTCTACTTTTCTGTGCCTATTCCCTTCTTTCTTCTGTTCAACACCTTGGCCAACATCTCTCCACACTGCAATACACAGTACAGTAGCAGCAGTTGTTTTGAATGTTTAAAGAGGTCAAGTGCGGAGAAGACAAATCACTGTGTGACTGGGTGTGTACCTGTGTGCGGGGGAATGGTCTCTGAGGCGGACCACGCTCAGAGTCGGGGGTTGAGAGAGGGATTGGATGGTGGGACAAACCCGGGTTGAACCTGCTCCATGGAGGTCACACTGTGCCTGAGGAGACAGCTGCCTCAAGATTAGGCCCTACTTTAATGGCCTTTACGTCTAATCCACACACTCAAACACATATGTTGGGTTTACATGTTGTATGGGGACATAACATTGACTTATATTCATTTCCTGGAGTCTGATCCTGACCTGAACCATAGTCACTACTTGCTTAACCTCAACCTAAACCCTAACCTTAACCTATTTTAATATATATCTTAACTTTAAAGGGGCCATGTTATGTAAAATCAACTTTAGTGAGCTTTTAACTATGTTATAACGGTGTTCCCTTATGATTTCTTTAGTCTTGTATTTTGATTCATGATGTTTGAGTAATCCTGCATTTGAGACTGGAGTATACAGAAAATGTCTGTTTTCACCTACTCCCTAGCTCTACCCAGTGTTCTGTACTTAGATTTTAAGGACCCTATTAACAATTTAGATCAATTTTGCAGTTCACAGTGGACAGAATGTAAACTTATGATACATTTAGCATAATGTCTTCTTTAATTATGTTGTTGATCTAATAATACAGGTGTATATACAGATTTCAGTCTCCACTATGTCATAAATACCCACCCACACACTACACAAACCCAAAGACCTCCTCCACCGCTGGGACCTGAAACTTGTGAGAACACCGCTATGATTCCCATATTCTATTTATACACCCTTTGCTGTACATTACAATCCTATTTAGCTCACCCTGCCTCCTACACAATCCTATATATGGACTCTGGTCCCGTCCCGCAACCGTCCGTATATACAGTACAGCCCTCCCCCACCTGCCTGCCTCCCTCTCCAATCCTATTTGTGTGACCCCCTCTCTCGTATGCAGGTGCTATCTATCCCAAAGACGGCCTGCTGGGTCCATAAGCTCTAAGTGTGAGTGTGCATGCTAGTGTTTGGTGTGCTAATGTAACGTGGAAATTGGAGTGTTGTGGCTTGGAGGGAAATCGGTTCATCTTTGATGTATCAATCAGCACCTTTGTGCTAAAGGGAATAGTGTGGAATCAGTTGTACAATGCTAATTCTGAAATATAGAGAGGTGTGGGTACAGTCTGACTACAAACCGTGCTAGGCGCTAACAAGGTCTTTTAAATCAGTGTAGTTGTTTGCTTTATCAAGTTAAAGTGAATTTGATCTTGAAACAGTGCCAACATATATGGACCAGTGTAATCTTGTACTTGAAAACTGGGATACACAACTTTTTCTTCTGAGAGTGTTTCAGATGAATGTCAAAATGAAAAATGTAAATGTAGAAGAATTAGTCTGCAGTAGTGGAAAAAGCACTCAAATTTGTACTCAAGGAAAAAGTTCAGATACAGGGGCTAGGAGTGTTGAATGTGTCGAAAATCGGATACTGATCAATACTAAAACTAGTATCAATACTAAAAAAGTCACATCAGCAGGACAGAAATGAACCTTTCCTAAATAGCCAATGATGAGCTTGAGCTGTATCAGAACAAGTATAAGACCACATTGACTAGTATACGCCCATGGACCACTATGGAAACTGCCTGGACCACTGAGGGATTACGCAGATATACGACCACGTGGTAATGTAAAACAATGGGCCTACTGTTATATAATGGTGAAAATGACATTCCGTTGTCTAGAGAAAGAGTGTTTTTATTATCTTTGTGGTATCAGAATCTGCATTGTGTATTGAGTCTATTAGCATAAAATCTGAGTTTGAAATTTTAGTACTGTTTTAACACTAATAGGAGCAAACAAAAGTACTCAAGTAAAAGTTAAAGTATGGCATAAAAATAATCTAAAGTTAACTGTGAACATGCTAAAATCAAGTTTTAGGATGAGAAGTTTGGCTGTGCAATATCCCGAATAATTGTGTTAAACGGTTTTTGAGAGCTTAGAACCATGTACATTCTCAGGTAACAGTTTAAATATCTATTCACTCCTTTGAAAGAGGAGTGCTTATCCTTCTTTATCCTTGTCTTAGTCCACACATTCAAAAACAATATGTGCTTTGGCTGTCAACTGTCCACAGTGAACTCTTACTTTTCTATTCTTGTCAGTGTTACCCCCCAATATTCTGAATTTTCCAAAATGTTGTTATGAAATTTGCAAATCATGAAATTTCTTACATGTTACTCAACTTTGCTCACAATTTCTTCACTTTTTAAAGGTCACATTGTACCTCTTGATTGCCCCTTGGTTCATCCCGTCATCTGATGTAATCCCTCTCTCTCTCGTATCTCTGGATCTGATCATTTGTGTTTTTTAGTCTTCTTCCATTCTCACCTGTCTGTCTGACGGGCTTCTTACACTCCATTAGTGTATATTTTAACAGGACAAAATGGCTGTTCACATCACAGCGCTGTCTCCGTTCCTGCCACTCAAGTGCTGGTATGAAAGCAGGCTCATTCCGTTTGAAGGTGCCAGATAAAAGGTTAGCACGAGTCGGGACCTGTCAGCCCAAATTGTGGACGGAGGAAAACGAAAAGCCCCAGAATGGTCATGCCTTCTGGGATGGAAGATGGAGATGGGAGTGGATGGCTGACTGCTGTTTCTTGGTGGAGTTATGAAACAGACCAGGCAGACCAGATCTCCAGTGGTTTAAGATGATGCTGTAGTTTGAAGGACTTCTGATGCTCTGATGATGATCCAACAACTTAACTTCAGCGGCCGAATGACGAAACTCCAAAGAACATGGGTGGAATTTGAATTAATCAATCAGTGGCTTGTTATGGAACAGGTAGAAAGTGTGGTTATAGCGTTTTTTGATTCTGTGAGTGTGATAGTTAGCACTAGGAAAAATGCAGGTTATATTTTGCTCTATTCTAAAAATGGTCATCAGTGGTGACATTTGTTTCCAGTGCTACTTGACCAATATTTCAGAGACAGTAGCAAGCCACTTCTGTAGGTCTCAAGCCAGGATTATGGTCAGGTCTACCTGGAGGATTAGTATATTGGTCTTGTTTTAGGTTTTTAAGGGAAAGCTGCGTACTTGAAGGATACCTATCCAGACCTACAAACACCATTCTAACTAATCAAAAATCTTCACACAGGGCTGTAACGTCTTATTGGACTTTTTGACTACCTACCAAACTACAGAGACCCTGGTCTAATCCCCACTCCCACCAGTGCATACTGTCATTTTGTCCATAAACACACTACTGACTTTGTGGCCTTAATATTATGTTCATGGAATATCGTCATACCAGTCTACCAAGTGGTTTGTAGTTTGATCATTTGTCCGGCCAGCATCAAGTTGGTGTCCTCATTACTCATGGAGAGTGAAAGAGTCAAAGGTTGTCTGCAAGTTCAATGGCCATAGACATATCCTGCTTTAGACTCATTGTTGCAGAGATTCAGTCAAGTAACACATGTATACATTTTAATGACATGTAGAGGATCAGGTTTTAGGCTCTCACAGCCCTACCACATGTGTATACACTTCCACACAGCCACGCTAGTTGCCACTTGCGCTCGATGTAAGGCGGGGAATTTCAAAGCCATGATATATGATGTATTCCGTTTGGCAGACATTTTTATCCAAAGCCCACGGAGTGAAATAGTGTGTCTGAGCAGAATTTATTAATCATTCAATTAACTAAATGTTCGGTCTTGGTGTGGCTCAGATGAATGGACTGTCACTCCTTAATGCAATCTAATTCTGAGAGAGATGCTGTGAACTTAACTGCTCGGCAACTCTTTCCTTCTCCCTGTATTACTCATTCCCTACTATGTTTTGTCATTTGGGCTTGATTATTTTTCTCCATCGCGCAGCTGAAAATCTAACAGCTCACAGCAACAGTTCAAGTGGCTGATGCATCTTCCACCTCCTCTCTCCACACTGAGTTCTCCTGTGTGTCTTTGGGCTGTGGGTGAAGACTCTCGGCGCGCTGGATCGTATCGCACTATCAGGCCAGTTCAACCATAAATTACCTGCAGCTAACAAAGCGTGTGGCCGTAACTATTACCTCGGCAGTCAAAGTCACCCCGGCCACACGGCGAGGTTGCATTGGGAGAGGGCTGGGACACTGTGGTTTAAAATGTTTGCTCTGGAGTGTTCACTTAGTAATGCATTTGTTTGAACTTGATTCAAAGGGCCCATATTACACTATTTTCAGATGTTGTTTCCTCATCAAAAACATATCCGAAGTTGTGTTTTGTTTCATTCACACATGTTTAACACACAAATCCTGCATATTTAGACTGAGTTCTTCTCTCAAACAGAAAACACTAATGTTTTGTGTAATGTGGTAATACAGGAAGTCATCCACTGTGCTTTTAAACTCCATACACCTTCACCAGAATCATTATTGTTGGCCAATACCATACTATACGAATTAGGTAGACAGTTCTCTGAAAGTTGGTAGATGGATTTTTTTTTTTCATTTTGGAAAGAAATATTTTGCATAACACATTCAATTCTCCATTCAATACTGAGTGTAATAAATGTGACTGGACCCAATCTTGGCCATTTTGAGGCTTGTGTTGTCCTGACACTACCATAAACCTCTAAAAATGACATCAGGGGCCAGTACAGATGTTACTTAACAGTTTGTAGTGCTAAACTCTCACAGTGCCCATGGATTCTCCCCTCCCTCTTTTTCTGGGTGGTAGCGGCTAATTGCAAGTAGCATGTTGCGTGCCCTGGAGGTGAGTGTTAGCAGCAGGACAAATGAGAATACAGCTCACCATCTGCCCACGGAGACTCTCCCTCGGCCTCTCCTTGTCCCTCCAACCTCTGTCCCCTTCTTTAATCTTACACTGTACATTTTAATCTCTACTACCACTACTTCTCTAGCCCTGTTTTTGCCCTTCTACACCCCATAGTTGCTCATTCGTGTCCCCCTGGCCCACTAACATGCTTTCAGAGCTCTCCAAGTATCCTCTCCACTTTGAACAGCTTTGTTGCTTGTTCTTGCAGTTGGCAGCATAACGGTGGTGGTTAGCAGGGTCAGGGAGTGTTTCCTGGAATATTCTGGATGGCCTGGAGTTTACATGTTCTCCCTGTGTCTACAAAGGATTCTTTCATGTGCTTTGGTCTCGCCTGTCAACTTAAAAACATAGACAATAAACTAAGTTAAGTACCTCTGATTATGAACCTTGTAACATGCCACAGCCTAATGGCTTTGAAAACTGAGCCACAAGAAGATGACACATTTCTCTACCAAAACTATAGGATTAAAATACCCCAAGCCCACTCTCAGCCTTCAGTATTCCAGCCTGTATGTCTCTGCACAGTGGTCAGGTGGGGCATATGTTCAGAGCCTCCTCACAGCAGACTCGCAGACTGCTCACGGTGAGATCCATAGGCACTGACACAGAAGGTGACCCCCGGGCGGTAACCTTGGAGACCAACTGTATTAAAATGAATTTGAGTGGAGGGGTTGTCCTGACAGCAGCATAATTACATCGCGGAGCATCAGTGCTAATTTATGCAGCCTGCATTGAAGCGGTCAGGAGTGTGAGATGGGGTCAGCCTGGGCCCCACAAACACACATGTACAGGTGTGCACCGGGACAGTACACACTCACACACATGGATCAGAATACCAACACAAAGAGGTAAATACAGCCACTCAAACTCTCTGCCCCTGCAGAGACTGTCTGAGTCTGGATTCTGAACTCAGCAGACACCTCAGACATGATTGTGAGTGCTTTAGCTCCTCCCTCTCAGGCCTTTAAAATGTTTAAAAACAATATGGGAGCCATCCCCACTCAAGCTCTTCAGTGTAGCCGCAGTATAATCCACGCACCACAGACCACCTCTGCTCGGATATGTGTTTCAGCTCCACTGGGACTATCCAGGGGTATTCCCAAAATCGCTACAGCCTGAGCCAGGCTCTGATGGCATCCAAAATGGCTGCCCAATCCACTTGCTTGCAATCCACAATGTGGAAGAGCAGTGGCTCTAGTCCAGTGATTGAGCTCCTTACCCTATCTCCAAGGGAGCACAGACATATCCTGCAGAGTAAACTGTAGAGTAAACCTCTCAATTATGACCAAGAGCTCAAGACAATAGGTGAATGTAGAAACGATTGACAAAAGGCTTTCAGAATGTAACCTTTTCTCTCAGGTGTGCAATAGAAACCCAGTGTCTAACTCCCCACACACTAAGATCCCCTATTCAGTTTCACTTTTATTCCACTATAGATTAGTTAGTCCCTCTGCACTAATTAGCCACTCATTAACAACAATCCATACACAGAAAAATGGCGTTCCTCCCTTGAATGCATAAAATGATCCCTTGATTACTACAATCTTTTGCTCTCACAGTCTGCCAGGTTAGTCTACAGTGAGCTCGGAGCCGTTCTGAAGTGCAGGTCGGGAGCTGGGAAGGGGGCGAGAAAGAGGGGAAGACATTGATGTAAGCTCCCTCCACTCCATTGTAGCCATCGTGACCAAGGGCACACTAATCTATGCCATTAGCCGGTCCCGACGAGTCTCTCATAATGTTACCGCTAGCTGCTCTGCTGTGACGTGGTCCTGGTGTGTAGGGTTAGCGCGTGTGTGTGTGTGTGTGGCAATGGCACTCTAGCTTAGTTGCTCTCCTGTGAAAATGACAACGTTCCTGCCAAATTAATATCATTACGATCAGAGTTTAATGGGCCAGCTCTGCCTTCTTATTTAAAACAGAACATCCCCGTGTCGACCTCCAGTATGGCGGGAGGAGGGGGGCAGAGGAGAATGGGTTTCCGAGGAGTAGATGAATGAGGAGAAGGGACTACTTTTTACCTTTTACCTGCAGTGGAACAGTTCTGCTCGGGTCACAGCGAGGTGAAGAGTGCTCCTGTTCTTGAAGGTGATATGAAGTTCTTGGCAAACTGTCTCAAGCCAAGAAGGGTGTGGGTTGGATTCCCTAACATGTGGAGGCTTTGTGGGTGAAGTTTGCATTCTCTCTCCATGTCTGAGTGGGTGCACCATCAGACTAAAACATGTACAATAGGCTAATCTGCCTCCAGTTTTTCAGGGATTTGGGGACGATGCACATGTGATCACTCCATGCTCCAAGTCTAAAGTTAATTTAACAGAATTGGACAAACTTGGATATGAAAAAATGTGTCCAGAAATTGTCCAAATTTATATTGATTTTTGCTTTCATACTCAATTTAGAATCATTTTGAGAGGATTGGAGTAGAAATAATGCTTGCGAGAAAGTCTCCATGTCCCGGGTCCTGTATTAAAAGTAAATCAACTCCATTAGAATTCTAACCTGTTATTTAGTAAGAGAACAATCTTTATCTGGTCTATACACAAACTGCCAAGTGCTGAGAGCTTTTAGAGCTCATGACAACTGATGACACAAGTGTGCTCAGTCATGATGTTCTTGGCTTCAGTGCAGTAGAAACTCTTAACTTTTTAGGTTTGGGTTCTTATTGGGCTTTTGGATCTATGGTGTTGTTTCCCAGTGAGAATGATCTTTTAAAACTTCTTCACCTTTTAAACATGTAGTTGTTACTTTGAAATTTACCGTTTTCTAGTTTCTGTTTCTTGTTGCTGTCCCGTTTGTGAACTCCCAGTCGCTGCTTGAACACGCATGTTGCATTTCTGTCCTGTTTTGTAACACTATCACTGCTTGTGTGTTTTACAGTAGACCCTCTCCTCTTCCCTTCGTTTTTTAGACTCTTTTCGCAGTATTTTAGTGGTGCGATAAAGTGAGGTGCGGTGGATGTCATTCGTCACCGGGAGTGCGCGGTGTGATAATGAGTTAATTTGGCGATGTGCTCGGCGGGCTGCCTGTGCACGGCTATACCAGTGTTAGCACAGTGTACAGGGCTGGAACACCTTCACTCCTCCTCCTCCATGTGTGTGCGCGCGTGTCTGTGGATGTGTGTGTGTGTGTGTGTGTGCGTGGATATGTCAGGTTGCCGCGGGAGACCAATTAGCTGGAGCATCACTGAGGAGGTGGCCCTATTACACCAGCTCATCACACGGACAGCACGGCTCAGCTCATAATAGAAACACTGACACTTATAGTACATTGACCATATGGAATAATGACTCGAGTGTGTCAAACTGTCAGCCGCTAGTCACCGCTCTCTGCACCAGGTGGTACCAACTTAACCAACTTTTGTGAATTATCGCCGTATCTTACTGCGCTTGAATGGTTGTCGTTAGTGATGTGTAACTTTGCGTTTGAGTCTTTCTCTGCTTAAACCGTGATTTTAGTGTTTGGTGAGTTCACAAGCAGGACTAGTTTGCTCTCTTTATGGGCTAAATATATGAGATATTTACTATTGAACTAACTAGATATGACACAATGTCAATTTTCAATTGCAACGTGCAATGTTTTAATTATTGACAGTAAAAGAGAAAAAAGTGTATTGCAGCAATCATTTACTTTCACTTGAACTCCAGGAAGAATAGTCTTTACTTTTGTCAAGAAATAAATGTATTACTTGAACTCATTAGAATGCACTAATATATTCATTTTATCATTTGCAGCATGATTGGCTTTTATGGCGTTATTTTTTGGATTAAAATTAAACTACCTTTTTATTTATTTATTTTTATTAAAATCTAAAAGTGGTCTAGAATATTTCCCAATATGGTATTATACTTATTATGTATCTGCATGAAGGTCAGGTCACGCCTCCCAACCAAGTTACAGGTCAGGGAATTAATTTGTAAAGCTTGCTTATGCACTCCTATGGCTTGTGGCTCCTTCTCCCGGGAATTAAAAAATTCCTACTAGGCATAGCACTTTGCTTATTTCTGCTCCAACTGGGACCTTGGCGTACGTACGCTCTCTGCAAAGTCTGAGGCACATGGAAAAAAGCGAGGAGCAGAAGTGAAGAGAGTTTGAAGAAGTGTTTGATCCAAGAAATCATCAGAAAAAAGGCTATATCATATAAAGTAATCACATTTAGATTTACGCGTTTAATCAGATAGCAAAAACATGTTGAAGGGCTGTTTATTCATTAGTCATTATTATCAACAATATTATACATTTGAAGCCATGCACTCTTGTGCATAAGCGCATGTACTTTCCTGGAGCAGTGCTAGATCTCCCGCAGTCCACGCCGCGGCCATAGACCACAATCTGTGGTAGTGACCCAACGCAAAGAGGATGAAATAACGAGTGGATCTGAGAGAAAACTTCCCTCAGACGCAGCACATGTGTGTGGCTTTAGTGTAATGTAGCACTGGAACTAAACATAGCTCCAACACTTTACGTTGGTCTTTACACCAGAATGGCCCAAGTCCACGCACTCAAAGAGGTGAGCAGAATTTGAGAATTCTATGTGGACTTTTACTGGCAATTTAAATTAGGAGATGAGATGGTGCAATCACTTTTGATTTGTGTTTATTTGTAATAAAGCCTTTTATGTGACTGGTGATGCTGCATGGAGCGTCTTCCCTTCCCTCTCTGTCCCCCACGTCTGAGTCAAACCCACTGATTATCGGCTCATGTTTAGGTAAATCTCATTCACGAGTCACTTTGCATGCTCCTTTTATGGTGAAGTGGAGGTGTGGAGAGGGCGTGACGTAGGTTCACATGTGCAGATTCTAGATGCAGGTGGGATTTATAAAGCGCAGACTGCATGGTGGAGAGTGCACACATGGTTTTATAAATCAGGAATTTGTGTGGCGCACTCCTCTCCTGGCCACTAGGAGTACACACTTGTTTGTGTGCAAAATTCCTATGCAATCCTTTATAAATGAGACCCCTGATCTGTGTAGAGGCACCACCACTCATAATAATCTGAATAAATGCAAGCTATATTAGGTATTACATCTCCGTAGAGACAAGCAGGTGGTGGACCCTCATCAGAAAAGTTACATGGTACAACTGACCTGTCACATACACACATACACTTCAGGACTCAAAATTTGACATTCAGAAGTATATTTTCCCCCAATATCTTCATTTCCGTTCTCCCTCTTGTGAGCTCTTCCCCTCCAAACTTTGATCCACCGTCCAATGCACAGGTAAAATGGGAAAAATGCAGATGATGCCCAATAAAGCTGGTGACCTCTTCATGTATAATTCACATCTTTTACGGTGGACTATGCTAAAGGAAGCCCATTTCCAGGCACAGAAAAGCCCTTTTAAAAGCTAATCCCACCGCCAGTGTCCGGGTCCTTTTACTGCCCCCCTTTAATGAATAGGTGTCCAATAAGGCCTTTTATTGTCTTAGCATATGTTGCTTTTATTAGCTGAAAATAATTAGCTTGTGCGGATCACTTCGGAAGTCCTCTCGCAAGATCAAAATGAGATAGTTTCACAGTGGCTGGGCAAGTCCTTCCGAGTCCGCGTCGTTTTCCCCTTGGATGCCTTGTGTCCTGGCTCTCCATCTATACCTTTCCCTCCTCCCCTCCTCCATTTCGCCATCCCTCCCTCCTCTCCTTCTCCTCATCCTCCTCCCACTGTCCTTTGCAATCGTTTCTTACTTTCCATTGTTTCGGCGAACATGCAGCGAGGAGGTATGGCGAAGTGCGCATTAACACCTTGAACAATGGCGTCGCGGCTATAGGCTGTTGATGGGTGACATGTGGGTGATCTTATCTGTACAATAGGGGGGAAATTAAAAAAAAAAGCATGGGACTACAGTGGGGATTTGTACACGCCTTTGTCCTGTCGACTTGTCACTCCTTCATACTTCAGCCTTCCTTTGCTTTGTGCGAGCAGGGAGAAATTAGGACTGCAAGGTTGTAGACAAAACATTGTGTGGGGATAGTGACTGTTTCAGATATTGCAGTAGCTATAGGTATATTTGTATTAAGTGGTTCTTAAGTTGCTTTGTCTGAAATGTTTCACAGTGTGGCATTAAAACATTCTGTCTTCATGGAGACCAAAGCACGCCAAGTTACTTGATCAGATCTATGACGAGAATACATATTTTTGAGCAATAAAACCACCTGTAATTGAAAAAATGTAAGGTAGATCTGTTTAATGTCATATTGTGGACATATCCATAGAAACAAAAAAATGACTGACCCCTAATCGAAAAGACATAGTGCACGTTTAAAGGAAAAATATAGCAAAACACCCTTAATCATGTTATGTTAATGGTTAATGGTTTATTTGTCTGAGTATACCTGTGATGTTTTAACCTACCCCCGTCCCTGCCCTTAGCCCTGTACTTACTTGCGATTCTTTGATAAAGTCAGACTCTGGGTCAAACACAAATGTTCAAAAATGTCGGGATGCCATGTTTCTAAAATAAAACCACTGTCAATGAAAATGAATTCTCGTTTTGGTGAAATGCCACTAGGATGAGATGAGGCCAGCAGCAGGGAATCAATTCTTTTGTTTTGAACAGGAAGTCAATGGACCTGTTTTTATGGCTATATTGTTAAGTCATTGTAGATCAATATAGCTAAAATGTAAAATCACAATCATATGCAGAGTATATAACAAAATACCTCAAATAAAGCATAATAGGTTAACTTGCAGAAATAGAGAAATATTTAAATTTGACCATTGACAAGAGACTTCAAGTAAAAATACAATTTATCTGTCACATGTCTCTATGTCAACCCCATCCTGAATCTTTACTTAAAGGTGCACTGTGTAACTTTTCAAGCAACTGGTTGTTTCCATGGAGATATGCTAGGGAGATTGCTTTCTCTGGAATGTACCACAGAATGGCATTAAACTTACTTATTATTTAATTATGAGTTTTTTGGGGGGGGGGTTTGTAATAAAATAATACCTTGAAAAACATGTATTCTATTGTAAGTGGGCCCACCTCTCCACAAATTGTAACTGTAAATTGTTTGTCTCAATAGAAATAGTGTGAAAATTTCCAGGCAATGCAACAGAGTGTCCATGGTGGTGGACCCTCCACTTGGAAAGTTAAACTGTGCACCTTTAAGTTTCTGTTTTGACAACTGCAATCTGAAATATCCAGACGTGAGGGATACTGCTGAATTTGCAATCTGTTGTGCTGCCTTTACACAAATAAACATTGTATTCACTTCAAGCTTCAATTCACTTACCTTCAAGACTTTTATTATGACCATTTCCCATAAGGCCTCACTGCATCTGGACCTGCTCCTGTGCTGAGTGATGCCTCTTCAGGGACATGGGGCCATCACAGGACAAAGATGCAGAAGAAAATGTAGAGTAGAGAGACCCAGATTTAAAATGACATGGATGACGTAATGGAGAGATGGAGAAGTGGAGGAGTGCGTTCATCCTGTTCTTAACGCTCCTCCAGGGACCAGCGTGTCTCTGGGTCAGTATTAGCCATCAGCTCTCCGGCTAATGGAGACTTTAGTACAGTTTACATGACCAATACACTGGGAGCTCAATATACTGTAGATGGGAGTTACCTAAAAGAAGGGTAATTCTAACCTCAGTTTGTCTGTTGAAAGTATTGGATTATGAAGTTCAAATTGCTGCCATAATGTTAAGGATTTGTTAAGGATTTGTGTATTACCTCTATTATTTAGTTGTATTTAGTTGTATTACCTCAGTTGACTTACCTCAGTATAGTGTATAATTCAGTAGTCTCAGTGTGTATTGTGCTGTTAGTGTGTGTACTGCGGTGCTACCTCTGTATTTTGTATGTACCTCAGAAGTACTAATTGCTATGTGTATTTTATGTGTGAGATGAGGGTATAGTGTTACCTTTATATGTAGTGTGTACCTCAGCAGTACTAGTCGGTGTGTGTATTGCAGTGTTACCTCTGTATTTAATGTCTACTGCAGTGTTACCCTAATGTTTAGTGTGTAACTCAGAAGTACTTGTGTGTGTGTGTGTGTATTTGGGTGTGACCTGAGGATGTAGTGTTATCTCTGTATTTAGTGTTACCTTTGTATATCGTGTGTAACTCAGTAATGAGTGTGTACTTCAGAAGTACTAGTCAGTGTGTATTTGTGTGACCTGAGGGGGCCTGGTGCAGGGTGACAGAGGTTACTTGAACCATGATGCGGGTGTCACTGCTCTGTGAGCTGTGTGCTGAGTGTTTGAGGAGCTAATCTCCCGTGCTCCTGGTCCACTGATCAGGCTGAATAGAGGGACAGCTTGTTTATCTGTGAGGGGACCACGTTACCCAGGATTCCCTGTACAGCTGGGCTGGGCACGCTCAGCTGAGCTGTCAGCCTCAGAGGCTCCACAACACACTGAAACATAAGGCATGTGTTTCACTGCTTATTTATTAAATGTAAAATATCTTCATCACAGATTAAAAATCAGACACCTCCATCTATTTGAAACATCACAGGTGGAAATAAAAACATTCCTGAAACAGAATTACAAACCCTTTGGAGTCCCACTGTGAGGATCCACGACTGGACAGAGGGCTGAGGCACAACTGCACGGTCACTATGTGAAACCGGGGTCAGGTGTTTAGAATTACAAATACAAGAAACAAGAAATACTGGGTGATATGTTCTGATTGAGCAGCAACAAAAATACTGATTTTCCAATTATGTTTTCTGGACATTTACACTATTGTAAGTACTAGACTTGTAATATTAATTAAAATATATCCAGACATTTACTGTTTTAAATGCCAAAGAGTGACCATTGTTCCTAAACCTTCTCTCTGATGGCTTCTGTAGACAGATTTGAGCCACACAAACCCAAAATGACAAAAAACGTCATGAGCACAAAGCCCCTTGCACAGCAGTACGGCAGGCGTGTGGCCTCCATGCCTCAGCCCTCACTGGAGCTGCACAAACTGAGCACACTGACACGGATGGTGCGCAGAAACACGGACAGGCAAAAGGAGAACCACCCACAGGAAGGACAACAGGACCACTCCACAACACTGTCCAAGAGAGGGGATTGCCTGACGATAGCATCAAGTCATTTTTAGTTTTCCTTTTTTTTCTACTTTTTATAGGATTATTTTTAAGTGCATGCCATATGAGAACTTGAGGTTATAAAAGTACCTGAAAGAATTGCTATTTTGTTTTTTTTCCGCATGCATAGGTTGTCATATTTACAACGCTTATATACAGGGATGGGCCAAAAACAGCAGCTCTACAGTGGGTTTATTTACAACCGGGTCAAAGGTGAATGTTACACATGTTTGGGGTCACATGCACAGGGTCAGTAAACCTATAGCTGATGAAGACACTAAACAGAACACAGCAAAAGAACACAACGTCACATCTTTAACCCTTTTTGCTTTTGATACGCTTTTTAAACAACAGATTATTGCGCAGTTCTGTACAAGGACCATTCTGTCGAGAGTCCATGAGGTCCTCAGGTGTCTGAATAGGAAGACGGGGGTTGTTACTTATTGCAAAATATCTGGGAAGAAACTAGAGGTGTGCTGCCATATTAGACTCATTACTCACATTAGACTCATAAATCATAATTTTTCCTTTGGTTTGCCATATTGCTAAAACGCACTGCAAAAAAATTATATATAGTTGGGGTTTAATTCAGAATGTGTATCTTATGTTGTGTAGTTGACAAGTCTTGACAAATTTTGCTTGTTTTTAGATGATTTACTGTAAAAAATAAAACATTTCTTATTATTGGCAAAACAATCCAACAGTGGTTTAAGATGTTTTATCTTTAAATGTTCTTGTCCTAATGAATAACTGTAATTGTGCTTTGATAAGAAAGAAATATTGAAATTAATTAAAAATACTGCCAAATGTAAGGTTCCTTTAAAAATCGCCAATATTAAACTGTGTCATGCCCTGTTACATCATATGGCGTTACATTATTATTGTGTAACGCCATGTAGTGCTGGTATTTTAGAACCCTAATGAACAAATAATTTTGAGACATAGAAAAAAATACTCTGTGAAGATAAATATTCTGAATTCAAGGCATTTTTAAATTGATATTTTCTGCAGTGCTTTTTGAATTTTGAAAACACGAGTCCAAGTTGACCTTTGTATTTGTATTGCCATTGCTTATCATATGCATATATACTATCATTGCTTATCATATATGCATGGCTCGGGTGAACAGTTCCAAACACCTCGGTCCGAAACACCACAGATGTTAGCTAGCATATGTACAACAACATGTCATGAGTCACAAGTTTCAGAAGACACACAACAAAAGTCACCATGTTGTTATATTACAGACTGTAGGCCTATATTTGCACATTTGGAAGTCTTTCTGTACACTTGGTCATGTACTTTTTGGTCTTCGGTGTTGTGTATGCGGACACATGCTCATGCACCTACGGATATGTGGCTGTGGCATCAAATAATTGACCTGTTTTATGTTCCATCACTTGATATTGCCCTGAATTTCTCCCAAATATTCCATCTCATTCAGACTTTTTTTCTATTTAAGCTTCCCATACAAGCTGATGAGCCACTGTAATTAGCCTGGGAAAATTATTAGTACAAGATTGGTTAAAATTTGAATAGTCAATAATAAACTGTGTAACATGTCATTTTTAACATCAACATCTATTTATAGTAGACTTAATTTCCAACAAATGCCTACAGAAAGAATTGACGCAGTCTGCTTATTTCAGAGCATACTGTTGTTGCGTCACTGAGCATGACATTTCACCCACCCACATTGTCGTGCATTATATGGGCGCTGATTGGAAGGGCATCCAGTGCAAAAAAATAAAATCTGATGTTGTAACTATAGTTGTGCACAATGTAACCTTTCTAGTGTGGGTCGCATGCTTGTCTGAATGTTCTGCAGTATGACATTAATCTAATCTATTCTTATCTCCATGGAGACCAAGCTACAGGTTAGATCTGTGGAGAGTGGAGCCCGCTTGACATAAGAAAGTATAATAACAAATACAAGATACATATGTTTAATGCCATACAGTGGAACATTCCAGGCAAAGCAAAAACATCCCCATGGAGACAAGCAAGGCCCTACACCAGAAAAGTTCCTTAGTGCACCTTTAAACCGTTGATGAATGAGCTGAATGTAGCTAAATTCAAACTAATATGAAACACACAAACTGCATCATGGATTACAGCTTGAAAGTATTCCCCGCTCATTTGAACCACACCAGCTGCTAACAAACCGCTGTGAAAGTCAGCCGAGTTCAAGGGGGCGCCGCCGAGTCAGAAATCTTCAGAGGGTCCAACATTTGAGCCGAGCTAAATCAAGATGGCCTGTGCGCAGGGTGAGATGACTGGAGCTTGCCCGCCTGTGAAGCTCAGAGCCGGAGACACTGGGCTGGCATTTGGTGGTCTTTGATAGAGCTTTGACATGGACTTATCGGCAGAGGGGCAGGTGAGAGACAGGCAGGGACATGGGCGTTTCATGTGGCTGTTAGCTACCCTCCCTCTCATCATGACTCAACTTCAAACAAACTCAATCTGCCTCTGCTATGCTAGCTAGAGAGGACTACTGGCACAACTTGACTCATAAACATTTCTACAAATCTCCACATTTGCATTTCTTGTGCATTTTGTTTCACATCTGCTCCAGGAAGCTGTTCAGTTGGCGTTACATGTGGTTCATTATGCGTATATGTTGGCGATTGACTACGTGCGTGCCAGTTAGATCAATGTTTCTAACCCTATCCTTGCTTCTCTACTACTGAATACTCGAAATCTCAATCAGAATTGGAATGGTCGCAATTAGCAAAATGCAAAAGCTGCAATTATTTAGCCAGTATAATTTGTTATTGCAGAAAACTAAATATTCCATCTCCTGTAGTTTAGCCCTCTCCAAACATATTCTGAAATGCATGTGAATCTCGTATTAGCTATGCAGTTACAGTTCCAGTGTTGGAATTTTTTTAAAATTTGCACTGTGAATGCAACTTTGTTTTTGAAAATTGCATTGCTATATATATTGCTGTATAATCTTGAAATTTGTATGGATTTGTCATTTAAATCTCTATGAAGTTGATTTTCAGTCTTCTCTCAAATGTTAAAATATCCTCTGTAAATTGATTCTAGATTTTTGAAATATATTACAAATCCAATCTAATATTTGGACAAATCTGAACTGCAAAATTCAGACAAAATAATTCTGCTCTGGTGTCTTTCATTGAGCCCCTCTATAGCAGATTGTAAGGGAAGCTATGGCAGGAGCTTTGAGCACTTGAAAGCTCCGTGTCTGAGCGAGCTGGTTATGTGTGTAATTCTCTATGACATGTTTATTTTGCTGCTCTTTAAACTCTCTCTCTCTTCTCTGAGAACATCCAGGCTAATTACAAAGTGACAGGGTGGCCGTGTAGAACGGAGCAGGTTATGTCCAAGTGAGATGACAGCAAACGGAGTCATTTCTACTGTTGAAGGAGTGGATTTTACACCGGTGAAGAGTTAAATATGTAATGACTTACTGAGAATGAGTGTGAGGTTTAGACATGTGTTGAGTGGTATTATCCTGTTAATTACACGGGTTGAGCTTTACAAGTTAGAAACACATTTTTCAATGTAATTTAAGCATAAGCTATTTAACATGTCTTCATTTCCAGGTTTGATCGAAATATGCCCATTAAGCAAAACATAACTATGAGAATTAATGTGTGTAAATGAGTACTAGGGCTGCACAATATCTAATTTTCTACAATTTATATATTGCAATTACCTTTTATCTGACACTTGTATTACTTTTTTTAAATAATAAATTTAAATCTATCTAAAAATCCATTTAAATAGAAAAAAATATTTGCTATTTATTTAATTTAATATTCATTTAATATTCATACTTTGATTTTGATTTAGTCTGAAGATTTTATTTTGACAAAATTACATTTTAGTCAGCTTCTTGCAACAGAAAATATATTAAATATTGTCATATCAATTATTAACCTAGTTTATTACTTAGAGCTACAGAAAAGGACCATATGACTATAAAATCAAACTGTCCATGACATTCTGCCAATTTGGAGAGATCACTAAAAATAAAATAAAAACGCAAGACAGTTTAAAGGAGCACTATAAATTACAAACTTTACATTACCACATTGAAAAATCATAGTTTTCTGTCTGATAAAGAACATAGCCATATATTTATTTTCTTATTGATAATATAACAAAATATTGTGCAGCCCTAGATTATGCATCATAAAGGGCACATATGTCAATTGAAATGTGTTTTACTTAATCATAATGAAATATTTTAGAAAGTCATGTAGGCTGTTTAAATGTGTTTCTTACTTTTTACATACACTGTGAACAGATTTTCCTTAACACACTTGGACAACCCATAAACACAAAATATACACATTATTATAGACACATTGAAAAGCTGCGGTTGTCCTGGTGATTCCCTTCCAGACCAACGCTGGTGTCCTGCTCTCTGCTTTGACATGGTCCCATTATAGTCCAGTAGACAAATAAATAAATAAATATACTGTTATATAAATATATGTACAGTAGCAGCTGTGCCGATGGGGGACAGCTCTTGTCTCTTGTGTCCCTGTCCTCTCAGTCTGTCCTCGGAGTGGTTGAGGACAAGACCTCTCTGGACAGAACCGTAGTCTACTTGTCCGTGTGTCAGTAGTTCCTCGTCTCCTAGTTCCTTGCCTCCTTGGTCGCTTTCTTGGTGTGTCAGTAGTCCCTCGGCTCCTAGTTCCTTGGTCCCGTTCTTGATGTGTCCGTAGTTCTTTCCTCCATAGTTGCCCAATTGGTGTATTAGCCATCCCTAGCTCCCTAGTTCCTTGCCCCCTTGATTATGGACTTGCTGTATAGTAGTCCCTCTTTTCCTAGTTCCTTGCCTCGTTGGTCTCTCACCCTGCATATCTGTAGTCCCATGCATCCTAGTCCGTTGCCTTCTTGGTCACTCACTATACTCCTTTGTCTCCTCAATCTCTAACCTCTCCATCTTCCTCTCTTTGTGTCCTTACAGCAACAAGGAGCAGCCACCACCGTGTACCTCGCAGTGGCCCCGGAACTGGAGGGCCTGGGGGGTATGTACTTCAACAACTGCTTCCGGTGCCTGCCCTCCCTCGAGGCCCAGGACGAAGGGAGTGCGGCCAGCCTATGGGAGCTGAGTGAGAGGCTGGTGTCTGAGCGGTGCAGGGGGGTACAGGCTCTGTGAGGAGGGGCCATAGGGCTAAACTAAAGACTGGGGAAACTCTATGTGTGGATGGGTAACACGCTATAATACAAGGTGTCTACAAAGGGGGTGGTAGTTTACAGTGGAAGGGATGGATGGGTAGAATATTAGGACCAAATCAGGGGAGGTAATCACTTTTGTAACTTTCAGTCTTTTCGTTCCTATTAAATTGTATTTAAAGCAACACTACTTAACTTTTATGGACATGTAAACTCATTCCCATATTTGAAACTAAGCTGGCTAACTAATCTCAAGGGGGTTTCTAAACTTCACTCAGCATTTGCCTAGCGTGTTTTAAAAATTGTGTGCAACTTGAAGCCTGTGAAATTAGGTTATATTTGGATTATAAATACCAAAAAAATGCTAATTATGCTAGGGAGGAATACATTTTCAAGATGCTTTGAAACTGAGGCTTATAACATTCTTTTAAAATACAAGACTAATTTGTGTATTACTACTACGGCTAAAATACCCTATTGTTAGCATTCCCTGACAAGCTAACATGACATTAGCATACCATCCAGCTGTATCTAATGAAGCTACTGACCCTTTAATGTTGGGGAATTTTAAAATGAATTAATTAAACTTAACATCTCAGTTACATAGTGTTGCTTTAAATAAATGATTTGTCTAGCTAACATATGCATCTGATTTAGTGCACTGTATATGATGTCTTCCCTTAGCTATAGCCTACTTTGCTAATTTCTTCAGTACTGAAAAATGCATGGGCCATATTTCGCAAAATTATTCTCAGCACATAATAAATAAAGATTACTAATGGTGGATATATAAACACTAAAGGTATGATTTTAAGTCTATGTACAGAATTCTGCAATATGTTTAACAACTCTTTGCAAGGTCCCTATGTCTTCTCTGTACAATATTTACAAAATCACACAGGGGTGTGGACATCAGGTTGTGTTTGCTATGTTTCTATGGATTCATTTACACTTGAGTTAGAGGTAAGAGTGTCCATGTTGACAGATGTGGTCAGTCCATTGTTAGTGGTATGAGTGTGGAGGTTGGGTCTCCCTGATGCTTGCAGTGGGATTGTGCTTTGTGGCAGTCCGGGTGCCGCAGGTGAAGGATCTGGTGAAATCTGTGGAGACACAAATGGAGAATTTGTTTAATAAAAGGATTTTTTTTTACAAAGTTTAGTGAGATGAGTTGTTTTTTTCTAATTAAAGACAATTAGGAAGAGATGCTGCAACTGAAAAGTAGATATTATAAGGTGACTTCAATATAGTCGACTGCAGTGAATTGCAACTAGGCTTACTTACTAGTTGCAACTCATTGCAGTAGTTGCAAGTACTTTGAAAGACTAAGAAATTCATAACATTTCTCCAAAAAATAAAGTAATATAAAGTAAAGTAGCATCAAATTGGTTACAATCTGGTAGAACTAAGTATCAGTATATTAATTCAATTGAATTTCAAATTGTTATTTTGCCATTGCAACTGAGAAACTCCCTTTTAGATTCCAAATCTCTGTTATAGGTATACATCATTTTAGTACGAGGGGAAACCTAGCCAGACACAGAGAAACAATACAAACTTTGTACAGAAAGTCTGTGTTTTTAAAAAGTTTCTGCAATACAAGTCAGTACATATACTTTCCCCTACAGGCAACATTACATATTGAGTTACAGATACACTAAACTAGACAACTCAAAGAATTTCTTGTGAAGAAAACTGTCACAAGCCCAACACTTGCAATCACTTCCTTTCACTTGACCAAATCACCACAAGTAAACACAGTGAAAGCTGTACTGATCAGAGCCCCGTCTCCCTCTGCACCAGGAACCACTACAACATACACACTGTAAACCAGTGCAGAGTTTACAGGCCACCACAGCAGCACTGCAGGATGTGACAGTGGAGGTACATTACAAGTTGCAAAATAAGGTGTTTTAACTGATTTCAGAAAATTCCATTCACACTGGCCATGTGTTGCCCCTCATATCATGTATTCAGTCCCTGATCAGTGTCCCCTGGCTCGGCTCTCACATGTCCTGCGTCCTCGTGCAAGTGGGACCTCCGTACAGTGAGTGGGAATGGTGTCATGCTTTATTCACTTGTGCTCCTCCTGTCTCCACTGATACTGCCTCATAATCTGACACTCCAGGTGCCTTATCACTGTCCTTTCTCACACCTCACACCAGGCGCTGATAGACTGGGTACAGCACAGGGAGTCCACGTGTGCCCAGGCCTGGGAGTGGAGGAGGGAAACAAGTGCAAAACATAATAAAAGAGAACAACTTTGAAAGGCTATAGAGTCATGTGTAAAAATATCATTAGATCTCTGTCCATGGAGCTGAATCAATGATAGACTCATTAGCCTTTGGTTAATGATACCGTACCGATGAACCATATAATAGTGTAGTGTATATGTAGAATAATACAGTACCGTGATAAATACATTTACAATAACTGCATTAACATAACATTTAAGAAACAAGAAAAACAATGACAATTGATCAACGATGTAATAATATTGCATGAATGCATAATGATAGGATATAAATGCATAAAACACTATAATTAAAATACTATTAAAATACTATAATTAAAAAATAATATTCAGTATAGAGCTGCAATAAATAAATATTTTGGTAATTTACTTTTAGTCTTAATTCAATAAGACCAGAATTCAAAGCTTCCTAAACTACTGTATCTAACAAAGGAACCATAGAGCAACATATTTATTGGAAAAACATACATTTGTAGTATTTTCATAGTGTAAGGCCCTCTGGAGCACTGATGCAGTGTAAAAAACTGAAGCAGTATAAACAACTGAAGCAGTATAAATAAGGCGAACAGCATTAGAAGCTAGCAAGTTGATCAAGTTACTATGACTGCACTAACCTTGTCTCATTGTAACCTGTGCTTAGGTCTGCTCCACACTGGACCGTCCCGAAGCAGACTGTTATTTATAGTGTTGGTTTACAGAGTTTATCCCGTTCACTCTCTCAGCCCTCTCTCAGGCTTTCTAACACAGATTGTAATCGCTTGATTTGCTCCTAAATCAGGGGTCCAAATTGTCTCTTGGAAAAATGCCCAAAAAGTCTTAGCCAACTTTCAGTTTGTACAGTGATTAAGCAAAAATCAGAACTTGTTTCATACATAATTTTTGGTACACTAAAAATGAATATTGACGCTGATTTTATTCGTAGACAAAAGTTTATACCAGTTTTAAAGGTAAGCAGTAATGACAGATGTTCCTATAACAAATCACCATTAAACACAACATATTTCCGAACTGGGACTAAACCTGGAACTAAACCAGGCCTAGAAGAGGATCAAACCAAAAGTCTAGATCATGACTAAACTAGGCTTAAACAAGACTGAAAAGTTGTTATTAACCACCATAGATACAGATCCTTAAATAATGTTGCATCTTGTTTAAACAATATCTTGTCAAGATAATTACTATATTGATTTATCGTTCAGTGAATAACAGATTGGACATTCATTTTTGGGGGGCAATAATTATCATGGGTACTTTTTCTTTGTAGAAGTGGGAAGTTTTCAGTACAACGATTAGATCTGAGCTATAGAGGGTTGAATAAAAAACTTCTATGACTCATTATATATACAAACTAACTACTGTGTTTCATTCTTCTATATTTATTGCAACTCATGTTTTTTTCATTGCACTTGGAGATGACCTGTATATCCAGACACATTCTGAATGATATTCTGGATAGACCGGACAGTAAAGCATGAAATGGGGTTGAAGAGCAGAGGAGACATTCACTAAATTGTCATAGCCGAGAATTGAACTAGCAATACTTGGGATGGCAACCAATCCTCTTTGCCATACTGTGAGAAGGCCCAGGATTTTCATTCAACTTTTTGTATAAAATGTTTAAATGTGCGATTTTAAAGCAAAAAATATATATGATGCAACTAGCAAAACCGTAATTGCAAACACAGAGAGCTAAAACTGAACTTGACCAGAGCTTATCCAGGATTTCAACAGCATCAAACCAAGTCTAAACTGGGACTAGACCAGGACCAGGACTAGTGGGACTACTACCAAACCCTATATCCTGTCCCTCTTACTGACTCCACTGCGTCTGACCGTGGCTTCCTTCCATCCCGGACCCGATAGACCCCTCTCTTCCTCTCTCCCCTTCCCCCTGCTCCCCTCACCCTCGCCTGGTGCTCTGCGTGCTGCTGCAGTGGGTGTGTCTGGTAGGGGAGGGTCCCGTCTGGCTCGCAAACAAAGTCCCATTGATCAGGCTTTATCGGAATCATCTGATAGCTAATCAATGCACTACACTTCCTCCGAGCACCGGCAGGACCTTGATCTCCTGACCCCCCGGTTTCATCCTGGAAGCCCTCGCCCACCCCTCTCTGTCTCCTGCAGAAAAAAAACAAAACAAAACAAAAAAAATGCACCAACAAAGTCACACAAGCGCAAAGCAAATACCCGATATTTCAATTAGCGCTATTTACAAGTTATTTCTCCCTCTGCTGATTTTATTTTCATTTGTTTACGAGTGACCGTGATAAATCTCGCCTCTCGCGGAATAATTATGAGTAAATTGATTTGATTGTGGCTTTGTTCAGCACACACATTGACGGAGGGAATGCCATGTTGCCATTTCGCCCGGATATATTTAATGATCACAATCAATGTTGCGAGCTCTCTCTGCAGACTCGGCCTACTCAATAACAATCTACCAGGAGGGAATTTACCATCTTAACTGCTTCGCCAGGCACAGGTACCACCCCCGCGAGAAGTGCACCCGCCGAGGATGACATTGTGATTAAAAACTGCTGATCAATTTTCATAAAGTACTGGCAGTCAATGGAAATGCTATTTTCTTTCAATATGTGCTCTTGTGCTTGGCTTACAGTCGCTTTTGTGCACGGGGCATTAAGTTAATACGCCATGCAGAATTGTACAAAGAACGATTTGAAATGATGTAATATTTCCCCTAGACTCTATTGGATATAATTACAGCGGTTTAATAAATGGCATGTCTCAATTAAGGGTGGATTCCAATGCTTTCTAATGTAATTTGTTCTCCCACTGGGATATAAAGATATAGTTTTCATTTTGTTTCAATTTGCATGCATGTTTCATTAATTTAGAGTTACTCAAATTGCAATTTTTATATTTTTTCTAGCACCCAATCCATGTGCCTTCACTTAAGGTGCCTCAGAGACAACAACTAAATACAAGAAATAATTTGAAGGGCTTATCCGGATTTTGTTCATGTTATTAAGTATTTGTGTTGCCCCAGTACAGATATAAAAAGCAGTTGTTGTAAAAGCAGCTCTTAGGGTCAAAATGAGACCAATGTGTGCTGTCTGCATCTAGTTATGAATTGTTTTTATTGTCTGCAAACCAGAAGTAAGTTGTTATTAGCATTGTGACAGCCACATAGAAGTGAATAAGAAAGCTAGTGAAGGATAAGTTTGAACCAACTGCTGTAAAAAAACAAACAAAAAAAAAAAAAAAACAGAACTCACTTATTTTAGAATAAATAACAAGTACAGTACCTTTTAAGGAATTTGGATCTTTTGGTAAGACACAAGCAATTGCTCGTGTCTTACCAAAAGATCCAAATTCTAAAGACAGGAATATAGAATACGCCTGAAGTGGGCGCTCTAAGCCTTTAAACATGTGTTGCTTATATTGGGTAAGGCACTGATCACAACACACATGTCTAGTTCCAAATGTACAGGTGCTGTGGCCATACAGCCTGCTGCTGTTGCATCAGGGTTCCCAGAATAGCTAGGGGAAACTGTGTACTGTTGTACTGCAGATTTGTAAACTCCAAGGTACTATACATATCGCCATGTATTGTTGGCTCTAGTCACTCTACAACCTCATTCTGATCATTTCAGCAAATCTCCTTTTAGACTGCTTCATTCCTCCGTGCTCCAGCAACTCTGGCATTTCATAAGAAATACACTTCATACATGTTAAAGTCATTGCTTTGCTTGGAAAAATTGACAGTATGGCATTAAAGTTATCTTGTGAATAAATTACATAGGTGAAAAACAGATCTGTGCCTGATATTTTCGGTCTTAAATATGTGAATAAAACAGAATTAGTCCATTTTAAATGGTTTGCAGTGGTATAAAGTTATTCCTTACTTACCTTATGCATTCCAAACATCCTAATTCGTGTCTCTGATGAGTTTATAAGTGCTTTTCAGAAACCACTGCGGATTTTGCCATCATGATACAACTCATCAGCAAGTAGCATGCTAATGCACACTTCCTCGTTATCTGACAATAATGCTTTATAATTAGATGCAGACAGCACACAGCAGACTCAATTTTACTCAACAGGTAATTTAAAATAAAACTAAATGTTCAAAAACAAGTTGTAATACAGCACCTTCACACAGGTTTTCTTTCTAAAATTTTGAAAAGTGCCTCTGAAGTTTCCCAAACAAAAACCAAAGCTCCCTTTCTCTCCATCTCTGTGTCACTGTTAGACGTGTACAATGATGAGATCTGGCTTGCAGTCTCCTTCCTGATTGAGTGAGCATGTTCACCATCAGGCGCACTTATACGCCCCTGCAGAGTCGGCCCCTTCTATCCATAACTTTATGCTTTTTATTGAACCTCCTGTACGACACCTTGGAGGAAGTCTTCGTCCCCAGCGCGTCCTCACTGCGAGACAGCATGACCTTGTAAACCTCTGAGTTATTCTACCCTCCCATTGTGTAAGAGAGAGAGAAAAGAGGAGAGGGGGGATGGGGGGAGCGCCTGCCTGTCACAGCTTTCAAACACAAAGAAAAATGAGCACTTGGGTTGAAGTACAATTATTAGCCCCTGTCTGCAGATTCATCACACTGTATGGAGAGAGAGCAAGGAGGGATGAAACAGAGAGGAGGGAGAGAGGATGGGGGGAGAGGAGAGGAAGGGAACAATGAAGAGGAGGTGTGAGGAGAGAGAGGAGAAGACTAGTGTTGAACTGAACTGTTTGGGACGGGGGGTGGTGTGGGGGGCTTAGGGTCAGGGTTGGGGGTGGGGGGTGGTGCATTCCAGTTGAGAATGCACAAGGCACTTCCCTCTTCTCAAAAATAAAATAGCCGTCTGTTTCTGCTAAAAGTCTGAAATGTGTCCGTCACCTTTTTGCCCACACCACAATGCTGTTCAGTGATTGGTCCAATCTCACCCAACTGCAACAGCGACTTTATGAACTCACAAACATCGCTGGACCCTATAACGCTGTACAGGTATCGGCAATATGGGACAATTATCAGCATTCTTTGTCTCATTTGCATTTGTGGGAGGTGACAAAAGGGTATCTTCTTGTTCTGAGAGTTCACACACTGTGATTGGTTCAATTGGCCTGTCACTCACTCAGAGCATAAAAGAGGCTGTCATGCACAAAGAGCATAAGATGTGAAAAAGTTGGATATGAATAACACAAAATAGCTGAATGGGATGCATAGAGAGATTAGGAATGAACTGCACTGACAATATGAAACAATAGAAACAACTGGTGCTTCTTTATACGGCATGGTGGTTGAGTGGCTAGCACTGTCGTCTCAAAGCAAGAAGGTTCTGGGGTCAATCCCCTGGTTGCCCGGGCCTTTCTATGTGGAGTTTGCATGTTCTTCCTGTGCCTGGGTGGTTTCCTCCGGCACTCCGGTTTCCCTCATAAACCCAAAAACATGCTCCATAGGTAAAAATTTGAGGCCTCGGGTGCCGTCATGTGCTGCCCACTGCTCCTGAAAAAGGATGGGTGAAATGAGAGGATAATTTCCCTACAGGGATAAATACAGGATGATAATAATAATAATAATAATAATAATACATAAATAAATAAATTAACCTGCCACATTTCTCCCCCTGCTGTCCACTGACCAACATGACAACACACATTCTGTACATGGCCTTTAAGGAAACTAAGGCCAAGGAGAATGGAGAGAATGGGAGTGCGGAGGTGAAATGAAATAAGAGGATTTGTCAGGCCGCTGGTTGGTGGCAGTAATAAAGAGCGCTAATCTGCAGCACAACGCTTGGATGAACACAGACTGACTGTGCTGACGGCCTCTGCAGCCCGGGCCACGCCAAGGTCACCCTAACACACACATACATGCAACCCAGAGAGCAGCTAACCCAGAGAATGATTATAAGATAACCCACGCAAGTGCAGAGATATCACTTTATACCCACTTTCTTGTTTTCATTTTTAATCATATTTTCAAAACAATATTGACATTTTGATCATTTCCCCAACCTATAGCCTGCCGTGGTTTTGAACTATGCGAACTGTCACTTGAGTCATATTTTGTTTGCCTGGAATCCAGAATACACACTTCTTCAAAACTTTACAAAGATGTGAGTCTGGTCAACACAGAATCTCGTCATGTTCAGATGGGTGTGATGGACAGGTGGATTAACCAATCAGGGAAATGAATGGTCCATCCATACTCAGACAATACTGTGAAGACTACACTGTGAACTACTACAAACAGCATTACCTGATATCCGATTGAGACAAAAACACTGACATCACCCTTCACTCAAAAAACAACTCATTTTCTCATAAGTGCATTTGCTGCTGTAACAAAACACTGCATAGAGTATCATTCAGTGTTACTATACCTCAAAAATAAATAAAGTTGATTTTCCACAAGATATCCATCTCATTCATTCCATTTTTCATTCTGTTTGACTTCTCAGTTTCAGCTCATCTCACAGCTGTCTCTCTGTAAGACGTCATCTCCACCGTCAACCCCGACTACCATTCAGACCTCATTTTTCTGCGTTCTTTAACTGCCCCTCCACGTGAATCAATAGCTATCAAAAGCGTTACATAAATACATCTGTCAGGCTAGTCTGTCTGGTTAAGGCCGACATAGGGTAAAAGGAGATCCAGCGCGATGCAGTGATACCGGAGGACAGCCGGAGTCATGCGGTGTGACCAGGTGTGACGGGCGATACAGAGGGAGGCAGAGCGCGTGTTATTGAGTGGAGCTAAATGGCGCGTTACCCTCCGCAGAGATGACTTAGCCTGGACCTCCTCTGTCAGGCCACTGTCACTGTAAACCTTATGATATGAATGTGTGTTTGGGAGAGGACTTTACTTGCGTGCAGTCAAGTATAGTGATGGGTAAAGGTGCACTGTGTAACTTTTCAGGTGTTTTTTATGGCACTGAACATTTGAACATCTAAAATTTTACTTCATTATAGGTGTTTTAATTGCTCAAAATACCTTGAAAAACAAATATGAGCAGGACTGCCTCTCCTCAGATCTGACCTGTAACTAAGTCTGGTGGTGCCCCATGCTTGTGTAGAAAGGTAAGTTTAAAGCCGTAACGTGGAACACTCTGGGAGAAGTATGAATATTTCCATGGAGACAAGAACGTAATATACCTTTCCATGTGAAAAGCAGTGAATCTTTTAATTACTTTACATTATTTTTTTGTGTCAAATTACATTCAAATCCTCTGTATCTTGAATCTGGACAACAATTCTTTTGAAATTAACAGAATTTTGCTTGGTCCAAAAATTACATTTGTTGCATATTCTTCTGCTATGACAATTATACATGTATTTCAATTAGAAGGACTTTCAGCCAATCACCTCATTCAAATAAATACACTCTCTCCCCCATTTTCCATCTCCTATATTATAAGCCTTCAACTCAGCAGCAGAAACACCAGCCTCTTCAGCCTCTCCATCACCTCCTCTTCACCACTAGCACTTTGACCCCAGAGAGGCATATTTTCCCTCACAAACCCATCACTCTCAATTCTTTCAACACACAGTTGACATCTCTAAGCGCCAAAGTTGAGCCACTTTCATCTGCCTGTTTCTCCTGGTTTCAGCTCTATCAGATCTTTTTAGTTTTAGACAAGACACATATTGAAGCTTCACTGGGAAAGACGTGCTGCAGAAAGCTCAGATCCGATAAAGGACAACCAGAATGGACACACTGTGATGGACTGTGATAGAGAAGTGTCCTCCTCTGACCCTGTCCTCTTCTGATGGAGTGGACTATCTGCAGACCGCCTGTCAATCTCGGCTACAATCGTGACATCAGCAGCAGGTTAAACGTCCTTGCAGATTTAGGTAAGTAGAATTTTGGTTTGGTAGAGAGCTTCTTAGCGTTTTTGTTCAACTATAAGTGGTTACTGATGATTACCGTGTACAGATGTGCTTTTCAAACCTCTCAAATAAAGTTCCATCTCATTAAATATCTGGCTTTTCCACACAGACTGAACCAGGTCTAAAACAGGACTAGCTAAAATAAGAAATTAACTGTGAATCAAAAGTTAGTTCAAAAACCGCTTATGACTACCTCTTATAGTTCATCAAAATATTCACAACAATTTTGAGTGTATGATAAGACAAAGTAATATATCTTCAGACTTTTCAGTGCAATAGAATCTAGAACAGAAAAGTGGTTTATTGAATAATTTAACAATATAGTATAGATTTGCCACTACCTCTTGTGCTTCAGATAGCCTGTTTACAGACCTACTTTACACTTATTTTTATCAACCTCGTTTTTTGTTTTTTTCTTAAAGGTGCACTTTGTAACACTTTAGATGGAAAGTCCTATAAAATGTTCCAACTTACCTACCTCCATGGAGACAAGCTGGTTACAATCTGTCTAAGTATGTATTTTTAATTAAATAAATGCACAGCTGAAGTTTAATGCCATACTGTGAAACATTCCAGTCACCACAGCCATACTACACTACAGACTGTCTGAGCTCGCTGTCTCTCAGACTCTTGCTGTTGATATAGAACAATAGCAGCTTCTATAATCACCTCATTGAAGGCTCCCGCTCTCACTCACAGAACTATCATTACGTTGTATTGTTTGATCACACTCCTCTGTTACAATGCTCTTAATGGGCTCCCTGGCAGCGCACCAAGGCTCGCTGTAAATGTTTGATTCCAATAAATTACACTCATATGCAAACAGTATAAAATGAAAGGAATATCCGGAGAGGTGCGCGGAGGTGGCATGTTGACAGACCAGGAGTTATGCCTCCTCATCAGTCACTCTGGCACAAGTTTTAATTTTTCATATTTCTTTAATTTCCAAATTGCTCCAAATGCACCAAGTTTGAAAAATGTGAAAATTACAGTGTCAGGGTCAGAGAGGATATGATTAATAAGTATGATTTTTAATTCATTGAAAGCCAAAATGAGAGAAAGTGCAAGCATAGAGCAGTCTCTTTCAATAATTGAGGTAAACCAAAATAAATATCACACATTTTGAAATAACAGTGTCATAAATCCTACACAAGTCTAGCCACACGCACCATTCAGCTTATTAGTTTCAACACTTAAGTGTTAAATGTAAGCAAAATACTGTGACTTTACAGAGTAGACAAGTTTCAATTAAACGTTCATGCCACCCAATATTTAAATGAATTTGTTCTGTCCGTGTTTGGTGCTTTGCAACCTTATTTTAAAATATATGCACCCTCATTTTATGCAGGTTAAATAATGACACTTAAAGGTGCACTGTGCAAATTTTCTGGTGGAGGGTCCGCTACCTACTTGTATCTGTGGCATTAAACATATACATCTAGCATTTATTCATTACGGGTTTTTCTATTGCTCAAAAATACAATGATTCCTTCTGTGAATAGGGGCGACTCTCCACAGATCTGAATTGTAATGCAGTGTAGTGCTGTAACCTGCTTGTCTCCCTCATGATGTATAGGTTTATACTGTGGAACATTGTAGACAAAGCAATAATATCTCCATGGAGACAAGCAGGTGGTGGACCCTCCTCTAGAAATGTTACACAGTGCATCTTTAATGAAGGAGTATTGTCTTTCAAACCCTTTGAAACTCATATGCACCCCCAGCTACAAAACATGACAGTTTCAAACACTTACAGAGAACATTATGAAATCAGTATGTTAAAAAGTGCTTTGTTTTTTGTATAATTTTTGCAGTAAATTTTAACAAATTTATTACACTGAAAAACATGTCCCTGTTGCTCAGTTACATGAGAGCTTAAAGCCCTGCATACAGAGAATACCACCTGACCATGCCCTGCTAATTTGTGAATCCAAATATATTTTTTCTTTCATGTGATCATAGTTCAAACTCATTTAAGTGAATTAATAAACAGTAAAATTTAATTAAAGTCATATTTTTCATTGATGGCTAATTGAAAAGTGATCTGAGCATATACGAAGCTAGGTGCGTGTCCCTCTTGTAACAGTGTGTGTATTTTAATAGGAGAAGAAGAGTCACCTTTCCAAACCTGGCAGATTAATTACGAGACCGTGAATCACTGCGCAATTAATGAAGTCGTCCCGGGTTAGAAGTGTATGAGAGGGGTGTAAAAGAGGGAGTGTGGATGAAAAGAGGATGAGAGGAGTTTGCGAAAGGAGTGTGTGAGAAGAGTGGATGAGGAGTGTGTGAGAAAAGTGTGCTAGAGGAAAGGACTGTGTGAAAGGGTGTGTGCGAGGGGAGTGAATATGAGTTTTTTTAATTGTTCAAACATTTGTAGTGATGAGTGCTGGATAGAGAGCCCATCGAGATCCGCAAACGAGATTCAAGGAGCATAAATCGGGGGACGAGGGAGCTCACGCCTTATCAAATACATGGGATGCAGTCCTGGAGAAGGCAAAAACAATTATAGCAGCCTACAAGACACATCACCATGTCTGAGGAAGCAGTACTTCTGAGAAAGTAGCCGAAACATGTAAAGCAGGTAAACAAACTCTCCTGTAGAATTTACCAAAGAGGGAGAGTGATGTTGGGAAAATATCACTGTGTTTAGATCTGCTGTAAATAATCATTGTTTGTCTAACCATTTCTGTGATTGTGATTAATCCTTCTGTCAATCACACTTATCTGAACTGTGGGAGATGTGGCCAGGCAAAAGGGACCAACACCTGAATGTGCACATAGTTTACAATTACCGCTTTTCTGACATTTAAATCCTGGTTCAAATCTACACACAACACCCAAAACACTCCCTATAATGCAATCCTGCCCTCCTCTCCATCTCTCTCTTTCTCTTCACCTCTCTCTAACTCCCTCACTTCTGCGCTGTGATTGGTGCATAAATCACGCCGACATCAGCAGGTCCGACTCCCCCAAACACAGAGCTGAACAGGCCCGAGAGCAGCTATCATGGGGACAGTGCATCACCTATCTCTCTTTTATCATTCCTCCACTTTCTCTGACATTTAAAAAGCCATTAACACACACAAGACTCGCCGCGTGTACATTTCATATGGGGCCGGACCTACCCCCATGCCTCCCTCCTCACCCCTTAAGTACCACTGCTATTCACTACATTTACTACTTCTGTGGCTACGATCCTAAGTGATAACCAGAGCAGGTAGTGAAATAGTAAATAATGATAGTGAAATGCGACTGAATTGAAATTCCAATGGTCATAATTTTTAAATCACAAAGTCTGCAATGATTTAGGTGTAGAAGGTCCTCTGCAAACAACAAAAAATCATGTTCCTTTATAGAAAACAATCCTGTATTGTAGACCTATACAAACATGCTGTGAAATGTATATGATTCTTGTATTAGTTTAGAAGTTTGTAGTCTCCTCTCAAATGTTAAGGCTCCTGGACACATTTATGTATTGTGGACAAAAGAAAACAACTTCCAAATCTAATCACAATACAGATTTTTTTTTTTTTTTTCCCCAAAATCAAGCAGACACGATAACAACCCAACTGAATCTAAATTGCAATTAGAATGGTCACAAAAATGAGATCACAAAGGCTGCATTTACAATATTTAGGTAATAGAATGTCCTCTGTAAAATAACAAAAAGTAAAGTCTCATAATGAAAAAAACGACTAATCCTGTAGTTAAGATCTCTACAAACATAATTCTTGTATTAGTTTAGCACTTCATCTTTCAGTTTTCTCTCAAATATTAATGCTCCTGGACATGGTAAAATGTCTACTGATTTGAAAATGTATCCAAAATGTTTCCAACAATTTTGCAGCTATAGTAAAAACGTAAAAATAGGAAAAGACAACCCTTTTCTATGGGAGATTACTGTGAAAAATAACTGAATACACTTGAGCGGCTGCGTTAAGCTTGCGGTTCGCATATCGACTCCTCAGTTCAGATCAATGAAGTTTAGGTTCCTCCCTCCTGTCTCCAGTCGTGACGAATAGACCGTAAGTGGTTATGTCCTGGTGTGAATGTACAATTGTGCATAATTTCCAGCAAATAAACTCCTCCGTGCTTCTAAAGGATGTAATATGATTTAGAGGTGAAAGAGAGAAGAACTTAATGAATATGACAGTTATATGGGCCAACATTGACACTTACTTGGAATGTTGTTACCGTCTCAAAAACATACCTAGAGTTATGTTTTGTTTCATTCACACACATTTGAGTAATCTTGCATTATTAGTCCGTCTACATCTCCAAAGCTCAAAATGCTTTGTTCCACCTTGTGATGTCATATAGTGATAGTATTTAAGTTAACGGCCACCTTTTATCTTTTGCTCAGTAGAAACTGGCAGTTCCAGATCTGAAAGTATCGAACTGATTCTAGTGAAGGTGTGCAGAGTTTAAAACACAGTGGAGCGCTTCCTGTATGACATCACAAGGTGAAACAGAGTGTTTTCTGTTTGAGAGAGTAACTCAGCCTAAATATGCAGGGTTTGTGTGTTAAACATGTGTGAATGAAACAAAACACAACTCCAGGTATGTTTGTGATGAGGAAACGACATTATAACATGGACCAGAAAATAGCATAACATGGGCCATTTAAGGAATTAACAGAATTACAGAAGTACAGACCTCTACACCTTTGAGCTATATGCTAAGAAATTATTTGGGCATTTTTCTTGTGGGAGGTCTGATACCTGCTTGTATCCAAGATATTATTGCCTTACCTGTAATGTTCCACAGTATGGCATTTAACTTGTTTGGATTTATTCAATCACAGGTGTTTTTATCGTTCAAATATACCTTGAAAAACATATGCTATGAGCGGGGTCATCTTTTCGCAGACCTGACCTGGAACTTGACCATTTGCCGTCACCTGATCATCTTCATGGAGATACATTCGTTTAATCCCATTCTGTAGAACATTCTACAAAAAGCAATAACATCTCCATGGAAACAGACAGGTGACAGACTCTCCACCAAAAAAGTGACATAATACACCTTTAATATTCATCTACTGACATACTTTTTGACACTTCATACTAGTTCTCATAACAATTCTAAAATTATTCGAAGGTCCAACTTAATGATTTGTCACAACTGCTTCACTGTTGACAATCCACACCCACCACTGTTTTCCCACAAATCCCACAGCTCTATACAGTAAACAGCATAATGCCATTTACAGCTGAACGCTGTATTAATTTATGTTCTGCTATTGTTCGTGCCATCATTACAGTGCGATAGTGCGCTTATTGTAATCAGAGCCTTATAGAGAATGGAAACACAGCTAATGTATGTAATGTAGTGCCCGGGTGACACACGCTAGCGGCTAATGCACACGCTGACATATGGCCGTGCTGTTTGTTGTTAGCACTTATTAGCAGCTATCAGAGCGCCAGCCGGGTTCATTATGGGCAGTTGTATTAAAGCTATTCGCCAGTGTTTCCCAATCACAGGTACAGGGATCACTAGGGGGAAGAGAGCGTTTTGCTATAAAGAGAAAATATTTTTATTCCACTGTTTTTAAAATGAAGGCTCGTCACCTGTTTGTCTCCACGGATATGTCATTGCTCTGCCCAGAATGTTCCACGGTATGACATTAAACAGCTCTACTTAACATTTATTAAATTACAGGGTTTAGCTACAAAATACCTAGAAAAACAGGCATTCTGACTGTGAGCGGGGTTGCCTTTCCACAGATTAGACCTGTAACTTGGTCTGGTTTGGTCTCCATGAAGATAGAAAGGTTTAATACAATACTGTGAAACTTTCCAGACAAAGCAATAACATTTCCATGGAGACAAGAATCTGATGGATCCTCTACCAGAAGTAACACAATGCACCTTTAAGACATTTTAGTAGTAATGTTTTTTATTTTTAACAGTAAATCTTTTAAGGTAACGAAAGCCCAGTTGACAGAGCATTTGCCTTCTGACTGGAAGCTCAGAATTTAAGATACCCGCTCCCATTAATGCCTACTGCTGTCGCATCCTTGAGCAAAACACTTTTCCAACCTTACTATAGCTAATGACCATTAATAAATGACAAAAATGTATGTAAACAACATTGCTCCTTCCATTGCTCCCTCTCCTCAGCAGTATGGCATATGGAGGACTCCCATTTTGTCATTCAAAGGCAGCTTTGAGTTACCCTGAAAATGACAGGAGCACTTCCACTAATACTGATAGGATTTCTTTAAAAACCGCCATAAACGTGTGAAAGCACTATGTTTTTTTGACAAAATGAATGCGATTTTCAGTCTCTGCACTGGTATCGGTTGATATTGGGAATCGGCAGATACTTTAAGCCTTAATATTGAAATCTGTATTAGAACTAAAAAAGCTGTATAGGTACATCTTTAGTAAAAATATCCCTTCTATATTCATCCAGGGGCCCAGGTGCTTTACAGTGAGCACACTGTACAAGCAAAGGTAACGACCATTGCCACTATTGATTCACTGTTGACAAATCATGTGAAGCCACCAGCCAAATGAGACCTTCACTATATCATGGCATATTCCTTTTTCCTCAGTTAGCATTCCATTCTCCCAGCAAGATGGTCCTTCAAGTTCTTCTTTTATCTTCTCCCTGGGCATTCCATGTTGCCCCACCAACAAAAAACACGTACAGTAGGTTAATCCTCCAGCTATACTTCCAATTCATACTTAAGATCTGCAGAGGGACTAGGGTTGCACAATTTTAGAGTAAAAAAGAAAAAAATGTATATAAATGTTGCAATTTCAATTAGATTGCAATTTATGTTTTCAAATCAGTATTCATTGCACAGTAGATAATTTAACAGGAACATCAACATTTGAGAGAAGACTGAAATATGAAATAATCCAAGAATTACATTTCAGAAGAAGTAGAGATCTAAACTGCAGGGTTGGCATTTTTTCCTAAAAATAAAACTAGAAGATTTTATTATTTGTCAAGCAAACAACAAGACTTTTTGCAATTTGATCATTTGAAAATTTCCATCCAATTGCCATTAACTAAACAGCCCTCACCATACCACTAAACCAGTCTAGACCCTAAACCACAACAACATCAAATTTTCATGCACTTTTCCCCTATTACATACCTGCATGGTGCATAACACAATTTTGCACCTTTTTATAACTATGCTTCAGGTTAAATGACATTAACTTGAGAAAACAAAACTGCTCCATAGTTTTAACCTGTGTTTAGACTCCTGCCAGACAACGCCAATATTAAAATAACGAAACCGCCCAATTGACTTTGGGAATTTTGAAATATTCAGATGAAATCACAGCATGTTTACCCTCCAAACATGTAAGACATACCACGGGTTTGAGGCCTCTGACACACCTTCACACACCTTCGAACCGCTGTCTACCAAACCCTCCTGGAGCCATTTTGTATTTTTAATAATAACAACGCACAACACTCTCCAGCTCACTCCGAGCATGCATGTGCGATTCAACAGCTCGAACAAAGCAAGTCCCATTCTACTCTTTCTCTCTGCCTCTCTCATCCCCCTCGGAGGTCTGTGCGTGTTTCGAGATATGCTACTGTCAAGATTGCACTCCGCTTTTAAACCTCTGGGCCTGAACGTGCGCGATTCCCGAATCCCTATTGGTTTTCATCACGCCAAAGAAAGTTGGTTGTGCTAATGCTACTGTAGTTTCCAGCGCACTGATATGCCCCACGTGTTTATCAGAATAATAAGCTTAAAGTCGAAATTTTACCCCCCCAGAGTGATCCGCTGTTTATCGAATACACTTGAGTTGAGTGGTGAGGAGAGCTAAGTGGGCTACAGTCTTGTGTTGTGTTTTGGTGTTTCTATAGTCCCTGCGAGCGTCTATCATTCTGCCAGCTGGAAGTCGGGCGAGCTGCCAGATGAGCAACCACCGCAGAGGGGGCGGGGGGTTTGGTGAGATGCACAGAGCGACTGTAGAGACTGATGCCAAGCATGACAGTGTAAAGGGAAAATGAAGGTTGGAAATTGACTCAGCAAGGAGATTGGGGGCAACAAAAAAGGTTTCATTTAGTCACCTGGACTCAGCTTTAACTTAACGTCTTAACTTGTACTTTTTTTCTTGAGTGAGAGACAAAATGTTACTATTGAAGATGCCAACCCACTTAGACAAATGAAAGGGTGAATTCGATTCCGGTGCTGGCCTATGACCAATCTGTCAGTGGTCAGCAAGTCCTTCATGCGTTCAAATAGTTCATGTGTATGTGTATGTATATATTTGATATTTGACTTACTGTTGTATTATTATATTGGAAAATATTGCTATGGTGTAATACTATTGTAATTTTAATATACTTTTGACTCAATAGTTTAAATTATAATAAAACAAAAGTATGCCTTAAAGCTACCATCTGTAAGTTTATTCGATTTTTGTTGTTGTTGTTGTTGTTGTTGTTGTTGTTGTTGTTGTTGTTGTTGTTGTTGTTGTTGTGAAACCTGGTCAGCCTCCCCTCACCTGGTCATTGTTCAGACTTACTTGTGCTCTCCGCTCTTCTTCTGTCAGGCCAAAAGTGGCACACTATCAGACAGCAGTAACGTGTATCACATCTAGTGGTGATATGTGAGAATGCAACATGTGGGTTGGCCAGTATAATTACAGATGTTGGCTTTAAGTGATTGACCTACAGTAGACACGGCTCTTTTACACCTGCAGTGTTGGGTTTGAGGCTAAAGACCATGCAGCACACTACTTACACACGCTCCCTGGTTCCATCTTAACACGTTTACATTCAAGACATTCACCTCTGGCCGATGTGTTTTCACATAAGAAATGGAACATTTAATGTAAAACTTCCTTGGTTTGATTTGCCTACTTATTCAATTTTAACTTCAAGAGCTATGAGGATGGATAACAATACAGAGGAGAAATGGTGAATATAAGAGGATACTGAGGTGAGGCCTAAAGGAAGATCAGATGTTTATACAGAAAATAGAAAAAATAAAAATTACACAGCTATTACAAAATGTGCCCCTGACAACAACTATAATCTGCATTGTCCCTTTAAACAGTCCAACGCTGTTATCATGTTTGGTATTTAACTCACACGTATGTCTGTATGTGACTACACCAGCTGACCTCTCCTGATTCACATGCAGGGCCTCTCCTCTCCACAGACCAGTCACGACCTTTGTTAGCTCATTAACAAACCTAAATTAAGCTGACAGAGGCATTTCAGTCTACGGTACGAGACACAAGAAAGCCACAATGTACATGGTAAAGCTCCTTACTGTAATACAGTTACACACATGGTATATCTGATATCGCAAGTATGGTAAAAATAAGGAAGTGTTATGTACTTCTGTAATATAGATTGAAAATTCACACCAAAGTTGAAAATAATTTTTGCAGTATGCTGAAAAAAATGACAGTCCATCAGAAATTTTGTGCAAAATTTTATTTATTAATTTTTTCTAAAATTTTGTTAACTGCCTAAATGATGATTTCAAAATGTTTTTGTTGCATTTTCTTTTACAATACATTTTCAAATAAAACACAGAACAACAGTGCCCACTGCCCACAATAGCTGAAAAAACAACAACTTAAAAATTCAATTTTATCCCCTAACGATTTACTATTTTATAATTAATCATTAAATATTGTTGTAATCATGGTCTTATTTTTAATATAGTCCACTATAAGGCTTGTTTGGTCTTGATTTTTTGTAAAACTATATTTTTAAGGACCACTTAGTATTCAAAGGATATTACCACAAAACTAATTTAGTGTATTAGGGCTGTATGATAAAAAAAAAAGTCAAATTTGTTTTATCACAAATTAGCAAATCACAAACCCCACATTTCCAGAAATATGTCAGAAAAATTGCACTTAATATAGATTTGTTCCTCTGTCATTCATCCCCATACAATCACATTTTCTCTCTTATATCCACAACCAAATCACATTTACCGTAAAATCCCCCACAACAGGCAGCAGGACTGTTACCACACACACTCTCCTAATCTTTACATTAGCGGGCACACATTATAGTCTTACTCAAGTGTTGGGATCTGTGTTTGTGGTGCCATTTAAACGCGTGGCCCTGGTTTCCTCCTCCTCCTCTGAGCTCAAACTAAACACTCATAATAAGCCACAAGAGCCTGCAGCAGTGGAGCAAATCTGTGTGTGTGGGTGTGTGTGTGTTGAGAGAAAATGTAAGCAAATGATCAGTGAGTAAGAATGGGAAATGCAAAGATGAACTGGGTTTAAGGAAGCTAATAGAAGCAGATCATAAGAATAACTGTGCACTGGTGTTGTCAGTGTCACGATACAAACATTTCAAACTTGATTTTAAGACTTGACACTCAATACAGATTCTGATACCACAATCTCTTTAGACAAGAGAATGTGATCTTCAGCACTGAATAATAGTACTTTCTTCTTTCTTATTACCATGTGTTGTTATATCTGTGTAACCCCCATAGTGGTCCATGCACATACTGTTAATTTCTGTCCTGTGAATGTGACTTTTATCGATACGATTAAATGAGTAAAGCCGTGATATAGTTGTAGTATCGATTAGTATCTGATTTTCAATATTTTTCACAACCCTACTGTGCACAACATGCTGACTGTGCAAGACAATAATCTTCAAATAAAAACGTATTGTATTTGAATTTTTTTGGTTTCGAATCGACAGTTTTAAAATATATTTATTGAGAGACATTATTAACAAAAAGCTTCAATCAAACGCATGATACAAAGTTGACAAAAATATTGACTAAAATGCATGTTTTATTTTTAAAATGGTGTATATCTTTATAGCAATATTCTGACAATATTTTAAGAGTGCATCAGAAATGAGCTAAAACGTGTCTATACCTGGCTGAGGTGGACCATAAAATGAACTGCAAAAGGGCCTAAATATGTCTGAGTTTGGGAGATATTTCTTCTCCTTTTATTTTTAATGAGCTCTTTTTGCTGTCATTTTGAAGTTTTAATTATAGACATTGACAATAAACTTAATATTTTAATTTTGCCTATCTCCAGAACAACAATTTTCAATATATCTCCCTAAATATTGGGTTGGAGAGAAAATTCAACCGCAAACCCTTGAGTTAGTGGGCAAATGCTCGACCTCCTGTGCCACAGTGGATTATTACTTCCTCTATCCACCTATAAAACATACACACTGCAGTCATAGGTTCCCCCAATTCAAGCAATTACCAGAAAAGTTTAGACACACCTTCTCATTCATTGTCTTTCTACATTAAGCATGATTTATAGAATTATGCAGCAATGGAAAAAAAAAGTTGAATAACTAAATATGTTTTAGATTTTAGATTCAGATTCCTCTTTGCTTTGTTGACACTTTATATGTTTGCTACATTCCATTTGTGTTCATTCATAATTGTGATGCCTTCAGTGAGAATCTACAATGTAAAAAATCATGAAAATAAAATAAAAAAGATAACACGAATAAGTGTGTCCAAACGTTAAGCCGGTAGTGTATATGACCATATCAAGTACATGTATCATACTACAAAAGGCTCTCAATATGACCAAAATTTAAATGTAAAAAACCACCCTCAAACATGAGTGAATATCACATTTCTTTCTCACATTGTGCAGCCCTAAGACAATTAGCTTCAAACTAACCTGAAAACACTCTTTTAGCACAGACACAGTGCACTGCTTTATCTGTGACACCTCTGCAGTTCCCACTCGTAATCTAAACCTAATCTGCAGAGTGGGCAGATTATCAACAGACAAGATCCATCTGACGTTTGAAGTCATTACACAATCAGAGAGAGAACCATAACAGAGCTACATGTGCTGACATCAACAAACCCAGAAACCCATGAGATGTCTGCTTCACCTCTGTGTTTGGTTAGGCTTCCACATATTAACAGGTCAACGCTGTTCAAAATGAGCGCGTGGGAAGAATTAGACAAAATGCACAGCTATAAGATAAAGATGTTGTGGGAGGATGCAAGTATTGATTCATTTATAAGTCAGTTAGAGAAGTCAGTTATTTAGCAACATTTTTATCTTTAGTATATTGTTGGAATTAAAAAAAAAAAAACCAAAACATTGCAATTAAAGGGCCTGTATTGTAATGTTTTTTCATCATCATAAACATACCCTGCGTATTTAGGCTCATGTGTGATGTGGTAATACAGGAAGTTCTCCACTGTGTTTTTAAACTCCATACACCTTCACCGGAATTGCCAATCTCTACTGAGCAAAAGGGGAGATGGTAAGTGGTCATTTGAAAAGTGAAACAGAGCATTTTGAGCTTTGAAGATGTAGACAAACTAATAAACCAGGATTACTCAAAACGTGTGTGAACTGAACATAACACAACTCTGGATATGTTTTTAAGAGGGTAACAACATTATAACATGGTGTAAAGCTCACAAGAATCAATTCTGTTATATAGGACCTTTAAAAGTAAAAATAAAATAATGTTATTCCAAACATATTATATTTCTGTTCTTTACACACACATTTGTCTGATAGTTGAAAATCAAATAGTATATTTTTAGTACATGTTTTAGATCATTTCTGAATAATTCTATGTTGAAAATATGAAATATGCTGATTTATTGTTACCATCACAATACAGGATACCAGAAATTTAGACAATAATTTTATGTCAAAATTGCCTACCCCTAATGTCAGTCTCTATTACAAATAAGGGTGTAATTTCCACTGAACAGCAAAGACACTGACCTATAGGTATTTTTCTTTTTCTATTCTAATTTTGCACATCTTCAAATCACTTTCATCATCGTGTAGACAATATATAATCGCCCACCTATCCCTTATTTTCTACAGTCTCGTCTCCACAGCAGCGGAACAGTCAGCCTCCTCAACATCTTATTTATTCAACCTTTCTTTAACCAGGTAAAAGCACCAAACACCACATAGTCAAGTCAAATATATTACACACACATACAACAGTTCAGCACCAGCGTCTACAGACCTAAGGCCAGATGCAGTATTTTCATATTCTGTCTTCATTGCATCACTGACGTCTGCCTTCTGGGCTCTGGTAAACTATTCATTGCACCTCACACATTGTAGCACCTTCTACAGTTAAAACTAAGGTTGGACCATGGCCTATACCTGTGCTAATATTAATATGGGCAATTATTTTAGTAGTTATTTTAATTATTTTACTTGTCAAACAATTAATTATTTTGTATATTGAGAAATTCTGAATACATTTTAACCAAATAAAAAGTAAAAAAATAAAAATAAAAAATGCAGACTTCTAGATAGAGTAGATTTATGAATAAAGTCTAGTATTTAGAAATATTACACATTTTTTGTTTGTCATGTTGGTTTAATAATGCAAATCATATTGTGATAAAACATATTTTGGCACGTGTTTGTATTGTTCACATATAACAATTATTAAAATAGTCAACAAAAAGATATATTTCCGATTAGTTACAATTGTCCCACAAGTATTGCAGCTCTACATTTTATATTACATTACTATATTACCTGGTATTTACCACTAATAATAATAAATTTACTGAGATTTACTCATTACTTCATTTGCTGCACTGTTACTTTTATTGTACATAATAGTTTTTTTTGGTATTTTATATTTTATATTTTGTATTTTATATTTTTGCTCCACCGGAACAAAATTAGAGTCTATCTTTAAGTCTATTTCTAAATTATTATTTTTTTTAGCCATTATCTATTATCTTGTTTTATTGCATGTTCCATTTTCCTGCTGTTCTTGAACTGTGCGTTGCAACACTGGAATTTCCCCACTGTGGGACTAATAAAGGCATATCTTATCTTATCTTAATATACTTTTTTCTGCACTGGCCCAGTCTGTGTGTGCCCATGTGTGATTCAGTCCTCACTCGGTGCATCAGATGTGTCGTCATCATCACAAATATAACAAATGATATTATATACACATTTTTACAAAGGTGAAAAACCGTGAACTTTACTACAATTTGGGCTTTACTATAGATTTCAAAATAAATGATAAATGGTCAAATTTTTATACAGCGCTTTTCCACCTTTGAGTCACCCTAAGCGCTTTACATCAAGAAACCACTCACCCATTCACACATATTCATACAGAAGTGTGCACAGGTACTGAGGGCAAGTTGGGTTAAGTGTCTTTCCCAACAATACAACAACAGCGTCGCAGATCGTTCATCTGTGGGAGCTGGAATCGCACCGCCAACCTGTAGGTCAGTGGATCTGACCGCTAGACCAGTGATGTTCATGTCGAGAGCGGGATCTAAACTTTGGATTAAGAGGTACTGAGCTACCGCTGCAAACTGATATCAGCAAGTATCATTCACTGGCTATAAAAGCAAGACAAATATATCAAATTAGCCAAAAAAATAAATAAAAATAAAACCATCCCTAGTTGGAAGTATTGCATACACATTACACACAGATCGTTTTAAACCAATACCATTTCTACTTCACCCTGGTAGTCCAAGTAACTACCCTAACTCGACTCTCTCCTCGTACGGTGTCTCCACATGTCAGACTACACAGGGCATCTGGAACTGGAAGGTGCTGGTTTCCTGACAGAGGAATGAAAGGCGGGGGAGCAGAGGACGGATTTGGAGGGGTGCGACCTCTCTGTGTTATACTGTCAGTCTGTCTGTCACACTGACACGTCCTACACTGTAGCGGGCCCTGAACGCACCACGAGCCACAGTGCCCACACACACACACACACACACACGTACACAAGAGCTAGTCCACTGACAGGAGCCCAGAGCCCTTGTATCCACTGAAAAATACAACTAAAAGAGCAGTGTGTTCAGAGGCCGGGGGTGAAGAGTGGTGCTATTTGTGATACTCTGATTTTGCGTTATCAAGTTATTAGTGTTGTCATGACTCGATTTCGTTACTAAGGTATAGACTTGATACTGTCTTGTATCTGTGTAATCTCTCAGTCGTCCGGGTAGATTCTATGTGCGTATACTAGTCTATGTGGTCTTATACTTTCTGATACAGCTCAAGATCATTGTAAAACTATTCAGGAAAGATTCATTTCTGTCCTGTGAATGTGACTTTTTTAGTATTGGTACCTGCTCAAATCAGTATCTAGTTTGGATACAAGTTTTAGTATCGATTAATATCTGATTTTCAATATTTTCAACCTTAAAAGTTATGCAATAATATTACAGACTATGTATTGAACTGTAAGCTACTTGGAGACCATGATCCTTCTCTCCATTTCGGACTGGCCAACTCCAAAATAAATAAAGAATGAAAAGTTGTTTAATAAAAAACATTTGATGATACATTGACATAGATCTTAAAACCTGAATTATTTTCTTTGGATCAAGATAAAACCATAAAACCATATGAGAAAAGGGCAATATAATTTAACTATGTAATGTCAACATTTCTTTTGTATTTTATTTTTATTTTTTTTAAGAATGAAAGAAAGACAACAGGAACAGATACTAAATTTAGTTTTAAAATTTTGAAATTTTGTACATTGCGGCAGAGTGACATACAATTTACCCAACTAAAATCAACAATAATAAGACATCTTTTTGAAGAAATAAAAATGATCTGATCAATTGCTTTCTTCTCATAACATTTCACAATATAAATAGTCTGTGGCAGTGAAGCGTTTTGCCCAAGGACACAACAGCAGTATGTGATTAAGCAAAATTTGAACCACCAACCCTACAATATCAGTACAGTATAAGAGATATTCATAAATCATTGTAATATACTAGTATGCCACACATACTATATCAACAAAAACGGTTTACTTGTGAATGGTGCTCTACAATAAATATGTGTACATTTTTATAAAAACAAACTCCATAACGTCTCTCCTCACGTGGCTTCTTGTCCGTGTGGCCCTCCTGCTTCCCTCTCCTCTGTGTCACATCTGAGCCTGTGATTTTTATCCTCCTAGTCCTCCATTCCAGTAAATACTCGGTCGGGGCCTCTCACTCGGAGCCCGGGGCCTGAACCATCAATCAAGCCAAACAACAGCCGCGCTCTGTTTGTGAGCTCAGTAAAACAGCTTTCACACACCGCACGCGCTCAGAGTGGCACATCCGCAATTTATGATCTTTGTTTTTGTGCCATCCTCCCCTTTAATCACAATCCTGTCATAGAAGGAGAGATTAGGATTTGTTTTTGGGTACTGGGGAAAAGTGGGCACAGACTGTACTCGTAATAAACCTGTTCCAGTGGCATATAATTACTCAGAAATGAAAGTAAAAAATAGCGACTCATAAAGATACAAACAATTTACGATCTCGCCTCCTCCTTAACTGCAAAGATTGTATTTGTTATTGCTGTAGTCAAAAGACCTAAAAAAAATATAGAAATGTGTTATTCTAATATTTCACCAATAGTGAAATATTAGAATAGTGAAGTGAACAGTGAAAATAACTGGACATTGGTGAATCTTCCTGTTTTAGATAGGCGTGACTGACAGATGACACATGGTTTTCCTGTATCAAAACAAATATGGCTGCTTACGAGAAAGAAGAAAAAATTCATAAGGGACGGAAAAGCATTGCAGCTGAGAGAAATGTCATGTGTGTAAATGATAGGTGACCAATGAGCTCCTTTGTTTCACATGAAAAAAAAACAAATCTGATTGGATGAGACTGATTTTCCTCTGTATGAAAAATATGGAGAGAGATCATTCTGGATATGCCAGGCAACCCATAGTAATAGTATCTGTACTTTATTCAAGTAACAGTAACAGTTTACGTCCGTATATATAGAATGTTTTAATTTTCACCATTTGTACTTTTTAGTTTAAAAAATCAACATCATATTTTATTTCTTTTGTCAATTATACCTACACATAATTTTAAAAATAATTTTTATCCCCTCTACAAATATATGTAACACTTTTTGTAAGCGTTTTGTTGAGAGACAGTTCTTCCATTTTTTTAAACTAACAATATTCACCTCAACACAACTCCCTACCCATTTAGGCATGAGTAAAAGTACTAGAACTACTACTTCTACTACTATAACTCACTCCCTGCCATCTCTACTATAACCAAAAGTCAATGAATTCATAACTACGCTACAACAAACACCCAGCGCTGTTTTCGCTGTAGCCGCTCTAGCATCAGGTATAATGCCCTATTAATATTTGATGGTTTCCTTACAGGCTCTTATATATGGCCAAGTGGAAGTCCAAGGCACAGGGCAAACACACAAGGGGGATGTTTTATCATGTGACGCGGGAGGGTATTAAAAGTGCATGGTCAAGCGCTGGGGTGCTAGCGTAGCGTGTTGGGTTTGGTGCATATGGATGTGTACAGGCTGCAGTGCATTGAGTTTCAATGTGTTGGCCGCTTAGCTTACAGATGTTGATCAGGTCTCGCTGAGCTTGCAGGGGAAAAGGGGGATAGGTAACGTCTCCTACACCGCGCCATGGTCTGCTGTTTTCACCCAAACTGCAGAAAAATGGACAGATGACTTGCAGAATACAGGAGAGGAGCTAAATATGGGGGTTTTGCACAATATATGGCTCAATGATGCAATATTCGTGTTGGAAGAAATGAAATATATTGTGGAAACGTTAGCTGATAATCGAAGAAAATGTAGCCAAGATGGATAAGCGTGAAATGACCTCGATGAACTGAACAAAAAGTATGTTTGAAAGTTCTTCCATGTATCTATACACATACTTCATATATAGCAGGTTATGGAGCTCAACAGTGACTGCTCATCCCTTTGGTTTGAGCAGTCATGATGCTTGCTCAGGCATAATCAGCTGTGTGGTAACTAATGACCACGATACATATCATTTTATTCAAAATCTGTTTCTAAAACTTTATGAACCACCAAGTTATGAAAGCATTTCTCCAGATCCTGCATTTTAAATATGCTTTTTGGATTTAAAACAACAGCGTTATGGGTATTAGTTTCCACTTATTGTTTGATTGTTTTTTATTCATTGTTGCAGCCCTAGCTCCAATCCTTTCAAACTGAGGCAAAACTGTCTAAACTGGAGCTGCAGTCCGCTACAGAAATTCTTGGTTGACTAAACAATTTGTCGACAAAATGGGGAAAATACATATCAAATGTCGATGTTCTTAAAACCTCTAAGACACCAATGAACAATTAGTAAATAAGCATCCAAAGGTATGCTACAACTCCTACAACAGTTACAGTTTCCAATGGGTGTGATTGACACATAGATGAACCAATCAGAGAAACACATTGGTCTATTCATGTCAAAACTAACAAGTAAAGAAAACAAAATAATGCAGAGGACTGAAAAACAGCATGGATTTCTGCAGAATCAACCATATAAGCAGTAAACTCTTATTTATCTCAGGTAAAAGATGTTATACTAGTACCTTTGGTTCTGAATGTTACAAGAATTTTAGAGAGGTCCAGTTTCAGACCCTTCTGTATTCAAACAGAAAGTCAGGCAAATTACTACTCCCACTATAAGTTTTACTACAACTCTTATTAGTGTTGTCACAATATTAAAATCTCAAACACAATTTTGATATTAGGAAATAGACTTGATATACCGAAATATACCGATGTGATTTTCCCTAACCCTAACCCTTATATTCTGGTACAGCTCAAGATCATTCTAAAGCTATTCAGGAAATTCTGTTCTATGAATGAGACATTTTTAGTACTGATACTTGTTCAAAAAAGAATCTAGTATCAATGCACGTTTTAGTATCGATTAGTATCTGATTTCTTTATTTTTGACAACCCTAACGCCTACTAGCAAAGCCTTCCTACATCTCTTACTATAACTCCTACTACATCTGCTATGACTACACACGTTTCAAAAGTTCAAAGTACCTCACTGACAGTACTTTCCATCACTTCTGTAGCATAGTTGATCCTCCTCAGTGAAAGTGCTGAGCTGTTACCAGGCCCCTACATGGCCCTTAAAGGGACAGTACACTTACTTTTCTATGGGCCGGTCTGAAATGTCAGTCTGAGTATAGTCTTACTTCCACACACACAGCGGACATGCTAAGAGCTTTTCACACGATGATGTATGAAGTTAACCTTTACTGTGCCAGCTCCTGTCTGCTCCTCCAAACACAAGCAATACAATGGGCCAGGCCGCACCATAGGAAAAACATGTGATATTTAAAGGGCTTGGACACCATTTTGAACCATGAATGAACTAAGAACTTGTTTCAAACTGTTAGCCCCGCCTACTTAATTCCTTCAGTCTTTGTAATGTTGAACCATGATAGAGAAACAACTGCCCCAGACAATGCCACTCTTTCTTGTTTCCATAGGGTTCTCATCCAACAGCTAATCCAACTCTGTTTATATTATAGGAGACTCAGTTTGCAGATGTTTTACAAGGCATTTCTGAGGAATAAAGCACTGTAATTAAGTAAAAGCAAGATAGGTGTGTTTACTGCCAAACTGTAGAAGCAATAACATCACAGAGACAAGCAGGTAGCAGACCCTCCAGCAGAAAGTTACCTAGTTCACCTTTAAAGCTACCATCTGTAATTACAGAGGCCGACCCGCCCCTGTTGTATTCTCACATAACACCAACAGATGCTGTCTGATGGTGTGACATCCTTGGCCTGACAGAAGAAGACCAGAGAGCCCAGGTGAGCCTGAACACAAACCAGGTGAGGGGAGGGGGAACAAGTTTCACATCTGTCATCTACTAGTGAAAAAAAATCAAATACATTTGTAGATGGTAGCTTTAAAGAACAAATTCCTTGCTAAAGTTAAATTGGCACGCTCATTGTATAGACTTAAATTGCTAAGGCTTTATTGGAGAAACCAGATTAAGCGAAAAATGGGGGTGAAGAGTGGGGAGGACATTCGGCAAATTGTGGAAGCTAACATTTGTGCTAGCGCCTTGACCACAAGATGATGTCACATCATTTGGCCATTTTAAGGTGGACTAGGTAGAGTATTGTAGATAGTATTAGTACTGTTTGTCAAAGGAAACTCTGCACGCCACAAAGAGTTCAACAACCTTCGTTCACTCTTCAGGGACTGCCAGTTTTACTACAAAAAACAGAAGAACGGATGAGAGCCGAGGCCAAGTATAATACCAAATTGGTGCCATGGGGCTGCGAGTAAGATATCAAAGCATGCATGAGCGAAATCCGACATCTTTCGGTCTCGGAGGTCGGTCTTTCTAAAAAAACAAAAACACACAAGCACTCCAGCAATCTCTAGTACGCTGCATTGTCTCATATCTAGCCCAAGAAAGGCATTTTGGTCGGCGCGTATCGGGAGGGAGGATGCTAGCGCGCCTTATTGTCCCTCTGTGGTGATGTGGGGGTGTGTGCTAGGCGTTGATTGTTTACATAGGGGTATTAAAGCGCTGCACAGCCTATCTTTCTGAGGCAGCCAGATATATTTGTGTAGCGCGTTCTTTTATGCATTTGTTATTTCCAAAGAGGATTGGGACGCGCCAGTGGAGGAGAGGATAGATAGCCCGCGTGATATTAGCTATGCTCCCCCTCTCCTACTTTGCCTTTCGGTTTCCTACTGCTAAGTGAGCGTGTGCCGGCCCAAACAAAAGACAGTCATTAATTAAAGGGAAGTGTACTTTAGGCTCCATTGTCCCCCTCCACAACGCTAATAGAAGCAGCATTTAGTGATATTATGCATAATAATGGCGGCGGTGGAAATCTCGATGGGCTAAAATTGGAATGGTTTAATAATGGAGGAGGAGGGGTCTTAAAGATTTGTAGTTGAAAAATGTAACAAGAGATTAGTTAAGTGTTGAGACAATGGCTGACCAGAGTTTTAAAGTTTTCATGCGTTTTTGTCATTGTTTGGGGACTGGAAACCTCATTTAGTTACAGCCATAATGAATTGTTAATGATGTCTAATTTTTGTGTTGAAGTAATTAATTCAGAACTCCACCACACTCATGTCTTGCTCTAGTGACACATATTTAGCCCAGTTATTTTAGCCTATTAGCATTACATGATTTGTCATTACAAGATGCAGTGCCTGAATTAATTGTTTGCCATTTGTAGTTTAAAATCACATTGGAAATCGTGCAAGAAGCCCAAAGTGCACCATGAACTTTTCGGAGGGTCTGTCATTTGATTTTTGTTTTATTGCTCTACCTGAAATGTTCCACAGTAGCATTAAACGTATCTATCTTGCACTTATTCAATTACAGTTGTTTTTATTGCTTAAAAAAACATGAGCAGGGTCACCTGTCCACAGATCTGACATGTAACTTGACTTGGCGGTGTCACTTTTTTGCCTCCATGGACTTAGATACGTTTAATGCAGTACAGTGCATACGGTGCATTCTGGGCAAAGCAAAAACATCTCCATGGAGATGAGAAGGTAATGGACCCTCCATCATAAAAGTTACACAATGCACCTTTAATTACGATATACTGACTTTGTGAAATAAACAAGCTACATGAGATTAAATAACGAAAAACATTAAGGCGCTATATCAAAGTTCAAAGTGCATTGTTCAAACTTGTAACAGATTGTGAGAAGAAACTATTAGCATGGCGAGAAGTCTTCGGAAACGGAGCACAGCAGAGAAAGCAGCACCTCATCTCATCTGTTCTCTGGAGGAAAACATGTGTCCCACTGAAGTCACTAATAACGTGCTAAAACATACCCTCCTCTCACTGTCTCATTTTTGGCTGTGATCAGCAGATAAACATCTATTTAAAGCAGCCCCTGGGTTGTGTTAAAGCCGGCGTTCAGCGTATTCACATCTCCATGAAATAAGTGTCTGGACTTCAGAGTGTTGGTATTTTCTGTTTTATAATGACGGAGTATGATTATAAAATAAGCTATTATTTTGCCTAATTAACTTATAATGGACTGTTTATGGAGAAGCACTTCCTGGAGACGAACATCATGGTATTAGCAGGTGCAATACTGTGGTTTGAGCTCATGAGAAAAGTCTGAACAGAATCTGCAGGATAACTCAAACATGTATAACTGAAAGAAAACAACCATATGCTTTTGATGAAGAAACAATATAATAATTGCTCAAAGAAGCCACTTAAAGCTGCCAATTAGACTGGCTGACCCGCCCCTGTTGTATTCTCACATTCCATCACTAGATGCTATCTGCGTTACTGCGATCTCAAATGCAAGGTGAGGGGACGAGGAACATCTGCACATCTACTGGTTAAGTAAAATCAAATAATCTTACACATCACAGCTTTCGGTCAAATGTTGTGAAACGTGAAAAAAGAGAAATGACTAAAGTGTGCCTTGCTCTAAAAGACAAATTTCCAAAGAAGAAAATACACATCTTTAAAATAAATAAACAGGAGCCACTTATCAATCTGCTCTTATGTTTGAGCTTCAGAATGTGCTTTCCACTACACTTAGGATTTATTTGTCTTTTTGAATGGAACATCTCTCAATTTTCATAACCTGATTTAGTGTTTCTATAGGAAAAATGTCAATGTCTGCGCACAGAACGCCCACACAACTATGGGAATCAGTAAATATATGCTGTACTGCCAAAAAATGACTTTCATTCCAACAAATATTTCATATAAATTTCAGCGATACAAAGCGAGAGTATGGTACTGTTGTTGTTGCTGACACTGGTGGTGATGAAGAGAAAGAGAGTGGCTGAGAAGGCTGTTAGGCTGATGGTTTTGCTGCTTTTCAGTCTACATATAATTTAACAGTGAGTAGTATTGTCAAAAGTATTGAAAATGAACCTTTCCTGAAAAGCTTTAGAATGATCTTGAGCTGTATCAGAACTAGTATAAGACCACATAGATTAGTGTACACCTAAGGACCATTCAACTACCTAGACAACTGTTGTTGTTGCTACCTGACCTGTAACTGCTTGGTGGCCTCACTTTAATCCACTGAAATAAATGTTTATTGGGGGACAGTCCAAACTGAACAATAACATGGAAAGCATCAGAAAAGTTACATAGTGCACCTTTAAACGTAGTTACTGAATATTCCCTTTTCTCCACATAGACCATCCCACCCTCCCCTTTTTACCTCTGTTACTCCAGTGCAGCTAAAACAGTCACTGGTCTGAGAATGGGGTTAAGGAGCCACACACTGAGAGAAACATTGCCCCTCTCTCCTTCAATGGTAATGAGCAGACTTCTTTGTTTTATCCGAGCGGTGAGGGAGGGTCCAGCCACGGCCAGCGCTCCCGCCAAATCGATATCATCATCCATAATCTTTATAGTGGGATGAAACGCAGCATAAATCAGGCCCTCTCAGCGAGCACTAGGGTAGACTACAGCCCCCTCTGGTATTTGGGATGTGTTTTTGGCCTCTTACATAAGTCCATTTGTGCTGAAGAGGAGGAGGAGGAGGAAGAGGTGCAGGTGTTCCGAAAAGCAGATGTTCGGTGTTTACCTAAAGGTGATTGGTGAAGTGAGGCAGACAGTAGAATAGTTATTTGGAGTTTGGTGAAGCAGGGAAATGCAATTTTTATTGGACTATGGGTGTGTTTATATTACAGGAAAACACAATTTAAATACAAAAATAACATATACATATTTGATTATACCGTCATTACAATCAAAACAGTTAACTGACACCTCTCTGACACCATTAAACAACACACATATTACTGTGGTGAGGGCGTGTGACTCTTTACTCAGATCTGTATGTAAGCTTCGCTCGCCATCGTATGAAAACCACTAGCCAACCACAAAGAACACGATGAGCCCAGGTACACAATATTTTGCAGTTGCAAGTGAATTAAGTGGTTTATTGCAAGAGCTGTGCTTTTAATCACAATTTAATATAGATTTCAAGTAATATTTGTATTTATTTGTATTAATTGTATTTATTTATTTATTTATTTATTTATTTATATATATTATTTGTTTTAATAAGATAAAATAAAAAAAGGGACTGTAATGTCATTCATTTCAGTGGTAAGTGCATCAATGAGAATCAAACCTGCTCCACAGTTGTGAATGGGCAGTATGGCAAAAAAATATATATAATTTTCACCCTTTATTGACCTGTTACAATTTTCAGTTTGATTGTATCTTTTTCTTATTAAAATATATGAATGGATTGTAGAATCAAACTGACCAGCGACGATTTCACCCACTGGATCTTGGTTTGTTTAAAGTCTCATTAACTGCAGAGCCCTTGTTGATCTCAGCTAAATGATGCATTTAATTTGTCATACAACTCATTATAACAAAACTAAACTGAGATATTGTCATTGCTCTAGTATCTCTCTTGTCCAAACCACTACCACTTTTGTCTGTGTTCGCTCCCTCTTGGTTGTGTTTGAACATGAGTAATGGGGTTTGCAGAAGAAAGCTCTTACAAATCTTCTCATCAGTCTTCACGCCTTCGATAGAAAATCAGCAGGCTAATTCAATACCCAATCACAGCACTAATAGCATCGAGGAGCAGAGAGAACTTCTCTCCCAAGACCCCGGGGAACACAATATGGACACCAAGTTCAGAAAAATCTTTGAGTGTTAAAAAACTAAGATATAATGATCACGATTTGGTTAAGGAAATAAGGAATCTAACAGCAATGACAACATTGTAGGTAACGTGTAGGGCTGCAAATAGGGCTGCAAATGCCAAGAAAATCTGTTATAAAGTTGAATCACATTGCAGCATTAGTATTATAGATAACAGCTTTTGGCGTTTTTCCCATCAATTTTGAAAATTCTTAAAAAAATAACCAAAAACTTATTTTGCCCACTCATCCAACCCAGTAGAATAGCCTATACAGTTTTATTTAAACTTAATTCTTAATATAGCCATAACTTTCTCCTTCCACTGATACATTTTGAGGTGAACTCTTAAAGTTATTAAATTTACATTAAAATCTCCCAGTAAATGAAACTAAAAACTGAACACAAGGAGAACATGCACACTTCACACTGAAAAGCCCCGATTATGGAATCAAACCTGGGTCCAAGTGCTATCGAGCAAGCCATCCAACAATTAGATGCTTATAATATATTCACTACAAGGTGAAAGTGTTTTGATGATAAGCAAAATTTTGTAATTGTCAATAATAAGAAAAAAGCTGCAAATCATAATAAAATAATATATAAAATATTGATCATTTTACAGTACATTCATATTTTGTGCCACTATTTTTCTTTACAATTACATCATTATCTTTATGAATGTGAAAGGGTAATGTGTGAATTTTATTAGAACTTAACATAAATTTGAGGGCTTGAAGTCTAACTATAGGTATAGACAAATATCGGTTATCGGTCACAGCAGCAAGACAAAGATAGAAGCCATATTGGAGCATCCCCAACATGAACCTCAACCAAGCTATTTACCGGCACATTACACATTACCAAAATATCACCTGATTATCATCATTCTGATAATCCAAAATCAAGTTATTTTTGTTAACATTTCCCATTCAACTCTGTCTCTCCTCCTCCACCCTTACCTCCGCACAGCCCTCGCTCTCCTCCCATTGTCGCGTCACAAATCTGCCTCTCCTGACATGCTCTGAATAAACTGTCAGGCCCGTTATGTAGTGTCTCCATAAAGCCTACCATCAAACAGTTACTAGCTCCAGCAGCGCCGCGGTCCACTGCACCACGCACACGCATACAAACACCCCCCTTCCCCATGTGTACAAGCCCGCTCCCCTGATATGATAATACCCATTCATATCACCCCATGTACTTATCAAAACTGACCTATTGGTTTTGAAAAGCGCTAAAAGCAACATGGACCCGGTGAATGCCATAAGCTATGTAGCATCTATAATGTTGTTTTGATTTATTAGCAGCAGTTGTTCTCACCAGTAGGAGTGTTGGTACGTGAGGTAGACAGTAGAAAGAGGACAAAAAGCCACTGCGTCTGACCTGATTCGGTAAAACAGGATGTACAGACTGTTTATATGTGCAGAGTTGAAATGAATGGTTTTCTAGAAATGAGAGCATGAAAGCCAAAGTTGAAATATACTGAAAGGAGCACTATTGTTTATATCTGATGTGGAGACATGTTCTATTAGAAAAATCTACTTGAAACCTTCTCTTGGAACTGTCCTTGCAAAAGAGAAGATATTTGTCTCACAGAGGGGCAATTTAAGTTTTGCCTACAGTCACTTATATCTTTCAAATCTACCTTTATTTAACCAGTATGGTCCTGCTGGGACTCTATTGTACATGTAAGGGAAACTAGAGGAGGAAACCTATGTAGGCACAGGAAGAACATGCAAACTCCACACAGAAAGGCCCTGCGCCACCCAAGAATTGAGCCCAGGACCTTCTTGCTGTGAGGCGAGAGTGATAACAGTTGTGCCTCTGTACCGCCATTTTAAATTTGCTTGTGTTGAAAATTATATTTTTTGCATTATGTTGCTATCTTCATAGCTAATATAATAATCATTTCATGAGATACAATTTTATTCTTTATATTTGCACAATCAGGATTCGACTATTAAATGAACATGCAAAAAAAAAAAAAAAAAGCCATTTTAAATGATCTCAGAGTGATGAAAAATGACCCAAGAGGGCACTATACAGATAAATCCACTGTTAACATGTGCCCTAACATCACAACAGTTCCACAGAAGCCCAGTCATAGCTGAAGGCTCCGACCATCAGCGCACATTACACATACACTACAACATGGAAACACCTCTTTAATCTCTTTCACATCATCTTTTATTGGCCGACAAAGTGAAGAGCAGCCTGCAGCGGCACACGGCCATGCTGCAGAAATGACAATTGATCGGTGGGTTATATCCTGCTTCCTGTGAGCTAATTGAAATAAAGTGGGAAGCTACGCTCAGCCTCTATCAATACAGAGAGCCGGGCCCGCTGCCTAACCAGAGGAAGAGGATGTGTCATTGCCTTTAAGATATAGGCAAACACTTAAAGGCAATGGCGGATAAGGAGAATGTATGAGGCAGACTGTGAGATGTTGCTGAGTGTAATTTGTACATGTGGAAGTTTTGTTCTTACCACAGTACTCTGTACTAGTGTCAGGGATAGGAGTGGAATAAAAATACTGACCAAGAAGAAAAAGTGAGATTATTTTATGTTGGCTGCAATGAAGCAACAGATCATGGTCCATGTAATTTCTCTGTTGAAGCAAAACCATGCATTTTAGTCCAAGCTAAAAAAAAAAAAAAAAAAGTTTGATACTCAGTACTTGGCAAGGGAGTATAAGTATCTAAGTATCAATATAATATTAGAGCCATTTCTTTATTGTTGAGTAAAAACCAGCAGCTCATTGGTTGGTCAGATCCGTTTGTGTCAGGTGTCCTTTAGAGCCTTTTCTGAAACACTTTTTTATACATATTGAAATAAATTAACCCTTATCGGCTTATCAAAAAAATACTGCCCAAAACTACTTAGTATCACATAAATATCAAAAACACTTCTATTGTAGACAATATAATTTATTTTCAGCACAGAATAATTTTGCAGTAGTTTCTGTTACTATGTAATCTTAAATTAGTTATATATAGATCAAGATCAGGTTAGAATGGATTAATATTTGTGTATTGATACTTTTAACAAACCCACAGTCTCAGGCGCTATGGCAAGACAGTGTATTAAAACTACTGATAAATATTTTGTGAGACTTTTAAAATTGAAATATTACCATTATTTTTTAGATCCTTACAACCATACAACACAAAACGGCCCGATCAAGAGCGATACATTAGAGTGACAGCTAAAATAACTTGATAATACAAATTAAATAAGAGTAAGTGAGTTATCCAGAATATATTAAGAGCTTGATCATGCATATTATCTATTCAGTTTTCATAGAAGAGTATGGGAGCACATCTGTCCAGGCGCTTGTACAGTACAGCAGTGTAATGTGTGGCATGTTTAATTCACTTTGACTGGCCCAGCTGTGTGAGCATCTGATCACACACAGATGTGACAGACAATGGAGCCGTAGTTACACCTCAACACAAACATGCCTCTACAGTGTCTCCAGGCAGTCAGGAGAAAAAGTGATTAGATTAATACATAAAGGAAGCTAAATCATAATAAACTCCCAATTCCCAATTTATGGAGGTATTTAAGCTGTATTAGCGATGAGTGATTTGGGGAAAATGTCTAATTATTATGTAATTATTTTTCAATAATAGGATTTGGTTCATATTTTTGAACTGACAAGGATTGACAAAAAGACTGAAATATGAATTGTCAAACTAATACAAAAATGACATTTGATTTCAGAACATGTTTGTACAGATGTAAACCACTGCGTTAACAGTTCTTATGCAGAATAAGATATTTCTCTATGGTGATGTTATTGCTTTGCCTGGAATATTCCACAATGTGGCATTTTACTTATCTCGATTGAGAATGGCAGGTGACTCCCTCAACCAAGTTACAGAGTAGTATTTAAATCTTGTACCATTAGGTTATTGCACCGATCCAGTTTTTTCAGTTTTGATACCAATTTCAATACTTTAGCTTTAAGTATCTGCCAGTATCCAATATCACTTGATACCAGTGCAAATACTGAAAAGAATTTATTTGCTTTAAACAAAAATAAAATAACAAAACTGACTCAAATGTGTTAGCACCCCTCAAGTAACTACAGCATACATACATATTTATTTGTGTAAAAAAATATTCACACATTATGACACTTTCTGGGCTGACTACAACCAGTAAATAGTCTTATTTCATCAATTTAAATGTTCAACCAGGATATCGGCTGAAGCCATATTTGGAAGCTGGTATCTGATCAAACAAATCTTTCAGGATCCCTAGTTATTATAGTAATATGGATATTACAACACTTGGAATATTGCATTTTTATTTTTCACGATTGTCCTTCTTTTTAGCTTTCCCAAACTAGCACTTTGAAATCCTGTAACAGCATGTAAAATCTGCTCTGGTCGTTCTAATGCTAATGCAGTGTTGGAGTTTCCAGTATTAAAGATTCCTCTGGTTTGTGTCGGCGCCACATAAGTGCTCCAATAGTCTAATCAAACTCTCGTTACTCTCACTGCACAACCACTGAATCATCATTACATGGATCTGCATATTACCTGTGCTGCTACAATTAGCTATGAATCTCATTTGAATCTCATTTTACCTTCTCTAGCTTGGAATGGCAATTAAAAGCATGAAAAAAAACCAAAAAAAAAAACATGCCAACACTCTCTCTCCTCTCCAACCACACCTGCTGTTCCCGACTCTACACTTTTTAATTAATTTGTTTTGATACTCAAACAAATCCTTTACAAATCCTTGTGTGGTAATTAACAATTATCGCACATTTAATAAGCACATGGAGATAATGGAACAATTAGCGAGAAACAAGCCTCCTTAAAGACTGGCGCGCTGCTTTGAACTACACAATATGCGTTAATATGCACTAATTGTCTTTCGCTAGCTTCCGTAAGCTAGCAGATCACAATAATAAACGTCTTTGCCGCTTACAAATCAAAACAGCCTTCAAAGAGGAATTACAAACCAACAAATGATTACGGCTGGAAAAACATGAGCATTTTCCGAGTTAGTGCCGTTCCTGCCTCTGTGGTGTTATCACAGGGGCCAATTAGCGGGGCCCCGGCTTTCTGCGCAGGCATGTGTCAGGGGACCTATAGGCAGCCCGCGAGGCAGCCGAGGGCCCGGGGGTAGCAGGAGAATTATCACTCTTTTCATCTCTCCGTCTCTCGCGCATCCTCGCATACACACACAGTTACGCTGGGAGCTAGCGCTTTCATTCGCGAGCTAGCTTCCGTTTTGTGTAGCGCTTCAGAGGGGAAACAAAGCAGGCATGAAAGTTGTAGATCTGAGGTGGGCCGGGCAAAGGGGTTCGATAAACATATGCATAAGCTGGCCTTCACAGATAAATCAGTCGATATGGTTTACGATAACCTTTGCCCCTCCCATGAGAAAGGCCAAGTCATCACAATGCAGGACAGTGTAATGGGAATATCAGGGATGGAGGGTAAAGAATGTAACGGGGGTAAGACTTGGCATGGCTGTGTCAAAAATGGCACAGATAGTAAAGTGAAAACAATGTACAGCTTCAGTAATCCTTCCAGGGACTTGTCCACAGTAACAATCATAGTGGCTCATTTAAAAGGATATTTGTTCAAAGTCGGAAAAATTGTGCAAATGCCTCATGTGTGCAAATATCCATATAACAGAAAATAAAGGTGGCCAAAAATATATTTTATTTCAATTTTGGATGAATTTTAACAAATGCAATGAGATGTGAATTTTCTGAAGAAGCAGATGACTTTAGTTACCTCTTCAAGGAAACAAAGATGCTAAGTTTAGATGAATTGTGATAAAATCTATATCATGATCTGAAAGTTCACTTCACCATGATTTTTTAGAGCTGCTTGTCACTCACGCATTACACTACAGAGGTTGGCCAATAGGAGGAGAGTGTGAAGAAAAATAGACACCTTTTCCTTTTCTCGTGCTGCGTTTGACCATAGAGCTGCATTTCCCAGTGAAATCCTGATTCAAAATGCATCCATGTAAATCAACTGTCATATTTGTCTTTTTTTACCAGTCAATACAAACTTAGTTGCATATGGGTCAAACACTGGTCAAACACTGTCCAACATGCATTGCACTACAATTTATTTTTCATATTAATAATGCGAATTTCATATGCCAATTACTAATCCTTCAGGTCCTCAGTTGCTGCCGTGGGCCGATTTGTGGGGGAAAAGTCCAGGGCCGTTTTTTGGTCCCAGTCCGCCCCTGGTTTCCTTAACCCTATATGACTGTCCCAGAAGACTTGTAAACTGCAGCTTATTCCCACAGCTCCCAGGCCTCCTCCCACATGTTCTGCCTCTCCTCTCGTCGCAGTGGAACCCGCTGAGAGCCTGGTCGGTGGGCCAAAACATACTGATATAAAGTATACTGTTACAAGATCAAACTGGAGAGGATAACAGAGCATATTAAATAATGGACACATGCCACCTGTCTAGGGTTTAGACAGTGTGTCTATGAGGATAAAAAACAGCTAAGATGACTATGGAATATCAGTAAGTAAGTAAAGAAAATATACAACACACCAATACATATAATTATAGTAGTAGTAGTAGGAGTAGTGGTAGTAGGTAGTAGAATTGGCTAATTGGCTATAATTGATATCACAAGCAAATACACACAACACAAACTTCTCTTTACAGAAGTGTACAGAAAGTAAAATGAAGAAAAAGTAATTTTCTTTCTTTCTCCTCCATTAGACTTGGTTTGTTCTTGGTTTAAGTTTTTATTTTGCTCCATTTGCCTAGTAAATAAAGCCATGTGCATTTTTTGCTTTAACTGAACAATAACATCCTTAATGCAATACAAAACATAGTTATCAAACACTGCAGCTTTTTCTTATATTGTACAGCCATAATCTAAGCATTAAAAGGGAAGACGAAACTGTTTTGCTCTAATTTAATTGCGTCAAAATTGTGCATTACAAAAATAATATTGCAAGATTCACCATAGCTTTAAAACATAGCGTTTTGTCATAGTTCCCATCCCTAGTGGACACCTGTTTCTTGTCTAGCATCTGTATCTACAACGCCCCAATAGGATCGAGCTGAGCCGCTGTGAGAAGCCCTCTTCATAAGTGACAAAAGTGTGTGTTTGTTTTGTAGTCCCGGGTGTATTCTGTGTGCGCGCAGAAGCCGACAGCCGAGTGGAGGCACTAGATAAGATAAGTGCTCTTTATTTCTGACAGACTCATTTAGCTGTGGATGAGGAGAGGAGAGCAGGCCAGAGTTATAGTTATGGAGCTGTCGGAGAGAGCTCGCAGCCAGCACTGGGAGAAATGGAGAGGAGGAAGAGAGAGAGAGATGCAGGGGGGAAAACAAAGGTGGAGAGGTGGAGGGATGGAGAGAGGAAGAGTGGGAAGAGTGCACAGACAGATGAAGAGAAGGCACGTGCTCACTCTAAATCATGGCACAGTTGTTTTTGCTCTCACCATAAGTCACTTAACATGTCAGCAGCACGACCCTCGCTGCTGTTAAACTCCACAAGGAAAGAAACTGATCTTATCTTTGTGTGTCTGTGTGTTTTTTAAATACAAATCTTGTATATTGGTATATTACTTATTTTATTCATTGTTTATAACCATTTTTCTTTTTGTATTTTTTGCTTTTGTCCTTCTGAATTACTGTGGCAAAATAATTTCAAGTGTGGCTCAAGTTTGTCCAAGTCTAAATGAATAATTGAAATACATTTTGTAACTCAGGAAAGATGTGTTTATTCCATTGTAAAAATTAGACTTAGACTTATACAAACTTTATTGATTCACAAGGGAAATTATTTGAAATTAACAAAAAGATGCTTCATGGTGGCAGCTATTTAAGCAATAGAACAATTAGGACAAACTAGCACTGAATGAACGTAGTCATTAAAAAAATAAAACAGGTTTTAAATAACATTGTACTATGAGTAAAAGGTCAAAATCTAGGCCCTGTCAACAGCAGGCCACATTTTATATAAAAAAATAAAATCTCAAATGTGCGTTAAGAATTGGTGTTTCAAAAATCTACCAAAAGGTTTTAAAGTATCCAAAGAAAATTTTACACCACAAAAATTGCATATAAAAATCTGCCTCCTAGCGTACATAAATCACTAGAGTTACACAGATTGCAATTTGGACCAAGACTTGCATTTAAATCACAGTTGCATAACACAGCACCACTAAAGCAAATGTCAAATTCAAACTGCTGCCGAGCACACACAACTTTGAAATCTGACCGATATGAATGAGCAAAAAGCTTTATGTTTAACTCCTCTTTGTGCATGTGCCTACGCTTTTATCCCACCTGCCCTTTACAACCTGCCCCTGTGCACACTACCGACTCACACCCTTATGATTCCACGTACACATCCACAAAGCCGCAGACACCACTCTCGCCGCTTCACAAATAGTCCCCCTCACTAATAGCCCCATATTTCACTTTGCCTGCATTCTTTTCGGCGAGCTAGCCAGGAGAACTCTTATGTTTCCTCTCCTGCTCCTACTTTGTCGCTCGCTCAGCTCTGCTCCTGTCTGGGCATCAAACTGTCAGAACCCTCCTGTCACTTGGCATTTCTCTGGCTCTCTCCTGTTCCAGCTATATGAAGAAAAGTATTTATTTCCATTTATCAAAGGCTTTTACCCCCGAGAGGAGCAAGCAAAGTGCTGCGTCGGCATTTGCGGCTGTGTGCGCTTGTTTCGCGCTTGTGTGAGTGCCAGCATGCCGGGAGGGTGCAGAGCTGTGCTGGAGGTTATTATGAAGAGACTGAAATGCGACAAGAGACCGCTCTGATTGGAAATAAAACAGCTTGGTATCTATTTAAATAAACCTCGGTGCGCGCATAGACACACATGCGTACATTAAAAGATATAAGAAAATAAGAGCGATATTCAAGGGAGAGTGGAAAAAGTGCAAAGCGGGCAAATCTATGCATGTAAACAAACACTAGAGCATATTCACAAAGGGATTTGTAGTAATTAAATTGCAATGATCGGCCTATTTTCGTGTTCACTTTGAAAATGAAAAAGTGGTGAGCACAAGAAAAAAAAACATTACTAATAGAACATGAAACGAAAATGTAATTATTCAAAGGAGGGATGACAAGATAAACAAATAAAGTAGTGCTTATGAGGAGGGGTGAAATCGCCGTGGGATGAAAACCAATCGGATTTGATGACCCTGGCCTCCTGAACTAACCTGGCGACCTTTAACCCCGTACTGATCGGAGCAGAGGAACCTGGACTTGACCTGGAACTGCGGGGCATCTTTAATAAGCAGTGTGAACAAACATGAGTCAATAAGAGAAAACGTGGGGAGATGGATGGGAGGGAAGAGGGAGGGAGAAGGGGGCAGATGGGCACTCCAGGTGGTCTAATAACAGCCACGACTTTACAGGCTCCTAAATTCACTCACAAAACACGCAATTAGGTAAAGACGAAAGTAAAGTGTCACTAAGCGGTGCTGTAGCAACATAACAAATGTACCCTTATAGTTAACTGGATAAATCACACAGTTTTCATTAACACTACCATTTACTACTGCATCTTGTACCAACCAATATTAGCCAAAAAAATCATAATAATCATGAATATATAAAATAAAACCTTGGTCACAATCCCACACATTGCGAAAGTATATTTTAAAAAATCAACTTGATCTTCAAAGGTAAATATGAAGTACTGTACCAGTGTGTTTGTGCTTCCTTGATGTTCGCTCCACCTTCTTATTTGTCCCCCTCCCCCCTCCTCTGTCCCACCTTCTGCAGGACAAAAAAGAACAGCTCACTGGACACACAATACCATGTGGGACTTACAAGACCATTAAACTCAGGTAAAATCAAATGTACCAGACTACTTTATAATACATAATTACTAACTGGGTCAATTAATTAACTTATGGGGGGAAGGTTTGGGGACTTTCTGACCCGAATCATTTCGATAGTCCTCCTGCATCGATTCGTGATTTTCGAGTCTTGGTCAGGAAAAGATGAGCACTAGCCCTAGTAATACGGCTAGTGCTCATCTTTTGCGCAAAATGTTAAAATTAAACTATTTTTTTCCTTGTTAGCACAATATACTGTACATTTAGTCTCACCAGAACCAGCTCCTCCAAAAGCTGTTTTAAAGATACTGTCTGCAGGAGGTTGGCTGAAAATATATTCTTCCATGTTTTTACAAGCAGCCAGTTTTCCTTTCCCTTTCTTGCACTTGTCAACAGCAGTAAACTGCATTTCCATGTTTGTTTACCTGGTTTTATGACAAAGCAGGCAGCACAGGGGCTGTATACAGTAGTTAGTTAAGCTTTTACATGTGCCAGGTATGAGAGCTCCTGTTCAGACTGAAGGGGACTCTGTAAACTCTTTCCTCCTCCCCTCTGCTGCAAAAATCTAGTCTAGAGCCTGCTTTTCATTAGGGAACAAAACCTGTATCGCAAATTATACTAAAATCAGAATATTATCCACATCACCATTATTAGGTAAGGTGAAAGCTGTTGGCCCTATATGCAACAGAGATTTGCAGCTGTGTGTGTAATAAGATGGAGGTGAACAGTTTTGGTGGGAAAATTGCTAATTGCTAATAATGAAGCAGTGGCAAAAAAATATTGTTTTTGCAAATTAAAACCACAGAAAATATGGATGCGGAATTATGGATTTATACCGTTGTTTGGATTTGTAGTTTTGCAATTATCTTAAAATGTGACAGTCTTAATGCTGGGTGCATTATCACTATAGTTCTTGGAAAAAACGGAGCAGGCAGGTAATAAAAAAATATTTAAAAATATAAAACATGTAGCTCACTTTATTCCGATAAAATAAATCTAAATAAATCTCCTCATACATACTAGGGCTGGGGAAAAAAAACTGCTAAAAGATACTAAAAAATACTCATACTCCGATATATTGATACAGCAGCCCCCAATAACAACACTGTATCACCAAATTTAGTATCGATATTTTGATATTTTTGCACACCCCTTAAATACACACTATACTTCCCCATCCTAAAGAACATTTCTGAAACCAGTTCACACCACATCGCCAACAGCACCATAACACCTCATTGCTCTACTCAAAATGGATAAAATACATGTTTGCAAGGGGCAAATTCATTACCCCTCTACCCCAGTCTTATCAGCCCCACGCCCCGCTCTGGCCCTCCCCCTTTCCCCTGTAAATGAGTGATTTATCAGCCTTAATTGTTGGCACTGGTTCAGGCTGCCATGTGACCGCAACATGACAGCCAGTGATAAATACACTTTTGCAAATTAAACCAACGCAGTATCAAGTCAATTGCATCTGCAGCTGGGACAAAAGTCAAAAATGTACATAACCAAATGGGAAAGCTTATGGCGAGATAAGGCTTGGGTTATGTGATGAAAAGCGAAAATGTGGTGGTAATAAAAAGGCATTTGTCAAGAGATGGCAAAGGGCAAAATGTGCAATCAATACTGACAAGGAAGTGAATCTGGTGTTAGGAGGTGTCCACATATATAAATGCTACAACACACTTGGTTACCATCAATATTGTCAAGCACTTAACAACTAAGGATGAAGATTTGCAGGGAAGATAAATTATTGCAATATTTTTGGCAAATTTTGAGACTGTGATTTGCATTATGTTTAAAATGAAGGTGAATACAGAGTGTACATTTTAAACTAGTCCAGGACCGATAACATTTGAGTAACTAATTGGTGGTTTTCAGATTCTACAATGTGATGATCTGATTCTCCCATATGGGGAGCAACAGCCAGTTTTCCCTATTAACTACATTCTATATTTACAAGAAATATAAAAAAACAAATGTTAAACGTGATTTTTATCAGTGACTACACCCAAGAACTCACTGTACTACAATAGAAATCTGCATTTTCACAATATTAATTTTAGTTGCCCTCTATCTGTACTAAATATCACTGTTCTTTAAAATGTCATGATGTCATCTGAAAACCAGCAATACAAGAATCCCATGCATTTAAGAAAATGTTTCTAGAGGTCTAAACGACACTATTTGTAATTTATCCAGTCATTAAAAATGTGTAGTTAAATGACACAATTAGTAAGTGTTTTTGATAAGTTTTGGTAATTATTATAACCTCTAACTTCACGTGAACAGGATATTTTGATACTGACAGTGTACATCGTTATCAACTTGACACGTCTCATTATTCAAACAACACTTCTCAGTTCATTTTTGTTTATCACCCATAACATTTAAAGATTACAAAAAGTCACAACTCTTATATTAAGCTTATATTAACTCTTACATCTATAGGAATCCACACTAGCGTCTTTATCATATGCAGAGCTGAGCGCGTGCTAAAATATTCGGTCTAAAGAACATGGCGCCCTCAGCAGTGATGTGCATGTTCTCACGTGTGGCTTTATTTATAGCACGCACTACATCACCTTTATGATTGTGCATTTGCTGCCGTCACTGGCTGTAATATAAGTTTAAGTTATGCCTTTTCCATTGCAAAACGCTACAGAAGAAATGAGAGGTGAAAATGCATTGGATAGAACAGATTATGTGTTGTGGTTTTTGGTAAAGATGTAAGTATAAGCAGTAAGCAATTGTTTACTTCAAATGCAATAAGTACTCATTACTGTTACATTACTTACAGTGGTAACCCTCCAGCTATACTCCTGATCGAGATTTTGGAAAAATGCAGATGACAAATTTCCAAGAACAATTAAAGAGTCTGCATCTGATTTTGAACCATGTGCAAAAAACATGTTTCAGAATGAACACTTAGCTCCACCCACTCCCCTTCTTACTCTGAACCATGTCAGAGAAACACATACTGTATTTGGAACAGTCACAGGCAGCCGTTTTCACATGCTCCTCATCCAACAAAATGTATTTTAAAATATATTGGAAATCTGATACAATGACATTTTCTTACAAATAAAAAAGATACTTAATACTTCAGAATTGTAGATGGTGTAAAGCATTTCCTGTGCTAGAAGAAATAGGACACACTCTACTGAAGCTTTAACCACAGCCACACAATAGAACTATGAGCAATAATGGTAAACATAACTGACACAATCAAACATGGTAGACTAGCAAAGAGGACTGAATACTGAAACACAGAAAAATATGGCAGCAAATCATTCCATAAAGCCCTTTTGATTGAGTATGTCATTTAAAAACATGGTCGGAGAGCTTGTGTACAATGAATGCATTTGTGTGTAGCACTCACATCACTCTGATATATCAGGGATGTTGCATTAATGCCCAGTTTGAGTGTTATTGTTACAATCCACATTAGAATGCCTTTACTGTCATTGTACAAAAAGCCGCTCCACAGTGGTTCTCAGTTAAATCACTCAAACAAGACATAATACATTAGTAGGACAGATAATTAATATTATAACAACATAGCAATTTTACAGTTCACTCATGCATTTCAACTTTGTGTAGCAGCTGTGTTTTTTAGTCTCATTTACACGGCCTCACAGCCAGTGGTGGAAGAAGTGGTCAGTATAACTTAAGTAATTACTTAAGTAAAAGTACAGAGACCAGAGCAAAACAAAACAAAACAAAACAAAAAAAACTCAAGTAAAAGTATCACCTGAACAAATCTACTTAAGTAAAGGTTTTAAAGTACCATTTTAAAAATGTACTTAAAGAGTAAAAAGTAAAAATATTTTCAAATGTAGAAGATTTGTGTTGTATTTTGTTCACCAGAAACAACTGAATCGACATTTTTTCCCCCTATCTCTTTTTCTTTGTGTATTTTTCTTTGCTCAAACTACAAATGTGTTAAAAAAATAACCCCTCAGACCTTTTCAGCCGGTCTCAAACTATGATTTAAAAAAATATTTTTACTTTTCAGTCCTGTTCAAAAGTGTAGTGGGGTAGAAAGTACAGAAACCTTCTTTCAAATGTAGTGAAGTAAAAGTAAGAACTCTCCATTTTACTTTGTTACGCTCCACCACTACTCACAGCTCAGGATTGCATTATTTTGTAAATTCTCACATACAACCCCAGTACCTTCCTTTTTACATACATTCATATAGTTCAATTGCATGTTCTGCTCCTTGCACATAACGTGTCTTTGAAGCATTCCACCACTGCTGAAACTTTGTCCACTTATTTTAATATAGCTAAAAATGCATTTCTAGGGGACATCCAGTCTCCTAATAACACGACTGGGACATTTTCGGACACCGCGCTGTCTCTCTGGAGTATAATTGAATCACATCTCATGCATTGTTTATTTTTGCAACTTTGCATATTGCATATTTACAGGTACGTGCACCGAGGAGTGAAGGGAGGGGGACTAGCGACTTCTCAACCTCCTTCCACCACTAGCGCCTTATTTATTTGTCTGTATTAGTTAGCTCCTTTTCAGCACTTAAAATTAATGTCATCCTGCAGAAAATAGCGTCTGAAAGCTAAAATTCAGCACTTTCCTAGCGGCGTGGTTATTTATCAAGCTAACAAGGAGGAGAAGCATCCGGAGCACAGGAAATATGTCCCATTAAAAAGCCCCGGCGCTTGGGTTGGAGTAGCCGCGCGGCCAAAGTGAGCGTGTCAGGAAGCAGGGGAATGGACTGCCTCTGCGCTAATATGGATGTAGAGGTGGCCACGGACACATTTGTACACGGGACAGTCCAGGAGAGGGATGGGAGTAACCACAGGGAGAAACAAAGGCGGCTGGAGGAGGTGAAGAGGTGTCTGTGGACGTGCCCGTGGTTAAAAGAGAAGAAGGGGAAGAAATTATGTTTGGAATAATTTGGAATATTCATAGAAAACGTGTTTAGATTTGTAATTTGATATGTGTGACAACATTTAAAACAGTGAGGTGTTCCTGGATATGAAGCTACAGCTCAAGATCTGGACAATGGTCTTAGTCCAATGACGGTGGCATAGAAGAAGAAGAATGGGTCAAATGCAGAAGACAAATTTCTCAATAGAGTGAAAGTTTTAATAGTGTAGTTAACGTTAACAATGGCATGTAAGGAAGTAGCCTATTACTTGATTTTGTCAGAATACCAAAATAAAAAACTTATGTGTAAAAACAAAACTAACCCAGGAATAACCCGGAACTAAACCAGAACTAAACCCAGACCAGAAGACCCACTGAAACACAGCGAAAAAAAGACAAAACCAGGTCACTATATGACTTCAAAATTAGGACAACTAGGGGTGTGATAAGACACAAATTCCTCAAGACATGATTAAAAGATTTTGAAATAAATTGTCAGAAATAAATCTAATCAAAGCTTTTTACTGAAGTTAACCCAAAACTTCCTAACCCCATCCTTAAAAAGAACCACACCAAGACTAAACCAGGTCTGAACCAGGACTAGCCCTAAATGTGAAGCAACCCACACAATACATATGAAAAGTTCTCTTGATCTCAGTGTCTGCAAGACTTGTAACTTTGAATAAATCATGCGACACTGTTCACACGTACATTCCCGCGGTTGTTAGCAGAGCTCCATGTTAACATCTCTATAGCTAACAACCCTCACAGACTGAAGTGACGTGCACTGGAGGGCCCGTGAGTTCAGAGCATGTTTGTGTGCGCGACAAAAGGAGCTAATGCGCTAACGGCTAAAAGGAAGGGCCCCGAGCTAACCCTGCATCTGAATACATTAAACCCCGTTGCACGGAATAAAACAACACAAATTATGCTTAAACAACCGAAATGAGCAGATAAATTGTGTATTAGCATAAGTTAAAAAGAACAGGGTTTGTGTTCAGGGGTAAGGCCTCAAGGTGCAAGGGTGAACGCGTCTGGGGTTTTTAAAACAAACTTTCAATTGCATTTTTTAGCTGGTAACTTAAAACTGGAGTATGAACAAATTTCTTTTAAATAATTCTTTCATATTTTGGACATCCTGATTTCCTGTTTGTTTTATTTTTACAATTTTATTCAACTTGCTATGAGTAAATAATGAAATAATCAAATAATCAGTAGTAGTAGTTAATAGTAATAGTAGTATTAGTAGTTGTGCTAGTAGCATTGCCCTACCATTGCACATAATAAAGCAAATCTATATTAAGATGAAAAGTTCCACAAAATTAGCCATACATTTTTCTTTTGTTGACGACACCAGTGGTTTCACAATGGAATAATTTTAGCCTAATATAACGAGCAGTCTGTCTGTCATTTAGTGTGTGGGGATGGAGTGACGCTGCCTGAGTAACGAGTGGCACTGGGCAGCAGCAGACAGCACACTCAAGCAGACACTGGCTATGTGCAGTTATATATAGTCAGGCCAGTGAAGGGTGTCAGGCTGGAGATAGACTGTTTCCAGGACGTAGACCGTACCAAAGCTCCACGCATGTCACTGTGCAGGTCTGACAAAGTGAAATCATCCAGGCTTTGTCTCTATAAGATGCCTTCACATTCAGTTGTATTGATACGGTGTCTAGGGAACGTTATTTATAGCTATGTTATTTTGCATGCATATGTTGAAATTATGGTGATATAGGATTTTTTTGGATGATTTACAGGCACAACAAGCATAGAAATCTTACACACAGCTATGAGAGACTAAACACTACAAAACACATCACAGTAAGTCTGGTGTTTGAATCTCAAACTACACTGTGTGTTGTAATCCACAATACACCAACATTCTGTTTTGGGTCCAAAAAAGTTAATAGCCAAATACTGAGACAAATTCAATGAAATATATTTTCTGTAATGTTACGTGTGCCAAATATAAAATGATGTGAGTGAACCTAAAGCAGAGTGTGTCCAGGTCATGACATCAGGACATTTCCCATCATCACTAATATAACCCTGCTGTCTCATGTTCAGTACAAGACTTCACATAATATATATTCTATATGATCATGTGGATTCTACATAAATATGATATCTGACATATCAGTCTCTGCCCCAAGAACAGCTGACAACACAGTCTGGTCTGTTTGCACCTTTTTCCCCAACATTACAGGACATTTGTATTGTGTTAAGTGTTCACCCACTATCTGAAGGGCAGTTGGTTCAAACCTTGTCTATGAGCCTGCAGTTGTTATGTCCATGGGCAAGACGCTTGATTTTAATGGGACATGTAACATTTGTGAACAATACATAAGGAACACCAATAAAAATATGTGGTAAAATAACAAATAATGTGTAATTGTGATGAGTGCACACCTATGTTAGCGGCCCTTCCTCTTCACTTGATCTTATACAGACAGACCTCCTGCTGTGAGCCCTCTGCTCTGCACTCTCCTGTTTAGACTGTGCCTATAGTTTATATAAGCAAATAATATTTACATTTAGATCAGGGTCAAATCTGCATTCCTTCAGCCTAGCTTTCTCCACCTTGCCCCGCACCTTCCCCCTGCACCGTCCTGCCTGTGACCTCTGAGGTGGGGATGGGAGAAAGTGCTGAAGGCTGCAGGTGTCCTGGAGCTGCTCTGAGCAGGTGTCCTGCCTCAGCCTGCATCCTCCACTTTAACCCCTGCACTGCCAGGACCAGGACCAGTGCACCGCTCCATCTCTTTCCAATGGGGAGAAACTATTCAAACTTTTACTTCAGATTCATTTTCTCTGCCTAAAAGCCATGTCAGAAGTAAAGGGTCTGTATGAACTTCTCTTGGCATGCAGTGTCCACAACAAGGAAGATAAGTGTGATTCCAGATTGTGACTGTTGATATTGTGATGCAAAGATAATTTTTGATATATTGTTCAGGCCCACTTGCGCCGTATAATTAGTCAACGTTAGGGAGAGTGGACAGTGATGGAGTGCGTGTATTAAAAGGCAAAACAAGCATGTGCTCAGTGCTGAGGCATGAGGACAGCAGCATTCTGCCGGCTGCACTGTAAAATTAGCTGATGCTGAGGCAGGACTTTGGAGTGTCCAGGCCCGCGGTGAGAAGGGAGAGAGGAGAGCCGAGGTGTCCACAGCACGTCCGGACATGTGCGGGCCAGAGGGGGGTGAGGAGGAGGCGGGACAGAGGGGCGAGGCAGGAGGGCGAGGGGTAGAGGGGGAGGGGTTGTATTACACTGGCGATGGCTGGCCTGGCTCACAGGCTGATACCTCAGCACCACCAGCATTGACCAGGCCTTTAAATAAAGGCTTCGATCTCCTGCACAGAAGGTCACAGGCTGCCTCTGGTTACCCTGTGTCTGTGTCTGCTTCTGGAGCCTCATGCAGACTGCACTTCCTGCCACGCACACTTCCTCTGGCTCCCTACAGCGCGCATACACTCTTTTACTGAGAAGACATCTGTAAAAACTATTTCAGTGTACTTATGCTGCAAACACACATGTGACGGAAGTCAAGATTATTTCGTAATCAGTAACTATTTATTCAGGTCAAAATATAGTTTGCAATTGTGACATTTTATTTTTTTCCTACAATAACACTGAAATCTGACCTTGTGTCATCCCCACTACTTTACACTACATTTATGAAACTGACTTGGGACATTTAAGACTTGCAGAGTGAGCATCAAGACAATCAACACTAACCAGAGTACAAATATTTGTAATATTTCACTAATCTGGGCATCAAAATGGACCCTGACCTTAACTTGACCATCCTGTTTACTACAACTACTGCAACGTGCTCTACGTCGACATGAATCTTTCTTGCATCTAGTTTGAAATGCTCCGGCTCGTGTTTTAACAGGCGCCTGTTTTTAGTCACTTCTAAAAACACACCTTTTCTCGATGACTTTTAACACTGTAAGATTAAACATTTTTGAGTTTCATGTTGCTGTAGGGTACACTGTGCTTTGTTAACTTCACATTTCTATATACGTAATTTCAATTTCTACACCGCAGTAAGCAAGTAGATTTTTTGTATTGTTAACAGCACTAGTATTGGACTTGAATTTAGACTTAGTTGGATGAGACAAAAAACAGTTTTCAGCAGTTAAGTCAGACCTGTTTGCTCTTTTTCTTTTGATTCAGACTGAGCCCATACATCATATTTAGTGGAAAAATGTTGGCACATACAGTATCTACTATGTAACTTAAACATTTCTGCTTCTTTTTGGACAGCTATAGCAGTTTGAAAAAGACATTTCGATTTTTCACTTTTGACACCAGCGCATGAGAACCATCAAAGTGTCAGCCCTCGTCACATCAGGCAGCCCTAATGCGAGCGTACAGTGTGGCGAGGCAGCAGGGCGATGTGCAGAGAGGAGCGCAGAGTGGCCGAAGAGGTCACGGGGTCGAGACAGGGGTCAAGGGTCAAAGTCAGGAGCATGTCACTGCTGTCTGTCAAAAGCTGTCACAATCCCCAAACACAAGAGCCTCCATCACAAAGCAGCAGAGAAGGGACAAGTATTCAAAGTACTTCAAAGTATATTTCATGCACTGTACGCATCACTATACTACTCTTATTTCTGCAGGTTTGTTTTGTATACATCCAGACAATACACAAAAAATGTGTACTGTATTTTTAAAGGTGCACAGTGTAACTTTTTTTGTGGTAGGTTTCTAGTAGGTCAGGGGTCATGCAATAGTCTGGTCTCAATTTGTTATTACTTTACCTCTAGAATGTTCCACAGTATGACATTAAATTTATCTATCTCCATGGAGACAAGTAAGAGGAGCCACCAAGCTAAGTTACAGGTAAGGTCTGTGATGAGGTGAGTCCAGTCACAGTAAGAATGCATGTTTTTCAAGGTTCCTTTTAGCAAAGAAAATACAGAATAAATGCAAGAGATTAACATGAATGCCACTAGTGCAAATCAAAGCAATAACATCACCATGGAGACAAGCAAATACTGGGCTATCAGAAAAGTTACATTGTGCACCTTTAAAAAAGGTTAAAAGTTACCTCAGAGTGTGGGATGTTCAGTCTTGGCTCTCTATCACAGATGGAGGAATTTTCTCGACGTCCTGAAAAAGAGAAAAACATTTTATTTGCAAAATCAAATGAACTAAGGTAGTTTGTCAGCACTTATGGAAGAGTAGAAACAAAGTCTGCAACAATTTTGGATCTCATGAAATAAATCTTTGCAAAAAAACAAACTCACGAAAGTATAGTTTTATTCAAAAAGTCTAAATTTGCTATTATATTTGCAATCAATTGCAAAACTATCACAAATTCATAATGTTTTATTGCAATTTAATGTAATTAATTAATTGTATAGATTGTGCTTTGAACATTGCTGAATTGTTACATCCTTAATATTTTGTAGAATTACTACAAAATGTGGTAACACTTTATAATACATTTAATAATAATAAATCATTATTAATAAAACAAAAACAAATACTTAATCTATAATGAATTATGAAGTGGCACCTAAAATGTAGGTAAAAACTTTATATCATTTAATTTTAGGTGTGTTATTCAAAGTTCCATGCATTTTCAAACAGGCTGTAGTTTTGCACATACAGTATTTCACTGCCACACACATGAATAAGGCATATAGTTAAATCTGTCTCTTCCAGGAAACTTCGACAGAAATCAGGTGAAGTGTGAGTGTTTTGGCCCCAATCCACAGCCAGGCTACAAAGAGGCTTTAGTGAGCACTGAGCTGTAATCGGCTTCACACAGGGGCCAACCCAGGGACCCTAACCCACGCTCTCCTCCTCCCTCTCTGTCTGTCTCTATCCTCCTCTCCCTCTTTCTATTTCACTCTTTCTCTCCTCCCTCTCTCCGCCTCCTCCCTCTGTCTCGCTCTCCCCGTCTCTCTCTATGGCTCTTAACCCTCTCTCCTCCACCTCCACCACCACCACCCCGTCTCTCTCCCTTCTCCCCCCTCTCTTTTTCCCCCCATCCTTCTTAGTTCCTGTCTATATGTCATGTCTCTCTCTGTCTCTCCTCCTCTTCCCTCTCTCTGTCTCTTTACCTCTCTTTCTCTCTCTCCTCTCTGTCTCTTGTCTCTCCTCCTCCTCTCTCCAGCTGCGCCTTAGTATGTGCACAATCATGTTTACTCTTACTAACACATGGGGAGAGAGAGGGTGAAGGAGGTCAGCCAGTCCACGTGCACTGGCCCTACATGCAGCGGTGAGGAGGGTGGATGGCCGGATGCCTCCCCCAGGGTCCAGGGGCCAGAGAGGGGCAGTAAAGTCTGGGGCAGCTGGGCACACCGTGGGGGTGGGGGGGTCACCTTGCCTGGCTCTGGATCAATGTACGTTTGAGCGGCTGAGTGACAAACAGCACCTAAATGCAACATGAAACACGGGACAGAGGGGAGAACGCAAAGTGCTACCTGGTTACTTCAGTGTATAGTACACAACATACATACAACATGCCTGCAAGCCACTTTTCAAATTCAAATTATTTTTGTATACCAAGTATTCATAGTATTCATTATTAAAATACAAATTAATACTCATGATCATGTTAATTTAGTCCAAGTGTAATCTTGTTTTGGTCCTGATCATTTTAAATTTTTTTTCTTTTCAAATGTATTTTGAAATTATGTATAAAATAATAAGCATCTAGCCTAAACACATCCAGATGCTAGTTTGCACAGACCGGCATTGCAATTATAGGAGTCTTAATATTTAACAAAAAAGTTTGTATACTCTTCCTTTAAGAACTAACACTGCACTGGTCAGAACATGGGCTAAAATAATTTTTAAAAATACAATTCCATGTTCTGTATACATGGATTTATGACAATGCAGAGGATACTTGCAAAAAAAACCACTTTCTGCACTTACTGGTCAAAATGAATTCTCCATTTGAATCAATCATTCCACTAGGTCTTAAAGGACTGTAACTAACCCTGTAGTTTTCAATCAAACATTACAAACATGATCTGAAATGCTAGCTGTTCATCAGAAATCAGTCTTCTCTCAATGCACCGTGAACTCAATCTTAATTCCCCGAAATCCCAAATCTCTCCCACAATGTTCAAAATCAAAATCACAATTTGACATTCCTCCATACCCTTCCGGCCCTATACGACATCAAAACCAATTACTCTTTATCCAGCACTGGCCATGCAAATTCAATCCCCGACAACACAAGACGCTTACATGTCCCAATATACACATAAATACAGTCTCCGTCAGTCAGTACACAATTACATTATCTCCCCTCCATGCTTCTATGCTGTTCAAATTCACCATGCAAAACCAATGAGACACAGACCCTCAGTCAAGAAGAGAAGAGAGAAGAGAAAGGGAGATCTCATTCTATAGTTACGAATGCACAATCCCTATACGCAACTGGCCCGCACAAGTTAAATTATTATCTTTCCGAGTAAATTACATATAAGTTAGGACAATGCAAGACAATAGGGTGGAGAGGGCAAGGGGGGGAGGGCATTGCGTTGTAAGGGTGGGGAATGATGGACGCGTTTCGAAGGAACATCAACGTGCCTGATTTAAATCGCTTTAAATGTAAATGTTTATGGTTGCTGCGGTGATGCAAATGCGGATGGAGTGGGAGAGGGGGAAATAGCGGGCGTGTTGCAGTTTGAATGTGGTTTTAAGCCTTCTGGGGATGTGTCATTTGGGACAAGTGGAGCAGGCATGCAGGGAGATATGTGATTGGATAAAATTAAAAGATTGAATCTAAATAACAGGGTAAATTATTGACTTTTTAATAATGTGAAAGAAGAGGGGAATAAGTTTTGTGTAAGTGGTGCACATTATTGAAAACGGTTTACATACGTTACACCCACCTACACCCACTAAATGGAAAATGCATTGCTCTATAACTAAACTAGAAATAGGGTTTAAACATTTTGTAAGCATTTCAGATATTGCAAACGTGGTTAGAATTTTCTTTTAAAATCAAATTCCAAGTCCAGTGACATTAAAGTTTGAGAGAAGACTGAAAAATGAGCCGCTAAACCGGTACAAGAATCCTATGCATTTCAGAACATGTTTATAGAGGTCTAAACTATTGGGTTAGCAGGTTTTAGAAAACGAGTGGAGACAAGATAGCCATTCATTTGCAGATTTTAACATTTGAAATTTTGATAAAATTTTGAATCCTACCCACTCAAACTCTTTCCAAAACACTATGGACACACACTCATTTACACTTCTGTCAAACAGGAACGAACAATGACATATTGTTCATGTTATATCATTGTTTGTGTTTGGGGTGATATGAAATATGAATATTGTGATACAACAAAGTGTTTTTCAGATATATTCAGTTGTTATTGGCAGTCTTCTTATTTATATTGTGATGAAAGCTTTAGATCGTATCTCACTACCCTCATGTCAAACTTCCAAACTTCAACTTCTCTACAATCTATTTTTACCACTCTGAATTAATCACAATTGAATCAAATCTCAAAGGTTGACAATTTTGTAGAACCACAATGTCCTCCACAAACAACAAAATATCCTGTGTTATTCTGCATAAAACGACTAACCCTGTAGTTTAGGTCTGTATGCATGTGATTCTTATATTCATTTAACAATTTATATTTCAGTCTTTTTGTCAGTCCTTCAGGTTTAAAACGTACACTTTGAACACAGTCCTATTATTTAAACCCAAATCGCAAGTCTAAAACTTGTCAGAAAAATTGCAATTAGTTATTTTTCTCAAATCAGCACCTTCTACTTCTCATGCTTTCCTATAGATCCTATGCATTATCTCGTCCATACTCTCCTCATCTCCCACAAGGTCACATAGAAGACAATGCCTGCTACTTATCGAGCCCTGGACCCATACACGCATGCTTTTGTCCTGTTCATTCAGACAGCATTAAAAGACCGAGCGCCGCTGTGTTGATTCATCTGCCAATGCTGATACATTTCAAAGTGATTTCCCATAGTTGACCTGAAAGGCAAGAGTCCAATATTGTGACAGCGGACAACTGTATTATCTTTAATAACCTAATCACGGGACCAATGGACACTGATCACTTCCAGCCAGTCAATGTGTATATAGGATTACACTGATATAATTAATAATAACATGGGGAGTGCATTAAGGCTTATATTACGAAGACTTAAGTATGTTATGAAATGTGATTTTTTTTCAAGCAAATGTTATTACATTTTATTAAGACATGATTTATAACTTGGAGATTAAGGGTTGTAATTTAGAGTGAAGCGTATTTGAAATGTGATTTTTGCATTGCATTAAGGCTTGCAGTTATTGACAGATACATTTAAACACGTTTTTTTTACCTAGTTAAAAGAGAAACTGTCATTACAAAGGAGTGCTTTATAACTTGGAGATTAAGGTTTGCAACCAAGAGTAAAGTGTATTGGAAATGTGATTTTTGCATTGTTAAAAATGCAAAAATCACTAACAATCAATAACATGTAGGCTAGTGTGTCTATGTTGTTGTTTTTTTTTTTAGCTCCTTAAAATGCCAATACATTGGAATGATTCATAACACTGAGATAAGGTTTATATTTTGACTTGTGATGTGATGTGATTTTTGCATTGTTATAAGGACAAATAAACAACTGTGACATACACTGCTGTGATTAAGATTGAACATTCAATATGCATTAAATACACCAAGACTTCATTAAGTTTCAAATTGTGCTTTTTGCCTAAAAGAGCAAATGAATAATAAATACATGGGAATGGTTGATGATACGGAGATGTGTTCTGCAATATATTAAGACAGGAGTGTGTGTTTTAAATATGATTTTCGCCTACTCAAAACTGCATTCTCTCCTTTCGTTCCCTTATCTAAAAGTATCTTGAAACTTAGGCCCCTGCAACCCACCTGTGTGCCAAAGCGAATAAGAAGAATGGCATCTCCAGTCCTATAGGTTAGAACACAAATGTAATTAAATAGCGCGCTATATTGACCTAATCAGATAGCGGGGGCCATAAATTAGTGGACACATGCTCACTAAAAGGCCCTCTCCGCTCCGAGCTAGGACGCATCGCTGATCGTTTATCATCCGAAAGCAGCAGCGGGGATAGACGGACGCACGCCAGTTATCTCTCCCTCTCTCCCGTTTTTCACTCTCTTTCTTTCCCTCTCTCCCACCCTTGTCTCTTCCCATCGCCGTCTTCGTTTCTATCTTTGTCTCCGTGTCCAGATCGAGTGTCTTTGGACAGGGACAGGTGACTGCATTACGCACGAGGTGGAGGTTAAAACGCAAGTGGGAGCGCGTGTTCTCAGTTCAGAAACTTACCATTCAAGCAGAGATTTTGATTCTGAAAGATGCAGGAAAAAAGTGGGAAAAAATCAACTTTGCTTCTCGCTTTAACTCGGTGACGTAAACCCAGGGCAAAGCGGTTCAAAAATTGTCATAACTAGCAAAAGGCCGAATTAATATTTACGCGTTTATTGCGTACAGATAGCTTACATACGTATTAATAGCGTTTCTCTATCGTTTTAAAAGATTTGTCCAAGTTTGTAAAACCACCTGTGTGATAGTTTCAACGGTTCCATGTTATCCCAGAATTCTTAAAAAATAAACAAAATAAAACGGAAATGAATAACGGAGATTTTTTATTTTATGTGAGTGTATTTGTAAAAAACGGATAAATAAATAATAATGGTGAAAATATATTTCCACCGATATTGAATTAGGTACATTTGTCAGTGTCAGATTATATTTTTAATAGACTTTTGCTAAATTCCACTTTCTCCTGACAGTGTTCAACAAGTGGCCTGCACTGACAGCGAAGGGGAAAAACGTGTTTGCTCTAAAATCAATCATCTACCGTGAGCCTTGGACACCTGCTGCACTTGTCTGTCAAGTATCAGTGTCAAAAATCACATGTTTAAGGCTAAATACAGAAACACATTCTGTGCGTAATTGTGCGTCACGACAAATGTTGACAAATTTATTTTGTTTTATTCCGGGGAAAAAAATCAATCAATCAATCAATGACAATGAAGCGTAAAATATGTTACATTGCAAAAATATAAATATGTTAATTTTAGTCAAAAACGATTCGTGGTTTTAACTAATGTTTATGTTTAAATCGATTTGATCGTTCGCCTGGAGTGTTGCGCGTGATTCAAAGACTTAACTTATGATTTCAGTTTTTCTATATAGCTTTCTGTTTAAAATATGTTATCGTTTACATTGTGTGGTTTATTAGACACATATAAAGGCATGCAAAAGGAAAAAGAACCAAAAGGAAAAAAAAGAACCAAATGAAACAGTTGAATAGACGTTTCTATTCAGACACGTTTATTCTTGAATGGCATAATCATTCAGTTGTCCATGATGCGTTTGGCTCTGTATGATACCATGACAGAGGATGGCTGCAGGTGCACGGGTTAATTATTCTCACACAGCAGAGTGCAGTCACACATTCCCAAACAGTGAGAGTGCATTGGCAGCGTAAGTACATTTCATACAACAGTCTTTACATGACAAACAGTCTCTTCTGAAAGACATGCTGATGATAAGGTCAGATTAGAATTTGCACTTGTTGAATATTGTTCCTTTGAATCTGCGCGTCAATTGGAGAGTTTCAGGTACTGTTCTTTTTGTGTGTCTCAGTTCATTTAAAGTGGATAAAATGTCAGAGTCCATGAGAGCATGACATGAAGACAAAGCTTTACAAGGTTCATAAATAAAAGCATAAGTGTGATGTAGCTGAGCCATGCCCGTGGGGTGACAGTCGTTACGCACAGGGGACACAGGATGGAGCGCACTGGCCGCACATGACCCGCATGGCTCCAGTCCACAGCAGCTCCACGCTCTGTCCCACAGCCAAATGGCGCTCATGGGACATACACGATGAATGACATGGGATGAGATTCATCTTTCAGTTCCAAAACACTTAACACAAACATAATCCAAGACATGTTAAATAAAAGCTTCTCGGGAGGAGGTTTAATTTACAATAAGCTTTAGGTTAAGCGTCATTACGCACGGACACAGAACCAGGATAAAACACTGACGTGTCACATTTAAAAGAAGTGTCTCTAATGTAAGTGTCAGGTGCACAAAAACAAAAAATAAGTTTTAAATAATTTGGTAGCTTTTCTGTAACTTGTGAAACTCCAGGATCCACTTCCTAATACTGCGTTTGAACGCGTCTTATAACAGCCCTGAGTCAGACACCAAACACTGGAATAAGTAAAAAAAGAGACGTTTTTGTTCCCCTTTTAGCCAAATACGAAGTAAAGTGTATGCAGCTGCGCGTGTGCCTGCTGGGGCTCGCGCTGTAAACTTTGGGCGCGCGTGGGACTCACATGAAAAACTCCGGGGAGGACGGGTTGTTGTCGCTGGCCGAGCCGTTCTCTCGGAAGCCGGTGCTGATGAGCTTCTCGTACTTCTCCTTGTAGACGTCCCGCTCCCTGGCCAGCCGCGAGATCTCGGCTTTGAGGTGGTCCACCTGCTGCTGCAGCTGCGTCTTCTCGCCCTCCAGCACGTGCCGCTGCTGTACGCGCTTGAAGCGGCAGGACTGCGCGTAGCCCCTGTTCTTTAGCGTCCTCCTCTTCTGTTTGAGCCGGATCACCTCCTCTTTGCTGACCCCGCGGAGCTGCCGGTTCAACTCCCGGACGGACATGGTGACGAGCTGCTCGTCCGAGAAACGGTCGTCCAGGCGCAGGTGCGAGTGGTTCCCCGCTGCTCCGCCGGGCTGTGTGCCGGACACGGGATGGTGCGCGCTCGGGTGGTGGTGGTGATGGTGGTGGTGATGGTGAGGAGTCCCATTTTGAGCCGCTGCGGCTGCTATAACAGCTGACACCACAGCGGCCGCTGAGCCCATCTCTTCCCCGGCCATGGCGCCCCCCGGGCCGGCCGAAGCTCCAAACTGCTGCCCCCTGGCGTAGCCATCGAAAGACTGGAGCTGGTGACTGCTGCTGATCAGCGCCTCTACGGCGTCCTCCGGGCTAAAACCCAGAGCCTCGGGGTTCAGCTGCTGTTGGTAGCCGCTCATCCAGTAGAAGTCCTCCAGGTGCGCCTTCTGCTCGCTCCCTGATCCCGGACTGGGCGCCGAGAAACTTGGAGAGGGGGGAACCGAGCTGCAAGGCGTGCTCATCGGGGTGGAAGACAGGGATCCCCCGGCGACCAGGCGGCTGCACTGGCTGATGCTGCGATCGGGCTCCACCGGCTCCTTTTTCACTTCAAACTTCATCAGATCGAAGTCATTAACATATTCCATGGCCAGGGGACTGGTGGGCAGGTCGGAGTTGCTCATTGCCAGCTCTGATGCCATCCTCTTGCTGTTGACAGTCCTCCAAAGGGGGTGAGGAGCACCTGTCAAAGTAGGCTGCTGAGACACGCACTGAGCCAGCTTGATTTCTTTATTTATTTTCTTCAAAACCGAAGGAAAAGTGTGTTTTCTCACACTAATTGCGCAGCGCAGGTTGCTTTTGCGAGTCGATAAGTTTTTTTTCTTCAGTCTGTGTTGCACAGACGCATTGGAGCGCCGCTCTTTCCTCCCTCTCTCCCCGCGTGCAGGTGTCTGAGCGCAGCGCTCTCTGTTTCGACCATTTAACACTTCATGGCTCCTTTTAGGATTAGTGCGCCAAATTGAGGAGGTTCACGGACGTGTCCAGGGCAAACAGTTGCCTTGTGGAGAATGGAAAAAAAAAAACTCCACCCAAGGATTGATAGATTTTTTTCTAAGAGATCAGTCAGCCGACGAGTTAAAAAGCATTGCTTAGTTTTATAGAGAGGCTGACGTCACAACTGAAATATGAAATTGAGCGGAGCGCAGCCAATGAGCGCGGCTGTCCCGGGACCTAATTAGCATATCGGGATGGAAAGCAAAGTTTGTCAAGTGTCCAAAGAAATCAGCCGCTGTTTCTCTTCTCATTTAGTATGCACACGTTTCCGCGCGCACAAAGGAGAGCCATCACTTCTGTGCGCACGGAGCAGAGCAGAGCGCACATGTCCTGGGTAAAGCACACGTTACTGTCCACAGCAGCATGTCCGCACATATATCAGATCAATTATTTTGCATAAACATTCATCAAAACAAATCAATCATTTCCACTGTACCGCTGCTGCTAATGTTAATAAAGCCTTTGATCCGTTTGGACTTTTGAGCGTTGCCTATCTGTTGTGCGTCACTACGCTAACATTACCGAATGGGTTCAGCCAATTTACCTAATTATTACCCATTTCTTAATTAACCTATGACGAACGCATTTCTTGTTATTTCAACAAAACTGTCCACGATACAACTTGAAAACGCCACAACCCACGGACATGTTTCGTAAATGTCCGTGATTATAAATGTGATAAATGGTTTCTTTTGTCCTCACAGAAAGAATAAACAAAGCGCACTGGCAGCAGTGGTCGGAGGAGCGCTGGAGAGGACGAGGAGAAGACGGGACAAGAGGAGAGCCACGCGTCCTGCTCCGTGCTCTGTTTGGAAATGTCGCCACCTTTCGGCAAAAAGCGTAACATCCAGTCTGCTTCTATAGTTTGCTCATTTATGAAACCACGAGGACTTACAAGTACTTAGCTTGAACAGGCCTGTTTTAGAATACAAAAGAAAAGGAAATAAAGGGAGGAAAGGGACTGTAAATACTGTAAATGCAGTTGCAGTTTTTCAAATAACCTAGCTGGTTCTCAAACTTTTCACACAAGCAGTACTAAGAAAATATTTGGAAAGTTTCATTCTAAAGATCTAAACCAGGACTACATCAAGACTCTGTTAGGACTAAACATTAAAGATTAAACCTTTTTAGCCTTACTTGGGTAATTTTGGACTAATATGTTGGAGTGACATTACAATCATTTGGCTACAATATCCACCTCTGATACTGAACATTTCCTCATATAGCACATTATAGTGGTTTGGTTCTAACAAAAGAGCACAGTAAACCTAGTGCACCATTGCTATAGTTTTGTATGCAGTCTTCAGTAAATATGTATATAGAATGTATTGGGTTATATCTGTCAATCCTGTTATTTTTTTATACACGGGCATGGTTAGAACCAAAAATTTTACTCATCTTTTGTAACAATATAAAGCTGGTCAATGGGGAAAATGTGTATGTGTTAAAAATAACAATGATAGTAGCAAGGTTTTATTAGAAAAAAGTGCAAACAATGAAAAATGCCATTAAATAACATCTTTCTACAATTTTATCCTTGTAGAGCTTTTAAAAACTCAGTGAAATTAGTTGTTGTTAGTAATATTGCTTGAATAGAAGAAAAAGTATGTTGCAATAATGCCAAATACGAATAAATATAAATAAATTCTGAATTGATAGACAGTTAGATAGATACGTTTTTGATCCCAAAGGAAATTCAAAGTTTGGCAGCAGCAACATAAAAAAAATATTTAAAGTTAAAGTTAACAGTTCATCCTCTTGCACTCATCAGCTATAGGGACGCATTGCACAGACACGTGGGACGGAGGACTTCCAGAGCCTGTCCGTTTCTGATTCTTTTGACTCAATCAGCAGAAATGAACAACAGTGACACAATGACGATAGCAAACCTGCTACACAGTCTTCTGCACAATAGTGTCCAAAACTTTATCAAAAATCTTGTTATCTCCTACATTTCCATCTCTAATGTGTCCTACCAAATAAACCTGGAAAATGAAAAGTGGTGGGAAGAGTACTGAAAATTTGTACTCACATAAAAGTACAGTTACATGGCTTATAATGTACTCAATTTGCCAAGTACTGCTAAAGTAAGTAAGTGAAAAGTATGCATGAAAAATACTACTCAAAGTACTAGTTACTTTTCAGCACATCATTTTAGATCACGCTTTTATTCTTAACATTATCAGCCTAAAAGTGTAAAACTGAATCTCATAGTTTTAAGTTGCATGTTCAATGAGCGCAGGTGATGCAGTGCTGTTTGTCGGTATAGAAAGGAGCAGAGACAGTCGTGGATTAGGACAGTACTCAGTAACTTCTATAATTTAAGAAGAAAAATAACAATTATACTCGAATATAGTAGCACGAGTATTTGTTACTTTCCACCCCTGAAAATGACTTAGCTTTAACAAAACGTCACTTTGGTTTCCCATTTAGTGTCTATTTAAAAATCCTCTATTTGCCTGGTGCACATTTTGCTGACTAAACACTTTTCAAATTTTGATCGTCTTATTCCCATCCCACATTTCTCTCTCCGTCTCAGCAGTGCCACATATAAGAACAAACATTGAAACGCACAGAGCTGTATCCTCACAGGACAGAAGTGTAAATATATGTGTCTCCGTGGAGCGTGTCACCAGGGGGACACTACAAAGCCTACAGCCCAGAGACAGTCTCCCTCTTCCCCCTTCTCACTGTGGCGAACTCCCCTGGTCCTCTCCACGGTTCTGTCTGAAGACCAAACCCGATCATATTAACATGCTGCTGTTTTATTTGTTAGAACGCACTACAGAGAACATAAATAAAGATAAACAAATAATGAACAAGTCTATATTGTCTGAAGAGGCTGTGTTGAGGATGGAAAGGATTAAAGACGCACTATGTAACTTTTCTGATTGTTGCTATGGAGATGGTTTTGTGTTATCTAATTTTGCACAATATGACATTCAATTAATCAGTCTGAAGAAAAAGCAAAAGACTGCAATCTCTAAATATTTACAAAATGCCTCATACATACAAGGTGTTATTACAGTGATTTGTCTTGCTGTTACCATGATTATAAAGAGGACAATATGGTGGAAGTGTCTTGCCAAAAGGCACAACAACATCCAGTGTTTCCTTTTAAAGTATCTCACACAATTGGAACATAACTAACAACATACCGGGAAATGCATACATACAGTTATACTATACTGTATATACGCTATTAGTGAGAAAAAGAGAAACGCTTGTGGTGAGTGCATGTGTGATTTATCCTTCTCTAATTAATCATAAATAAAATAAATAAAAAGTTCTGAGAATATCATATGAGGCGCTTTCTGGATCACAGCTAAGTGAAACGACAATCAGTAGGTCTTCAGAAATCCTAATTGGACAGGTAAACTTATTAGGTGAAAGAAGAAAAAGTTCCTCGGATCTCCTCTTTCACTTAGTAAATAAAAAGTTTTGTGTTTACCCTATGTTGCATTTTTACACTTTAATATATGAAACTTAAAGTGATAGAAGTAACTTTCTGGAGAAGGAAAGACACCTGCATAATTCCATGGAAATAGAAATTGGGTACATTCTCCATGAAGATATATTTTATGCCTTACTGTGGAAAATTATAGCCAAAGTGCAATAGAAACGTCCATAATGAAAAAACATGCTTTTATTTTTAGTATTCTGTAACTAAATGCGTTTTAAATATTCTTCCCATCATTGCTGTGACTTTTATATATTTTCATTACTTATTTTCACTACATTTTAAATGAGATGGATCAACCAACACCCAGCCATAACATTACTCCTGCCTTACTTTTAATGCCAATTCCCCGTTATTTAAAATTCACAAGGTGTGCAAAATCAACACAGCACATTTATATATTTGTCGTATTTTTATGGTAAAGCTTCCCTCCTCGTAGTTACAAATCATTACCAATAAATTAGCTGCTTGCTGGACAATAAAACCTAGTGCTTTCTGTGCATTTATTTTTACAGTACAGTCTGGTGTTGTAAGGGTTAACCGGTGCATATATAGACCTCCAGCTGCTTTCCTCAGCCGGCTCTATAGCACCGTCCCCCTTTTGTGCATTTACTTTATCATACGTGACAAGGCACAACATAAGGAGCGAGCGCCGCGTCAGAAATAGCCTGCTAGCATGAGGAGGTATACTTTCACTCGTCGCGTTTCACCTGCGACTAACACAAACAGTTAGCATGCTTAGTGGTTTAATAGTACGAAGTACATATGATTATTTAGGGGCGCTGTGAAAAATGTTAGAGGTAATGTACAGTATGTCTCTATAGGGCTGCCGTAGTGGTGAAAGTTAAGTGTTTTACCGTTTTAATAAATCTCTTCTGCGCACTTTGCAAAACAATTCACACAAGACGTGAAACAAATATGATTATTTGAAAAAGTTAACTTTGAGAACAAAAGGTAAAACTGTTGTGTAAAAAGAACACTTTGTGGTTACAGGTGCACTATGAAATTTTTGGTGGAGGGTCCATCACCAGCTTCTCTCCATGAAGATGTTGCCAGGAATGTTCCGCAGTTTGACATTACACTTATTTATCTCTATGGAGACAGCAGGTGACACCACGGATCCAAGTTACCTGTCAAATCTGTGGAGAGACAGTAAGAATGAAAGTTCTGAAGTCAATAAAAACCCGTGTTATTGAGTAAATGTAAGATACCGGATACATTTAATGCCATACTGGGACATTCCAAACAAAGCAACAACATCTCCATAGAGACAAGCAGGTGACGGACCCTTCATCAGAAAATTCACACAGTGCACAATCACAGTCATCAGATTTATAAAGTTATCTAAGCATCATTCAGACACTCCCCAGAGAATGCTAAACACTTTTAGACGTGTAGTGTGAGGGAGTCACAGACCTGTAGGACCTGCATCACACTCTGATGGTTTGAGAGTGAGGCCTATCAGTGGTTTATCTCATTTCACTCATACAAGAAACATTCATATTCAGGTAATGCAGCTGAAGTATCTTGCCCAAGGACACAAGATCCACTAAACCAAGCTAGAATCAAGCTAGAAACCGGGTTTTTGGATGATCAGGTGATCTATGTAATTTTCAAAATCTGTTTTGCAAATATAGTAGATAGTCCATGAATGGCGTTAACCACTCAAAATACATTTACATTTTTTATTATATATCAAGTATGAAATGGAATTGAATAAAAAAATGTGGAGAAAAAAGGGGCTACAGGTGGAAATTAGTTCTGGCGCTACAATCTGGCACAGTGTTAAGGTTAATGTAGATTGTGCACTGTCCCTGCCTCATAAATTAAATTAATTAAATAAATAAATAAATAAATAAAAACTTTGGCAATTTATTTTTAGGCCAGTTTTTTAAATTCTTCACATCCTTTTTGGAAACTACTGCTTTACATTCCTTTCAAGGGTACTGACATGCATTTGAGTCATTTGACCTTGACATATATTGTTTCGTGCTTTAACTCCTATAAGTGTTTTGCCCAATGACACAACATGCAACACCGCTAGCTGGGATCAAACCACAAACCTTCTCGTTATTGGGCAAACCACCAAAGTCATCTGCACTTCTCCCTCCATTATGTTGCCCTGATCTGGTGCTCTGATGCTGCCCTATGTTAAAGTATAGGCCCCATGTAAAGTACAGACCCCATGTTAAGGTATGGGGCCCCTGTGCGCTGGTGTTAATGAGGCTCCCTGACCTTTGCTGCTCACCCCTGAGAACGCGGTGCATTGTGGGTAAAGAATCACCTGGCTGCAGACTTGGGTGTGATTTAGCGCTGGTCTGACTTTACTAATTGTTACATCTATTAAAAGGCGTCTCATTACAGCATGACTTATGTGCTGTGTGCTGCTAGTTTGAGCACACTCACCTTTTGTTTGCCCCTGGGGTCTGTGGAGATGCACCCACACAATGTATACCAAACATTAGATTTGTCATGTGCAAATGTGCCTTTGTTTTATCTATATGTTGTTTTCTTCGTCTATTTAGAGCTCCTTGTGAGGTCCGCAAAATAAAAATAACACACTTTTTTGCTGTCTTTGCATACTGGGGAAAAATACGTCATTTTTTTATTCAAGTAATTTAAAGTATTATGAGACCCGTGGATCATGTATGTTATAATTTTAAATGAATTATATTATATTATTAAACATTTTAAATCTCAATCTTAAAACTTAATAAAAGAAACAAGTCGTCGTAAACTTGATCACAACAAAAAGCTGTGCATGCCTCCGATGGTTAGTTGAACATCACAATTTTTTTTTTTCGTTTGTGCCAAAATGACTGTGTGACTCTGCTGAATCCTATTAAGAAAATAAAATTGGAGAATGAAGTAAGTACGGAGCAGTGGCTGGCTGTCAAAACGAAGGTTGATCGGAGCAGTGATGACTTGTATACAGGCGGTCTGGGACCAAAAAATGGCCCTGGACTTTTCCCCTGTACAGGAGTATAAAGATGACTCAAACACACATGAATCACGCTAAATACAATATGAGAGGTTAAATGAGAAAGGGAAACAAATATAACATTTCACATATTCTTCTTTGGAGAAGATATTTTCCATTGGTCTCCTATATTTCTTTGAATCTCTCTCTTTCCCTGCTTAAATTAACCATTTGACAAACCATTCATAGCAACCCTTATATCTGTCAATTCACCACATTTTTATATTTCTGCAGTGTTTTCACAATAACCAAAGAGTTTGAACAGCTCTCAAATCATTGCACTCTCATTTGTGCAAGCATGGCAGTTCTCCCCACAAAAACAGTGTTATAAATTTACATATTTAACAGACACTAAGTTGCGTCAAAAGACAGAGAATAAACTAAAGAATTCCTGCTTTCCCAAGATTATGCCTTCTAATCATCCATTACGTTCCCAATGGGAGTGGGCTGCATATCCATCCTCATGTCATCTATTACAGCGTGTGGCACTTCAAATGGGACCCATCCAAACGAGTGGGCTCTGTGGGATCGTCACATGCGCTTTTAATTAGCACAACTGTAAATGAAATGTTAACGAACTCCCGGATCTATGGAAATTGAATAAAGCGCTCAGGAGTCTCTCTGGTCTCTGTGTTCAAAAGTGATACAGTGAGCAGTACAAAAGGTGAGAAAATAGAAAATGCAATACTCTTGTGTGGACTCAAATAGAGCCACTAGCAACTTATGCTATGATTTTAATGGGTACTGTGCATAAAGTGCCTTGCTCATGGACACAACAGTAGCATGGTCTCAGGCAAGGTTTGCATTGGTAATCATTTTGGTCAGTTTGTTCATACAAACAAATTGGGTGAAACTTGCAACCCCTTGGTTAGAGAGTGAATCAATCCTACATATTATGACTGGATGAAGTATATTGCAGAGAGACACAATGGTAGTATGTGCTCAAGGAAGGTTTGAACTGTCAACACTTTGGTTAGAGGGTCATCCAGACATACGTAGCAGAGTATACCAAGCTACCCTTTGGTTATGATTGGAATGGGTAAGGTGGATGCTGTATATTGCTCAAAGACACAATGGTAGTATGCAGTCATTTAAGGTTTGAACCTCTTTGCTCTTTGGTTACTCGGCGATACAATCTTAAGTACTGATATTGGAGTTGGCAAAGATGGTGAAGTGTCTTATTCAGGTACACAACAACAACAACAACAACAACAACAACAACAACAACAACAACAACAACAACAACAACAACAACAGTATGTGCTCAGGCAAGGTTTGAACCATCAACCCTTTGGTTAGTGGGTCATCCAGTCCTACATACTAGGAGCAAAATGAGTGAAGAGTATTGCCCAAAAGACTCTATGGTCTTCAAATGTTTAAATCTGCAACCCTTTAATTAGTGGGTGAACCAATGTTATATTTTATGACTGCAATGGATAAAGTGCATGAAAGGTATTGCCCAGAGACACAATGGTAGGATAGAATCATTTAAGGTTTGAACCAGCTGCTCTCTGGTTGCTGGGTGATACAATCTTATTTTGAGTTGATAAAGAGGGTGAAGTGTTGAGATAAACAACAACTGTATGTGCTCAGACAAGATTTGAACCATCAACCCTTTGGTTAGAGGGTCATCCAGACATATGTAGCAGAGTATGTCTACCCTTTGGTTATGATAGGAATGGATAAGGTGGATGCTGTATATTGCCCAAAACACTGACCCTTTAGTTAGAGGGGGATCCAGCCACTAGAAGTGAAATGGGTAAAAAGGGTAAAAGGTATTCCACAAAGACTCATCAACAATATGTGGTGAGATGCATTGCCCAGGGACACAGTGGTAGTATGCACTCAAGCAAGATTTGAACCTGATGCAATACAATCTTACTATCACTAGTAAGTTAGTAGAGGGTGAATTGTCTTGTACACAACAGCATTGAACTGTAAACTCTTTAATTTATCTTCCCTAATGGGTGGATCAGGTTAAGTGAAGAGTATTGCTCAAAGATACAACAGCAGTATATCTACGTTAAGAAAAGAACTTGGTTAGTGGACAGACCAATCTACCTGCCATATCAGGAACACCATATGAGCTTGGGCAAGATTTGAACTAGTGACCCTATAGTTGGTGGATGACCGGAATCAATACAGTTGGTGAAATGACTTGCTTAGTACATACACATACACAGTATACTTGTCTAACTGTTGAAGCAGATACCTTATAGTGGGTGGGCAGTCATTCAACCCACTGTGTCACTGTCAGCTCATATTGAACATTTCTTACCACAATAATTACCACCTCCTCTCCCACCCTTAAATGTCATGATTATGTTAAATTGGTAGAATTAGCAGCGTGCAGGTGCCAAGCTGCTCACATCTGCTAACAGTCTGTCTCTGCAGGTGGGCTTCTCCACTGTCTGCTCCCATCTCATCTCTTTGAGATGTTCACCACCTACTAAGAAATCACACCTCATCTTTGCTCCATATAGAAATAGTATTGTTTAAAGGTGCATTGCATAAGTTTTCTGGTGGAGGGTCCGTCACCTGCTTTTCTCCATGGAAATATTATTGCATTGTCTAGTATCTTCCATTGTATATACTAAACCTATCTATCACGAGAGACAAGCAGGTAGCAGCACTACACTACATTAGAATTCAGATCTGTGGAGATTTGCTCCTATTCACAGAAGGAATTATTTTATTTTTGAGCAATAAAAACACCCGTAATGAATAAATGCTAGATAGATATGATTAATGTCATACCATGGAACATTCAAGACAAAGCAATAACATCGCTACCTGTCAGTAGTTTAAGACACCAAATCTTAATGGAGCTTGTACTGTTGTGATGACAGAAAGGAGGATGGTGGTTCTTCTCTTGTGGTGATGGAGGGAGTCAGAGAGGTCACAGAGGGATGGAGCTCAGATCCTGCTATAGGGGTTATGGGGGAGATAAGAGTCACTGGTTTATTTTTCTTCTGAGATGGTGTTAAAGGAAGAGTATGTAGCCTGTGCTCTTTTAAAAAGGGAACTACATGCACAACTAAACCTAGGTTGCCAGTGTCTAACCATACTGTATATATACATGCACACAGCCAACCTGCTAGCCGCCGCGTTCCATATAGGAAGTGAACATGGGGGCGCTTCCAGCTCTCTCGGCTCTGTTCCCAATTGACATAGAAAACAAACATCTAAAAACAATGAAAAATTTTGTCGGTAAATAAATTCATATTCCTAATATGGAACTCAGCTCCAAATTTGCCCTTATCACTTTTAGCCTTGTGAGCTTCATTTGACTGGACCTGAGTATTATGAGTAACGCCACACTATGGTAGTCCACTTCTTTATACAGTCTATGGTCTATGGTAGAGGACACATGCATGTTTCAGAAGACGATTCAGATAAGAGAGAGTTATTTTAGGTTTAAACCAACTGGATATCAGCATTGAAACTGACAACCCAAATGAGAGACTTTCTGACTGGATAATTGAGAACCAAAACATCAATTATGACTTAAACAACTTGGCCATCATGTCAAATCAGCAATTACATTTATTACCAGTAAAAGCTATATTTGATTTGAACATGTCTACCTCATATCTGGGGACAGAGGCAGGTCATGTTTATGGAATTTAAACTTAAATTGGAATGTATACACCTCTGCTCAAGATAGTCCTAAACAAATCCTCAGTTAAGTATTTCATAACATTTTCTCTACAATCTCACATTCCAGCGCTACCAGACAGTTCAGTTGGACAATAGGGCTCCCCCATTACATACACACAGCTCCATTACTGGCTTCATTAGTGCTGATCCCCACAGTGAATCAAACTGCGTGGGGTAGAGACAGAGCCCACAGCCCTTTACAGAACCATCACCTCCCTTCTCCCATCTCCTCCCCATCTCCACTCCTCCTCCAAACTTTAGCATAGCCCCGTAATGCCATGCACAGCTGATTAATGCTACTCGGGAGGTTGAGGTTTGTATCGATGCGGCCCTATATTTTCTCTTTCTATACGCTCCCCGCAAAAGGCCAATATTAATGTCCGGCCACTGCAGTTATTTATGTGAGTCATATACATAAAGAGCTTCTCTATTAGTCACCAGTCAAACCTCTACATTTACATTCACTCTCTCTGATGGTATATACTGAGCCCAGCCAGCAGTGTTTTCATCCAAATGACTAAGCAGTAAAGAGATTAAATATTATCTAGGCTATTATGCACATCTGAAGTACTTTTGGGTGGCTTAAAGAAGTATTGTGTAGCATTTCTGATGGAGGGTCTGACACATGTTTGTCTCCATGGAAATGTGATTAGCTTGCCTGCATGGCATGGTTCACAGTATAATATTAAGCATTGTCTATCACCATGGAGCCAAGCAGGTGACAACACTAGTCTATGTTACAGGTCAGATCTGTGGGGAGGGTACCCCCACCCAGAACAAATGCAAAATAAATGCCATGATGTGGAACATTCCAAGCAAAGCCATAATCATCATTAAGACAATGGTAGGTCCTTCATCAGAAAGGAAGGAACAAAATTAGTTTTGTCGCAGTACAGATATTTTATATGTGCATGCAGCGTGTGTGTGTGTGTGTGTGTGTGTGTGTGTGTGTGTGTGTGTGTGTGTGTGTGCGTGTGTGTGTGTGTGTGTTAGCATGCTATCAACACGAGATAAGTGAAGAATAACTTTGGAACACTGCAAACTGTTAAAAATGAACTAATTCTGCTTTTCAGATTTTTAAGACTGTAAAAATCAGGTATAGTGCCTTTAACATAAGTAATAACAATCATGTATGTGTATGAAAAAAACAAGTAAAAGAAACTGATTTCGGGGTATCAAAAACACCCCAGTTCAGTTATGCAGCAAAGTTAAAACAAAGGTAAAAACAGTAGTTACTAAATGGATATGCATCTTAATCAAGGCCATTTTAGTGCTGAAATTATGAAAAAGAAAATATGTGCGTTCACAATTACACACACCACCATCAGAATTTGACCTAAATTGGGACTAAACTTGCAACTAAACCTGATCTAGGACAGGTGTGTGTGAATGCAAATCTGATGAACAATGTATGGGAGAGAAGCACTTCCTGGTTTGCCACTTAATGACATCACAAGGTTGAACAAATTGTTTTGAGCGCTGGAGAGTGACACGTTGTAAATTTGCAGGATTACTAATGCACAAATTGAAACCATTTTTGATAAAAATCTGCATTTTTATACGGTTATAGGTCCCATATTATGCATAACTGGCTCATCAAAAACATACCCAGAGCTGTGTTTTGTTTCACTCACACATGTTTGGGTAATCCAGCTAACTTTTAGCTTTTGTTTAGTAAAGACTAGAAATGTCAGGACTGAAATGATCCAAATTGTTCTAGTGAGGGTGTACAGAGTTTAAAAACACAGCAGAGCTCTTCCTGTTACCAAATGACATCACAAGGTGGAAAAGAGTGTTGTGGGTTTGAGAGAAGAACTCAGCCTATATATGCAGGATTTGTGTGTTAAACATGTGTGAATGAATGTTTTTAATGAGGAAACAACATTATAACACACATCATAACACAGTGTAATATGGGCCCTCTATCAAATTCAAACAATATAAAACCTTTAAATTATATGGCTATGGCTTCATCTCTCCCAAGTATCTCCAAACAAATGCATTTTCAAACAGTGATGTATCTTGTGTATCCAAATATATTGTTTTTAAACCCTCTATTCCTTTTGTAATAAATGTTTTTCAAATTTCAGAATACACTCATTTAATTCACATTATTAGAACAGTGGCAAAACAAATCATTTTCAAAAGTCTATTATTATTGGATTAGTCTGTTGGCTCAGGAGCACATGTTTTCAAGTAACAGCAACAAACACATTTAATATTTTGCTTTCTGTAATGGCTTTCTTTCAACAATATACTTTATTTATTTCAATATTTATTTTACATTTTGATTAAGAATTGAAATCAGGAACAAGACTTCTTGTCACTTGTCTGCCTGTCACTATCATCAGCCAATCACTGCCTGTTCTCTCCCCTCTTCCTTGTTGTTTCAGATCCTCCACTGCAGCAGCAGAACCATTAATCCCCTCAGACTCTCCTTTTCCACCACCATCTCTATAGGCATAGGTCTTGCAGGCAACAAATACAGGAAGTGTTCCACTCTGTTTTAATTTCATAATTTCAACCCTGGAATTTCCAATCTCTACTAAATAAAAGGTAAAATGTGCCTGTTAACTTGGAATCTACCGCTTCCTGACATCACAAGGTGGATCTGAGCATTTTTAGCTTTAGAGATGTAGACCGACTAATAATGCAAGGTTACATAAACATGTATGAATGAAGGAAAACACAACTCCGGGTATGTTTTTGATGAGGTAAAGAAATTCTAACGTGGCCTTTAATTTGAACTTTTAGCCATAAAACCCTATTTATTGCTGTTGCAGGGTGGACTCATTTACCATTATGTCTGAGCGGCTGAGAGACCAGACAAACTAAAGTTAAATTTCTCTAGTTTATTCTATAATCAATCAAAAAGAAAGATGTGTAGACAATAGCCTCATCTAACTGTCCTTTATATGTGCACTGGATGAATACTAGAGAGGGGTGGGTGTGGGGAGGTGGATCGTTACTGGTGGGGAGGGTGGGGGAGGGAGGGCAGAGTGATAAACAGGCTTCACGTAATGGCAGGACTTTTGATTATGGCAATATCGAGTGTGGAAATGAGATGTTTATCAGATTTGTTTTTAAGGGAGGAGGAGCGGGAGACGCGGGAGCAGAGGGAGGGCCAGGATAAGTGTTAATCTGGCTGTTAAATGGAGGGTTTGACATGTTGTGTCTGTCTGAGGGAACCCGTGGGGGACTCGCAGGCTTTGATGGTATAAGAGACACGTAAAGAGCAAAGTCTATCACATGTCTCAATAAGTGTGCTCAAATGTTTGGCAAAATGGTTTATAAAAACAGCTAAGATGAGTACCAACAATTTTATGTATAGGTGTAGTGTAGAGCGCACTTTTAAGAAGGCTACATCAGAAAGTGCATCTGACTTAAAGTGGAACTAAACACTAAATCCACTTTTTTGCTATTAAACTGTGGACGTATGGTGTTTTAATAGCACTGTGTACTGTTCCTTGTCCCTGTTTGTCGATTTCAGTGCAGGTTCATTTTCAGATTTGTGTTTCCTTCCATGGGCCACTGCAATTTCAAGCATTATATGACATCACGCAGAACTGCCCTGCTTACAAACACCAGGCCGCAGGGGCAGAATTTTCTTCTATAATGACATAAAAAATATAATAGTAAAAATATAATAATAAAATAAACACATGAAAAAAAAATTCAAAGCTATAGTAAAAGCTTTTTGTTATTTTATTGTATTTTTTCCATTTCATTCAGCAAAATGTAATGTAAAATGGTTCAAATCAAACTCAGGACATAAACATGCATGTTGCTTGCAATATTTGTGTTCCATCAAATACCACTTGAACCAAAGAGGTGGGGAGTAAAGCTCATCAGCAACAACTTTATTTCCTGTTTCTTTCTTGCGTCCTTGTATCCTCCTGCCTTTTCAACCCATAGACATAGACGATAAATGGTCATAGCTAGCTCGCTAGCCACCATGTTCCAAATAGGAAGTGAGCATGGGTGCGCTTCTGGCTCCATTGACTCCAGTGCACTTTGTATTGAAAAAGCCCCTCTCTCTGTAACTGCTGCTGTTTTACATTGTTTTATTTTGCGTAAATAAATTCCTATTCCATTTAACTATGCTATGGGTGACATCACACTTTATTAGTTCACTTCTTTATAGTCTGTTTCAACCCCATTACAACCTTCTGTCCAATCTTCACAGCAGCAGCAAAACCACCATCCTCCTCAACCTATCCATCTCCCCCTAATGTCTTCACTTTCTTCATCAAATCCACTACTCTCTCCCTTCATCACATCGTTCACATCTCTACTTGCAATGGTTCAAGCGCCAAAGTTTATCTATTCAACATTCGACACAAGTCTCTTCTGGTAGAACAGTCTAAACCAGAGCCAGTGGAAGTATACAGTGTGCTCCAGTGTTTGAGCTGAGAGCCAAACACACAAACACACTTCCCCTTCAGAGTTAGTCACGGCTCTTTGCGCTCTCACAGTAGATTTGGATGCTTAGGAGCACAGACACTCTTCCTGTTGCTTATCCGCTTTCTTGAGCCGCAATTTGTATTGAAATCCCTCACAGGCAATTATCCATACGCCAATGGTGTCCCCTCTCTCAGCTTATATAAGTTTCTGTCTCGGTAAGCCTCACCATTTCATTTGAAAACTCTTATTACAATTTCAGACTTTATTCCAGGTTGAAAAAAAAAAACATGGTGGCTCATAGTTAGCACGGGGCATGAAATCCTGCTGGACCTTTGGGAGCTGTATAATTTGAAGGATTGGGTAATCTTTGTGTGGTGTGCTGGAGGAAATCCCTTTGAAGAGCTGTGGCCAGTTGGTGTGGTAAGACCTCCAAGGAAGTTGGGGAGGGGGGCTGGGTCTACACAGGTTAGACATGTGTTGTGTGTGATGTGTGCTGGTAAATTTTACTCAAATTGTTTATTTAGTAAAAAAATTGCTATATTGTGTAATATTTATTCAGACTTAATTATAAGTAATAGCTGTTAAAGTGGCTCTTGAGGTCACTGCGTTAGCATACTAGCTGTTGTTAGCATTACAGTCGTGGAAAAATCCACACTGGTCTCTGAGAGTTATGAGAAGCGCTTAAACTCTTCACACTGAATAATTAGGATGCTCTAAATGCATAAGGTAAGTGAGGAATAACTAACTAAATGAACTAGTCCTGCTTTTAGCCAGTAGTTTTTACTGGCTAAAAGCAGGACTAGTACAATGCCATGTATATGGTGATGCTTATTGCTATGAGTGAATGGACTTTAAAAGCACAGAGGAGTACTTCTTCATGAGGAAGAGCGCCACTTCATGACATCAGCTGGTGGAACAGTGCATTTCCAGTTCTTGAGAGGATGGACAGTGATAAAGAAATTGCACAGTAGAGCCAAGGAAACTGTCATTTGCATCCTTGTTATCTGGCCTACATCTGGCCTAGTTTATAATACTCCCTACAACAGAAGCATAGCCAGCCTTGGACAGTACCAGAGTTCATGTCTCTGTGTACTGTGTACTGATGTAAACAAACTTCTGCTGCTCATATCCAGCGTCCGGCTTTCAAGATACTTCAAGCTGTACTGCAACAGACAGAATATGCACTACTGTATTACTCCAACATATATGTGATTAAGGCAAAATACAACACCAGCTATATTTTTTATGTCATTGTAGTTGATTTAGCACAATGTGGTTCTTTTAATATTGATTAGGGATGCACCAATCCAGCTTTTTCTGTTCCGTTACCAATGCCAATACTTTGGCTTTAAGTATCTGTTGATCTCCAATATCAACTCATACTAGGGCAGAGACTGAAAATAATAATAATTATATATTAATCTATTTGAACACAAACAGAGTATGTTAAAACAATCCAAATGAATTTTTTATCTGTTGTTTATCATTTAAAGTAACTACAGAACAACTTTGAAAAATACATGTATTATAATACATTGCCCAGTCAGTTGTCTTATCACACCAATTTATAGACCAAAATGGGGTATCAACTGAACCGATATCTTGGAACCAATATCCAATCCATCAAAAAAAATGTCAGTATCGGCTAATATTGATCATCATTGTCAGAATAATCAGTATTGGTGCAGGAAATTCATTATGCTGTAGTATGTAGTAAACAAAAAAAGAATGCACTATAAAAATACTCCTACTACTGCTACCACTACTGAGCAGCAAGAATATTCAGACCCCACACTGAAAATCCCAAACAGTCCTTCTGACTGAGTCTAGAGCTCTGACCACTATTCCATCATTTAGTGTCCCTTGTACTTAACCCTCTTCACTCCAGGAAGCCCGGTTGTGCTGACCAGGATCAAACTCCAGTAATGGTCTTTATAATCCAGAGGCACCCCATCCTACCACACTCCCACAATCCGGAAAATCCCTTTAAGGTTAAACCAAAGTAGTCTGAATGCAGGCCTGTGATTGGTTGTTTGAGAGGACATTTAGTTGGCAGAGTGATGGTCCCCCCTTCACGCCCCCCGTCCCCCCTGCCCACTGCTCAGCCTGTCAGGAGTGTCATATATCTGGGGTATATCTGAGGGCTGGGAGATCGCAGCCCAATTACGCTCTGATAACTAATCAATAGGCCGCTTATTCCTACAGCAGGAAGTAAAAGAATGGGCCCCGGGGACACGTAGTTCAGATTACGCTCCTCTCAGCGCGGGACAGCCACTAATGATGAAACGGAAAAAGAGGTGGAGAGAGGCGGAGTGAGGGGAGAGATGGAAGGATGTAAAAAAAGGAAATGTTGAAAAATGAAAACAACTTCATGCTAACACAATGAATGCCGATTTTTTAGCTAACAACAAAGTACATGTATTATTCTCATCCAAGTACGTCAAAAATAGAGTGTAAAACAGCATAACGTGACAAAATCAGACCACTGTGTTCTGTCTGCATCTAACTGTAAACAAAAGATCAGTGGAAGAAAGTGCATATTTCACAAAACACCCATCTGGATGTGAGCTTGGCTATGCAATGGCTGACTGAAAAAAAAAGCTTTGCACATACTCAAAAATAAATACATAAATACTTGCAATGCTTCAAAACATAGGTAAGATGAGCTCTGCAGTTAGGAACGGGTTAGATAAATTGAAGACCTACATCTTAAACTTTCTGGTACAGGGTCCTCCATCTGCTTGACTCCATGTAGATGTTATTGTTGTTAACTGGAATGTTCTACAGTATGGCATTTAATTTAATTTAATTTAATTTAATTTAATTTAATTTAATTTAATTTAATTTAATTTAATTTAATTTAATTTAATCTCCATGGAGCTAAGTAGGCCACATCACCAGGCCGAATTACAGGTCAGATCAGTGGAGAAGTGGGCCTGCTCTGGATACTGTGGAACATCCCAGGCAAAGTAATAGCATCTCCATGGAGACAAGCAGATGGCAGAACCTCCACCAGAAATATTACACAGTGCACCTTTAAAGGAAGCAATCGTTGCATTGCTGAAGAAGGAACTATTCACATTTTCATTTTACATAGTCCTACAGAAACTGAAAGTGTCAAACTATATTCAGCGTATGGACATAGGCCTACACAGGGGTGTCGGCCTGGGCAGGTAAAGGGTACCATTTACCCCGGACCCTCAGTACATTTTTCATTAGACAACATGTAGTGTGTTATGATTTGTACTCAGGGCCCAAAACTGCTACCTACCTAAGGTAACTTCATTACCTTTCCTCTCAAACAGAAAACGCTCTGTTTCACCTTGTGATGTCATGTGGTAATACAGGAAAAGCTCCACTGTGTTTTTAAACTCCATACACCTTCACTAGAATCATGTGGTTAATTTCAGCCCATGCATAGCCAATCTTTACTGAAAAAAAGTAGCTGTTAACTTGAAAACTATCACTACATGACATCATAAGGCAGAAGAGAACATTTTGAGCTTTGAAGATGTAGACAGACTAATAATAAAAGGTTACTCAAACGTGTGAATTAAACAAAACACAACTCCAGGTATGTTTTTGAGAAGGTAACAAGATCCCGACATAACTAAAAGCTCACAAGAGTTAATTTTGCATACTAAAGATGGGGCAACGTGTCTTAAGGCAATAGTTTGCCACATCAGACACTCCTCTCATTAGCTGTTAGCATGCTAGCCACACTCTCACTGATTCAACGTTTCTCCAAACAAACGCTCTTTGCCGGAGGAGTCTTCTTTGGGTGGAACATAGGAACTATTCATTCTCATTGGTGGTGACAGGCCATTCGTTTTGGGGCTGCTCTGTCACTGTGGGCTCATGAAGAAATATGGCAGCCGTGTGCTCCAGGATGTGCACACCTCATGGCCCTACGTGTAACCACGGTGACCTCTACTCGCTCCAGACGCCACACTACAACAGGTGAGCTACAGCAGCGGTTATGGGTTACTATTTATACTGTCAAAAAATACAAAGATAGGATTTTATTTTGTGTAGTTAGCTAAAACAGTTATTAATCAGACTATTTTGGGTCCTGCAAAGCCTCCACAACATAACTTATTTAATACATTTCTGAAGAATTCATTTATGTCAATTAATTTTCATCCAAGCTTTTGTAAGAGACTAAGATGTCACAAGAATTGCTGTGTATGGTCTTATGTAGTTGTAGGTGCACAAATGGCAAATAATTCTCCAATTTTGATCCTTAATGAGTTTTATATGGATTTGAGTCTTGAAGTTACACCTGTAAACTGATTTTTTTTAATCGGGGTGAATGAGAGAGAGGCTTACACTGTGTCCTAATAAATCTGAGAAAAAAAAAAAAAAACTAACTTAAAGGTTGTTTAAAGGTTGTTTGGAGGATTTTTTTTGTTTCAAATTGTTAATGATAGCATTATAGAGATGCAGCATCCTTGTAATTATGATGACCAAAAAAAAAAGAATGAAAATCCATCAACTGTGGACGTGGTGGGGCCAGATAAACATTAGCCAATAGATAATGAGGCTACCTCATTATCTATTGGCTGTTAGGTTGTCAGTCAAACTCCCTACGCTTCTAGTGTAACTGACTTGCCGGCGCACTGGGATCATGAGGTTTATGTTTGCCTCTCACGCATTCTACATATGCAAGACGCTGTTTACTCAACCAACTCAGCGGTTCTTAGCAGCTTTTTCCAACTATAGCTTCCTCGCAGTTAGCACAAGTTTGTTGCGATGACAGACAAGAATCCACTACCAGTTAGCTGCAAAAGAAAGTCCGTTTTTGAGGTCGCTGAAAGAAGAAGAGAAGGGAAAAAGGAGCGAAGATAAACTAAGGTGATTCTAGGAGATTCCTTCCAGCGATGGCGTACACTGAAGCAGAGGGTCTAGAGACTGACGCGTTGGTTGCTAAATTACTTCTGGACAGGAAACTTCTGCTTATCATTTGAAAACGTACAGTATAGTTACAGCAGCAACAGTGGGGGGAGGGGCTAAATCCTCTATACAAACTTTAAACAGAAGCAGCGCTAGCAAAATGAATTAGGTCTTTTTTTAGTGTGTAACCAGTGTGGTTTCTGAAGTTTGTAAAAACAAGTAGATTATTGGCATTGCTCATCCCGTTTCAATGCCCTCACACACACACACACACACACACACACACACACACACACACACACACACACACACACACACACACACACACACACACACACACACACACAAAACACACGTATAGGCATTAGACATTGTGGAGTAATTTGAAAAGTTTTCAAAGTCTGCTCATACCATTGGCAAAAAGCAGCGCAAGAAGAAGAGTATATACAGTGATGGGAAGAATACTTTGAAAATGTATTTAGTTACAGAATACTGAATACCAAATTAAAATGTATTTTGTAAAGTTATCTGATTCACGGTCCTATCAGAATACTGTATTCTGAATACTTTTACATCGAGTTGCATTTAAATGAGTGTAAAATTGCAACATAGGAGTAAAAACAGCTTCTTACAAATTAAAGAAGGAAAAATCACACTTGCCCTCACTGCAGCAGTGGTATTTTCTATTTTTTCAGTAGTTATATACAGTTTGAACCCAAAATTGTATGATCAAGTAGTGCAATGTATTTCTTTGATTTTAGGATAGTGGCTATATTCTGAATACTACCAAATGAATGAATGAACTGTACCGGAATACAATTACTCAAAATGTGTATTCTGAATATGCATTTTCGGTACAGGTATTCAGTTACTGTATCCCAACAGTGAATATATATCAGGTGATGAGTCCTATATCTAACTTGGCTGGGTTAGTGATGCTCTTTCTCCCTCCTCCTGCAGCAGACTTTAATCAGGACAATGGTGTTTTTGGCTGTCAGATCAGGAGGCCTCGCTAAAAGCCCAAAGCCTAAACCATCACCAGTAATAGTGATCAGGTTCCTCACAATCTGCTTGTTTATCCTCTTCTCCAAAGATCACTACAAAGCTACTTAACAGTCTCTTAAGTCTGCCTTGTTTTGCTAAAACAATAGAGCTGTAGCACAAACACAGCTTTGTAACTCCAGTGATCAAACCGAGAGGGGGATTGGAATGAGGACGAGACAGCAGACACTTCTCTGAGCACTCCATCTCCAAATCAAGAGCTTTTGGCAGAGACACTTTGGACATATCCAGAGTTCTCTCCACTCCAAAGAACAATGCCATGCTCGCTCCAAATCGATTGGTAATACGTCTCATCCCATTGATGCCATCTCTAATCCATTCTGGGTAGAATTAGAGCAGGAGATGGAGAGGCAGAGGATGGCAGGGAGAGTGGAGAGAGAGGAGGGAGGAGCAGAGGCAGAACAGGCCTGGGATGCTGCACGGCCTGGTGTGGTTAAGCTCTTTAGTCCGCGTGGCTAATGAAATAGGGTTGGCAGGATTACATAGGGCTAACGCGCTGTGCCTGGTGAGCCTTGGAGAAACCACTGTAGCTTCGCCAAGTGAACGAGACAGGAGAGTGAGGAAGAAGGAGGGGGTTTGTGAAGCACAGAGGCCCACTGCAGGCTGCTGTAGTGAGGGAGGCGCAGGGTTAATTGTAAAACAAAAACTGCTCTGATACAGGAGCATTAGCACAAATGGCAGCTCTCATTGGAACAGTTTGCAGTTTGTGTTGCAGTGAAGTTGACCTGTGTCCAGTGCTGGCTGCTCCCCAGTGTGCTGGTTTTAAAGGCGCCAAAGCACTGCAGCAGAGGAAATGGAGTGAAGTGGAGATGGCTTACACTCAGTGGCTAATAGCCATAAAAGTAGCAGAAGGTTTTTAACTAGTCGTAAAACCAGTGGCGGGAACAGGAGGGCATTAATTACATTAGTGCATTCATGGTCCTGTGATCACCTTTTCTGCTTCCATGATCATTTGGGAGAGATGGAATTAGACCAATTCATCATGTGATAAAGTGTGAATGATGTGGACACAACGCCCTCCGCAGCAGCGCGCTAACTTAGGAGAAGTTGTGCCACCATTAGAAAGTCTGTTTGTGTCCAGTCTCCTTTTATTTAACCCTCTCCTCTAGTCTGAGGATAGGAATAGATATGTTACTAAACATGATGAAACACCCCAGGAGGGCGGGGCACTCTTTAGTATTCTGCTCTCTGATTGGCCGACACACTGTGTGTCGTATATGATGATAAATCTGGCCCAGGTGTCAGCTCCTCGGCAGCAGGTGAGGATTGATGGCATACAGGAGGACTATCCATCATCCCGGGCAGGAGGCACGCTATCGGAATTTGGGAAATCTGTTCCCAATCAGAGTCCCGCAGAGCTGGGCCCGGGTTGCAGTGTTGTTTGGGAGGCGTTACTGGAAATCAATGGTGAGCACTCAAGGTCAATGTAGTGTTAGAAAACTCCTTAGGCTCTGACAGATAGATGGCTGCACAGGCCTCCTCTCACTCTCTCTTTCTTCATCTTTGACTGAGGAGACATGACACCTCCATCCAGAGGTGCCCCGCTCCTGTTTAAACCAAAGGTGCTTTTCAGGGCGCTGTCATAGCAGCTGTCTGGAGTCATTTGCACCACTCGCTTCTCCGGCGGAGATGCCACTAGCAGAGCAGGCCCGGGTTGGGAGCGGGCTGGGGCTGGGAGTATCGGAGATCTAATAAAAGCCCAGGGCGCCTGCCTGGCTCCTTATTCTTATAGATTACCTGTAAGTCACCTTGTCCTGCTACTGTAAGGGCTGGAGTTAAGCTGCGTACAGCACACTCTCACCTCCGCTCTTTGGCTCAAAGTCAATCCAAACTGCACATCAAAGAAAGAGGAAACTTTGTCACAGGTCTGCAGGTACATTAACCTACTGTACACAGTTTAACTATAGCATGTCCCATCAATACAGCATATGTTCTCAGATACATTAGCTCTGCATGGGCAAAAGACACACAGAAGTACAAGGACACAGAGGAAGACTGTGAAAACCTCACCTTTACCCACCAATAAAGGTTCACCTAATGAATTTATCTTTTAAACTCTTGTTGTGTTCAAAAATACTATGCACATGACCAAAACAGACAAATGAAAACTTCTTCTGTGAGCCACAGGAGCTTACAGTAGAGCCTCTGTTCCTCAGTTTAAGATTCTAACTGCTTTGGCATCTGTGATGACCCTGCTCCCCTCACAGAGCTGCTGCCTGTGACATTACACAGTTATTCTCAATGCTATTACTGCTGTACTCTGTAGAGCATAAAGAGGTCATGACCTGGAGAACAGTCACCCAGATTCACCCCTGCTTTCCTGAACAATAAGAGCCCCACATCACTGTCTCTACAGCTCCTTCTGTGGAGGAGCAGGTATCTCCTCTCTCACACGGTGTGTGCCATTATCCACAGGCAGCAGCGAGGAACATTTCATATGTCTAAGTCATTCTCACCTGTACCCTCTGCACTGGCCTCTTACTTCTCTGTTTCCCAAGGTGACCCAGGATCCCAATCCCACTATCGGTCATGCTCCGGGCCTATTAATCCTCCTCCAGTGGACCCAGCTCCGCTCCTGACTTTGGGAGAAATTTATGACAGTGCCTTTAATGCTAATAGGCTCTAATCTTTGGAGAGGTGCAGCCTATTCCAAAGACTTCTATCACTCTTTCTGTGAACAATGAACCTACATGTTAAGAGAAAGTGTCTATTCAAATCTATTTCGAACCAGGAATTCATGTCTTTTTGTGGAATTGTAAAAAGTATTTAGGTACAAAAGAGTAAAGTATAAAGATTAATTTGAGTGCCCTTCTGTCTGTCTATACACTACTATATTAGCATGAAGAGCCCAGTGGAATGTTTAGCCCACTCAAGGAGAAAGGCGGTCCAAAATAAATGCCACTTTGAAAATGCGTGTTTATAAGGCGGAGGATAAAACTGGACAATTTTCTGCCTCACTAGTTTATTCAATGCGGGGATAAAATAATGCACATTTTAAATGAATGTAATTACTAGTTATCACAGGCAGATACAGAGGCAGGCTGTGCTGGAATGGAGTGGAGCGACCATGCACTGACAGTTCTCCTCTAGGGCAGTGGCTCCATTTTCACCCCCTGAACATTTAGTCATATGAAGTATCCAGCACCCACAAGAATTCTCATAGCGCTCATAACTTTATGTTGGGCTAATGTTGATGCTTTATGCACAGGGAAAAATCATTTTATATTTGTCAAAAATACCTTGCATTCACTACGTTTACATGCTTGCCAGGAAAACTGGAAAACTGACCTAGTCCAATTTAAAGCGATGTGTCAAAATGCATGTAAACCCAAGAGCTACGATTGAGGTGGTGCACACTGAATCTCAAAGATCTCAACAACACATCTACAAACCTTTAAAACCAAAATAACGAGCCTGACAGCAGCAGTTATAGAGAGAGATGCATGTTTTTCAATAGAAAATAAACTGGAGCCAGAGGCGATTAAGCTGGAAGCATGTTCATGCTCACTTCCTATTTGGAAAATATTATTTCCTGTTTACATCTGATATCTTAAGTCTGAGCCCTTAGTGTCTGCACCAGTGGTTTGGCAAGAGCGAGTGCTTAGCAACGAGCTGTGATAGCTGCAAACCTATTGCTAATGTAATTGATCTGTTGTAATAGCAAAAGAAATTCTTTAATGTTCATGCACTGAGTCATGGACAAAAAAGTGAAATAAAAACATCAGGACAGTGATAAAACAAATATTTAAGACAAAGATGACGAGCCTAACAGCAGCAGTTACAGAGAGAGGGGTGAAGATTTTTCACTAGAAATCAAATGAAACCAGACTGCTTATTTGGAATGCAGCAGGTTAGCTATGTCCATTTCTGTAGTGTATGGGCTGTACTTTCTGACCACCCAGGTTTATATTGGGAAAGGAAAGATGTTAATAGGGTTAAAAGGTCCAAGCGTCACCTTATAGTATTTTTAAACAAGCCTGAATGAGACAAAACTTTAATCTTAGGAATAATACAGTGGAAGAAATATGCCTGTAATATAGCATACACCCATTTGCACTTTGAAAACATTGCAGTCCTGAATGAATATAATTACATCTGCATTATCAATTGGAGAGGTATTAGAATGCAGTGGGGCGTGTGGGGGGGGACTGTACATGTCGGGGGCAGGCAGCGCTGTGTTAATTCACCGCTGGTCACCGGAGAACGCCACGCTAGAGGAGGCAAAGCTCTGACTGAAGGCTTAGCACCGTGAGGCCCCGCGGAGCCCGATCAGCTATTAAGATAAACCTGGCACACTTAGCTTAAATCCTGTGCCCGAATTACTCCCAACCCGTTCTGTATTTGCATTCATGGAAATTTCATTAAAAGACTCATTTTGGGAGCGATTTGGAGACTCTCTTCTTACGCCTGAAGATTTGCGATGCATTATGTATGACTGAAGCTACACCTTTTTTAATTTCTAGCTTTTTATTTCACAGTGGGTGTACAGGATGGCAGATCACAAGCCCACGAACGCATTTTGTGGTCATGACCTTTTAGAAAATGCCTAGGTGCAATACAATTGTTGGTTCATTTATCTGAATATGAATTGGAGCAGGGTCGCGCAACGGATCCGGTAGGGCCCAGCGGAGCAGCTAGCTTAATGACGTCTCTGGTAATCACAAGGTAATAAAAGTGGTCATCGCACAGTTAAAACGCGCTCTGACAGTGAGCTATTGTTTCCCGGAACTATGGCTACCCATAAGGCACTTCTCGTCTCATAATCACCCAGGTATAATGGATGGTTTGGGTCAATGCGGAGGTGGGGTATTTTTCATGCTCACTTGCAGCCAGCCAGCCTATTCTTTTATAGAAGTGGTGAACATTGCGGAGTCATTTCCTCCTGTTTTAACCTTGGCGTGACTTGTTTACCTCAAAACGTCAGTGGGAGGTCACGCTCTCACTGCCGATGAACAAACAAAACAAGGGAAGTGTTGGAAGAGGCAGAGGAGGACAATAACACAATGGACTCCGGAGCGGTTGGGAGTGCACAGGCTACTGGGGAGAGATAATATGGTTAAAGACGGGTTTATAAAGAGTGTGGCCTCAAAGAGCATGTTCTGCGTTTGTATTACAGGGGTATAGCCACAGAAGGTTTGTCCTATGGAGCTGATAAAAATCTGCAAAAATGTAATTATGTAATTTTAAGGGCCCATATTATGCCATTTTCGGATCTATGTTATAATGTTGTTTCCTCATCAAAAACGTCTGGAGTTATGTTTTGTTTCATTCACACATTTAACACACAAACTCTGCATAGTTTGTCTCCCAAACAGAAAACACTGTTCCACATTGTGATGTCATGTGGTAATACAGGAAGTGCTGCAATGTGTTTTTAAAGCCATATAACTTCACGAGAATCACTTGGATGATTTCAGAACTGGCATGGCCAATCTGTACTGAACAAAAGGTAAAAGTAACTGCATTTAGAGCTTTGGAGATGTAGACACACTAATAATAAAGGATTACTCAAACATGTGGGAATGAAACAAAACACAACTCCAGGTATGTATTTCATGAGGTAACAGCATTCTAACATGGCTTAAAGCGCACAGGAGTCAATTTTGTTCAAATTTAGGACCTTCAAAACTTAATTATAAACTTTAATTGTAAATACATTTTGAATATTTTTTCACAAAACATAATCATGACATGGTCATTAGTTACTTCATTTAAGCCTCTTCCTTGCATTTAAATTCCTGAATGTAAAAATTATGTTATTTTTTATGTATTTAGATTTGTGTCTTTTGCTTGAATTCTATGAAGGAAAGTGAATATTCTGGAATATTCCAGACAGAAACAAGCAGAAAGAGTGTTCCTTTAATTACTGAGCTACAATTAGCACCCCTTTGAATTTGCTTAAGCCAAATAAGTCTGAAATACCAGCACGTATTTATTCTCATTTTGTAACAAACCTGAGGGACAAGAAAGGTCATCACACAAAAATGTCTAATAAAGAAGTAGAAGGATGTGTGCTTATCTCGTCCCAACACAATAGGAGGATGGTTCTGGAAAACAAAAAACAAAACCACCCACACCGCCACACAGCTTTAAAGGTGCGCTATGTAACTTTTCTTCATACTTGTCTCCATGGAGATGTTAGGGAAGGTTCCACGGTATGGCCTTAAACTTAAACTTCAAATTAAATTACAAATTTTTTTTGCTCATAAATACCTTTAAAAACATGCCATCTTAATGTACGCGGGCTCGCCTTTATTTATTTATTTATTTATTTGAAAGGGACAGTGCACATTAATGAACATATGATACATATGTAAATATGCCAGATTATAGCCACAGGCTAATTTCCATCTGTTGTCCCTGGACAGGTTGATGGTGCCAATTAAAAGGTCACACATACAATAAAACAAGAGAACAATACATTAAAAACACAGATTACACACAGGAGCGATTCACAATCAAAAATAATCCAAAAAACATAAACTCAGGAGAGTTACACAATTCATATTGCACTAGTCCTAAAGTGCTAAGTGTATTGCACAAGTCCTAAAGTGCTGAGTGCTGAATGTATTGTACAAGTCCTAAAGTGCTAAGTGCACTGCACCTGTCCTAAAGTGCTGAGTGTATTGCACCTGCCCTAAAGTGCTTAATACATTGCACCAGTCCTAAAGTGCTGAATGTATTGCACCAAGCCCTAAAGTTACTGTTCTTATACATTGTGCTCACATGTTTGAGTTGATCTTAGCCACTCCTTTAGGTAACTTTTAAACATTGTAAAGGTAGGTGCCTCTCTTACAAAAGTGGGCAAACTGTTCCACTGGCCACAGCCCTTATATGATAGAACATTTTGACCAAAAGTAGTTTTTCTCACTGGAACCTCACAGTCACCTCTACTTATTGCTCTGGTAGTTCTTAATGAAATGCTCCTGTGTTTAATGTATTCTTTTAAAGGTGGTGGTGCCAGCCCATGTAAGCTCTTGTATATAAGACATACATTTTTAAATTTTATGAAGTTTTCAAAACTTAAGAGATTATACTTTGAAAGGATGTTACAGTGATGAAAGGTGAAGGGTTTTTTGTCCATAATTTTTACAGGCCATAGATCTGGCCTGTAAAATGTCTGCTAGTCTGCACAAGCAGGTGGCGGACCCTTCAGCAGAAGAATTACATGATGCATTAGTTAAACTAGTAATTAAATGCTTGTGGTTAATTTTCTTATAAATGGCTGCAGTAATATCACATATTCCCAGATAAGGTATTCTAAGAGGAGGAGTTTTAACAGTGTTGGAGGATGTAGTGTCTAATTCTGTCATATATGAGGAGGTCCAGGTGGGTTTACACAGAAAGTGGGCTATGATGATAAACAGGCATGTCCCAAATCTATGTTTACACAAAGTTACACAGAGCTCATTCCTATGGTGGCTGATGTTCTGGTAATAAAACAGGTATTTCCTCTGTGTATCTACACTGAAAAAAAAAAAGGGTCGGTGGATTTGTGTCAAAAAAATATGAAAAGCGGTTGTTGGGATGTTTAGGCTTTGAAACCTATTCAGTCCCCTCTACACATAATTTTCTTAGAACATGATTGTATTCTCACTCTGCCTCCTTACACTGTTTTAGCAAGAGCTTCACCTACTGGCACCTGGAAGTAACGCTGAAGTCGAAGGGGCACTTTTGGATTACCACTTGATGATGTCAGGCAGTAGGATCAAGTGTTTCAAAATCTGAAAAGGAAAATATAAATGATTTCTCAAATGTGTGAATGAAGCAAAACATGGTATGTTTTTGTTGGTAACATTACACAAGTTAAAAAAGAAAGAAAGTAATTTAGCAGAATACAGGACCGTAAAGAGGTTATACACATTTGTCATAATCTAAAATTTTATTTGCCCCATTACAGTGATCTCATTTTGGCCGTTGTCATTTTGGCCTGAGAACGGCCACAATGAGGTCACTGTAAAGCCGTCTGCGTCTAGAGGGCTTTTATTGTCGGTCAGTCATGTTGATGCGTTGTTAGCATGCTAGTTGTTGCTGGCATTACTGTGTACTCTGTTCTGGCCTGTGAAAACTGTGAAACGTGTTTATAAACTCATGATGTGAATAACTAAATGGGAATATGTTAAATCTGGACTACTGCAAGCAGTTTAAAGGGCCCATATTTACTATTTTCTGATCTATGTTATAATGTTGTCGGAGTTGTGTTTTGCTTCATTTACACATGTTTAACACACACATCTTGCATATTTAGGCTTCTTCTCTCAAAAAGAAAACTCTCTATTCCTTGTGAAATCATGTGGTAATACAGGAAGTGCTCCACTGTGTTTTTAAACTGCATACACCTTCTCTAAAATCATTTGGATAATTTCCGCTCTGGAATTGCCCAAAGGTAATTCTCATCATGAGTTTATAAACACTTTTCACAGTTTTCACAGGCCAGGACAGAGTACACAGTAATGCCAGCAACAACTAGCATGCTAACAACGCATCAACATGACTGACCGACAATAAAAGCCCTCTAGATGCAGACAGCTTACAGTATTAACTTGAAAATTACCCCTTCATCACCTTTAAAATCAGACACAGCACCTTTAAATAAGCATAACATTTGTAGATGAAATTGAATTATTTTATTAATGCGAGCTACCATTATTTGTAGTGACAGCTTTAAGTACATTTAACACAACTAGTCCTGTTATCAATTGAGAGACGAGCCCACCACACATAACTCTTTTAAAACCACACATATTCACTTACATACAATTATCCATTAAACAAGCATCTTCGGTCTGATGAGGCATACATGTCCTCCTCTATATTCTTTTACACATCTCAGTCGAGCATTTTAATCTGTGTATCGAACGCCACATACAATAAAGCATATGGCACTTTTATATGTTTGCCTGTGCGGGTTTACTATGAGGGATAAAACACAAATGCATAGGAGCTTTATGACAATGGAAATTAAAACAGACTTTCACAAACCCCTGACGGTAAAATACGACAATCTCCAATTCACAAATCACATTCACAAATCAAATTCACAAACTGTGAAATACAGATTCAGATTTTTATTTCGGCACAGTTCTACCTACATGAGCCTTAATCTGCGGTAGAAAGCTGTTGTAGTTTACAGGATTGTGCAGCCCCCCTCTCCCTACCTCCCCCCAAGCTTCATCGCAACAGTCTTAAATTTTAATAGTGGACAGTTAAATATTAATAACCGATATCAATGCGGGTTACTTTACAGTTGTTGGCAGTGGTACAAGAACACGGCCTGGGATCCACAGCTGCCTGCCGCACTGCTCCTGCGAAATGTGCTAGTGTACAGAAGACTGCTATGAGGAAAAAAGCACCATGTTTTAGTTGTGTGTAGGCCTATATGTTTAAAATAATGTATATTAGGAATGTGACTAAAACAAAGACATGGGTAATAAATACACAGTGAATTTTGGGGGGGAAAAAAATCACAGTTTGCAAGTGTACTGTCAGAACATTGTATCGAATACAATGCAGTTACAATACTTTTTTCATTTCAACTTACCAGTGTGAGACCCAACAAACAAGTTTATAGACTATTTTTTTATTGCTATTGCACAATATTAAGAAAATCCCAAACTGAAAAGAAAATGTTATTTTTCACTTGACATTGCTAGTATGTACTAGTAAGTAAGTAAGTACTAGTACAACTATATGTACAGATACATGTAACTACACGATAGTCTGTGTAATCCCTCAGTTGTTCTGGTGAATCCAGTGCAAAAAAAGTAAAATTTTGTCAACTGGACAAACTTTTGAGCTAAGGTAGGTCCAGTCAGGTGTTTGATACAATAACACTGTGGTATTATTGTTGCTGTTCTGCACTTTGGTAAGCTTTGGCTATTTTAAATGTGCTCTGTAAATAAACTTGAACTGATTTCATATGAATACTTTGTACTCAGAGAGGTAAGAGCTGATGGACTCTTCTCTGACACCCTTACTCATACGTAAAAAAAACCTTTCGGATGTCCCCCTGTTTGCCACACCTTTGTATACCCCCTCCCTGCTCTGAACCGGCACTCATGGGTCAGCACAGCACCCATCACACGCACCCAACCCTGTCTCCCTGCACCCTTAGGGCTCTCAGGTCAAGTGCACGTACCTCAGCCCTTCCACCACCTCCCACCGCTGTCCCTGTCCAGCGCTGCAAAAACCACTACCTAACTCGCCCCGCGGCCACACTTAAACAGGCCGATCTCCTCCATCATTGTTAGCTTAATTAAGAGCGAGAACCAGAATCAGCTAAAACAAGATGGCCGCACACATTAACGGAGCACGTCAGGCACGATTTGGATCAACAAGCAGCAACCTGGAACCATCAGCGGAAAAAAGTTTGGAGTCTCTTTGATGCTAAAAATTTCAGATATTTTTTTAGTCCAAATTCACAAGTAAACAACAGTTAAATAAACATTGGAGAGATAAATACATATTCCCAATGCACGGCTATTTCTGTTTTATCAGAGGGAAGAAGAAATCGGCGCCAAGAACAGACCGTGTCAGCACTTTGGTCCGCATGTGTTCTATTTTTTTATTTTATAATTTTATTTATATATTTTTTGCATCTCGCCTTATGTTGCGCTGTGCAGTTCCCCCTTGGATCAGAAGGACTGCGTGGTGTTGCTGGGTAATCCTGTATTTGCTTGATGAACATATTTGTTTACTCTAGGGCACGCGCATGTTCAGGCAATTATAGAGTCTGTGATGCCCTTTAATTATGGGATATGATGATGATGATGATGATTATTATTATTATTATTATTATTATTTTGAATAATTTTGTGGGTTGAATTGCAATTTTTTTTTTTTTTACTAAAACTAAACTGTCTAATTATTGATGAGTGTTAATAATAATAATAATAATAATAATAATAATGCATTTTATTTAAAGGTGCTGTTCTGGGCACTCAAGGACAATGCACAAACAACAACTAAGACACACAATTTAAAAACATTAAAAGCAATCAAACAGTACAGGACAGGTTGTAAAACATCAGTGCAATGGAGTAGGCTAATTTAAATAAAGGAGTTTTGAGTCTGGATTTGAATCTTGGGAATGAATCAAGATTACATTTTGTTGACAATTATGGAAGGAGCTTTACTTTAGTACTGTATTGTTTCAGTAATTTTAAGGGACAGTGTGATTGCAGCTAAGAAGTTGGATTATTTTAGTTAACATTCTAAAACATACATACATACATACATACATACATACATACATACATACATACATACATACATACATACATACATACATACATACATACATATACAGACAGACAGACTTGCTCCCTCATGCCCCCCTCTCAACTCTGGCTACAGTATATGAGGAAAAAAAACTATACATTATACACTGATGGGATGTACAAAATAAAAAATTTTTTTTAGTCCAAATAGTTTGTCCTTTTAATTTTAAAAATTAAAAGGACAATGGGAAAAAATCCTCAAAATGCTAGACGTAACAGGAAGCTGAAACCTATGATTAATACTTTATTTGGGGTTATATAAATGTGACTTTTTCAAACTTTTTCGGGAGATGCAGGGAGTTTACTATAGTGTGCTGATCTGTGAACCTTTCTTTCAAGATCACCTTCAGTACTGCTGCTGTGTATAACAGTCCTACACAACCCCTTTTTTCTTTTGACTACAAGTGAAATATTTGTCACTGAAAATCTCATAAATTTCATTGTGTTATGCTCACAGAGACACTGATATTGGTGCATGACTATTTTTGTATTTTTTTTTTTTTCTAGTTTATTTAGTTTAAATTTGTTGTTAAATAACGTGGCATATATCATTTAGAGTATATATAAAAATCTATGGATACATCCTATGTGCCCATATGGAAACACTGAAAATCATAATGAAATATGAGTCTATATTTGACCAGTTATATTGGCCAAAAGACTGAATTTGAAAAGAAAAAAAAAAACAAACAATAAGGATTCTTTATCATGCCACTATATAAACTGTATAATCTATATATCTGTACATAGTCTCTCAATTTCAAATCCACAATTGAATTTCCATACATTCAAATTTGTAACACAACCCAAATCTTGCAATGATGACTGATACTGATGTGTACAACTTTCAGCACAGAGGTCACTGCAGAGGAGAGCCGGACGGGCTGTTGCACACTGACCACAGCCAAGGCGTGAGCGCGAGTCGAGGCTAAGCGCAGACGGGCGTAGGGATTAGGGCAGCACTGTTATTGTCTGTTTGATGAGGGATTAAATTCGGCTAATCCACACCTTCACATGGGAGTGCTCATTTAAAGATAGCAGGGCAGTAGTTCCATCCATGTATCTTAAGCGAGCTGCATCTCTTCCCCTGGACCGGGCCTGTTTACTTATTCTGGTCCTGGTCGGTACCCCCATGTGGTCACACGCATCGGTCCACGTTTTGTTTATCAGTGACGGGTATCAGATTTGACTTACAATAACACAGTAGAGGAGCTGTAAAGGCAATTTGAGAGCTAGAGAGCTCAGAATGAGTCTTATGAAGCATATATGTGCATATGACAGGGTAATTCACTAAACCATAGTTAATATAATCATATTTAAGATTTTGCTTAATTTTTTTCTCTAGTTTTCCTTAGTTTAGTCATTCCATAACTGTTACCTAGCAACCATACTGTAAACAAAGGCCAAAGTTTTCCTAATTTTAAGATTTTACAAATAAAAGTGTATGACACCTTTATGTTGTTAGATGAATGTTTAAAATGTGAAATTGTCCATACATTTTAGATGGAATTTTGTGTATTGATGACATAGATAGAGGGATTCCTTTATAGCTGCTTCCTGCAATTTTTATTTTTTAACTTTTCATTTGCAATTTGAGGTCACTGTAAAAACATGCAGGGGTAATTATTAATTACTAATTATGTTTTATTTGATTCATTTCATAAAGTAAATATGAATGTTTGTGAAGGTCAAGAAATGCAAAAAGAAAGGGGAAAAAAAAACAACTTGCTAGAATACCTGAACTGTGATAATCTTGTCTCAATTAGTAGTTTTAAAAATTATACATTTTAACTTGGACAACTTGGACTTATCCATCAGTGAACATATTAATGAAGTAACTGCATTGATTCTATATCCTTCAACATGGGGCTTATTTATTAATTTAAAACGCCAATTTATTTACACAAGGCCAGTGTCCGGCAATTTTAAATAAATTGTGTATACGCAGACCATTCCATTTTTGTCCATAAAAAAAGAAAACTGAAAACTTGCAATTCAAAACTCCACATCTCTGACAATATGCTAAACCCTCCAAATTATAAACATGCAAACTCAGGCTTAAGAGACAACCTCTATATAACTTTACATAATTCCCCCATGATGGAATATTGACGTTATTCCTCCAATTGATGCATGTGAATAAATAATTTCCCAACTTTGAAATATTCATGATTCCAATATGATTTTCCGTACATTTCCTTAGGTGTAGCGTCTCTCCAGAGAGCACATAAAAGACCCGCAACAATAATGTAAGTGCCATTTTGCTGCCTCATCACTGTCCCCCTGCTGATGTATTCACTTTTATTATACTTTTCATTCCGTCGATACAAAAAGAAAGTGGTTTTTAGAGCGCCCGCCACTCGCCAATACAAAGGCGAGGCCATAAAAAAATATATGATGTAATTGATTCGCGTCGTGGCAAAATAAATTCCGTTGGTTTATGCATTCAGGAAGGCCTCGGCGCATGGGAAAACAGATGTAACTATATTTCATAATCTCCCCAAATATGCTTACTAGTGACAGGCAAATAAAGCCACATATGTACGTTTAAACAGTTAATAAAATCTGGGACTGGTAACAATAGCAGGAGGTAGCGAGGTAGTCAGTATATCACGCCTTTATTTCTGCTTGTAAAATTGGAGATTTGTCTTAGGCCCTTCCTAACATGCCCACCCTCGCTATCTCTCCTCCCCTCCTCTTCTCTTCTCCTCTCTCGCACGGCCATTTAGAACAGTTGGCGTCATTAATAGAAGGGATTGCCTCTAAATTGGCAACAATGAAAGACAAATTATGAGTAGCAGAGAGGGGAGAGAGAGCGGTAGTTCACGATGGAAGAGGACGAATTAAGGTATTTGAATAATTTAACCCCCCGTGTGTAGTGATGACAGGGGTGTTATTCTGAAGTAGTGCCCCCGCTGGTACAGAAATGAGTACTTGTAATGGAGGCTGAACTGGCACGTGCGGATAAAAGCGCGTTGCCGTACGTTGTTGGCTCAGTGCGGTTTTGATTTGCCCAAATATTTCCTCACATGGCAAAGTCTGTGGGGGAAAGCAGGCAACCCTGACATGTGCCCACCGACAACTGCTTTTTGTCAGAAATAGAAATGCTTTGACATGTCAGCACCCGAAATTTTGTCTCCAACGATATTGTTTTGTACAGATTTTTCTATTTACCCTTACATCCGCAGTGGCTTCTGTAACTGTAGTGTAACTTTTCTAAAATAATAATAGGCGGCAGACGAAAAAAAAAAAAAATCTTCCCCCAAACCTAAAATGTGGTGCAATCCGTGGAGCATTTGTAGCGGAGCAGTCAAACACTTTTGAGCTGTAAGTATGTGAGCGTGGCCCGGTGACAGCTCGGTCCCTCAGCTGTCCCCCTCAGCGCTGTCTAGGGACCCCCTCCCAGCCTCCTCTGTAGGGGAGAGGGAGACACCCCAGACGCCTCCCGCACTCCACTGCACTCCGCACTTTGAACACTTCCACCACTTCAATCGTAACTTGTCCCAAAAAAAAAAGTGGAGCAGCACCAGTCACTTATAAGAAAGAATTCTCTCTAGCCCTCTCCTGGCTGGCTCGCCTCTTTTCCTCTGCTGGCACTTGTAATTATCTTATGCCTGGGAGACAGGTTTTAAGCCGAGGTGTCAGACCAGGTGCTTCCTGACAGCTCCGGATGATTAGGAGAATTGTGGAGTTCTGTCACTGGTCTCCATGGTGCTCCCCACGGCGACCACCATGCCTTGTTGTCACAGCAACAATAGCAACTCTTAATTTGTTGACGGAGAGAAATTCATCAAGGCCTAGGAGGCTGTGCAACCCTAAACAACAGCCCCTCTGGGGGGTAAGAGGGCCTACCGAGGGAGCGAGTCAAAGACAAAACTTGTGCTTCCAGTCCACACTTGGTGCACACACTTTTCACTGCCTATCTGTCCTGGCACTTTCAGTTTGGGGGACTTTTTTACAGTGTGTGAGCACACACTCCATACATGTATAATGACTTAAATGATGCTTAGGGGTTTGTTAATAAAAGCTTCTGTTCTGACAGGGTGCCAGGTTACACCCTCTGGCCTAATAGCTGTTAAGGGGGTATTGTGAATGTGTGGATGTGGATGCCACTTATGTCTTAAATTACCCAAGGCCGCTTTGCATGAAATCAGGACAAATTCTATTCAAGCCATAGTGATAGCATTGCACAATTGACAGGTGTTGTGTTGTGGTAGTCTTTCAGTTGGTAGAGACATGTTCCTCTTTCCCCATAGGAATTAACTTGAAAATAATTTGGATTTGATTGAAACAAAAATTCCTTCAGTTTGCCCCAGGGCAGCTGTGGCTATAGAAGTAGCTCAACCTTCCAGAGTGTGCCTCAAAAGGCCTGCGTTGTCAATAATAAAAGGCCTGAAAATCCTTAGGTCTAAAGACAGATGACATACACAGATTTAGATTTTTTGAGGAAACCTGTTGTCTCCTGCAATTTTCACATTGTTTTCCATTGACTGTTGGACTTTTGTTCATGAATCTTGGCGACTTTACCCCTTAATCATCAAAGTCTATCCACAGCCCACCCTCCTCCCCTCCACACCCACAGCCTGACCGGTGTGACAGTGACTGAAGAGCGCTCTGTCCATTAGGTCTGATCAGTGCTCCACATGTACCGCACACTCCTCCTCTGTATGATGAACCCAGCAGGCCACACGCACACCTCCAGCACACACACCCACTCTGCCAGCCGAGGGAGGCCCAGAGAGAGGGTCTAATTGTGGGGAGATAATGAGTGAGTGTGGGCCTCCCTGCTGGCACCACCACCTCACCTCATCACGCCTTTCTAACACTACGCTATACATGCTAAGACTCTGTTAGTCTGTCTGCCATTGATTTACCATCATGAGAGCCCTGAAATTAATATTGATTCCAAACATGATAAAGTCATTCAGTGTCCGTGTCGTGTCTTAAAGGGGATGTGCGCAGTCGGATTTGGAGGAAGCGCTGAAATCACTGCCGCTATAGGAGGGAGGAAAGGGGACACTTTAAGAAGTAAAGACAAAAAAATAACAAGTTAAGAGGAAAAGTTGTGTAAAATGCTGATGTAGGCAAAACGGGGCCTGGTTGTGAGCATTGTTCATGTGCTTTCTTGCAAATACAGAAGAGAGGAATACTAGAGGGGGATCGGCGCTAATTAAAACCCCAGATCAAAGCGTCCCTTTAAGTGTTTTTCCTCGACACATCCGGGAGAACTCAAAACACGCCTTTTATTTTTCTGCCACCTCAGATATTTCATTTTGGGGATAAAAAAGACAAATACTGTGAACTTTGGTTGAGTACATATTGTTAACTAATTATCGTACTGCTAACATAACATGAACGCTGCAGGCCCTGCTAGCTTATGGTCTAAGTCACTGTTCCTTTTCGACCGTGGCATATTTGATGTTTCATTTTGAGGAAAACATAAAAGGTGACTCCAGACTTGATCTTGATTAGATTTTTTTTACATTAAAGTCACACAATTTAACTACTTTTAAGCCAAAAAATAGGCAAAAATAAAAGGTTTTTTTTGTCACTTTGGTTGTGTATTGCACTGAAAAACATCTGTCCTTACTGTGTGCAAACTTGTATCTCCACAAACCTGATCTTATTTGGCCTGGAGGAGGGCCTACTCCTTGTTGTTATGTTGGTTATGTTGTTATGAAAGTATGGTTTTAACTTTCTATTTCTATGGAATTATAAAGATGAAGTACCACCTCCAGAAAGTTACCAGTAAAATGTACCAGTAAAATGTATTTATTAGATGTAGATCAACCAAAATGGCCAATTTTACATACGCAAAATTGCTGCAAGAAAGATGGGACAAAATTACCAAATAGGGTGCATGATATTACAAGCACCAAAGGTAGTCTAGAAATAGGTGAATGACAAAAAGAATGGCTACATTAGAAATAAAAAAGTAGACTACACACAAACTCAAAACTGTATTTAATGAATGACCATGTTTCAATCAGTGAATCTTCGTCAGGTCATGGTTTTCTCTGTGTGCCACTCCCATAAATACTGCCCACTGATTCACCAATTAAACTGAGCCATAGGAGATGTCCATCCAACACAATATATAACACAATATATACTGTACATCATATAACATAAGTAATTTATAAGCCATAAGCCTAGCACCAGTGATGTGCATATACCTATACCTATACCTTTTATGAGATATTAGAAATAGACCAATGACATTAAAACAAAATACTCCAGTCCTGGTTTAATCTAAACTCAGACCAAGTTCATCAGAGTGACTGCTGGGCACCATGCAGCTATGGTGCTGGGAAACGCCAACCCAACTCCGTGGGCTGTGGGTAGGAGAAGGTCCATGGTTAACACGGGTCAGCCAGGACTGTATTTGACCCATCCTTCAACCAGTGTGGTGGCAACTTCTCAGGAATAGCACCCAGTGAAACATATCCAGATCTCGAGCAGGTTGCAAGTCAGGAGTATCAACAGGATCACCAGCCATAGGCTACTTTATATGGTTTAGCTTGACACAAGGGAACAGAGAAAACACTGGTAGAACATGCAAATGAACACAGAAGAACCAAAAGACAGTCCAGGAAGTCCAGGAATACTCTGATATATGGTTTTAATTAACTAAACTAACTTAACCAGTTACATAAGTTGCTACTCAAATCAAGTATTCATTCTGAAATCATGTTATCAAACGGATGCCACACAGAAAACTTTGGTTGAGTACAGATTGCTAACTAATTGCCTCACTGCTAGCATACCAGGCGCACTGTCAGGCCCTGTTAGCCCAGTGTGTAAATCACTGCCCCTTTACGACCTTGCACTCTCAAAGCACCATCTTGGTTTAATTTCTCTTCATAAATGATCTTGTCTTAATCTAGAACCGAGCAATTAAGAAAAGTCCTCTTCCCCTACATTAAGGTTTCACTTCATTCTGTGTTTGTAGCTGATGGATGCGAGGAGTAGACTGGGGATTACAGGACCTAATCTGAGTGTCACTGTGAATGAGACGCCAGTGTGTCAGTTGTCAGGTCACATTACACTGCAAAAGGCTATAGGAACATATGAGTTACAATGGCTTGGAGTAGGAATATTAATGTTGCCTTGACTAGACTGGGTTTGTTTTGGGGTTTGATGATAAATTGGCCAATACAATATGTCTTTCTGTCATACTGTAGGCCTATTTGTTGTTTTATACGCAATACTTTTAATACTTTTATGCATGCCTTTATTTTATCATGTTTTATTTATTGTTTTTCTAGTTTTTGCTATAATTTATAGTTTTACAAAACAAAGCAATGACGTTTTTCTGATTCTGATTATTCTGAAACTCAGTTTGCTGAAGGAAAATGAGAAATGTGCTGTATTTATTATGAGTCAAATTTTCTGGTCTTTTCAGGTACAATCCTAGAAAGAGAAATATTTAAATGTAATGTGCATTGTTCCCTCATCAAAAACATGCCTGAAGTGGTTTTAGATGTGTTTATGTAAGTTAGTGATCTCTCCTGGGCCCTATTCAAACCCTCCTTAGGGTTAGCAGTACGATTCTGTTTAGAGCACAGTCCACAAGCTTACGTCATCCATGCCCCTGCATGGTAATTTTAAATATACCAAGGCAGAATACAAAACAATACATTACAGCTTCACAAACCTGATGGGATGTGCATTGATTTCACTAGTGGCTGATTGTGCTGTGATAGTGCTCTGAAGGGTGAGTAAAGGAAAAAGCGCCAAAAAAGCTAAATTGAAACGACGGATTTTAATACGTTGTTTTTGGTGAATTTAGCATTTTCAAGACATTAAAAGGTAACATTGTGATGGTGTTATGTGTCAGCAGTTAATACCCTATAGAAGTGTAATACTTCCTCTTTAAGTCAACTGGTTCTTCTTCCTTTATCTTCTGACATTTCAGGGGTCATGCAGTCTGCTTTGTGTTGCCAGATAAGGCGATATGCATCAGCTTGTTCAGAGAGAGGAACACCTCCACTGTTTTGCCCACAAACCACTGTGGTCACAGAACTGTAAAGAGCAGACACATGATGATGGTGAGTATCACCTCTAAATTGTTTAAAATACATTAAGAATAATCAAGTATACAAAAACATTTTTCTTCTTTCTTACAGTGACTGCAGACGCTGCACTGATCTACCTGTCAAGCTCATCCTCCGTGCTTCCCTCACTCATGAACAAGACCCCGAGATACTTGAACTCCTCCACTCTGGGGATATGGAATGTATTTTATTCTAATTAAAATGAAGATAAGTATTGTGAATCAAGTTAACTAGATATTCCTTTTTGCTGTGTGGCACATACCCCATAATGCAGTGGGGCACACGCAGTCGTTCCTATACGTGTGCTGTCCTGATGGAGTTTTCACACCATCAGTAATGCTCGGTCTGACCCACATTGGCTCAGCTCGGTTATTTGTCTTGTTACCACAGTTACATAACAACAAGTGTGACTGTGGCCCATATGATGAGGAAAATACATTCAGACTTTCTGTGGACTATTTAGTGTCTGTTCACTTCCACAACCTACTTTTGCCAACTTTTGTGTCTCTCAAGGTGCGTAAATAAGAATGTCCTGATATTATAAGATGCACGTTATTATAATGTCTGAAAAGTCCATTGGGAATACATAATTAATGGTGATTTCCCATGTTTGCATTGTATGTTATGACTGTATGTTGTGTTCATGTGACATCAAAAAAACTGACCTTATTTTAAATTTTAGGTGGCAGGTAGGTCAATGTTAGTACTGTCATTTTGCCTGCCAAATCCATAATATCTCTCTGTATTTACATATATTTGTGCAATTGGATGTGTTTATTTCAGTGATGCATGTGAAACAAAAGAGCTCATTGGTGACCTATCATTTACAAACACAATCAAATATCTCACCTCAGAAAATAATAGAAAAACATACAAAAATACAGAAAGTAGCAGTGAGTTCTAAAACAGAATACTTCTATCTATGTCATCAACAATGAATGCAGAAACATTTTACACAAAAGGAAGGCATTTTTCTTGTAGTTTAACATTCATTTAACAAAAGAAAGGTGTTGTAATTTATTTTATTAGTATAATCTTAATTATTGTTTTTTCTCCTTTTAACATTATGGCTGCTAGGTTACATTTATGAAATTACCTCTACATTGTATGTCATATCTGCTGCCCGTGTCCAACCAGGGAGTAAAACTCTAAATGACAAGAGTTTAAATGTGTTTTGGTGAAATGAGTAGTTTAACCTGCATGGTGTTGAAGTGACACAAACAGTCCTGACCTGATGTGAGTTTGTGGTGGGCTTGTGAAGGGCACCGTGACTGGTCTAAAGAGCTGCTGTCAGTGGAAGTGCTGCAGTGACAGTCTCTCTCCACTGTGTGCACTGGTGACACTGTTCAAGGGATCTTACAGTGTGTGAAATATGACATGTCTCCTGTGAGCAGGAGCCATGGACCACAGCAACAGGACAGCTGGACTTCACTGGTCTGCTCCCAATCAAAGCACAGGGACTGGGTCAGGGTGGTTCAACCCTGGGCCAGGTCAAACGATGAATACATGAGACCTGCTAAAAGTACAGAAGAGACACGTGATGCATACTCCCTTCACCTTAACCTCACATTGAACTGAAAAAGTGATTGCTGACACTATCTATTGTTTTCCAGCTATAGATACACCTTGTCAAAATTCTTTTCAAACCTGTGTAGGATCAGGACTATCTTACGATGCGTTCAGACAGCAGCATCAGGGGCGTTGAGTTTACATGCAAAGTCTATGGGGGACACACGTCTAGGCTGGTCCAACGCTTCTGTGATGTGTTTCAAGAGTTTGATGTGGTGTGTCGTTTGTATGATTGGTATGTGTAGCACTCTGAGATGAGTTCTACACATTATCAATCTAGCTCTTGCTGAAAGTGTTTGGAAAAATCTAACTTTAGTTAAATCCAAATCCTAAATCTTCCCTGTCCACAAATACATAAGGTCCTTACCTTCTGCCGTAGTTTGTATTAGCACTAAAATGAAGTATGTCTGTTAGTGTCACCATGTTTGTTTTGGTTTGTTAGGGTACTTCACCTCTAGCTTCCACACAAACCTCACTGCTGCTCTGTGATTGGTCACCCACCACCTGTCAAGCCCTATCACACCATGTCAATATGCATTCTCTCAGAGCTGAAAAGTCTGCCCAGAAATGCTAAGACACCCAACAAAGGTGTCTGATGCATGTTATTTATGTTGCTGAGAGAAATTGCCCAGATGGGGAGCACCTAGTGGAAACTCACCTAGACCTGAGAAGAACAAGACAATAAGGACCATCTTTCCTCAGCTCACATCAGCGGTGGCGTGCAGCAGAGGATCTTGCAAAGGTCAGTGATCACATGACCAGGACGGACATGCTCCCGCTCCAGTCTGAGTCTAAGTGATTGAGCCGTGCTGTAAAGTGACACTGTATTGAGTTAGGCCCAGACAGGTCGCGCCAAGCCTTCACCCCTCATCACGGTCAGGGGGCCTTAAAAACAGCACCCGGGCCCCAATCAATGGCCCTTATAAGCATACATCTGCATACTAACCTAATGGAGGTGCGCTCAGAGCAGAAGGCCAGTGTGGAGTAGACACATAGTACACCACAAGCATAATTACAACAGTAACTACCTGCAAAGACACAAAAGCAGGCATGACATATAAAACCTCTTCAGGCAGGTGAGGGAACAATGTTATAACACTGTGCACAATGCAACTTTTTTGGTGCGGGGTTGAAGATGATTTTGCTTTGCCTAAAATATTCCTCAGTATGGCATTAAATCTTAAATTAAATCTTAAATTTTGAATTAAGTCATTTAACAGGGTTTTTATGTCAAATATATATTGAAAAACATACATTCTTACTGTGAGCTGAGTCGCCTCTCACAGATGTGACCTGTAACTTGGTGACGTCAGTAGCTTGTCTCCATGGAAATAGATGGGTTCATACTGTTTAGCATTCAAGATAAAGCAATAACATCTCCATGGAAACAAGCAGGTGTCAGACCATCCACCAGAAAAGTTGCATAGTGTTTACTTGTCAGTATGCATACAACTGAAATGACAGTACATGCATGGGCTCATCAGACCTTGAACCCTGGACTCCCTGGCTGTGAGGCAAATATCTAACATACTGCACCACTTTTTAAAAGTTTCACAATTATTTTGTTCATTAAATTAGATTAAACATTTCAGTAGAAAAATCATACTCATAACATAATGATAAATTGCAGCTGATGTCATCAACATTACCTGGGGGTGTGATGCTAACTAAAGCACCACTCTGTCAAAAGAGAATTAGACTTTAATCTGATCTTTATTTTAACACAGCCTGATCAGAAAGATATGCCTTAGATGGAACTACAACAGATGAGATGATTTGTGCCGTTAACAAGTCTCTCACACATTATATTACAGTCACAAGCTAGCTAGCCTTAGCCAACACTTAAACAGGACCATGAACGCTCGTATTGATTACAAGTTCCTGAAAATGTGCTGTTTAAATCCATATTCTCCATATCCATATAGTTTTCAACTTAAAACTATTTTGGCAGTGTTTACTAATGTGTGCATTGTGTCTCCATGGTAACTGCTGAATATTCCACTAAAGAGAATCATGTAGAACATCCCCAGCATGATAGTACTGCAAGGTGTCTATAGGTAATTCTATTATTATTTTGAATTCACCCACAAAACACATTTTCACAAGATTTGGTCTCTCACATATTTCACAATGTACTAAAATGAAAAGTGAGCTATTGACAAGCTAACTTTAAAAGATGTGTATATAGTATAATATTAAATGTCATGTTTTCTACTTAAGACTTGACACAATATTTCAGTTAGCCTGGGCGTACACTGATGCGTTGGATTGTGGTCAGAGGGCCAGCGGTGCGTACAAGCTGCTGCTAAGTGTCTGCTCAGGACAGGCTTAACCATGTATGTGGCAGTCCATTTATTTATCAGGGTCAAATCCAATAAAACTGCTCATGTATGAACAAGAGGAAATAGGATCGCTGTCCTGGCCACGATTTATCACTGATGGAAACTCCTCTCTCTGTCAGTCTGACACTAATCTACTGCTCAGCTGGACCACAAGACAAGACACAAGGGTCGGCTGTGAAAATTAAATATGTGAATGTTTGCAAATATCTAAATAGAGTGCACATATATTCAATTATACTATAAAACGTATAACTTAAAGGCCCTGTACTTGATTTTTCCCATGCATTTGAGTAAAACTTGTCTTGCCCCAATACAGATACAATCTTGAGGTAAAAATATGTTCGCTGTGTGCTGCCTGCATCTAATTAGAAAGCGTTTTATTGTCTAAGAATAAGGAAGTGTGTGTTAGTATGCTAGTTGTTTGCTTTAGTGTCACAGCAAAACTCTGCATTGGTCACTGAGAGTTAAACAATGAATACATTTTAAAAATAATCAATACTTAACTAATTCATTTTTAACAGTTTGCAGTGATCAAAGTTCGCCCTCACTTACCCAGTGCATTCCAACCATCCTAATTATTCAATGTGATGAGTGATGAGAGCTCAGAGCGGATATTTGCTGTAACGGTAATGCCAATAACAACTAGCATGCTAACCTTATGTGCATGCAGTCTGTGACTCTCAGACATTAAAAAGCATTATAAGTAGATGCAGCGGTCTTATTTTGACCTGAAGAGCTGGTTATACAATATATATCTGTATTAGGGCAAGACAGTTTTTTTCTCAAATGCATGAAAAAAAATACAACATAGGATTGAAAACAGCTTTATGTTTGTTATGCATTTCCTATGACTAATTAGAGAAGGAAAAACTGCACACGCACAAGGATATAAGAGCGATGTTTCCTATTTATTGCACCAGTTATAGGCAGTTTGAAGCCTAAATTGGTGGATCAAGTACCCCCATGTATACCTTTCATTTTAGAAAAGTAACTGTACTCTGAGGACCACCAAATGAAAAAGTAACTGTACCCTGAATACAGGTATTCAAAATGCGTATTCTTGATACAAGTATGCGGTTACTTCTCAACACTCATGTTTACAGTCCCAGACCACAACGAACACTAGACTGGTGCATAATCCCATTGTAACCCATCCTGCCAACAGTTCACTCCTCATTGGGCACACACGTGCACCCGGCACCACACCTGTCACCCCGTTGATGGCCCATTTAAGCAGTGAGTGGCACCCATCACCTCTCTTTTCCCTCAGTCTGTCCTGCAGGTGTCAGCGCGCCGAGCCTGACAGCCACGTCCACAGTGCGTCCCGTTTGTTTGCCTGTCCGCTCGCGTCTCTCAAAACGTCCATCTTAAACCGCCAGCCTATCCACGGTCAGTCTCCTCGCCCAAACAGACAGAAGGTAGGACAGGATGACACTTGGACGGGTACGAGGAGGTCCCTAGGGTGCCGCTGCAGTCAGGGTGATTAGGCACCCAGCAGCTTCTCGCAACACACAGGGTTACCCCAAATTGACCTGGCATTATTTCTCCCAACAAGAGTGTCAGTTACAGCGAGAAAGTGCAAAATGTCCGACAGAGAAGGTTCACTATTTTCTTTAGCCATGGGGGAAAGAACAATGTTGACTAGTTTGTTTACCTAATAGGTCAATAATTTTATTATTATTATTATTATTATTATTTTGTCATTTTAAGCATAAATATCCATCAGTGGGGTAAACATTTGGCACATTTTTAGTAGAATGTTTTCAAAAAATAAAATAGTTCCATTATCATTCAACTATCCAGCCACAAAATAAATTTAAATTTAATATATTTTAGTACATCAATACAAAAATAAATAAATAAATAAATATGAAATAAAACATAATACAAGTTCTATGTATTTTTTTTTTTTAAGTTGATCAATGACATACTATTCTTAAAACTGCACAGTGCAAATTATCTTTGGCTGTCTACATCACCCGTTTCTCTTCATGCTGTTATCGCTCCACCTAAAATGTTCAAACATTAAACGTAATCTCCAGGGAGACAAGCAAGTGGCACTAGTTACAGGTTGAGAGGTGACCCAGCTCATAGTATGCATATGTTTCAAGGGATTTTTGAACAACAAAAATAACCATAATGAAATAAATGATCGACAGATGTGTTTATTGCCATACTGTGGAACATTTGGGTAAAGCAATAACATCTCCGTGGAGACAAGAAGGTAACAAAAGTAACGCAATGCCCTTCCAAATGAATGGTGGTATTAATGATCGTTTTTTGAAAAAGGAAACAAACCAAGCAATAGATTCAACATGTTCAAAAATTCTAGTTACAATGATTCAAATTAGACATATTATGCAGAATCAACTTTTTAGAACTTTTAACCATGTGATAATTGTACCAGTACATGCCCACTGTGCTGTACTTACTTCGTTCTCCAGTTTTATTCTCATAATTGGTGATACATGTAGGATTTGGTAGCATTGCATAGCCTCTTTGGTAGAAATGACAAAAAACTGTTGCTGTGTTTTTTCTGGAGTTGTTTTAGATCAATATGGCTAAAGTATAACATGATGATCCATGAGTGTCACAGGTTATAAATATTTAGCAGAAAAAGCACTTCTTAAAGTGACCTGTATTACACAATTTTCTGATCTACTGTATGTTAAAATGTTGTTTCCTCATCATAAACCTGGAGTTGTGTTTAGTTTCATTCACACAAATCCTGCATATTTAGGAGTTCTTCTCTCAAACTGAAAACCCTTTCCGCGTTCCACCTTGTGATGTCATGTGGCAATACAGGAAGTGCTCCACCATGGTTTTAAACTCCATACACCTTCACTAGAATCATCCCTGGTATTTCCAGGGATGAAATACTCTACTAAACTAAAGGTAAAAGGTAGCTGTAAACTTAAAAACTACCACTTCAAGACATCACAAGGTGAAACAGAGCATTTTGAGCTATGAAGATATAGACAGACAGACAGACAATAAAGGATTACTCAAACATGTGTAGATGAAACAAAACACTCCAGGAGTGTTTTTGAGGAGGTAACAACATTCTAACATGGCTTAAAGCTCACAAGAGTCAATTTTGTGTAATAGAGGACCTTTAAACTAAAGCACATAGTATTTTAACAGTGTATTATCCTGGCTGGAAACCACATAGGACTAGGATATCATGTGTGTCAAACCAGCAGATATGGGCTCATTGGGAGCAGTTAGAGCCATCAAACTGTGCTTTTTGTCAATGGCGGTTCCAGTGAGAGCGTGATGTACGGCAGGCGTGGTGGAGGGATATGAGGGTGTGAAAAGGCACACTCCTTATGTCTGTTGAATGCTTATTGATTGACACTTAACACAGGTTGAGGTCACTTCCTGAACCAATACGTCTCCACAAAGGAATAGAGAGGTGCATTCACAGACAAAGAAAGGGAAAGATATGGGCAGAAATGGATTTTCTTAAATGGAAAAAACTGAGAAAAAAATGTTGAACAATAGCTTCCATATTAAAATGAATTATGCTTAATCTTTACGCTATTCATGCTTTATATATAACATTTATTTGAGAAGATAACTCTTTCAGCAGGCAAAATGCTTTCAGTGTGTGTTGTGCCTGCTAGCAGCAGTGTAGAATGAGGCTAATTAGCACCACTTCATAATTCTAACAGGTAGATGCTTCATATTGTGGAAGCTATTTAAGTGCTGAACTACAGTGTAGCCCCCAGACATCTCTAGATCTTGAAGCAGGATTCTTCAGGAGTACCTAGCTGAAGGATTCATCTAAAGAGCATGATGTTATTTAAGGAAAGTAGACATTTGCACCTTTGCTGACCTATTTAAAACATATTTCAAAAGTACTCCAATATTAACACACTGTGGTAGTATTGTCCATCCAAGCCTGATCATGCTTCTGTTGTAGGGAGTATTATAACCTCTGATGATGCAGATCAGACAACAAGGCATATAGGTGTCCTTGGTACAGTAGTGCAATAGGTTTGTATATAATGAAGCTCTAATTACTTTTGTAGGAATAGTTAAAGAATTCATTGTAATGTGTCAGTGCTCCAGTGGTTTAAACACTCTTCCACAAGGTTAGTGCCATGATTCAACCAGTGCATGCTAACCCTATCCTTGAGCAAAGCACTTCACTCACCTTATATGAGTGGTGGTAGAGCTGTGGGTGCAGACTGGTGGCCACAGCTCCGTCCATTTGACCGGGGCAATTTATATTGTAAAGCTTCTGGAAGACCCATTTGTTATTACAATGTTTATTTTCCACTGCCAGCTGCACTCCAAAAATCTGACACTTATCTGATTTCTAGAGTTAATAGATTATTGAGATGTCACATAAATAGTTACATCTGATGTGAGTAATCTGATAATCTAATTGTTCACCCTAGTGCAGGCTTTCACAAGGAAAATTGTGCAAAAATGGCAAACTGATAAAAATGAAAGAGAACATGTTCAAAATTGAAAGTGTTATTTTAAAATGCATTGTAGTTTATCATCCAAATGCAACAGTTACTCTAAAAATCCAACGACTAACTGACACCATTATTTTGTGCATGTAAACACACACCAAAAATCAGAGCTGCTTACTCAAGTTATCTTTAACTGTCTATCTAAATATACCCAGTGCACCATCCAGCCCTCATGAGTTTACAGTAGTTGCCTTGTCTCTGCGCTGGTTCCCATGGCAGTCTGCAGCGCCCTCGAGGCACTGCTAACTCTGTACTAATCCTGCCTGTACCCCCATGATCAAAGTGGCCCATTTGTTTGAACACACGCAGACACAGTCATTAGAAATGCATATTACACCACGGCTATTGCATATTAACACAGTCGGGCAGCCAATTAATCATTACCTCATCAATATCTCATTTGCATGAAATTATTCTCTTTTAAGAGTGTGTGTCCGAGGTGACGGGGTGAGCTCATCGATAATGCTAATGCCACTATAGCCTGTGAGAAGAAGCTAAGTTAAAACGAGAGAGAAATGGGGAGATTCTAGTATTTTACAAGTTATAATCAAACTGTATGGATTTAAATGAAGCTAATGCTAATTCAGCTAGCATGCCGTTGATGATGTGGACATGTAGTGGACATTAAAAGTGCATGGTTTGGCTGTGTTGTGTGAAGGTCGCGGCGGGCTCCGGGTGCTTATAGATCGGTAGCTTCATTGCGTCTGTATGGGGCTGTTTGAACACTGACACTGAAGGCTCAGGCTGGGCTGTCACCTCTACCACAGCAAGGTGAGACGTGCTGTGCTTCTTCATAACCGAGGCAAAGGTAGGGTGAAAAGATGAGCAAAATTGTTCAAAAGCTAGGTTTAGTTATGTTCCCGAATATCTCACTCAAAACATTGACTTACAGAGAGAGGATTTGGTGCTTAATATTCGGACTGAATGGTGAAGTTTGTATGTGTCTGCAGAGAATTCTTTTTAAAAATGTTGCATGTTCCAGCCCCTCCATCTCTATGCCATTTTTTCACATCCTGTGTGAGTAACGACAAACAAAACACTTAACTACACTTTTACCTTTTCTCAAACTATGGTGGTTCCTTCAGGCGGTACACAAGATCCTGTGTCTAGAGTCCAATATATTCATATCTTTGTCCTTTTTCAGGCAATTCCTTGTTTACTACTGTTTGTTGTAGACCTGTTTTTATTGTCCTGACATAGGTTTAGATGGTGGTATTCAGAAAGCCAAATATTTTCTTAGGTAGTTCTTTCAGTCATACGAGTCCCAAAATTGGTCGCTGTGTCATTGGACAAGACGCTTCATCCACCTTCCTCTATGGATTTGAAGAAGCTTGGCACAAATCAAAAATCAGAAAGAGTCTTGGGTCTATTTCAATGTGGATGGTGCAGAAATTTCAGTAACTACAAACAGTGGTCTTTATAATGAGTTGGACCAAATAGTCATAGCACAAGCAAAAAGGGAATTCAATTTGTATATGTTTTGCAAAGAGTGACCACATTGGAATAGTTAACACTTGTGCAGGCTGCATGGTGATGTCCCCCTGTGTCCTTGCAACAGCTTTAACTCACTAATTGTTTGTTTTGTTTTTATGCATAAACAAATGTGTATTATAAAATGATTGTGATGTTCGTAGGGAGACATCTTCAGCAAATCGTCAATGTCAGGCCCACAAGACATTTGGTTATCCCAGTCCCCACATACTAAACTCAATCCGTTCCGCCTTCGCCTCTGATGTACGCACGGTGCTACAACCCTTCACAACTGATTAACAAACATGACCAGGGTTCCCTAAGTTCAGGACTCCTCATTGATCCCTGTCTTTCCTCCTCCGCCCACTCCCACCCTCTTTGTCTCACCCTCACTTCACCCTGAGACCCCTCCCCCTTCTACCCCTCCGGCTGGCCCTCGCTCGCCTGCATCTGTGTCGGCCATGTTAAATGCGCACCATAACAGCGCACTTTTGCTCCGGCTTAAATCCCACTCTCGTCCTGTGGAGTGTTTGCATTTGAAGACACACCCGGGGCCTAATTAGAAGTCCTTATAACTGAAAAGGGAATGGGTTTAATGACACACAATGAAAAACGCCAAATTTCCTCGCCAATAAAAGCAAAAGTGATGAATGAAAAGCACTTTGCCGTAGAAGAGGTAAAGCGTGGCGGGATATAAAAGATGATGTATTAATCCTACGCTGTTACAGATGGTTCAGCCCTCCTGACAACTGCTATTCTATGGAGACTGTGTTAGCATGCATAATTATGCTAATTAAGACCTAATTAACTGCTAATTCTACAGAGAGCTGCTTTCTTTTGGTTTGTAATTTAACACGACTCAGCATTTAACACTTCTTAAAGATTCCCGCCCGACCCCCTATTACGATATTCATTTGTCTTCGCGTTTGTTAGGCCTTGTAGACACATTGTGGGCCTATTCGCTGGTCAAACAATGATGTAAAAAAACGTGGCGGTTGGGAAAGAGCAGGACCCCAGGGCAGGAAGCTAAAGAATGGGGATTTGCGCTGGCACTGGCAGGACAGATAATTAGAAATGAACCGTGATTACCAGACGAACCGGTGACACGTATGCCACTATTTTGACACGTCTAATTAAGGCGTGTAGCGTTGCGTCAGACAATTTTGACCAATTTTGACAGGAGATCACTATTTACCGATTGGCCATTTCAGCCTTCAGTAATGATCTGAATGTGCAGCGCTTTTACTTCTTTTGTGATTTTTTGTGTATTTTTTCATTTGGCTAATTTCTCGGACACGCTGGTATACGCTGAGTGACAGGCAGATCAGAAGTAGTTACGGTGAGTTGCATCAGAGGGGCAGTGACATGGCCCGGGTCGGCAGAAAGGGGCAATGCACACACACACACACACATATACACACATGTACATACACGCACACACTCGCACACAACAGCATTCACTCAGCTGACGGGACATCTGTCATGGCAGACATCAGTGCGGGGCAAGCCTCTTGACCCCTCTCTGTCGCAGCGCATGTAGCCATCAGAGAAACGCTGCGTGAAGATTGGTAGAGAGCCCAGCAGCAAATGTACTTGTGTTAGACTGTCCATTATGGCAGCAGCAGAGACATTTTTCAGCTTGGACACATTGACTGTATTTTATTTATTTATTTATTTATTTGCCCTGACGTGAGTGACTCCTGGCTGGTACAACCAGGTGTTTGGCGAAGTGGCAGTGCTGTTTGATTGTGTGTTATTTGGACAATTGATCGCAAGGTGGCAAAGTGGTTAGAGACATTCCAAAGTGTGATCCATCAACTATGTGAGGTATGGAGTTTGCATTTTCTCCCATATTTGAGTGATTTCAATCAGGTGTTCTTTTTCCCCAAACAGCTGAAAACATGCATTATAAATGGTATTCCTACAGCTAGGTACTCCTCACACTGACCTGAGCTCACTGTCTAGACTTTAGAAATTATGTCTTGATCCAGGTTTAGAAGATAGAAAAGACAGGCGATAAGAGAACCATTGTTTATCCCGCAATGGGGAAATTTCCATGTTGCAAAGTAAAGTACAAAAAAACACCAGAAGAACAAAAATATGCTGTCAAAAATCAAGAGAAACAACCTTTTAAAATAGACATTAAATCTAACCATGTAACTTGAATCTCGAAATATTCTATATAAAATTAAGATGCAAACTGCAGTAAAATACAAGTGGTGTGGTTAACACAGTGCAGCATATGCACAACAATAAATAGCAGGTAGCAGCTTCAGTCTACCAAATGGGGTAAATGTAGAGAACCAAATTCCCAATGGGGACAGTAAACAGTAAATCTTAACCTTGTCAAGTGGATTGAGGGCTCAAAAAACAAAACAAACACACACTTGTTAGGTTTGCTTTCTTTTTGGAGACATTGCATTGACTTACATTTGCTGGAGAACCTACCCATAATTACTCCTTAAACCTTAACATAAAATGAAATCTTAACTTTAAATCATGATGTTGATTTGATTTTTGACCTCCCACAAAACATAAGATCTCCATAAAGTGACTGGGTACACAGATTACCAGTATTTATCTAGATTAGCATGTGCATATATTTTAAATAGATAAAAAGGTCTATCTTTGAAATTCTTGGCACAGAAAGCGTCCAAATGGACTTGCAGCTGTATCCAGCTATCCAGTTATGTGTGTGGGTTTTTTTTAGTATTGATTCTGTTTAATGAGTATCTAGTTTGGATACTAGTTTTAATATTGATTAGTTTCTGATTTTTTGACACCCCTAGACGTAATATATTTTCAGTGATTAACTGATCTAAAAGCTAATGACTTACACTTCATAGCAAAAAAATAAAACATAAAAGAATTTTGAATTTTCAAGGTACAAATATTAGTTAGACTGCTCCTCTGTTAAAAAAGATGACTCTTCAAAATGTATTTCAGTGTACCGAGCATCCAAATGGACTTGCACTATAAAGAAAATAAATAAATTGTTTTTGTATGCCATTTTAACTACTTTTTTCACCAAACAGAGCACACTTCCAGATCCATACACGGGAGCGGTGCAGGGAGATGTAATGTAGTGTGTATATTTGGTCTTTCCCTTAAATCAGCAGTGGAGCGCGGCTGGAGCAGGAGCGCGCAGATAATGAAGTATGCCACTAAGTAAGTGTGGAGTCCCTGCCAAAGCGTAATTACACATTCATCCTGGTGAATATATCAGTGTTAGTGGTGTCAGCGGGGGGCCATGCATCAGGCACTGGCAGAAAGAGGTTTATGGTTCAAACTGTGCACCGCGTACGTGTGTGTGTGTGCCGCTTGCATTTATTACATTACGGGGACATAAATCTATTTTCACAGTCACATTAGAGACCCGGATCTCCCTAATGTAAATCATATTCATTCAGATTGTTTAAAGGTTACTGCTGGAGTTTAAGTGTGTCTCCAAACTGTTATGCAACTGATTCCGTATACCAAGGCAATGTTTTAACATTTTAAAACTTATATAAATATATATTTATTTCTTCTAAATATTTCTTTGTATAGCAAAAGACATCAACTGACAAATAAAATGTTTCAGTTAAACAACTGAATTAATAAATTATTGCATGTGTTATAAATTGCGATTCACAAAAGGTGATCGTGCTGGTTCTACTGGATCTGAGTGGTGCTTTTGACACAGGCCAACACAGAGACACTGATGCTTTTATCACTAGTTGACTAGACTACTGTAATGCCCTGCTCTCTGGTCTCCTCAAAAAGAGTATTTCAGGTTTGCAATTATTACAAAATTCAGCAGCACGTATCCTGACTAGGACCAGAGGGCGGGACCATATTAGCTTGGCCTTTGATTGAAATGTTATACTTTTACTTGTTTTTATTGTTCATATTTTATTTTATTTATTTATTTTAGGCATAGTATTAGCTTGAACTCATATTCCTTTATCATTTTTAAGATTTCAAGTGTTTCCTCTGTAGGAGCCCTCTGCACCGGGAGCGGTGGTTGCCTGCGGCTGCCGGGGTCTGTCCCGTGGGTTTCTGGTGGAGGAATGGTGCTTGGGCCTCATCTCTCCCTTGGACCCTGTGTCCTGGTGGAGGGATGGTGCTTGGGCCTCATCTCTCCCTTGGACCCTGTGTCCTGGTGGAGGGATGGTGCTTGGGCCTCTTCTCTCCCCTGGGCCCTGCGGCGTTTCCTGGCGGCGGTGGACGGCTCTCTGCTCCTGGTGTAGACGGCTCCTCTGATGGTGCTTTCTCACGTGGTTCTCCTGTATTCAGCCTCACATTTTTAGCATGTTAGCATGTGTGTGGGCGTGTGTGTGTTGAGTTGTGGAATGAATATGTCTTTGCGTTTCCAACACAGCAGTTTAGAAATAAAATGCACATTATTTTTGAATACCATGTAGGTGTTATCAGATTACAGTCACAGATCTTGGAGCAGATGAGAGAACCTCAGGAGGCAGGATTGTAGAGTCTCCCCCTGACTCACTCCACATGTTTCTTAGTGCTGTCGTTTAATCGGGCTAATTGAAAAGCTGCATAATTCTAAAGAGATTATGGCCTGACAGAGGAGCAGTGGCGGGTCAGAGGTACAGCCAGCAAATGGCCTATTAGTCAAATACACAGGCTCTCCATTCAGTCGCTCTGATTGAAATTGATCCTTTGTAAATGCCGCGTCCAGATGGTGGATAACACTTATTCCTGGTTGTGCTGCTGAAGTTGAGCTAATATTATGGGATGGGAATGAGGATTAGGCTCAGATCCACAGAAGAAAGCTGGTTATGTGCCCAAAGCTCCTGATCCGTGTAAAGCTATCACACAGGTAAGCTGCCCTACAGTGATTACATCAACACTCAGTCTATGTACACGAGTCACCCCAAACTGGTTCAAAGAATACTCAAAGAATATGTGTATTACAAAATGTATATGACAAATGCTGGTCAAGTGTTTAAGTTATGCACTTGGAGTTTGACCAGCAACCCTCTGGTTCAAGAGTGGACACACTGTCTCATTATTCTACTGTCACTCATATGTAATAATAAATACAGTAAAATGAAATGTGATATCTTGTAATATCTTAAATCTAAATCTAATCTAAATCATCTAACAATATGTTTTTATACATTAGTAAATCATTTCTTCAGGGCTATTTAATAAAATTGGTGATCCTGTTGCTGATCCAAAAATGTATTTTAAGGTTCAGTATGTCATTTTCTGAGGGTTGCACATCACCAACATAATTCCATGGAAAAAGAAATTAAAGCCAAAGCAACAACATTTCCATGGAGAAATGTAAGATGTACATAATAATAACCTATTATTATTTGTAGCTATAATTTTTTTCATGTATAAATCGAAACTATTAAAATGGGACTGAAACTGTGGTTCTGAATATTAAAAACATTATAACATATTGTATATTTAACATATTATAACATATTGTATATTTAGGGACCTTGTCTTGTCTTGTTCAGTTTGTCTTGTTCTGTTATGTCCTGTCTATTTCTGTGTGTCTTGTCTGTTACACATGTCCTGTCTGTTTTGTCTGTCTTGTCTGTGTGTTTTGTCTGTTTTGTCTCTTTATGGATTACCTGTTTGTCCTGTTTTTATTTAGTTATATTTTGCTTTATTTTTTTGTCAATATGGTTTAATCTTTGGTTATAATTTTTTGTTGAATATCGTTATTGTTTTTATCTGTGTTTATTGTTGTGTTGATGTTCTATATGGTTGACTAAGATTGTTGTATCACAGAAACTATGAATAAAATATTAAAAAAAATATATATAAAAACATTTCCATGGAGAAAAGCTGGAGGAGGCCCTCTTTCGGTCCAAATAAGATTCAGGTTTGTGGAGATGCAAGCCTGTTCAGAGTAAGGGTGCATGTTTTTCCACATTTATCAGTGCAATAAACACAACCAAATTGAGAATGCTTTTATTTTAATCTATTTTATCCCTAAAATGTTTCATGCTGTGGCTTTAATTAAACTGATGGTTCTGTTTAAACAATGTAAATGTTTGTCTTGGATTTTTATTTTTTTTTTTTAATGTTTTTATGGTTCATTGTTACAATGAAAAGCATCTACATGGAGACAAGTGGACTGTTGACCCTGCATCAGAAAAGTGTACCTTTATATAGTCAAAAACATGACCTTAGGAAGATTTACTGATCTAAATGTTGTCACTTTATTAAATGCAGTTTTGGAGTAAATGGGCAGGCTTTGTCTTGTTTTCCACCTTTATACAGTCAAAATATAGTTGTTTGCTGCCAACACAACCCAGAGGACAAGATGAGTTGCTTTGGACATGTAATGACTGCAGACAGAGATGGAGCAGGATAAGAGCATGTGCATGGTGAAGGCTTTTGGTGATGGACCTGTCAGTTTGGACAATGGCACGTCCCCTAAGTCCACATAACACCTCTCAACTGCTGTCCCAAACATTCCCGCCAACGCACCGAGATCCAGCCTGCTCCCAAAGTCATTCCAAGTTTACTCAAAGCCGCTTGTTTCTCCCCTAAAAAAACATCTACGCTATCCCACAAGTCAGCGGTTTACCCACTTTTTCTGTCTGACTTGCAAAATAAACAGTTTGTAGTGTCCTCTTCATTCTACCGCTCTCCCCCCTCTCACCAGTACCACTCGTGCCAGTGTCCGTGCCACATGTGCCCGGCCCTGTCATGGCGGCTCACGTGTAGGTTGATGGGCGGGCATCAGAAGGGATGAGTGTGTCGGCATGGAGACAAGAGTGATATGGGGAGAGGAGGAAGACCCCACAGGCAACATGCATCAACATGCACATCACTGTAAACAAAGGACTTTCTATATAGCATAAATTTAAGTGGACGTGAAATCTGTCTACGAATCTTTGTTTGAGAAGCTTTACTGAGAAAATCTAAATGACATAACTTGGTAATATTTGTAAATCAGTTACTAATGGATGATGTCAGCAGGTGGAGACAAGCCTTTTGAGCTGCTGAGAGAGAAAGTCTATTAAGCAAGATTACCCAAACATGCATGAAAACAAAACAACATGTGAAAAGCAAAAAAGTTATTTTTGCATAATATAGATCCTTAAAACCTGCCTGCTTCCATTGAGATATTACTGCTTTTTCTTAAATATACCAGAACATAACTTTAAAAATACATGTATTCCATTACAGATGTTTTATGGCTAAAAAAATTCCTTGAAAAATCTGAGTTTAATGCCTTACTGGGACTAAAATTTTGAATTAGACAAAACAGAATTAGAAAAAATGAATGAATGAATGAATCCAGGCTTGGTATGATTCATGATTCTCAGTTCAAGCCTTGTAACCTATGTTGCTGTCGATTTTTTTGCAGTGTGGGGAAGTTCGGAGCACAGGGTCATCACGGGTGGCTCTTCCCTTCCTGTCTCATCACTCGAGTGTGTGCTTTTGTCTACCGGATCATACGCCCACCACCAGCCCACCCTGGCCGCCTCGCCCTCCCCTTCCTCTCACCTCTCCCTCCCCTCCCTAGATCTCCATTTGCCCTGATCTCAGCTGACAGGGGCTAGCTGCATGAAGCTGACTGCTCTTTTTGACTTTGGTGAGTGGGTGCCACCGTCATTTTTGTGGCAGGGCTTGTCAGATCTTTGTTAGCTCTCTGTCAGATCAGTGCCAGTGCCGTGATGACCTACACGAGTCACCAGCTACGGGCCCATCAAGCTGAATATGTTCCAACCGAGAGCAAGCTGGTGGAGGGGACTGGTAGAGAGGAGGATTGGTGAAGTGGACTGGTGTAATGGACTGGTGTAGTGGACTGGTGTAGGGGACTGGTGTAGAGGACTGGTGTAATGGACTGGTGTAGTGGACTGGTGTAGGGGACTATTGTAGTGGACTGGTGTAGGGGACTGGTGTAGAGGACTGGTGTAATGGACTATTGTAATGGACTGGTGTAGGGGACTGGTGTAGTGGACTGGTGTAGGGGACTGGTGTAGTGGACTGGTGTAGTGGACTGGTGTAGGGGACTGGTGTAGTGGACTGGTGTAGGGGACTGGTGTAGAGGACTGGTGTAATGGACTGGTGTAGTGGACTGGTGTAGTGGACTGGTGTAGTGGACTGGTGTAGGGGACTATTGTAGTGGACTGGTGGAGGGGGCTTGCTGGAGTGAAACTACACTTTATTGCCCCGGCAGAACCGCTGGAGCAACTTGTGAGGAGCAGTGGGTACCTGCTCTTCTCCAGATCTTGAACTAGTCTTGGTCAGGACTACCTTAAATGGAGGATTTGAACTATTGTGTTTTGGGTTGATGGGGGGAAACCATAATGCCTGTAAGAAACCTACTCAGACATGACAAAAACATGCAAACTTCACACAGAAAGGCCTGGGTGACCTGAGAGTTGAACCTGGAACCACCTGAAGTTTTTTCATCATTTGGTCCACCTTGATGAAAAAGTCCAGTCTACATTTGACCCATACTTCAGTGCCACTGGGCTGTGCGTAGGAGCAGTGGGTGACTGCAGTGCTTCTCTGGTAGGTTGCCCTGACCATGAACCAGATCCCCAGGCACTGCTCTGTAACTGCCCACTGCTCCTGACAGGTCTGACCCCAGTGCTGGTGAAGGATGGGTCAAATGTGGAGGACATTTCCCTGTGGGAATAGTAATGTACCTTAACCTTAGGCCCATTCTCCAGAGCTTCAGCCAGTACCTCGGTCAGGAGTTCACCAGACCAGGTCTTCTGTACAGGACAGGTTTCATGAATGGGGTGACATGTCGCTCACACAGAAAAGACTCATATAGTCTGCAAATCAAACCAGGATCTTAGACCTGCGTGAAAAAGAGAAAAGACAGTGCCAACCACTCTGCCACACCATGCCGCCTGTCTGCTATGGAATAAAACTGTGAAGAATGAGTCAAAAACTATCCCAAAAAGGAACATTTATAGTTTCTTTATAATTCTAGTCTATACATTTAACTGATATTTATACTGATAGCAGTTTTAATTAATTTTATAATAGCAGCATTATTACAGACCAATGAAACACAAAAAGTAATAATAATAGTAATAATATGCATATTGTAGCCACAGCTGCCCTGGGACAGACTGATTGAAGCAAGGCTGCCAATCAGCACCATCGGCTCCTCCAACCACCAACAACACTCACACACATACACCATTCAGTGCAATGTGGGTGAAGTGTCTTGCCTGAGGACACAATGACAGTTTCTTATCTCAAATTGTCGATTTGAAAAAAGAATTTGAAATGGACTTCCAAAAATTAAAAGCACAACATAAATGTATTCAAATCAAATCAAATTTGCATTGTGTTTTCCCCTGTGGATGCTAGGATCACCAGGATAATTCCGCTAAACCCTGCTCTCCACATCGTCCCTGGCCTCCAGCTAACTCCACACACAGAGAGTCTAACATTAAGACTGTGTCAGCTTCCATCTCCACATTCCTCCGTCACTTAAAGTCATCCAGCGCAACAGTCCCATGAGCAGCCTAATGAAGAATCGTTAGCAAAAGGTCCACAAATTATTGATGTAAAATAAGCAATGATTCTTTTTTTGCTCCGTAATTTATGACCATTAACAAGTAACTGGCAATTCAATAAATGTCTGCATGGCTTTCAGTTAATTAAAGGGAAAGATATTATACAGTAATGCAGGGTGGCGTTTATATCTCGATTTCCAGCGGCTGCAATTTACAGCGCGGACTTTATTTGAAGGAAGCCACAAATAATGGCTATTAAGACGTCAGAGGATGGACAGGGGAGCACATTAATGGAATTAGATAGGGCCTGGTGATGGACGCACATACACTCAGGGTATGGTACAGGCTAGTATAGGGCTGCTTCATACGTGCTTTTATTCAGCCTTGACTTGCATTTCTTGTATGCAGTATAAACTGTAGCATACAATAATTTTGTATTTTGCTCTTTATAAACCGCTGTACTCATCTTATCATCGAAAAACAACTTAGTATTAGAAACAGGCCACTGACTTCCAGTTCAAATCTAGAAACACTGATGACTGACTCCACTTGCTCTCACCAGATTGATATGTGTTGCCCTCTGAATGGACTTTTACACATCAGTCTGGAACGGTGATTCAGTGATCGAAACATTCAAACATAGACTTCACACTGATTGGTCGAAGCATCACAACAATAGAACAAGCTGAAAAACCAAACTTTACTTCCAGTTGAGAGAAAAGCACAGACATCTTCCTTGCTCACAAATTTACAACGCGCTTCCCTCTGCACATTTTTCAAAAACAAAATAGTCTATATTTTTGCTAAAACAGGTCGTATCAGCATTGCTGTTTGTTTTGGCTGCTGCTCAAACCACAATGCTGTGATTGGTCAGTCTCCACACCACTGGTGGTGGAATTGAACAAGAGTTTGTAAACTTCATCTTGTTAAAGCCCCACCTCGTCATAGTGAAGAATTCCTCTACAGCAAGCAGAAGATTTTCATTTACATGTTTTATTGTTGAAAATGGTGATAATGGAGTCGAACTATTGAATAACTGTTAATAAAATAAGCAAAAGCAAATGAGGAGAAGAAAGAGCATTCAGACCTCATAGACTCAAAGATCATGTGCAGGAGTATAAACAGGGCATACTAGAACTGCCACTGAATACTAAGAAAAAATTGGTGCTTTAATAATGTTCATTATAAAATCTTTGAATCGTTTAAGTTTTAACGTTGGGACTTTTGACCGCTTTGGTCTGTACAGATTTACCTTTTATGACAGTTTTGTTTAAGAAATGTGAATTCTTTTGTTTTCCTCAAGATAGGGTACTATAACATATAGTAGTTCCTCTATAACTGTGTATTATTTTAGTTGCAAGTAAACCCGAGCACCTGTAGGAAGCATATGCAGACACTGGGAGAACATGCAAATTCCACAGACAAAAGCCTATGGGACCCAGGATTCTAACCAGGCCATGGACTGTGCCAGCCATTGCTTCAGTACTTTTATAACATCTTTGAAAACAAAATATGGTATGGAATAAGTAAACAGTCTGTTGTAGGTCTTCACTGTAAAACATATATTTAATCTCAATGTAACTTTCATGATTTAAGGTCAAGTAAAGTGAAATACTCATATGAACATATATTCTGAATTGAAGTATATGTACCTATGCTAAAGCTAGCATTATTCCATACCGTATGTGAGCAGAGCTTCGTGACACGTTCTAGTAGTACTTTTTTCTCCTGACCCATATGACTGCATACTTACCTCCACTCTGCTCCACTACCACTGCTCTCTCAGTCCACTACCCTCCAACTACCCCCGACCCAACGGTACATCTGACACCCCACCCATACCTCCCTTTGCTCCATGTCATCCCGTCACCCAAAACTTCCAGTATACGTCCCCCCGCTCTGAAAGAAGGGATCGAGGGGAGGGAGAGGAGAGGGAGGGAGGGAGATACCAGTCTGACAAACCCAAGCCCCCTTCAGCCTGTCAACAGCAACCTGGCCCCGAGGCTACCACTGTCACCCAACACACAGTGGCATGGTGAGGGGGTGGGGGTGAGAAGAGGGGAGGAGAGGACAGAGAAGAGGGGGTGGGGGGTCTTAGATAGAACACCAGGTTGGATTTATACATTGACAGAGAGAGCCAATTATTAGCAGTGACATGGTAGGGAAATGGGCGTGCGAGGGGGACGGAGGGGGCGTGCAAGGGACAGGGGAGAGAGAGGAGAGAGAGACAGGGGTGAGAAAGGGTGGTAATTGTCTCTTGGACGGAGGAAGTTAGCGGGAATCGCATCCATTCAAAACAGAAGAGGAGGAAGCGGTGACTACTGCGGGAACTTTAGATTTACTTCTGTGGGGTATTAATTGCTAACACATAGCCTATTTAGATCACTATGTTACCTTTGATTGTTTGGAAAATACTATATTATATTTATATTATTATTATTATTATTATATTTGTCTAAAACAACTTATTAATATCTATTTGTTGACATTTTTTGATGAGAAAACAAAGTTAGGACACGGTAGAAAGCTGATTTATGTGTAAAAAATGGCCAAAAATTACCATATGTGGAACATTTAAAGCTGAAACATGGGTAAAGTTTAAAATTCTTCATTTTGTTGTCATATTATATACAAAAAAAAAACACACAAAAAAAAAACAGAGGGGATTTTTGATACAACAAATTCTTCTGTACGATCCATCAAAATCTTATTAAGTACAACATTGTAAAGTTTGGTGTACACAGGTCCTACTTTAAGGGGAGATTCTTAAGTCCCTATGGGAGAAAAATGCATTTGGAGAAAACGGTCTTTGAAGTTACAATGTTCCACACACGCACACACACACACACACACACACACACACACGCACTATAAGGCCTCTTTTTTATTTACCTTCAGATAGTAGAATAGTCCTTTAGGCCTTTAGTTGATTAATCAGGCAATGGTGTCTTAGTCGAACAAATGTATTAGTCAACTAATTATTTGATTTCGATTATAAGGATGTATATGAGACAACAGCAGAAAGGAGGAGTGAGTGAGTGAGCTGAAGACTTGGTATATTTTAGTACTTAATTATATATTTATATTTAGCATTATACAGTATATATGTAAAAAGGCAAATTAAACTCATAATTGACTATTTTAATCTGTCTCTATGTAAATACATTGTTTCCTGGTACTTTTCTGCATAAATAGTTATTTTTGCATGAACTCCCATGCAGGTGTAGTCTTATGAGTTTGGGTCAGATACATAAAGATATATAATAGTTATGAGAGCTTTTGTCACACCCACTTTTTAGTCGACTAATCAATAGACAAGACATGTCTTTAGTCGACCAAGAATTTCTTTAGTCGACTACAGCCCTACATTCCACAATACTGCAATAATACTGCCTCTCAAACAGCTGCAGTCACAGGTTAGTATCTTACAAAAACAAAAGGGAGTTGGCAAGAGAGGGATTCAACTACCAACCGCCAACAATCTAGATGTTTGCAAAAGTAGATTGTAATGTGTGCCAGGAAATACAACTATACACACTACACTACACACAAGTTTTTAACTATACACAACTTACTATACTATTAATGATTCCTGAATACATTTGCACATTCATTTTTCAGATTTAATTACTCTAAAATTTCTCTTTCTTCATTTTTAAGTCCCTCAATCCGTAGATCTTGAAATGTGATCGTTTTGTCGCGAGTGCCGGCGCAGTTTGAAAGCCAACACTGCCCCCATGTGGTAAATGTTTGTGTGAAAATTTAACATCTTAAAACGTGAGCACGAATTCACAACACGAAAAAAGATACAAATGAATAGAATATACTATTACTACTTACTCTTTACTTTCACAAGAAGGACTTCAACAGTACTTGACCACATGAAAGTACTAAAAATGTAGTGTAATGTAACTTTGCGGTGCGTTCAATAGTGTCACTTATCAAAAAATGTATTTAGCATGACATGGGCCATAGAATACTCACTTTTACATAACCAGTTGGTGTGGGAATAAAATCTTGCAGAAGACTAAATAAATCTACCAGTCTAGGCACTATTTTAATGAAGTAACAATACTCTTACTTGAACAAAATTTGTGGATACTCTTCCCACTGTGAGTAAGTCTACAAATGACAAAAGCTTCATGATGATGATATGAAATGATTTGAACATTTAGATATGATTTACTTTTGTATATAGTAATGTTTTTATTAGTCAAAGGCACATACGCAGGAACATATGACAAGCAACAGAAATTATAATTTAAAAAAAAAAAAAAGATTAACCCTTTGACTCAAGAGTAAATAAAACATTTATTGTTTTTGTCATGATCTTAAATAGCACTTTAACAAAAAATTACATAATTCCTCATAGCATTGCAGCATAGCGTCAGATTTTATCTAGACATTACAGGTAACAGAGGCTCTTCATTGTCCTACTAGTTATATTGTGTACAAATGTGAAAACCAGGACTAAACCAAGACTAAACCAGGACCAGCACTATGTGAACACCAGTACTTAGTACTAAACCATATGAAAAGTAACCAGAACTAAACCAGGATTTAACCAGGACTAAGCCAAGACTAAACAAGAACTAAACCAAGACTAAACCAGCACTAAAAAAAAGGACTAAACTAGGGCAAAACCATGTGAAAACTAACCAGGTCTGGACCAGGACTAAATTGGGTTTATACAAGAACTAAACTAAGACTAGACCAGGACTAAACCATGCAAAAACTAACCAGGACTAAACCAGGACTCAAAAAAACAACAACAACAAAAAAAACTTTCCAAGCAAATATTCAGAAGCCAGACTGACTGTGTCTCTTAGAATGAATCCTGCTGTAAAGTTATCCCTTTCACTGGCTATACTGTAATAATATGAAGAAATTAAAGCCACAGCATGTAAATCTTTTATTTTATTTAAAATAAAAACATTATTTTTTTCATTAAGGGTGTTTTTATTGCACTGAAAAACATAGAAAAACATGCATCCTTACTGTGAGCGGGCTTGCATCTTCACAAACCTGGCCTGGAAGAGGGCCTCCTCCTGCTTGTTTCCATGAAGATGTTGTTCCTTTGGCTATAACCTTCCACAGTGTGCATGAAACTAAATATCTCCATGGAAAATATTTTGAACTATGGTTTTAACTTCCACTTTCCACCTCCAGAAAGTGATATACTGTCACTTTAAATACAATAACAACAATATCATCATATAATTTTTATTTTTGTATGGTCACTTGATTTCTGTCCAGCAGTTGGCCTGCTCTCAAGTGAATAGCTACAAACACTGTGGCACATGATTGGTACAGAAAAGCTCCACTAGAGGGCAGCAGTCAGTGGTACATGGCCTCAGACAGCCCTGTGCGTTTAAAGTCCTGGACCACTTGTTTGGAGTGGCTCATTTTGGCCGACAGGGCCTCCAGCACATCGCTCTGGTCCACTGCTGTAGCCATGCCATAGATGAAGGTGCCCAAAGACTCCAGACCACGCATGCCCAGGTTCACCCCACAACCTGAGGAACACAAAGCCGTCTGTGCTGGCAGCTTGGCTTTCCTGAGCTACCCTCTGCAGAAAGTAAATGTTCTGTAAATGCTCAATCAATCTAGGGTATTTTAAGGGTAAATGTACTTTTTGGAGTATATCTTTAAACCTGCATGTGTACTTGTAATGAAGTACATTTTTATCCATGCAATTGTAATTAGTTGCATTTAAAATCACAAGAGTTGCCTGCTCTGATTGGCCAAGGCTCAAAAAACATGCCAATTATGTTGTAAAACAACTAAATTCAGTTTAATTTATCAAGAAATAAATGACCTAAAATGCTGCTAAAATTGCCAAAAAAGTAACTAGTAACTAGTAATTTGAGTATAGTGTTTTGAATGTGCACTTGACTTTTACTGAATTAAGTAAAAATTTTTTAGTAGTACTTTTACTTGTAACTGAGTACATTTTTGCCATGAAACTGTTCTAATTTACAGTACTCCTTCCACCACTGAGTAGATCTTACCTGTATCAAAGTTGAGCACACGGGCCGCCTCCCCCTCCACGACGACGGCCACGTTGTCCCCGGCGATGTAGGCGGCACTGACGGTGCGGTGGGACAGCTGCACTTCAAACAGACGTCTGGAGCACTGGAGCTGGTGCAGGGTCACCTCACTCAGACGGGGCTCGATGTCTGTCTTGTACACGTTAAACGACTGGTGGAAAATGTTCTTCATGATCTGAGGGCACAGGGGGGTGGGAGTGGGGTAGTACTGTTACAACTTTGTTAATGTGGGACTGTACACCTAAACTCCGCCCACAACCACACTGCGTATAAAGCTCCTACACTGAGCAGTAACGGGAGAGAAGAGAGTGAGAGAGGAGCGGGGTCTAGAGGTATAACGTGTTTGTAATCAGAAACACTTGGCTTTAATCAGGGAAGTCTTTCATGATGTCACCAACTACTTGAAATTGCAGTGGCCACAGAAGGCACAAAACTTAAATGTAGGTGTCTTTGACGAGAATACTGTAAATTTACTTGCCAAAAAATGACTAGAAACAGTAGATAATGCGATTAATACACCACCAAAACAGTTTAACAGTGAAACGTGGATATACATTTTCAAAGCTTAAGGTTATTTTATTTTATTTTTTTATTTTACCTTTATTTAACCAGGATAAAAAACTCATTGAGATTAAAAATCTCTTTTTCAAGAGTGTCCTGGCCAAGAGGCAGCATCAGCACAGGCACAAAACAATAACACAACATATTCACATTTTCACACAAACCAAAGCATCATAAAACGAGTCTTATGTGAAACATTTACAAATTGATAGTTTTGTTTCAAGTTCAGTTAAAAGTGACTTAAAAGAGTTCAACGACACCAGCTCTTTCAGGTTAAATTCCTTCTGGAGTTCATTCCAGGAATGAGCTGCAGCAAAGCGAAAAGCCTTTTTTCCAAGTTCAGTGCGAGCTCTGGGCACCGAGAGCAGGAGCAGCTCCTGAGAGCGGAGACTGTAAGTGCTACTGCTCCTCACCTCTATGAGCTGCTGGAGATAGGACGGCACCAGCCCAACAAGACATTTATAAATAAAAAGGTTAACAGCTTAGCCTCAGCTGAACTGCTTTACTCTTCAGTACACTAGAATAACCTGAAGTCCTTGCTTTTATTTTTGAATATTTTAGCTTTACCTTTTGAAGTCTTGAATATATGAATATTTGCCAGTGCACCGAGAAGTGAAGCAGTTTCAATGGGGCTAAAACAATAGCTGTAACATTAAGCAAAGCTAGGGCTTAAATTGTCAAAATGATTCTAAGGGTATGGAGTTTAAAAGCACAGTGTACCACATAAAGACATGACAAGGAGGAACAGACAGTGTCTTCAGTTTGAGAGAAGAACACAGCCTAAATATGCATGTGTGAATGAAACAAAACACAACTCCAGGTATGTTTGTGATGAGGAAACAACATTAGAACATAGATCAGAAGAGTTTGCTTCTCCATATATTGAATCCACCCTTGCATTCACAAAAATATTATTACTGTGACTTGATTATCTAGAATTGCTTCTCTCCGCTCTTCTTTACCCCATACTTTGCACAGTCCTCTGTTTCCAGGTAACAGTGCACTGAATGGGCCACCCACATAGCAACAGTGCTGTGGAGATAAGGTGGACTCAGTGAATACCTGTGTGAACGGTCATCCACTTGCACACCTCATTCACCGCTGCAGACGTCATAAAAGAAGAGTTACAGAAGACTCATTTCACACCTGTTTGAGCTGTACTTATGCTGTGGGGCAGATTAAGTGACAGCACATCTCTTCCCAGGCTATGTACGTTGTGTGTCACGTAGCCTAGTGTGCAGACAGGGCTAGCAAATACTTTAACTTTTTGGTCGGGGGTCCATCACCTGCTTGTTTCTGTGGAGACGTCACTGCTCCGCTTGGAATGTTCCACAGTATGACATTAAACAGCTGTACCTTACATTTATTCAATTACAGGTGGTTTAATAGCTCAAAAATATCTAGATAAACAGGCATTCTGACTGTGAGCGCGGTTGCCTCTCCACAGATCTGACCTGTAACTTGGTCTGGTTTGGTTAAGGTTTAATACCACACTGTGAAACATTCCAAAGAAAGCAATAACATCTCCATGAAGAAAAGCATTTGACGGTACCTTCACCAGAAAAGTTACACAATGCACATCTAAGTGGAACTAACCATTAAATCCAATACTTTTTTTAATAGCAGTGTTATAGTGCTGCAACTAAGTACAGTAAATGTGAACCTTTGTGGTCAAAAAATACAGTATAAAACTGAATGCCTGTTTTAGTTTGACACAGAAAAAAATCAAAAGAGGAAAACCTTAACAGCTATTGGAAATAATATTGGAAGACCGAAATTAATCTCTTTGAAAGGAATAACTAACATTGACCGTAAAGCCACTCACAGAGGCGTTGGCGGTGTGGCGGAGGAAGCGGACCATCTTGGTGTCAGAAGCCGGGCAGACCAGGGCCATGTAGCGGTTCCTGAAGGTTCCGTAGATCTTGAGGTGGAACCCTGGCTTGGCTGAGGGGTTCTTGTGTTCTCTGAGGGCCTCCACACCATATGCAGACAGGTCAAAGAACAGGCTGTGTGCACGGATCTCAGGGGTGGGCACCTGCATAGAAGAGAAATAAATAATCAAGTCTATATCCATTTTGGAAAACTATAACTATAGATCTCAAATTAGAACATCTCTACTCAACATGCATGCTCGCTTACTTTGTTCAAGAGACAATACAGTAGTATAAATGCTATATATCAACTGATACCAGTGCAGAGACAAAATAGCATTTATTTCCATTAAAAAAAAAAAAAATCAAACAAAACAAATGTGTTATGTAGCAGTTATTTATCCCTCTATAAATATAGAACAAAAAACAACTTTCTATAAATAAAAATTCAAACATTATGATTTGATTAGTAAATAGTCTCATTACATCAATGTATATGTCCAACCAGGACATGAGCTTATTGATATTTGAAAACTGATATCTGATCCAGCAACGTTTTCATTATCAGCGTCGATATATTGGATTGGCCCATTCCTAATGCATAATAGCTTAAAACTTTTTAAATATGGTTTGGGTTTGTGCTGTTTGTTCACTGCTCAGGCTGTTTGTTCACTGCTCAGAATCAAAGACATTTATTGTGCAACGTTCCTGTGCCTTTTAGCTTTACAGTGTTGTGTTTTGTAGTTGACTGTAAATACTTATTATTATTTATCTTGATTTTGATGCATGCTCTTATTTTCCTACTGTCTCTGAAACTTGCGTTGTGACACTGCAATTTCCCCATTGTGGGACAAATAAAGGATTATCTTATCTTATCTCTTATTTTATCATAGTAACTCCAACAGATAAATCTCAATTATTACTGTAAATTTGTATTGTTGGTTCTGGCTCATGAACAATTCCATTTCATTTGAACATTCATCTGATCAAAGCACTGTGCTCAAAAGTCACAAGTCCCCGTGTATAATAGCAAATCATCAAATCACTTGTATCGCACCACTTCACTCACTTCACTATACCTCTCCTTCCTTTTATAGATCCAAATGTGACCAAGCTTGTAATGTGCCGCAGAATACCAGGAGGAGATGACCATAGAGAGGAGGGAGTGTGCAGACCGGATAGTAGCTTTAAACAGCTCATATCCTGGGAGCCAAACTCAATCATCTCGGAAAACATCCAGCAGAGGGACCAATCGCAGACGGCCGTAGCCCATCTCGAGTGCACGTTCTGGGCATGCGTACAGGGAAAGGGTCCTGCTATCACGTGGAGATGTCTCTGATCCCAGTAAAGCTGCAGCCTCACCTTGACCTGTCCATTTGTGAAACAGTGAATCATCCCTGCCATAGAAATACATAGAGAAAATAGAGCCATGTGTGCCAAATCGGATGAGTCATATATTGTGGGTGCGCATAAGGTTTCTGGTGTGTCAAAATTATGCTAAAATATGAAAATTAGATGCAAATGTCTGGTGTTGACAATGAAATAATAGAATATATTTATTTATTTATTGTCTTAAAAATGTGAAAAACTGTTATTTTTCATTTTCCTTATTCCTTATTTTAATTATTCAATGTGATAAGTGTACAAGCACTTTTCACAACTTTCAGAGACCAGAGCGGAGTTTTGCTGTCATGGTAATGCAAAAAGTTTTTAATGCTAAGAACAACTAGAATGCTAACAGCAGACCAGTGTTACTTCCTGGTTTGCAGAAGTTTTTCTTTTTTAATATCCATCTCATCCATCATAAAACTCAAAACTGTGCATAGGTGTGATGTTTCTCATTTATCATGATTATAGGAGAAAAAAAAAAAAAAATCAAAGCCACATATTTATAAACAAAAATCAATTCATAATTTTCTGCCATTAGATTAACTGGCCTCTGCTGTTCTTCTGAGACCTTACAATTTTGGTATATAAGTAAGTCAAATCATTCAGTTGATAGGGAAATATTGCCTTGGCTCCAGAATACACACCTTTCCAATACTTCACAGCGAGTGGTCACTGCTAAATCTCCCAGAGTTAAGATAAAATATGGCTGCTTACAGTGAAAAAAGATTTAAAGTGGGTAGATAAATGAAAGAATATATTTTCAGATGAAGTCCCCATAGTCTACAAAACCCAGTTGACATTCTGCTCAAAGATGGTCCCCAGCTGCTCCTCGATGCTATTTGTTTATAATGTGTTTTATGGGGCCAAGGCGTCACTCCGGTATCCTGCAATATCCTGTGTGTCCTGCCTTCACCTGTCAGTAAACACAGAGCTGTAGCCTGTTCAGTCTCTTCTGTGTTACAGGCTCAATGAGCACACGACACCTTTCACTGGAAACTGTCAACAAAAAAGCAACATCAACACAACAAAGAATAGATGACTGACTTTTTTTTTTTTGTGTGTGTGTGGGGGGGTATTTTTGGAATCAATTGTGCTAAAATGTGCTTGTGAATGTTTTTGGCTCAAAAAGTGAATGGGCTGTAACACTGAACAGAAAAGTGCAGAACTATATCACGGTATTACTCTTATTAGAAAGATTAAATTACTTTTAATGAGCTCCTTTTTATATGATATGTGAGATGTTCTAGTTTGGAATTTCTCCAAAAGATCAACAATCTCCTTCCTCCAATAACCTGGGGTTACCCTAGGGCAGCTGTGGCTACAGAACAAGCAACTTCAACACCACTGAGTGGAGAGTTGAGGCTGACTAGTCATGTTTTGATGGTGAGTTGGGTATTCTGAGCATTTTAAAGGAACTATATGTAAGATTTTCATTTAAAATTCCATAAACATGTCCTCACAGTGTAAACAAATCAAATATAGCTCTTACTGGTAACAAAACAATACAAAAACATTGGACTTGATGGCCAAGTTTATGTTATAATTTTGTGTTTTGGTTCAGAAAGCACAATGAGCCTCACATGAGTCTGTTATTTGGGTTGCCAGTTTCAATGCTGAAATCCAGTTGGTTTGAACCTCTCTTATTTTAATCAGTGCTAGTGCAGCTTCTGCAGCTTATTGAGTGAACTGTGGAGATTCTGAGCTTTCATTTTCAGCTTTCATGAGGCTTGGCCTGTCCATATACTGAGAATGAGAAAACTTGTATGTGTCCTGTAGGTTAAAGCACTGGCCTACTTTCGTTGGGATTGTTGTACCTTTATAAAAGGAGCGCTGGCTACATAGAGTTCCATTTAGTGTAGAGATGAGACGGTATAAATAAAATATTTATGAATATAAACACATGAGGCACAGATGTATAAGCAGGAGGAAAGACTCTAACCTGTCTCTGGTCCAGCCTCTCTATAGTGGCGTTAGCTCCATAGGCCTGGCACGACTCCACAGTGTAGTCTGAGCTTAGACCCAGCACAGAGCAGGAGTCTCCACATGACCCATCAGCCACCACGATGACCCGCGGCCACTCTGCGGAGGGAAGGCGACGCACATACTCCTCACAAAACTGCAGGGAGACAAAATAAAACAATGGACAAATTACAAATTCTGTTTAAGGTTCTGTCCCTGATTATTACTGTCTTAGAAAAAAGTTATTCGTCACTTACCTTGTGTACCTTGTGTAAAGCGAGCCTTCTAATTATTCACCACAATGAGTTTATAAGCATTTTTCATAACTTTCAGAAGCCAAAAGAGTTTTGACCATCACGATAAAGCTAACAACAACTAGCATGCTAACAGTCCTGATTCTTAAGCAACACTTTATAATTGCAGATGCAGAGAGCACACATCATATTTTGACCTCAAGACCTGCTTATGCAATATGTCTGTATTGGGGCAAGAGACTTACTCAGATACTGATAGTTACTCAGATACAGGCCCTTTAATATGTAAATCTCCAAAGCATTTGATTGTGTTGACCAAATTTACTGCGAGACCAACTTAAGGACATAGGTGTAGGTGATTCTGCCCACTCTCAGTTTTTATGGAAGGGATAAAGTCTGACTTTATGAACATAGTCAAAGGAGCACCACAGGGCTCGATACTGGAACTGGTTCTGTTTACGATTTTCATTAACAAATTGGGCAGCTTCAGTTTTTTTTTTTTCTTCAGCTGGTCTTAAATGCCAAAAAAAACAGATTTATGACATTCTCTAGATCTTGTTCTTAAAATGTATTGCACAGTTAAAAAGCTTTTTCTGGGCTTTTATTATAGACACAAAACCTGAATCCCCCTGCTTGTCTCCATGGAGATCTTATTACTTTGTCTTTAAAGTTTCACAGTGTGGCATTAAACTCCATGGGGTCTCATCAGGCCAAGTTATAGGTCAGATCTGCGAAGAGGTCACCACACTCAAAGTAAGAATGCATGATTTCAAGGTATTTACTTGGCATTAACAACACTTGTAGTTGAATAAAATCTCCATGCAGACAAGCAGCTGGCGGATCCTCCTTCCAAAAAGTTACATAGTGCACCTTTAAATTCACTTTTTGGCGTTTTAACCTATACTATCAGCAATATGAGAAAACAAAAAATATGTAAAACAATTTGATAACTTTTGAAGATGCTGTTCGTTTTGGAAGCAAGCTTTAATTTAAGTGTTTTGCAGCTGGGGGTGTGATGCTATCATAAAGCTCTACTGTGTCTGAAGCTCTGTTACTCAAGTCAGTTAATCTGAGTTTTGTTTTAATGCAATATCTGACCATAAAGAACTGACTAAATTGGGACTACAGTTCATTATTATTATTATTTTTTTCTTCAGACCATCTAAAAACTGATTTGGCAGTGTTTGCTAATGCATGCGTTGTGTCACCGTGGGAACTGCTAAACATTTCGCCATATACACACATTCAGTCAGAGACGCTTCTCTGATGGCTGTATTTTTTCAAACGGACAGGCTCAAGGTTATGACACGTACGATCTGTTATATTTTCTCAGCTGATGCTTTGTATGCAGCACAGCCTCAATAAAACAAAAGGGCAGGGCAGGACACAGAGGAGGAGGAGGAGGAGGTGGAGGTGGTAGCTCCGCAGAATCACATTTGATTCACTTGGAATTGCTTTGATAATGTGGTGTACTGACTCAACAATAGTCAAACACTGCACACAACACAGACAAAAACAGACAAATGGCCAACATGGTTCCATCTATAGCAAGTAAACAAGTGGATCTACAGAGCTCGGGATCAAATGTCAAAAACTTTACATTAATGTGTTGTCATGATACAAAATGTTCTTTGGAACTTCGGAACTAAGGAATAGACCTGATACTCAATACCGATTCCAATACCACGATGATAGTTTAAAAAAAAACCCCACACACACTCTTTATTTAGACAGCAGAATGTCATTTTCAACATTAAATTGTAGTATTTTCTTGTTCTGATAGAGCTCAAATTCATTCTAAAGCTATTCAGGAAAGGTTCATTTCTGTCCGGTAAATGTGACTTTCTTAGTACCTGCTCAAATGAGTAAATACTGTAGTTTCGATACTAGTTTTAATATCAATTTAGCATCTGATTTTCAACACTTTTGATAACCCTATACTAATGGAAGATGTGCAAAACGCTAAATGGAGATACAGGACCACAATACTAGAAAAGTAAACAAAAGAACCATGAAACAGCTCGAGTAAATCCATATGTTTAGTATTTAGCATCTTAAAATCTCCGTTGATTTAACATCATGCTAACAGAAAGTTGATGATGTGATATGATGTGTGGTGATACATTCCTGATCTCTAATGTTGACTTGATGTTTTGATTTATTCATGCATGGTTGGTTGGTTGGTTGGTTGGATTGAAATCAAGGAGTATGACATGCTGTATCGCAAGTGCGTACAGAGCAGTGGGCGGGGATAGAGTAGGACAATACAGGATTACTTAAAGGCGCTGTACCTGATTTAAAAATGTGAAAAAAGACAACTAGCATGCTAATGTGCACTGACAATAAAATATTTTGTAATACACAGTGCACAGGGACTTATTTTGACCTCAAGAGCTGCTTATACAATATACTGGGGCAAGTCCATTTTTTTGCTCAAACACATGGGAAAAAATCATGACATCAAACATGAAACTTGCATGAATCAATTAAAAACAACTCTGAGGAAGTTTATCATGAGAGAAAACCATTATAACATTAAAACCCCATTCAAGTAGATTTGCTATAGTCTCTTTTAAAGCTAAAATGAGGAGCACACTGTGTGTTTGAGGTGTTATGACATAGTCTCTTCTTTCTCCTCAGACAGTGACAGCTCCCAGGGCTCCCAGGGCTTTGTCTGAGCTCCTGGATCAGGTGTAAATGTGTAAAGTGATCCCTTGCCATTATATCACATCACATGATCAAGTCTGTGGATAAACTGGGACACACACAAAGCACGACTGGATAACTCGCCCTCTGTGTCATCTATCAGACAGTTTATAGGAGCTAAGGCGAGACACTGCAGGCTAAAACCTTTTTTCATATTTTGCTTTTTTGTAGTCAGTTTGCTTTCTGTACATATAAGAAACTGTTTTTAAAGATGGGGTGTTACACTATGTGGTATTTCTTGCGGGCACATTACATATTTAGATCTCCGTGCTAGCTTTGATTTATTGAAAACAACATGTTAACATGATTATTAAATTTCATTCTTGTTTTTGATGCTCAGAACAGAACACAATCAGCATGCAGCCCCCCAATGAAACTACTGCACATTGCATCAAGTTTGTGAAGTTGTAGTGTATTTTTTGTATCATGCTTTTGTATATTTATGGGAAATCGTTGTGGGGGAAGATGAGTGACATAGGCTGAGCATTGGAGCATCATACTGCTAAGGATGGGGGATTTCTCAGACCTGCACGGATTACATGTAAAATCTCTTTGATGAGGGAACAATGTTATAACATGGTATGCAAAATGCTGATTTTGTATAATATCCACTCTCATTTTTGGAGCCTGTCCTTTCAAAATACCAGGTTTGTGCATTGTATTGTCTTTACTCTTATGTAAACTTTAAATTATAAATCACATGTCACTTTATTGTTACCACTTCATATTCTAGACTCTAAACTCTTGCATTCCCCCAAGTACACTTTTTACTCTCTTTTTTTGATCACTACTTACATCTACTTGAGTAATAGTAAACATTTTTGAAGTAACTTACTTGAGAACAATCTTTCAGCTATTCAAACCTCAAAATAACAGATATTTTCTTTTGTATACACTTGATAGTATTCATATTCCAACTATGTGCTAATATGTACATTTGAGACACATTTTCCCTGATAACAAAGTCTTTTATAAACTTCTCTCCTCTGTGATAGGAGACTTGTCCAGAGCAGGGCCCAATAGACTCTCCTCTGACCCTGTCACTAAGGAGGGATCAGGTTTGATGAAGTGTGTTTTTCTTCTTTCCCAAAGGTCAAAACATAAACATATAAACCTGGGTACCTTTTACATAATCCAGGATACAGCTCCAGTCCCAGAGGTTTCATATTGTTTCCAGCCAAGACAAATGACTTGTACTGGGAATATTCCTTTTGTTTCTAGTTTAGAGGTATTTATTTACCTTGTAGGTCTATCTAGCTCAGTTATATGTGCTCCACAGGTAGATTATTTGACATCAAATAAGAACAAGTATAGGGCCATACTGAAAAGGGATGCTCTGACCAGTGCACAGTAACACTTAGTCCATGGGGAAGACAATTCACCCACAAGTGTTGATTGTATTGATGGTATTTAAAGCTGCACTATGGAACTTTTTGGATGGAAAGTCTGACACCTGCTTGTCTCCACAGAGGTGTTGTTTCTTTGCTTGGAAGGTTTGGTATCCACATTATGGCATTAGACAGGAGAGGCCAAGTTACAGGATGCAGGGAAGCCTACTCACAGGAAGATGTTATCCATGTATTTTCAAAACACACATAACAATATACATTCTACTATAAAGTTAAGACTAATAGTAAGGAACATTGCATGCCAAGCCATAAAATATCCATGGGGACAAGCAGGGTTTTGACCTTCCCCCACAAAAGTACATACTACATTATTAATTTATCAAGTAGGCTAATAACTTCACTTTAGAAAGAATAGTGGATTTGACAGCTGACTCATGGACTAATGGACTTAAATGGAAAATATCTCATGAGAGATTTGCTCAGTGACTGTACCTTGGTCCCGAGCTGCACCTTCACGTCCACCTTATGCTTCCTCTGCTCCAGGATGCTCAGCAGGTACTCCTGAAACACGCCTATCCGGGTGAAGAAGTGCTCGTTGTGCCAACAGCCCTCCATATTATCGAAGTCCACCCCAAGCCCGAGCAGGAACCTCACGCTGCGGGGGTCCAGGGCGATCTGCTGGGGCCGGCACAGCAGCGAACTCCGGTACCTCTCATCCAGCACCGTCAGCTTCAGCACCTTCCCCGAGCGGACAGCGACCAGGGCAGCGGTGAGCCCCACGGGTCCCGAGCCCACGATCAGCACCGACACGCGGGCTCGCCATTGCCTGATACCGTCCAGACTCACTTTAACCACCACGTACACGAGCACCGCCGCCAGAGTGCTCAGAGCCGTGTCCAAGGCGAGTGCGCGGTACTTCTCCTCCTCCTCCCCGATGTCCAGTCCGGGGCGATCGGCTTGTAGACCCTCCATGACCGCGGTCCGTTTCCAACATGTGTCCGTATGTGGCGAGGATCGTGCGTATTTTGGCACAGTTTGAGTTGGTGTTATTTACGCACAAGATGAGCAATGCTTGGTGTTGTCTCCGAGTCCTCGCACACAGTAACTCTGTCTGAGGAGAGCGTCCACTGAGCAGAGGGACAAGAGTGGGCGTGGCACAAGATGTTTTACTTTTTTTAAAGTCTCATGTAATTTAATATCTTATTCAATTCAGCATATTGCTGAAATAACCCACCCGCTGCCCACATTTAGATTTTATAACACAGACATTTTTGAAAGTTATATTATATTTCATTTTATATGAGAAACAATAGCATGTTAACAACTTGAGACTGTTGAGTTGGTATTAAAATCGGGTTAAAATAATTCTGTTTCAAACAATAAATAAATAAATAAATAAATGAATAAATAAATACATAAATACATAAATACAGAGACGTAGTTAAGTTTATTGAGAAGATGGTGGTTAAAAGAAGACGGACAGGCTGAGAAGGTTGAGGGTTCTGCTCCTTTGTCGGAGATGGGGTAAGGATGATGATGATGACGATGATAGATAGATAGATAGATAGATAGATAGATAGATAGATAGATAGATAGATAGATAGATAGATAGATAGATAGATAGATAGATAGATAGGGAGCTGGCTGTGATTGGTTGACAGTGATAGGCAGGTTCAGTTTAGGCTTACAGCAGCTGTCTCAAATGGATTCAAGGAATCGAATGAGATCGGGCTTTGACAAGGAGGTGTGGCCTCAACCTAAAGGGTGCAAATGACAATTTGTGTAAAACCACAAAAGTGTTTACAAGTAACATACAGTATATTCTTTTCAGTTTAACCCATGCAGTACATTTTGAGTGATATTTGCAAAGTAATTTATGTACAATAATTTATGTATGTATAATATGACTACTTCAACTTGAACAATCCTCACAAAACTCTCTCCGTTCTCACTACCACCTCTTTATGTGTTTAAAGCAGTGCTCCTGTGGCTGACTCTCCATCCGCTGTATTTCAATCTTCTTTGCACTGAGCTCTGAGCTGTATTGATGCTTTTGTCCTGTCTGCTCCCTCGTCTTTCAGCTGAAGAGGCCGTTGCCATGCAGCTCTCCATAGAGATGTGCATCTGTACAGCAACATGTACGTGACAGGTGCGCCTCATACTGTCCAAAATGAAGCTGTGTAACATTTGGAAGAAAATGTAAACTATTTAGCTTTTTGGTGGAGTGTCCCCCACTTGGTGGGACAGTGACTGAAAGGATAGCACTCACACTTCACAGCAAGAAGGTTCGAGGTTCGATTCCTGGGTCGCCCGGACCTTTCTGTGTGGAGTTTGCATGTTCTGCCCGTGTCTAGCTAAGATAGTCCAGACCAAATGTAGCTCAAGATTTGGAGATAGGCTCTCGCACTGTACTGCAGCTTCTCACTTACGAGGTTTTAAGCTTGTTTATCTCCATGGAGATGCTAAGCTGTATAGTGTTCCACAATATAGCATTAAAATGATCTGTCTCCATGGAGACAATCAGGTGGCAGACTCCCCACCAGAAAAATTGCATTGATCAAACTTCATCACATTTGATAAAATCATTTGAGATTTGACATTGACAACAACAAATGCAGTGGCTTCTTTACAGAGTGTTATGCACAATATGCTGATGAATAATTAGCTAATGTGATTGCTAATGAATAGCCTACTTAGCAAACATAACATGCACACTGATTCAATGTGTAGAAACTGAAACACTTGAGAATCACCAGTATGCATCAGGATGAAGTTTGAGTACAATTCTGGAAGTAGCAATAACCACAGTGATATTAGTCTAATGGTAAAAGCTATGGTCATGTAGCAGTTGCATAATGTAACATCAGTTGTAGTAGTAACAATATATGTTGGTAGAAGTATTTTGCATTGTAAATAGCTGGTGTTTCAGTGTTCACTTGTACAGACTCTTTTCCCATTCTGTGTAGTGCTAATAGACTCACTGCCCTCAGCTTTTTAACCAGTGCTTTGACCTTTACGCTCCAGTTAGGCTCCAGTATAAATGAAGAGCTTGGAAGGAGGAGCTCAATTTAACAGAGTGGACTGTCACATGAGACAACAGTCCAGGCTGCAGAGAGTGGACCGGGAAGGAGAATAATGACCACAGCACAGAGCGATATGGTGGGAAAGTATAATGCATGTATAGGCTAAAGTAATGAGCACATTTTCCATGACTACACAGCAGGTGCCTGGCAACGTCAAAGCACTGTCCATCTACACAGCACGAGAAGAACCAATGAGAGAGTTACAATAGGTGTGCATAGGAGCAGCAATAAGACAGAAACATGGTGAATTCTTCAGTGGACAGTGGATTATTTAAAGAGGCTGTATTGTGCAACTACCATGTTAAAATGTTGTTCCCTCATCAAAAACATGAATAAAGAGGTTTTAGATGTCATCCATGTTTGAGTAATCTAGCGATCTCTCTCTATTCGCACTATTCGAACCCTCCTTGGGTTCGAATAGTGCCTGAGCATAAATTAACAAGAGCAGGATACAAAACAACACAAGATAGCATGGTGATCTCAATATGTAATGTCTTAGCAATTAATAATAATATACCCCTCTTTAAGTAACAACTGACTATGGCGTTCAAATGGTATGCTAAATTGTTGTAATTTTTTTGGCATATGATTTCCTTCCTAATTAAATAAAACTGACTTATGAGAGTTTAACCATGTTATAATGTTGTTCCCTTATCATTATTTAACAACAAAACTTATTTAAGTTATTTTTTCATTGATTCATACAGGTATAAGTAAAACTTAATTATTCTGCACAGAGATTACATTGTAGTGTAATTACTTGTGACTATTTTAAAAAAATCACACTCAGGGTCATATATGTAGGGTTCAGAATTGTCACATAGACATGTTTCAACAGTAAAAACATGTAAATAAAACTCAGCTACTTGTTACAATGAAATGCCAAGAGGCAGGTCCAGATGTGGCAGCACTCCAAGAGTCCAATCTCACTTGACATATTTCTGTTTAGTAGTGGAGGGCAGTGGTGGCTGCAAACAGCAAGAAGGTTCCAGGTTTGAACCCAGGCTTTTCTTTACAGAGTTTGCATGTTCTCCCTGTGTCTGGGTGGTTTTCCTTTGGCACTCCAGTTTCCCTCATCAACCCAAAACATGTACCATAAGTAATATTATCCATCTAAGGTAGTTCTGACCAAGACCAGCTCAAGATCTGGAAATGGGTCCCTGGGCACTGCACTGTGGCGCCCACTGCTTTTGACAGTTTGCCTCATTGAAGGATGGGTCAAATGCAGCAGAGGACAAATTTCCCTACAAGGACAACAAAGTGTGTCTTAATTTTAGAACCAGAAACCTATCAAAAACTAAAAGTCTAGATTTTCTGTAGTATGAAATTTACTATTATTAGTATTTGTGAAGGTAGATTCTCACCATCAGCTATGCATGTAACAAAGTGACAAGAGGTCTAAATCAATAATAATAGAAAGAAATCAGTTGAAGTCTTGATTCTTTTTCATATTTCAAATCTTTCTGAAATTCATTCCTGTTAAAAATGACTCACTGATCAACACCTCTGATTTGAGTTTTGCTATGAGAGAACCCACCCCAGTACTGCAGTGATGGTGCTAATGACACAGGGAGGATGTGGCCCACGTCCTGCAGACAGAGCCGGGGCCGGAACAATAGACTGTGAGGTCCTTTCAGCGAAGGGCGAGTCAGGGAGAAACATGGAGCTCATTATGGGTACATTTAAAGCTACTATACTGTGCTAAATCAACTGCACCGATTCAGCTGCTTCTGATCTGATACAGATACTGCTTTGTGTATATGCCGTAACCCGATATAAATCCCATATCTATTTCGTTTAGATCCATGGAGACAAGTAGGTGGTGTTGCCAGGTCAAATTACAGGTCAGATCTGTGGAGAGGTGACCCCACTCACAGTAGCAATGTTAGCGCAATAAAAGTACCTGCAATTTAAGAAAAAAGGCAGATTGATACATGTTTAATGCCATACTGTGGAATGTTCATAGAATACATATATAAATATATGTAAATATATTTATATAAATATAAATATAATAAATGCCATTCACCATGCTCTAAATTTGCCCGTTACTGCTAACATCGTGAGCTTCAGTTGAAGCCGAACACTATGGGTGAGGTCACACTCCCTCACTCCTTTAGTCCACTTCAGTCTATGGGAACATTCCAGGAAACGCATTTCCGTGGAGGCTATCAGAACAGTTACACATTTAAGAGCAAGAGCACATTTAAGCGCTTATGTAAATAGTGTGAATACAATAATTAGGTTGGTCTAAGTTTAAGTCATTTCAGTTTACCGTTTTTGTTTTTGTACCGTTCAGTACCATCTAAATATAGCCTACACAATATTTAGTGTTGACTTGTTAATTGCTATGGTAACAGTGCAACATGATTTCACTGCAGATATGGAACACAGCCTTCACCATTAAAGCTGGAGCAGATGTTTTCAGCTTGATACAAACTACTTCACTCATTTGTTCTGCTTGTGACACATTTTATTTATTTTATATTTTTTGCATTTTTTGCTGACTCATTATACTACAAGATATTATGTCAAGGCTGAGATGTCCAAAAGATTAAATTTAAAAAAAAAAATCTGAATATTGCATGGAAGTTACAGAGCAATGAATCGTTGTAAGTCTTATTGAGCAATGTTAGGTATAGGCTGGAATAAAACATACCAGGGAGATTTTAAGGTCAGTCATTTCGTCAGTGCTGAGTAAACCTGAGAAAAATTGTTCAGTTAGGCAAAGCTCCAGCCCAGATAAGAGAGCTCATGGAAATATGTGGAAAAAGTACAAATATTTAACCCTGATCTCAAGGCTCCACGTCACAACTCTTCAGCCAGGGCAGAGCAGTGCAGGGTCTTGTGCAGTTTTTTTTTTACTCTCACACATACTTTTTATACAATGTTTGGAAATACCACGTCATAAAAGGTTCCATATTATGCAGTTATTTGGATTTTTAATAATAACTATTGGATGTGTTTTGTCTTTATATTGATATATATCACTACTACTACTACTACTGCTACTACTACTACTACTACTACTACTACACACACACTAGATTTTTCCACACAAAACAGTCTGGGCAAAACTCAAGGCTAATATGTAATAGATTTAAAAAGTTGAAATTGTATTTGGATTTGTTCTTTGTTGTAAATTTTAAATCATTAATATATTAAAGATAATAGTAAGAATTAACAATATACTATTACTACACTATACTTTATCTACTAATTACTATACTATTTGCCCAGTACTCAAGTTACTCAGAGTGTGAGACAAAGCTTGGGGGATACTTGAGACAAAAAAGTACAGAACTAGACCTCTACAAACTTCTAAAAATGTATGTGAACTTAGTGTGGCCGTTCATATTTCAGTCTTCTCTCAATTTAATGTGCGCGTGTGGGTGTGTTTAAAATATGTATTTTTAAACCTAATCACGATCCTAAGCAAATCACAATTACTTTTATTTAAACCAAAAATCATACAGCCCTACACCAATCCTAAAAAATAAATTAAATAAATTATACGCCTCTAAATTATATTATGTCTATATACTGTAAGCCTACGGTTCAATTCCCAAGGCAATGTGCAATACTAGAGGAGAAATTTGAGCTATTCTACACACTTCACAAAATGTTTCCAGAATGTAGTGACGTAGTTGTTGAGGGGTGAATGCCTGAGACCGTGACGTTTGGAATGCCCCGTCTCCATGGTAACACAGGGTAAAAAAGGCCAGAGAGTGACGCGGGCTGGACCTTATCGCCTTGACAGCGCACCGCGAGGCTCCCATCAACGCAAGTTACTCAGAGGAGAGGGGTTTACTTACTACTAAGAAAAAATAGATTATTCAGTAGGCTGGGTTCATTTGATGAAAAGTGAAAAGGTCATAAGTCTATACAGGATTTACAAAATATCAAAATATCGGTTATGGGTTACTGGGTCAATCTAAAATGAGCTAAAGATTCATCACTAACTGCAAAAATGGGAGCAAACTGGCTGGACTAAATCAAGATTAAATCAGGACTAAACCAGGACATGCGTTCTTGCTGTGAGTAGTGAGTGCGCATCTCCACAAACCTGACTTTTATTTGGCCAGGAGGAAGGCCACTTCTTGCTCGTTTCCATGGAAATGTCGTTCCTCTGGATACAATATTTGACAGTATAGCATAAAGCATATTTATCTCCATAAAGAATGTGCCGAAGCATGGTTTTAACTTTATATTTTTGTGAAGTCATGCAGCTGACTTTCCACCTACAGAAAATTACATACTCTCACTTTAATCACAAAAATGTTATGGCAATCAACTTTAATATGGCAAATTAGTCAATCCCAAATTATTTGTTCAACATTTCTTGATTTTGGGCTTCTAACGAGGGGTAGATAGATTGATAGCACAACTGTAGCTTCATCTGTGATTTGTCAAGGAGTTTGACATGTGGATTTTATATTTGGCCATTTTGAGAAAAAAAAAAAAAACTAAATTAAATTAAACTGATAAACAAACAGTTTCTACTGCTGAGTGACGTCAGCATCACATTCAAGGTTCTGAAAACAATAACTATTTCCAGAGTGGCAGCTAAATATAGTTCTATTCAACAACCCAGCTGCCTATGAAGAGACTTTACCATCACCAAAATGATGACAGAAGCAAAACTACACAATACAGTTTATTATCTTACAAAGAGATAGACATTGAGCCTTAGTCGACAATGTTTTTGAGTGTAATAAAACTTACACATGCAAATTAAAATATTAACTGTACAATTTGCCTTAGCAGTATCTTATATGCCAATAGAAGAATGTAAATGTTGAAAGTTCAAAGCCTAACAAAAGGCAGGCCAGGGTTGTCACTGTAAAAACAAAATAACAGCTGACAGGAACATTTAAATTGTGGCATTTTTCATGAGTTGTAATCCAAATCAATTCAAAAAGGTGATGGTAAGATTTCTCTATATACAAGATTGCTCTTAGAACTTCTGCATTATTAATTTAATTTAAAAGTGAAAGTTACAAAGCGTTGTATTCAACACATTTGGATGGGTCTGTTGGAAAGTGTTTCTGGCAAATGGTCATAAGTCTCTTCAGTCCCTATGGAAAGATAAAACATGTCATCAGTGAATATAAGGATCAGAAAAGACAGTTAAAAATGCATTACTGTATATCAATTTAGATAGTGTTAGATACCGACAACAAGAATATCATGACATTGTTATAAACGTAAGCGTCTTCGAGTGTCCAGAAAAGCTCTATATAAAACTGATGGATTATTATTATTATTATTATTATTATTATTATTATTATTATTATTATTATTATTAACAAATTTTGATGGAATCATATTCCAATCCATCAGAAGTGTGCAAAAACATGACCATTTTCCAATTATAAGTGGAAATGATGTAGTCCACTTTTGTACCAGGTTTAACCCTAGACCTGGATAAGTCCTGTTATAAACTGATCTAAGCTTTAGTTGATCTCAGTGATCAAGTGATAAAGCATTTTAATAGACGGGTCTACAGCCAATCCTGCGGCAGTATGGGTGAAACTTAAGACCTCATTTAGCACACGCACATCACGTGTTTCTAAAATAGCGGTAGCTCGTGTTCAGATGTTTCTGCCAACAGAGGTAAAGCGTACATGCTTTTAGGCTTAATCTATTGTATAAACAGTTTATAACATTTCAAATTTTAAAGATGGATTACTCTGGAAATATTGGTCCAATCAACAAGAAATGACTGTAATGATCCAGACACCCTGCTTTCGATGCCTGAAGTCAACCGCTTAACACAATTAACCAACAGTAGATTTCGCAGCACCTGTATGTATTTCCTCTGGGTTTCATCGTTCAGAACATGAGCCACGTGCTTGGAGAAGATCTTCTCTCTTCCTGTACGAGCGTGGATGCCCACCATGGTCACTCCGATAGGCCAAGGTGCATTTCCAATGGCCATCTGAAGGTATGCATCATTGGCCTATTCAAGAACACACATTTTAAACTTACAGTAGACTAGATATATTTTGTTGATGATATGACCTCAACAGCAATAAATTCAATTACTTACTTTGACATATTCTCTTTCCAGCATGAATTTGATGATATCTGTGATGGATTCTTTGATATCTGCTGGTAAATTCTAAGAGAAAAAAGAACATGGTGAATATTATAAATTGTAACAAGACTGTGTAATTCTTCATTCATCCAGGAGTGGTTTACAATCCCTCTCCTGTTTTGGCCAACATCTGTTTAAATGGGGATATCTGAAAGCAGTTATTTTAAATAAATGAATTTCCACGAGTGTCGCTTTCCCCCCATGTCTCTCTTTGCAGAGAGTGTATGCCAGGGTGATGCAGAAATAAGCAAAATAGTGCTCAGTAGAAGTTTTATAAATCATGCGTGTGATGCATAGTGTGTAACAATCTTTATAAATGAGGCCTCTGAACACTGTTTTTGCAGTCAAGTTATGAGCGGTTTTGCAGCACTTGTCCCCTCCTCACCTTCTTGCGCAGCTTCCTAAACAGAGGTTTGAGATAAGACTCAGTCTGGGAGTGAGTAGCACTGGCCAGTTTGCCTTGTACACTACGCTTCACATGGTCCTCGCGGCTGTTTAAGTCTTTGGCCCAAACGCCCAGCAAAAACTGAAAGACAACAAGAGCATGAATGGTAATCATTAGAATAGTTTCTAGATTAAAGCTAAAGCAAGTTAGCTGCTCTATCTGAAATGTGAGTTCAGTTGTCCAGTCCGACTTTAAAGATAATTCTACTGAAATCTGGATTATATGTTCTTAATACTGGTAATTGTAACTTCCCTCAATATATCTATCTGTACATTACACTTTAATATAACTGATTAAAATCACTTACTCTCAAAAACTTGTCGATGACATCCTGGTCTCCATGATCATCTCCTCTGCCCAGAGTTTTGCCAAGAGCCTTGAATAAAATAATGTATATTATTGTAATGTATATTTTACATTTACCAGACAGTATTTTCATATATTTAGTACTTTACAACTTTAACTTTTATCAACAGTGCCACCTACTGTCTCTTTGACAAAATATATTAATAATAGAAACCAGCAGGAAGTGTTGCAGTGTTCTGGACTAAAGTTAAAGTGTGTACAAGTGTATTCATTTGGATATTATATATTTGAATAATATTCTTTGCCTTACCACAAGTTCTTCTATAGTGGTGTTTTCTTCATGCACTTTGAGGTCATGTTGTGTGTCTAGCTCTCCACCTTCTGTTCCTCCAACAATCTCATTCAGATACTGCTGGTCTATCTTATCCATGGCAGCTTTCAGGTCGTTCCTCAAACCCTGGAAACAGAATCAACTTTCCATCAAGACTGTCACAATGGATAAAATTTCTCATGAAGGGGTCAAGGCCAGAGAGCATGGTAAGGCTGCACAATTTTGGAAAAACTAATAACCAAAAAAGTATTGTTAGATTTACAATATATGTTTAAAAAGTAGGATTTTCTTTGAAAGATCATATCAAATTGCATATTTGATTTATTTTTGAGTTGTTTTTTTGTCTGGACATACCTTGTTTACTTCAGGGGTTAGAATCTCTATCTTCCTGAGTCTTTGAAAGGCGTCATAGTCCGACTCCCCAAACAGTCGGATGGGCTCTCCTCGTTCTCTCAGCCTCCTGATGACCTACAAACAGAGCAGCAGTATTTATGTGAGCAGGGCGTTCAGTGATAGTTTTTTAGTATGTTATGTTTGTTGGTCCACACACACCTCCTGTCTGGACAGTGTCATAGGCAGCTTCTCCTCGGTTAGCTCTAACTCCAACACTGGATTCTTGTTTGAAGAGGATGGTTCTTCTTCATCGCCACTGTCCACCTAAAACAGAAAAGAGGCACTTATTATCATTTCTGAATATGTAAAAAATCCCAAAACAAAGTCACTACATTATCAAAATAAAAACTGAGGGTTGTAATCCAAAAACTAAAGCATGCATAGTTACATTTTGTGTTAAACTGGTGTATTACATAAGCACAAATATCCTCCTGTGAGTATTTTCCACTTGTAAAACTCAAAAAACAAACATACTAGAACTACTATAGTACAGAACTTACTCATGCTTCAAAAGGCCCATGCACAATGCACTCAGAAAGTGTCACTTATATTCAAGTTGAATAAGACATAATTCATAATAATAATAAATAAATAATAAATAAAAGCAACTCTTAATAACATAGTCAACTTAGTTTATACTATTATACTAAGAACACACAAGGCAAAACACAGAAAAATATCTCATCAGTTTTAGCACATCCTTTTTATATCACCAAGTAGTCCATAGGAATGCCAGGTTTAGTTCAATAGAGCATGGGATAGAATGCCTAAAAGTCACAGCTTTGGCAAAATTGCCCTTTTTTCTGGGTAATTGTGAGATTTGTGATTTATTTTGATAATAGGATTCTGTTTAAATTTCACATTTATAACATGTCCAGAATTGACAATAAGACTGAAACATGAACTGACAAACTAATACAAGAATCACATGTCTGAACATGTCTGTAGATATCTAAACTAGAAGGTTAGCGTTTTTTATGCAGAATAAGACAGGATATTGTGTTGTTGGTGGAGGAAATGATGGTACTTAAAATTGCAGCCTTTATGATTTGCTAATTGTGTCCATTTAAAATGTTAATTAATCTTGCAGCCCTAATCCCGAGCTCTATTGTAGAAAATAATAAAGAAAAAAGCATGTGCCCTGAGGGTCTCCTCCAAAAAGACTGCTGTTGTTTGTGTCTCTTAGGGGGAGGAGGGAATAATTTGAATACACGTCAGGCTTCAGTCTTTGCTCATGCATCTGGACAGTGGTACTGCACAGTGGAAGCCCTACCTGTCTCTCAGGAGTCTCGCCCTGAACCTACAGGAGGAGGGCGGCCGTGGAGCAGACAGGACAAACAGCACAGTAAAACCAATACAACACTGTTCAGTATCTTTAGGTATTTGGAGTTAATATTTTATCTTCCATCTGCAGCACACAATAATGACAGCAATAAAACACTAAAAATAAAATACATACCTTGAATCCACAGCGTCTGAAGTAATCTTCCTGCTCCTTCTTTGCCAGGTCAGACCTTTTGAAGTACTTTTTAGAGTCCTGTACATACATGCACAATAGATTTATTAGGATTATTAACATTACATTATGGCATGTATTTGATTAATGATGCTTTCTGATTAGATTTATGGAATCTTTGATCTTCTTTTACTTTTGTCTAGCTATATCAATAGTTTTATAAAAAAGCTTTGTGTAACCCATAGGGGTAACCTAACGGGGTCTGACATAAACAATAGGCTTTTCTGCGTCTTACATCCACCAGATTCTTTTCTTCAAGAAGTTTCCTCTTTCGAGCGATCTCTGCTTTCAGTATATCCATTTTGAGCGCCTTAAAGTAGTCAGTAGATTACTTGAATTCTCCACAGATCTGAGACTTGAGCTAACCCTCTGTGAAGCTAACAGGCTAATGTTACCGGAAATGCGCTCATTCTTCTTCGTCTGTGATTGTCGGACTGCAAACCAGCGTCAGAGGGTCACTGTCGCCACCTCTCGTAAGATGTCGGAGCATGTAATGTTGTACACTGATAACGTTCATGTTTGTTGTTTTCATCCCATCAAGTGTATTTTAAACAAAACATTACACTGGACTGAATTTAGGCATGAGGTTATTTTGACAGCTAACACAATAAAAAGCACTATGGGTTTCCATAGCCTATAGGCATGTGCTATCAGAAAACTTAACATGGTTACATGAATTCCCATTTTATGGTTTTATTCCTCATTATGAACAGCCTATGTCTACTGTAGGCTATTTGTCATTTTTATAGTTACTGGGTTGACAAACCCGCCTGTAGGCAATCTACACTTGGCCTAAAGGTTTTAAAGTTTATAAAAGAGTTGCATTAGCCCAGCATAAACATGAAATAACCAAACCTACGGCATAAGCTTTGATAAGAGGGTTGGAAGGTCGGACATTTGAATTAACACACAGCTGCAGCTGAATATACAGGCTAATATATCCTACTTCACATTTTGAGAAAAAGACATTGCATCACATGCCACGTGAGCCAACACTGATGTTGCGCTCTTTGTTTTAATTATAACGGGAGCGAGCTTAGCGCAGCCCGCGGACAAATGAGCTGATAATAAGCGCTGGTCACTGACTGCGCTCTGGATTTGTGTCGCCGCTGGACGTGTCCGGGGAGCACCGCTGCTGCACATTATAACTATAACCCATACTAACATATGTCTGAAGATGGAGTTTGGAGAGAGGAAGAGGAGCAGGAAGTCTCAGAGCTTTAAACTGCTCTCAGCTGAAGGTAGGGGCTTCTGCGGACGTGAGTGAGACCAGGAGACGCGCCTCTGTCTGGCTTGTCTGGGGCTGCTAGCACAGGGCACAGTAAACAAAGCTTTTGCCACAGCCTCATGGGGCTTATGCATAGACAACATGTGCACAAATGTAGTGCACAGACAGACAGTCTGACACATGTCTGACTTTCACACAGCTCAGGCGCTCTCCTCAGCTGCCCACGGAGCTGCTCCACTTCATGCCTCCTACAGGTGGTCGATCCAGAGGGGGAGGGGCGAGCTACTCATGTGCACCACTGCTGAAGTATTACTGTTAACATGTTGAATATGGCCAACTATAGGCCAATATCAGAGGTGGATATAGGCTATGCCAGTTTCTTAGGGCCAGATGATTTAGATTTGATCACAGTTCATAAACACAGACAGGCTGACCAATGTGGGAAATGTGTTCATAGTTGATTGTCATATGTATGCCTTCTAAAACGAGTGTTGAACATGATTACATTTTGATTGTTGAAGTTGCAGTTGAAGCCCCCATCAGCGTGCCCAAAAATGCTACTGCTGTGCCTAGTGAAGGTATTTGTCCTGAGTAGTGTGATTAAACTAAAATGTATTGGCTGTTTTTGATAAATGTCCCAAAACATGTCTTGCAGATTGGGTGGGCGAGGAGGGCATGGAGATCAAGAAGCAGATCACTGGAATGATGAAGATTCTGAGTGACAGGAGTGGAAGGGGTTATCAGCGATTGAGCCCAGTGCTGTCCCAGGACAGAGGGGAGGATGGGGGGCAGTCTGCTTCTCTGCGGCTGCCTGATGATGACCACGCCTGGGTCTCTGTGGAGGGAATCGCACCTTCAGCCCTGCTCCCCATGCACAGCAATGGACCTGGGACCCGCTCCAGAGCTCAGAGAGGACTGCACAGCACGAAGGATTTGACCAAACCACTTCAAGTCAATGGTAAGCAGAAAATTTAGTGTATAGTTACAACTTGTATCCCATAGAAGGTGTCATGCATGTTGTATTTCAGCAGACACCAGGCCTCCCTCAGCAGAGCCACCCTGCTGCATGTGTAACTGTAAGGACACACTACAGGCCATTTTGCAGGAGCTTCAAGCCATGAGAAAAATTATGCAGTCTGAAAAAGGTAAGTGCAGAAAATGTGAACACACACTACATCACTTTTTTACATAATTTTGGAAATATTATTTGCACATTAATTTATGTTGCCTGTCTGTTTTTATCCCAATATTAATCATGTATAAACAATAACAATTTAACTTTTATTACTCAAGTTATTATTTATTTCTATAGAAAAACAGGAACCAAGTGCAGTATTGCCATGCCAGCCTGCCTTACTTGGCCCGACCCCTCCACACAGACCATTGAAGAGGAGGCCCATCTACAAAGTGCCACCCCTGACAGTGTGCACTGCTCAGCATGCACCTGTGTCCCCTGTTCCTGCCTGTGCTCCTGTCTTTGCACCCGTCTCTTCTCATGCCTCTGCTCCTGCGCACAGCAGAGGGACCAGTGATGCTGTGAGACCAGTAGACACATTCAGAGCCCTGGCTCAGTCCATAGACGCACAGCCGGACAGTGCCAACAGTGATCCCACCTCCCTGCTCCATCCGCCAAGTAAACATCTGGAATCAGAGGTACTTGTAAAAAACATAGTCATTTGGCAATGTTGTGGTGTTGCACAATCAACTGTGAAAAGGTCAGTGTGTGCCATATTTTAGACATTTGATGTCCATGACTAATCCTAGTGGTTTAGGTTTGATGCCTAACTTTAAAGGTGCACTATGTAACTTTTCTTGTGAGGGGCCCCCACAAAACTTATCAGTCATACATTATTCAAACACAAATGTTTCTACTGCACAAAAATATACCTTGAAAATCATACATTCTTACCATGGCATCCAATGCAATCCTGGTATTATTATTATTATTTTTGCCATTTCTCCCTATTGTTTCACATTCACCTTCTTTCATTCTGTTTCAGCCAGAGGTACGTCTGGTGGAGAACTATGACGTGTTCATCTCAAAGGCTCAGCTCGACTCCATTTTAATCAACTACACTCGCTCTGGCAGCCTGCTCTTCAGAAAACTGGTGCGGCTAAAGTTTTTCATCTGTAATGTCAATTTGAATCTCTTTTTTCAATTTTCAAATTTAGGTGTGTGCCTTCTTTAACGATGCCACTCTGGCCAACTCTTTGCCCAATGGGAAAAGAAAAAGAGGGCTCAATGACAACAGAAAGGGCTTGGACCAGAACATTGTAGGAGCTGTTAAAGGTGAGACTACAATATGGCAGTTAGACTGTATATAGTAAGCATGTTGAGAATAACACTAATGTGCATTTTTTAGCATTTACAGAAAAATATTGCATTGAACACAACATAGAAAAGCTGCCTGGCCCACGAGACTGGGTTCAGATCCTACAAGACCAGATCAAACTGGCCCGGAGGAGGCAGAGGAGAGGTCAGTCATGAAGGTATAATGTATTTTAGTGGTGCATTATTTCAAATAGTGTGCTATACTGTGATCCTCAGATGCAGCTGAAGACAAGATATAAACATATCTTCAAAATCTGCTCTTTTTTTCTCAGTCAGCTGGTGTCTGTGGGTGGCCTTATGTGGTATTGATGGCACAACATTACGACTATTTCTTACGTGATAATATTTTTTTATATCTCTGCCTTTTGCTCTTCCTGATTTTCCATTACTTTATTGGAGTCAAGTAATGGAACTTTCAGTTGTATCTCAAAAGTGTTTGATCTTTGAACGTGTATTCATGTTTTTAAATGTCATAAACCAGTAGCATAACAGTGTTATATTTTATTATCATTTGGTTGTAGTCACAGCCCAGTGTCTTTTTAGTGTTGTGTTGTTGCCTGCTTCAATAAACTGTCTTTTATAAAAACATTCAAAAAGTGGTCTTTGAGTCAACCTTGTATATGTAGCCAATAGACCTAGTAATTATAGAATGTAATAGTATATATAGAGTGAAGAACCATATATGAAGGGAGTTTCATGACATGTCTGATGATAATCCAAAAGTTGCAGTTTATTAGAATAATAAGCTCTATTTTCTTTTTGGGGTAATTGGAGGGAAACCACTCAATTAAAGGTACACCCCATTGTATGAATTTTGTTGCCAGACTTTTTAGCCCATTAAAGGGGAGGTTGAAGCCGCCTCCTGGAGCACGAAGGACCCGCGGACATCTTGTGAATATTTTCTTTGTATTTGTCATCATTTTATTATTCCATATGTGCTCGGGATTTCCATGCGTATTCATTTGTGTTCAAATAAGATCACATTTAAAAGTCTGATCCATGTTGTGCGTAATCTGGTCCTGTTTTAAAGCAAACCGTGCACTTTCTGGTCAGGCAGTGGCGCAGGACAGCTAAATGTCGCCTCGGTGCATTGTGGTTGCAGTCCCCGCTCTTGTGCTGGGGATCGCCGCTATCGTGAGCCTGGTAAGGAGAAACTGGCAGGGCAATTAAAGGGGAATTGATGCAGGAATAAAACTCCGCTTTGGGCCTAGAATCTCTCATAAAGCCGCTGTAAACACTCGTATTGCTCCATGTCCGCACAAAGTTTGCACAAGGCGCATGCAGACTGCTGTTTTGCACATAGGCGCTGGGATGTTGCGCTCGTCGCATGGCGGAGGAGAGGAAGGGGTTAATTTTTTCCGCCGCCGACATTTTTATTCGCTCTTGTACCACAACTTTTCAGCCTACATGCTTCACGAGTCTTTGCTAGGTTTTATATTCGCCACATGGACTTAATTTGTGCAGGGTTACAAGCACATGATCGGATTTTGCAGCGGCTCGTAACTTGTGTGTTTAGTTCACTGATGCTGCTCGTACACATCCCATGCCTCAGCGCTTAGCAAGTGTTAGCACCGAAACACAAACAGAATTCTACCAAAACAAAGCCTCAATGAAAACAAAGCTCCTGGTCACATCCGCGTGAACTAGTCCGCTTGTGAAGTCGGCCATAACGGTGTGCATAATGTTTGTAGAAGTGAAGATGTGCTGCAGTGCATTCGTCCCAGAGTTGAATGAACTTTGCCATGTTCCTGTGAACACTCCCCCTCCTGCACATGGAACAGGGAGATACTCTGGTGGTGATCCCAGTTTGCATCACTACTCACACCTAGAAGTAACTGTACTATCCTGGCACTGGTCCAGCCAATTAAAAGTTTAGTAATTGACTGAAGTTATGCTATGAGTGGTTTGTGGGATGAACTTTTACTTGCATTCTACCAGTCTTTTACAAAAATGCAATTAAATAAAATATTCTACTTGGTTTCTATGTAACAATCTAAAAATGTTACATTTTTGTGCATCACTTACATGGGGTACATGTTGGTACATGTTACACTATGTAATGATAATATTGAAAATGTTATAGGCCAGATTGTTTGTAGATTAAAATTCTTTATTTTCTTTTGTAATCTTCAGCAGTGGTGAAGGCCCAGAGTTTCTCCAGACATGTCTGTGAGGGAGTCTTTTAATCCAGAGAGCTATGAGCTGGACAAGAACTTCAGGCTCACGCGCTACGCAGAGCTCAAAGGCACGGGCTGCAAGGTCTGTGGGACACTCTTTACCTGTTAACAAGAGTTTAGATGTTATTTGTTTATAACGTGCACTATTTTACTCCAGGTGCCACAAGATGTGTTACAGAAGCTGCTAGAAAGTTTACAGGAAAACCACTATCAAGAGGATGAGCAGTTCCTAGGGGCAGTTATGCCTCGACTTGGTAATTGATCAATTTAATTATGTTTTGAAAGAAAAATAGCTTGGTGTTAGATTATATTACAAGCAGAACATAGACTGTACAGATGGAAAAACTCAAGGAAAAATGTCCTCTGCAAGCATAAATACAGTCCCTGACAAAAGTCTTGTCGCTTATCCATTTTGTAGAAACAAAAGCTTATAACCTGACTTTAAATTAATCGATTGGTTTTAGAAATGTCTCATATGAAAGCTAAAACCCTCCCAAATTATGCTCAATATACTAAAATAAATTTGCTTCACTGAAGAAAGATTGATCATTTAATGAACACAGAAAGGTCAGATTTTGGCAAGACAAAAGTCTTGTCGCCTACAGAAAATTGAACAAATAATTTACTTCAAATACAAAAATATGTTGCATAACGTCAGTGAATTAAGTAGTGGTGCTGTGAGATCCATATTTAATATCTTGTATGACTTCCATGAGCTTGAAGGACTGCATCCATGCGGTTCGACAATGATTCATACAATTTGTTGATGAAGTCATCAGGAGTAGCAAAGAAAGCAGTCTTACATGCCTCCCAGAGTTCATCAAGATTCTTTGGTTTTGCCTTCCATGCTTCCTCTTTCATTCTACCCCAGACATGCTCAATGATGTTCATGTCTGGTGACTGGGCTGGCCAGTCCTGGAGCACCTTGATCTTCTTCGCCTTGAGGAACTTTGATGTAGAGATAGAAGTATGCGATGGAGCACCATCCTGCTGCAAAATTTGACCCCTTTTATGGTTGAGAATGTAAGAGGTAGCTAATACTTCTTGATATTTTAGGCTATTGATATTGCCTTCCACCCTGCAAATGTCTCGCACACCCCCATACTGGATGTAACCCCAGACCATGATTTTTCCACCACCAAACTTAACTGTTTTCTGGGTGAATCTTGGATCCATGCGGGCTCCAGTAGGTCTCCTGCAATATTTGCGGCGGCTGTGATGTAATTCAACCGAGGATTCATCTGAGAAATCCACCTTCTGCCACTTTTCCAGTGTCCATCCTTTTAGCAGACTGTGGGCCACACGGTTTTTTAATTGCCTTTTGTTTAGTGCTGGTTTCTGTGCACTGATTCCATGGAGGCCATTTCGAGACAGAATTCTACAAACTGTTCTGGTTGACACAGGGACTTGAGGTGACCAGGCCTGGTGGAGCTCTGCTGCAGTGGAAAAGGGGCTGGCCTTGGATTTTCGAATCAACAAACGGTCCTCCCGAGCAGTTGTCTTGCGGGGTCTGCCGGACCTGGGCTTGTCAAAAACATCTCCAGTCTTTTCAGATCTTTTTCTTATTCTTTGTACTTGACGCTGAGACACATTGAAGGTGTCAGCCACCTCAGCAGTGGATCTGGTCTTCAGCCTCTTGATAATTAACGCTTTGGTCTCAGGGTGGATCTTAGGCATGTTGTCAGAGGTCAAGTTGCAGTTGATGTGAAGGTCTGGTGTGCTGGGGTTCTTTTTATACACACCCACTAATTGATTGATCAGTAACTGATCACAGGTGAGGCTGTAATCTAGGATTGGGTGCATCATATGACAAGGCGACAAGACTTTTGTCTTGCCAAAATCTGACCTTTCTGTGTTCATTAAATGATCAATCTTTCTTCAGTGAAGCAAATTTATTTTAGTATATTGAGCATAATTTGGGAGGGTTTTAGCTTTCATATGAGACATTTCTAAAACCAATCGATTAATTTAAAGTCAGGTTATAAGATTTTGTTTCTACAAAATGGATTAGCGACAAGACTTTTGTCAGGGACTGTAAATGAAGGATTAGGATTGGATTAGACAGGCACAATTCAGCACCATTTATTAGTGAATTATAAACAATCACAGCATTCATTACAAATTGAATAAGAACACATGACACTGGTTGTTTTCTTAATAATAAGAATGTTTATAATCATAACAAAACCTATCTGCTTTTTGTGACAGGCATAGGCATGGACACCTGTGTCATTCCTCTCAGACATGGAGGCCTTTCACTAGTTCAAACAACAGATTACATTTACCCCATTGTGGATGACCCCTACATGATGGTACTTGCACTCTACACACTAATCCAACTGGTGGTTTGGGTTTTTTTTATATGCTAACGAAGTCTATATTTTTCAGGGAAGAATTGCATGTGCCAACGTTTTAAGTGACTTGTATGCCATGGGAGTAACAGAATGTGACAACATGCTAATGCTTCTGGGTGTCAGCAACAAAATGTCAGAGAAGGTATGACTCCTAACACTCAATAACATGATTTTAATGAAAATGTAAGTAATGTGGTTTGTTATTTTTAATGTTTAGGAACGTGACAAAGTCATGCCACTAATCATCCAAGGCTTCAAAGATGCGTCAGAAGAGGCAGGCACTTCTGTGACAGGAGGTCAAACGGTACTCAACCCCTGGGTGGTGATGGGGGGTGTAGCCACAACAGTCTGTCAGCCAAATGAGTTTATTATGTAAGAACTATTTGAGTATTTACTATATACAGTACTATTGTGTATTCTTTGATAGTGATGATGTGTTGTTTGACCCAGGCCCGACAATGCAGTTCCTGGAGATGTGTTGGTCTTGACTAAACCTTTAGGGACACAAGTAGCTGTTGCAGTGCACCAGTGGCTAGATATTGTATGTATTGTTTTATCACAAAATAAATATTATGTATGTTTTTTTTAATAACATCATCATACTTTGTTTTTAACCATCAGCCTGAGAAATGGAACAAGATAAAGCTTGTTGTAACTCAGGAGGACGTAGAACTGGCCTATCATGAGGCCATGATGAACATGGCCAGACTCAACAGAACAGGTTAGTTGTGCATCATTAGATCATTGTAAATATGTCATTGCTTTTCTAAAGCTTTAGTTTGAACTGTCCTTGTAGCGGCTGGTCTCATGCACACCTTCAACGCACATGCTGCAACAGACATCACAGGATTTGGGATCTTAGGCCACGCACAAACTCTGGCAAAACAACAAAGAAGTGAGGTGTCATTCGTCATCCACAACCTCCCGGTACTCGCCAAGATGGCTGCCGTGTCTAAAGCTTGTGGAAACATGTTTGGACTTATGCATGGCACCTGCCCTGAAACTTCAGGTGTGTTAGTACAGATAAATCACAGATGTGTACTGTACACTCAAGCCTATCAGTAGAATTAACCTAACAATAACATCTTTTGTGTGTATGTCTTTAGGGGGGCTTCTTATCTGCTTGCCCCGTGAACAAGCTGCACGTTTCTGCGCTGAAATCAAATCACCCAAATACGGAGAAGGTCATCAGGCATGGATCATCGGGATCGTAGAGAAAGGAAACCGCACAGCTCGCATCATTGACAAACCCCGGATTATAGAAGTAGCTCCACAGGCTGCCACTCAGAATGTCAACCCAACCCCTGGTGTCACATCTTAATCCTGCGTCTTAAGCAGACCGGACCCTACACAGCTCTGCTCGGTGATTTTAGACACATAAACCTCCAAACCATCATTCACATGCCTAGGCAAAATGACTGGGTTGGTCTGGATCAAGAAAAAAACGCTTCACTCGATGGCTAAAGTGGAACGCTGCATTCAGTGGACTCAACCTACCTGTAGGTTATAGGAGCTATAGCGATATTAATTTGCCTTTCATGTCCTGTATTCTTTTATGTTAACGATTGTTGAATGACATTGACACAGATGAAGACAACCATGTATTCCTGTTGGGTTAGAATGTGCCAGGCCTGATGTGTGGTTGCCGATTGGCTTTTTAAACGGCTTTGATCAAACAGTGGGCAGTGCGTTTCTGTTGGTCCATTATCTTTGTACAGTTCTGAAGCCTAGTTTTAGTTGATTGCTGTATCTGATGCCTTGAAAAGAAACCATTTGAAAAGATCAGTTGTTTTTTTATTACTTTGACTTTTTGTATTGTCCCCACCTGAACTAATAAATACCCCAAAACAGTGTGTGAAATGTATGTTCTTTCATATATACAAAATATTCTTATTATGCACTGTATGTTACATTAAACATATTTACAGATTTTACACACATTTATAAGCTTAAAACATTTAGTAAAGACCACTTGCATCCAATATTATTTCACATCATAAATAGTGAGAATTCCCTTAATGGTATATGACATGGAATGGCCAGCTAAGTTGTTAAATTTGCATGGCTGGAGTGTAACCTGCCCCCCTAATGACCTATCTACAAAAAATACACTGTACATTTTGAATTGAATGTCCCAAACCTTTACCCTTTTTCTCACATATGCTTTTTGCCATTCTGAACTATTGCTGGTCCATTTTCAGTTGAGAAAAGTGCCTGGATATCGAGCATTGCCTTCTGAATCTGCTGGCCAAACCTGTACGAGTCCTACAAACAGAAAGAATATTTAGAAAAGCTAAGTACAATACCTGTAATTGTATATTTGTGTTTTTGACTTACTGTATCGGGGCATGAATACTTGCAGGAGATGTGGAATGTGATTAGGTTTTCCCCAACTATGATGTAAGAAACGCCATAGCCATCGTCAGCCACCTAGAGGTCAAATGCGGGAACACAATGCAAATAGATCAAAAATAAAAAATAAGAATAATATATATATTAACTTAAAAGTATTGAACTTACCGGTCCAAAGCCGCCTCCAGAACTTACATATTTGGGAAACTTATTAATATCCACCAAGTTAAGCTGCTGCTGAGGAGTTTGACTGGTGGACAGCTTCCAAGGTTCAGACAGGACCTAGAAAACAGAAGTTGAGAATATAAACAAATATAATGATAGAAAGAGTTACTGATAGATTTGGGAGCATCTAACCTGCTTGAGGAAAGGCGAGTTGATCCCGTAGTACTTGGACATAATGTAAAGACAGAAGAGGTGTCGGTCGATGCCTGCTCCAGTCATCGCCATGCGGTACATGTTCTGGTGCTTTTCTGCAGCCTTCTTAAAAAGGGCTAGTCTCTGGGATTTCTAGTTTTAAAACATGAATATAAACTGTAATCATTATATTCACTTTGGCCTCATATGTAAGGCCATGGAGCTCAACAGGTTTCATTCACATAAATTAATCAGTAAAATATCATTACCATAAAATATCATTATTGTAAAATATGGATAAATATCGGCCCGATTACAACAGGCCAAGGGCTGGATGCGGCTCACGGGCCGCAAAATGCCCAGGTCTGGTATATGATAAGCCCTTATCAATTTAAATCTTTATTTTTAAATTAAAAGAGAATTCCTTTAAGCAAAATGTAATTGTTATACTTTGTGAATGGGACAATGAATGGTAAATGTGCCAAACTATTGAACACTTTTGAACACCACATGTTATTTGATCAAATATGACATTTGAACTGAACTTCTTTATCATCTCTTCATATCTTTTCCAGCAGGTTCTGGTGACCGAGCCCTGGAAGGATCAGTCTGATCCTGATAACTTTGTATTTCCTGGTACATGTATTTACTCACTGCCGCACTGGAGTCCTCCATGGCTCGGACAAAAGCCACCGCCTCAGAGGTGCAGGAGCGCACTGTCTCTGTGCGCCCGTCTCTGAACATGCGCGTCATTGAGGATTCATACGTGAGGCAAAACACCTTCTGGTCCTACAATAGAAAAGAGTGAAATACGGTAGTATTGTTAGTGAAAAGGCACCTAATATAAAGGTGTGACTATGTATTTCAATGGGGACATATACAAAATTAACTTTTATGAGCTTTTAACCATGTCATAACAGTGTTCCCTCATCGTCAGCTTAATCAAATTGTATGTTTCAGTAATCCTCTATTGTCCAATTATTTTAAAAAATCAGACTCCGGGTTATACATGTAGCGCTCTGTCTTCTTGTAGCTACTTTTCAACATTACAAGTAAATCTGCAGTTTATTATGGGGCATGGAACTTTGAAAAGCTGTTTCTATTATTAAACTGTTGATTTTGAATGAACAAAATAGAAAATAATGATCTATGTTTGTTATGTTATGTACAGTTAGTTATACAAAATACTCTTACCCTGAACTGGGCGAGCTGCAGGGCCATCTGAATGAAGGCATCGGGGCTAGTCCTGCACTTCTTGATCAGACCTTTCCCAAAGTCATTAAACAGATATCCGTAGAAGTCCACATCATCCGCTATCTGCTTGGCTAACAGGTAAGACGACTCGATGACCTTTTGACACTGAGACATCACAAATAGTAAATTATTATGGGGGTTGGAAGTGATATAGATGAATGATTTTGGCAAAATATCAAATTGCATTTTTTTCTGTAAACATTTAGAGTGTGGATAAATTGTTGAGGCCCTAGGGATTGTGATCAGATTTGGATTCTGTTCAAAGTGCACTTTTTGTTTATAAACATTCTAGAGAGAAGACTTTTTAGATAATGAGACAGGATATAATTTTGTTTGCAAAGAACTTAAATAACTGCAATCTTTGTGATTTGCTAATGCCCAAGTACAAATCGTACCTCTGCTGGAAGGTCCCACTTTAACCGGGTGGGAAAAGGAAGGCCCTTGTTCATGTCTCCTTTACAGTGCCCCTCCTCTGTGTATCCAAGATGGAAGCAGTCTGTTGCAAGCACATACTAGGGAAAAACGCCACATCACAGCTCACTTGAACGACAATCGTGAATACTGTTGCACAAATTCCAGACCTTACCTCCCACATGTGTCCGATGATCGGCGCATCAGCCCAGGAATGCTCAGTATTTATGCCCATTTTTCCATTCGGATATGAGATTAATGTGAAGGATTTGTCAAACCAGCTGGAAGAAAAGAGTCATTTTAGGCAAACAAACAAACATTTGAATTGGATATAATTCTGTTAAAAACAGAAAACAGAAAAACTAAAAATCTGGTTTAACACAGTTTTTAAGTGACTGGGTCTGCATAAACTCACTATACAAACCATGTATCTTCAAGTCAACTCAAATGCATCACCACTTTTTGACACTGGAAGGAAATAAATGAAACTTTTGTCTTAATTCATTTATTCTGAGTGAATAGACTTGTGGTCAGGCTCAGTTATTAGAGATATTAAAAGGTGCAATGTTTACATTTTTGCTCGTTTCCACAGAGATGTTGCTACTTTGCCTGGAATATTCCATTGTATTAAAATAAAGCTATCGATTTCCAAAGAGACCAGCAGGTGACGCCACCAGGAAGTTGTATGTCATAAAAAGTACAGACGCATTTAATGCCATACAATGAAACATTGCAAGCAAAGCAATAAGCTGCCCCCCTACAAGAAAAGTTACAGAGTGCACCTTGTAGTGCATATGACAGGCTAAACTACTAATTTCTCTAAAACAGAGTTAACACGATTAGATTTAGGATTTTAATAAAAATCTGGCCTAGTCTTTTCTAATTTTGCAATTTTGGTGAAGGTTGTAATTTTACTTCCTGGTTGGATACAGGCAGCAGATATGATACAGTGGAGGAAATAAGTATTTAATCCCTTGTTGATTTTGTAGGTTTGCCCACTGACAAAGAAATGAACAGTCTATAATTTTAATGGTAGGTTTACTTTAACATTGAGAAATAGAATATCAAAAAGAAAATTCAGAAAATAACTTGAAAGAAAATATATAAACTGATTTTGATGTTTCTTGTAGTTGATGATCAGGTTTGCGCACATATCAGAAGGAATTTTGGTCCTCTTCTTTGCAGATCATCTCTAAATCCTTCAGGTTTCGTGTCACTTGGCGACTCAGAGCTTCAGCTCCCTCCATAGTTTTTCTATGGGGTTCAGGTCTGGAGACTGGCTGGGCCACTCCATGACCTTAATGTGCTTCTTTTTGAGCCACTCTTTTGTTGCCTTGGCTGTATGTTTTGGGTCATTGTCGTGCTGGAAAACCCATCCATGACCCATTTTCAGTTTCCTGGCGGAGGGAACTCAGGATTTTAATGGTACATGGCTCCGTCCATCCTCCCGTTGATGCGGTGAAGTTGTCCTGTGCCTTGGCAGAAAAACACTCCCAAAGCATAATGTTTCCACCCCCATGCTTGATGGGGGGTGGTGTTCTTGGGGTCATAGGCAGCATTTCTCTTTCTCCAAACACAGCGAACTGAGTTAATGCCAAAGAGCTCGATTTTGGTCTCATCTGACCACAGCACCTTCTCCCAGTCACTCTCTAAATCATTCAGGTGTTCATTGGCAAACTTCAGGCAGGTCTGCACATGTGCCTTCTTAAGCAGGGGGACCTTGTGAGCACTGCAGGATTTTAATCCACTGCGGGGTAAAGTGTTACCAATGATTTTCTCAGTGACTGTGGTCCCTGCTGCCTTGAGATCATTGACTAGCTCCTCCTGCGTAGTTCTAGGCTGATTTCTCACTGTTCTCATGATCATTAAAACCCCATGAGGTGAGATCTTGTGTGGAGCCCAAGACCAAGGTCAAATGATGGTCATTTTGTATTTCTTAAATTTTCGAACAACTGCACCAACAGTTGTCTCTTTAACACCAGCTTCTTGCTTATGGTTTTGTGGCCCATTCCAGCCTTGTGCAGGTGTAAAATCTTGTCCCTTACATCCTTTGACAGCTCTTTGGTCTTTCCCATGTTGGAGAGTTTGGAGTCTGATTGACCGATTCTGTGGTCCGGTGTCTTTTATACAGGCGACTAGTTAAAACAGGAGTCTAATTCAGAGGAGTTGATTAGGAGTGTCAACTGGTCTGTGGGAGTCAGAACTCTTAATGGTTGGTAGGGGATCAAATACTTATTTCACACAATGAAATGCAAATCAGTTTATACATTTTCTATAATGTGATTTTCTGGATTTTATTTTTGATATTCTATCTTCCAATATTAAAATTATAGACTGTTCATTTCTTTGTCAGTGGGCAAACCTACATCAGCAAGGGATCAAATACTTATTTCCTCCACTGTTTATTATTATTATTTTTTTTTTGGTAAATTGTCATTGAATTTTGGGTGGAATTGAGATCAGCTGACATTTTACAACTCTCTGCTACATCACAAACTGCCTCTTAACTGGTCTAAAATTATAATGAATATTTAAATCAGGTGATGTCCCACCAAACCAAATAATAATTGAAAAATCTGTCAATCTGTCAAATGTACTTAAACCAGGTCAAAACATCAGCATTTCTCATCTTCAGCACCATAATAATCTAAAGTAGTTTTTACTATCTGGTGTTCTTACCGGTCATAACATTTCCCGTGGAGCAGGGACTTGGCGTAACTGTCCAGTGACCTGTTCTTTGAAGGGTCAAATCCCTGTGGCTCGTCATCCAAAGCCAGGAAGAAAGCAGATGACTCTACTGCATCCAGGGACTGCTTATTTACTCCAGCACTGAAATACTGGTGTCTCGCCTGAGCCCATGGAACTCTGCAGAGACAGTACATGGAGTATAATGACTGAAATTATTTATAGTTCTTTCACCCAACATGGAATCCTTGTGTTGTACATCCTGATTTTTAGGCCACTTCTGTTGGAATGGGATTAGTGTAGGCTCACTGATTTTTTTTATTTTTACAGGCAGAAAAAATATATTTCTTAAAATTCCCAATTTTTCCCCAACTGCCTGGGACAGTGACAGGAAGTTGTTTCCTGATGGTTCTTATCCGAGACAGTTGCTTCCTTATAGTTCTCGTTCAGCAAAATTAGTTTTTAAACATATCATTCGGTTTATATTTTTCTTCAGACATAACAGAGTAAAAGGCTTTTCCTGAACTAGAAGAATCAAAAGTCAGTTATAGGCCTTTGAATGTGAATTTAAGTGCTAATATATTTGGCATATCTTTATTTTTATGTCAGTGACAAGTGAAATATTATTACTAATTGGGGGGAAAGTCTTTTATTTTGAAGCAATAATAATAAAATTTCTCCTGTCATTATTAATGTATAATGGTGCCAATATAAATGAAGGTCCCAGAATGTAAATATTTTGAGTACCTGTTTCCTGCCGTGAGTGCAGCCAGTTTAAGCTCTCCGGGCTGAGGTTTGGACGTGTCATTGAGAATCCTCTGAAACTGCATCTCCAGCTCACTGGGTAACAAGTGGCGCCCCCCGGTGTAGAGCCACAGCATAAAGAATCTGCCCTTGTGGTAAACGACCAGGTGCTTTCTATCATTCAGGTGCTGCACAATATCTACCAAAGACACATTGGAAACGTACACTTCCTGATTATAAATAGATGTAGACAGCAAGCAGGGGACATATTTTGACCTCAGGAGCTACTTATACAATATATCTGTACGGGGGTAGACAAGTTTTGCTAAAATACATGGGAAAAAAAATCTTGTACCGAGCCTTAAAGTAAGAAGAGGGGCAGAGGGTGCACTGAGGAGTTTATATGATGCTAAAAACAAGTTAAGAAGAATTTGAATGCTAAAATAATCAAATCATGTTTGGTCAAATATGCACTTTAAAAACACAGTGGCAGACCTCCTTGATTACCACCAGATGACATAATGAAATGGGACAAAGCATTGTGGGTTAAAGGATACAGCCTAACAGCCCATACTGTGTTATATAAACATGTGTGTATGTTTTTGAGGAGGAAACATCAGTTAAAAACTAAAAAGAAAAAAAAAAAAAAAAAAAAAAAAGAAGAAAAATAGGCAATTTAAAGATGTTCTAAAATGTCACTGACCTGTTTCAATGCCTGGCAAACGTGTGGTATTGAACATCCTCTCCATCTGAGTGGAACACATAGGGACAGTCCCCAAGGCCCTCAACTGAGAAGACACCACAACAATTCACATTATATTAAAAAACAGAGAAGATGCAAATGGCTGCTTGACTTGATTTCAGGATGTAACAGTGGTCCGTTGTTAAAAAAAAAAAAAAAAAAAAAGCAACAACTTCAAAAGCACTATGCATTCATTACCGGTGCATGTTCTCCTCGCTCCAGTTTGCGCCTGTACTGCAGCATTGTGTGGACCACATTACCCGCCCTGGCAGCCTGGCGATGTGTTGGCGTAACATACAAGAGATCCTATAAGCAGATTTCACTTGTCATTGTCAACACTAACTAAATAATATAACATAAAATAATGTTTGTATAATTATTTACCATCACATAAAAGTTACTGTTGACCATTATAGGGCTCCTGCCTCTGAGGTAGATGTACTCCTCCCACCAGTCACTGACCTAAACACATTTTAAAAACAACATTAAAATAACATGACAGTTGGTTCACTTGACAATTGCTGATACTCACATAATTATTGGACCACCAGGATTTTAGGATGAGAAATCTTTGGAGCTGGTTGGCCTGGGTATCCTTGAACTCATTGGCCAATATCGCCATCTGGTTGTACTTGTCATCATCCAGCAGGGGGCGGACTGACTCAAGGTACTAGGTATTAGGACAAACGTCTTTTTATACACCTACTAATTACATAATTTGAACAGATTTTGATAAATTATTTAAAATTGGTATATCACAATATACAGTTAGACAATTGCATATACAATACAGTAAACCTTTATGGTGTGTAGCAAAATAAAAACAGAAAGTTTGATTTGTATACTAATGTAATATAGGCTAACAATAATGAACTGACCCTCTGAAGAGTATCCTCCACACTGGGCACAGGCAGTCTGGGTAAGGAGGCCTGGAAACTGTACAGAAGAGGGCGGCGACTAGAGAACATTTTCACTAGGCTCTGTGAAAAACAAAAACAGAAAATTACTTGCACACATTCATACGTAGGTAAAGTTGGTAAAGCAACATTACAACATAACTGTATTAAAATATCAGTTTCTGTTTGAGTATTTTTGTGCTGTTTATAATTACCTTATTAATTTGATAATTACAATAATATTAATTACAATATTAAACATAATATTTCTCCCTCAAGAGAGGGAAATACATTTTCTGCATTTGACCCATCCTTACATCAAGTGCTGCAGAGGCAGGAGCAGTGAGCTGCTCGGGGATTCATCTGCTCGGGGATTCATCTCCAGATCTTGAGGTTGGCTAGGTCAGGACTACCTTATCTGGAGGATTTTGCCTATTTTGGGTTGCTGGGAGAAACTGAAGTACCCGGAGGAAATACGCCCAGACACGGGGAGAATTGCGTATACTCCACACACAAAGGTGTGGGCCACCCGCAGTACACAGACACAACATTTGTGTGTTATAGACAACTTATCAGACTTGCTTTTTTTTTCTTAAGTGCAGTGACTTACCAGCCAGACTTTGGTAGAGGTGCTCATCCTGCCGTGTGACTCAAAGATCCAGCCATGGTAGGACAGCAGGATTTTGAGGGTGTATCTCAAAAGGAAGATCAGGAAGAGCCATAAACCCGTGGCAAACAGGATGGCCCCCAGCACTGCTCTAGTCTGCACACTCATGTAGTCCCTGTGTGCCGACACCAAAACATGACTATAAGAGGCCTGTATATGATGGTTTAATTAGTACTAATACTACAGTCTTACTTGAATGGGAGAGTGTCTTTGATGGTGTCGATTGTTCCCAGAGAAGGATCGATGTGAGTGTACAGAGAACTCATCATGAGGATCACAACTATGAGCCAGCTGGAGGGACTGGCCGGGTACACCCCAGCCAAAATGCCATTCTGGAGATACAAAACATAACATGACTCTAGCTACCAGTAAATGTTTAAGTACTCGCTTGATTTATTTGATAATTTGTATTTTAACAGGTTAAAGGAGCACTATGTTTGTTTTCTGGTGGAGGGTTTGTCACCTGATTGTCTCCATGGAGATGTTGCTTTGCCTGTAATGTTCTGTACTAACCCTAACCCTAACCCTAACCCTAACCCTAACCCTAACCCTATGGGTTTAAACTTAGACAGTCCACTAGAAAACTTACATAGTGGTCCTTTAATGATTGCTTTTATAATGTAAATATTTCCATGATTTTCTCTATAGAAAATATCTGTTGTGGAAAATTATACAGAAGTTGCGCTGAGCCTACATCCACTGATCTGCTCCATTCAGTGTCAACTGTGGTTGTGTCGTTGAGAAAGACATTTGAATGTGTCTGCAACAGTGAAAGTAAGTGAATGATTTTTATAGAAATTCCATGTGATCATTTACTAGATTAAGCTGTATGTAAGATTTTAATAGACATATTCAAATCAAATATAGCTTTTATTAAGAACAATTCTAATGCAGATTAATTCTTAATTACATAAACAATGGACATGATGTCCCAATTATTTGAGTCTCTCACTGAACTGTCACTACCTAAACACCAGTACCTACAGCCTATCATTAATCAGTGCTTATGCAGCCTCTTCAGTTCAGTGAGTGAATTCTGGAGGTTCTGATCTTTCACACGAGGCATGGCCTGTCCATATACTGAGAATGAGAAAAACTGTATCTGTCCTGCAGGTTAAGATATTTGCAACCCAGGTTCAGTTGATGATTGTAATACATAATCAAAAACAGACAAAATGCTGGCTACATACAGTTCCTTTAATTAATCCTTTTTTATATATAAGTCATCTTCTCCACTTGCCATTTTTAAATGACAGTCTTAGTGTTTCTTTGTAGTATAGAGTTACTGTATCACACTGTCTAACAGTACAATTACATGCCACCATGTTGTGTTGTTGTACCTTAAACCGGATAGCGCGCTTCTTCCATGCAGTGACCCCACACAGGTAGATGTTTTTGATGACCTCTCGACTGAGCTTGATGTCTACTCCATCTGGACGCACAGTGAACTCAAAGCCCACCGCCTGATGGGCTTCAGCCATGGCTCTATCTCACTATAAACAGCACACAAAGAGATAAAACAAATATTTATTATTATCTGGTTCATTCTTAAGTCTCAAAATCAAATAAAAACTGTTATTTGTCATGTTTCAAACAGAGTAGTGGGATTCCAAACATGGTATTGTTCTCACAGCAGGTTTAATATTACTTTTTCCATTGCCTGTCATATGACTGTACATTCACTAAGTGGGACAAAGTTCAATGGCCAGATATAGTAGTGCCGGCAGAGCATGTGCACAGACGTCAGAGATCGGGCTAGCAAAATATAAACACAGAACACGACTAGTCTTTACAAGCTAAACTTTCACTTCTTCAACAACATATGGAGCAAACAAATAGATGAATGTAATGCTATGGTTAATATACATATGATTGTGCTAATGCAATGTTCCAAGCCTCACATTATTATAAAACTAACTAACTAAAAAGACAGCAACCCTTTTTCCACTACAGTGCAGACAACATTAATAAATTATACAAATATTAGCCTAGTTTTATCATTTTGACAATAGTGAATTCGGAATTTGGGAAAAAGGAAATCTGTCTGAACCTTTGCACAACACCATGATTACACCTTGCAATGAGATGAAGATAATTTTGAATATACTGCATAATTTACCTTTCAGAATTGTACACATTATACTACAGTTAACATAATTCATGCATTAAAACAAGCAGATACAAAATAAATCTAAACCAAAACATAAACATTTACCTTATGTCAAATCCCGTTCAGTAGAAGGCTTGTAGTTGGACCCAGTTTGACTCTGCTGTCCTTGGAGTGGCTATAAGCTGTGGCCCTCCCTCTCCTCTTGTCCAAATGCTCTCCTTCACCCCTCACACACTTTTTTTTTTTTTTTTTTTTTTTTGAATGCGACACCAACGGTAAGCCTTGCCCCCATGTGCCATTCACTCCCTCCTATGCAACACTATCCCTGCCAAGCTGTAGAGGTGACGTGAAGGTCCCCTATCACTGTGAACCGGGTCAAAGTGCACTGTGTGTCCTGTGTCACAGAAATACACTGTGCACGGTGTAACGTTTCTGGTGGAGGGTCTGCCACCAACTTGTCTCCATGGAGATGTTATTGCTTTGCCTAGAATGTTCAACAGTATGGCATTAAATTTCATCTTTAATCTTCAATGAGATAAGCATTTGGCACCACTAGGCCAAGTTACGGATTAGATCTGTGGAGAGGCAATTCCACTCACAGTAAGAATGCATATTTTCCAAAGTAGTTTTGAGAAATAAAAATATGTTAAATTGAAATAATGCAAAATAGATTTACTTAATGTCATACTACGGAACATTTTAGGCAAAGTCTCCACCTGCTGCTTATCTCCATGGAGATATTATTGCTTTGCCTAGAATGTCCCACAGTCTCCATGGTGACAAACAGGTGGCAGTGGCAGTAACAGGCCAAGTTACTAATCAGATCTGTGGAGTCAACCCTGCTCACTGTAATAATGCATTTTTTCAAGGTGTTTTTGAGCAATAAAAACATGTTAATTGAATATGCAAAATGTTTAATGCCATACTGTGGAACATTCCAGGCAAAGTAATACCTCCTTTAGACAAGCAGGTGGTGTTATAAGACCATATGGAAGGCAGATTCATAGAGGGCAGGCATAGGTAGTTGAGGGAGCATGTATACAGACAAAGTTTGGACATCCATCTTCATAACAGTATTGTGTTCTATACTTGGGAGAAAGATGCAGTCACCAGACACTGTCCCCTGCCCAGCAAAAGCTACTTTGTCAACCATCTGCACCTGAAGAGAAAAAAATCTTATGATTATTGTAATATTAGAAATCTCTCAGTAATATATATATATATATATAATCTTTTTATTTCCAGCAAATTGTAAGCTACTGGACCTAAAATCTTTGTTTGTTTGTTGTAGCGAGTTGTTATTAGTGAGTCATAACTGGGTAAACCTGGTTGTTGAATTCGGTAATACCTGCTCCCACTTGTGTGACTGTAGGCAAAATGATGTCACCACATTATGGGAGTTGTTTCCACCAATCACAAACAGTTTCTCTGCAGCACCCAGGAAGTAGAGGGTGGGCAAGTCTGCAGCTGCTCTGGTCAGTGTGGGGAGTATTTCACACCAGGAGTCTAATCAACAACAATAAACATTATAAACCAAACCACTGTATGTAATGATATAAATGTTTTATACAGATGTTACCTAGTCTGGTATCATACTGAAGGAGCAGTTTTTCACCAGTTCTTTGAATGTTTCCCAGAACATAAAAACAGTGTTCACGACTGGCAGCCAGAGGCACATCATGAGACAGAGACACAGTGAACTGGAAGTCTGTGAGCGGCAGAGAGGAGACCAACCTGCAGAAGATTATTTTATTTTAGATGAAAAAAAAAAAAATAATAATAATAAAAAAAAAATAAATATATATATATATATATATATATATATATATATATATATATTTTTTTTTTTTTTTTTTTTTTTTTAATTAAGATGTGTTGTAAATGTGAAAAAGAGCTATTCATAAATTTCAGCTTCCTGTTTATTGATGATAGTATGTTGAAAACTTCTGCCCATTCAAAAGATATAATATTTTGTTTTGAATTTGTAATTGCTATCGCAACAGTGGTGGATTTTCATCACAAACAAACATTGCAGCTTTGCCATGCTAGAACTAATTTACTAGTAGTAAAATATTTTTTGACCGCTCTTTAGATACATCTACAATAATATATAAGAAGAATTGTATACCAGCTGATTTACCACATACCAGATAACAGATTTAGGCTCACTCCTTAAAATAATAATAATACAATAATGGTCTAGCGACACATTCTTTTCCTTCTGTTGACACTAACCTCCATGTGTCCTCCCAAGGATCATAGCGCTCTACAGCTGTGTACAGAGCTGTGCTGGAGTCAGGGGTCACCAGTGAGTCCAAGTACCAACCTCCTACAGCGTAAATACCGCCAGAGCAGGCCACTGCGCTGAAGTGTCTACGGCACTGGAAACATTACAATAAAACTGTAACATGCAATATTCAAGCTTAAAGATACACTGAAACTTTTCTGATGTTCCACAGTATGGCATGAAACTGATATATCTCCATAAAGAACAGCAGGGGACATAGGTCAGTTACATGTCTGATCTGTGGAGAGGCTACCATGCATGTTTTTCAAGCAGTAAACACCATAATGGAATAAAATGCAAGCCAGATACATTTAAAGCCGTACTAGGGAACATTCCAGGCAAACCATTACACCTCCATGGAGACAAGCAGGTAAATGACTCTTAAACCAAGATAGTTGGTAGTTGTATCTAACCCGAACCCTCTCAAAAAGGGCAAGGAAATACAGTAGCTCTTAGTCTTGAGTAATGTTGTCACATTTCATACCCAATTTTGATACTAAGGGACAGACTTTATACTCAACGATGATCGTTTGTTTAGCTAATAGAATGTGATATTCAACATTAAATCCTAGTACTTTTATATTGCCATGTGGCCTTATATCTGTGTAATCCATCAGTCGTCAAAGTAGTTTCCATAGTGCTCCATGGGCGTATACTAGTCTATGTGGTATTATACTTGAAGACAGCTCAAGATCATTCATTTCTGCATGTGAATGCATTTTTTTTGTATTGTTATCTGCTCAAATTAGTATCTAGTTTCGATACTAGGTCCAGTATCAATTAGTATCTGATTTTAAATACTTTTGACAACCCTAGTCTTGAGGTGGGTCAGCTGCGTAGTGGAAACAATTTGAATGCCAAAGTAATGACTTATGAGGGAACAACTCTTTATACAAATGAATCCTCAATTACATATGACTAAGAACATGTGAGAACATGTTTTACGTGCAATGAACAGGAAATGTCAGATGTTAGAACTGAAATTGTGCATGAGCTCTAAAGCAGGACAACACTATCATTAAAAAACATAAGCTGTGTTTAGTTGGAGTCAATACTGACTCAGTGAAGTGACTTATTCAACAGACCATCTATACCTACCTTTATCAGTGGTGCTGTAGTGACCCATGTGTTAGTGAAAGGGTTATATCTAAAAGAAGACATCTTGAAGTCCCAGCCTCTCTTGGTACGCTGCCGGTACCCGCCTATGATGTACAGGTAGTTGTGTAGGACCACTGTAGTGAAGCACCACTTATCGGCTCTGAAGGGGAGCTCTGTTAGCGGCCTCCACTCCCCAGTCTCTTCAGGCCCCTCCAGAACAAAGACATACCGGGCTTGTTCTGTCTGCGGATCAGTCCATGTGGTGAGGTTTTCCTTTCTGAGGCAGCACAGGTGTAGGGCACCATCAGTTCTCAAATGGACCAGTTCTTCTTTTTCTTCTTCAGATAGGCTCCTACAAAATTTAGAGGAGAATGAACAATGAGACTGAGGAACCATCACCAAGGTAAACAAATGGTAGGTAGAACTCACTTACATTTAGGGTCATTTATATTTACTAAGTAATTAAGTTTACTTAGCAACTCATTTTGTACTTTTCAGAGTACTTTTCTAGCAGTACACTTTTTCTCCTACTTGAATAATATTTTTTAATGAAAATAAAACACCTAATCAGGACCGTGAACACATTGATCATAGGCTCCTGAAAATGTGTACATCTATTTTGTATTAGATAAGATTTTTAGACTATATTAAAACTTTTTGGCTGTGTTTGCAAATGTGTGCTTTGTATCACCACGGAAACTGCTGAACATTCCACCAGAGACATACATGCAGAACACCCCCAGCTTGATGAAGTATCAGTTGTGTGTACCTGACGACATGGGGTAGCTCCAGCATGTTGTTCTTCAGGTATTTAAAGATGGCCTGCCTCAGCTCTGGACAGCAGGTCTCTCTCTCCAGGGTCAGGTAGGATGCACAGTTGTGTGGGCTCAGTTCAGACGCCAACTCAGACAGGCACTTAGCGAGGAAGGCCTCAGCCACAAGATAGCTACAAACCTTTATAAAGACAAATATATGAGCGGTATTCTGTATTATAATAGCCTTATATGGAGTGTCTAGCGTCTTTTTTGCTGCTGATTGTTGCTATGACAAATGTTATAAATATTACTGGTAATACATGTTCATGTTCAGATGGGGGGCAGGACAGTATGTTGAGAGTCACTGTTTTTGAAAAAAAATATCTAAACAGAAAATACATAAATGTTTAACCTTATCATTATTTGTTAGGAATTGGTTCCATAAACTTGCAATGTTAATCTAATGGATTAAAGTCTTTTCTGCTGACAACAATCATGACTTTGGGGCTGAATAATGGAACCACTTTCTTAAGCTATTGTGAAAACTTTTGTTTATTTATACTAACAGAGAAGATGTTAAAGTTTGTGCCAGTTTTTGTTTCATGTAAATAAGACCAGTAATTACAGAGTAATTAACCATAAACCAGGTCAACAAATCTGCAATAGACAGTTAAACAGCAAATTCCACCACAGTCCCACAGCTCAATTTTAACTATAGAAAGTTGTTATGTCACTTAAACACAGCCTAGTTTCAAATGACAAATGCCATAGTTTTAGGTATATTTGAACGCAGTTAAGTCTGGATGCCCTTTCTAGTTAAACCATCTTTACGTACAATTATGAATGAATAAATAATTATGAAAGTTTGCAAAAAGAAAAGGGATTAACTTCTTTAAGTGTGCCACTTAAGGTGTACTATGTAAGTTTTGCGGTAGCGGGTTCACCACCTGCTTATCTCCCTGAAAAAATATGGCAGTATGGAATAGAATCTTTCTTGCATTTATTGAAGTACGGTTGTTTTTATTGCTCGAAAAGCATGCATTCTTACTGTGAGCAGGCTTGCCTCTCCATAGATATGACCAGGCAGGAACATCTGGTGTCACCTGCATGTCCTTGAGATAGATACTGTGAAATATTCCAGGGAAATCAATAACCTCTTGTGAAGACTAAGTGATGGACCCTGCACTAGAAAGACTGTTGTAAATGTAGAAAGCTCATTTTGAACATACAACTATTTCTTGAACCTCTCAACTTCCCCAAATCTGTGTAACCGTGCTGACCTACAAAAGCCCTAGAGAGTGTCACTGACAAGCACTGACTGGTGAAGACAGCATACCTGAATGTGTAAGGCCAGGTCCTCTGGTGGGACTGAAAACCGTCCATAAAACGTAAACTCCAAAAGATTGTGGAAAATGGACGATGGCACATGCGCCAAATAGATGATGTTCTCTGTAGTTTCTCTCATTCTGGACTGGGACAAGGCTCGGAAGTACTCACTGCAAGCTGCTAGTCTTTGGAGGTCCACCTGAGGAAATTGAAATGTGAATCTTATGTTAATTGTTAATTTTGACCACACATTTTAATTTAGTTTTAGGGCTAAAATGATAATTATTGTGTTATTTAGTCCATGCTTGGGTTTTGTTAATAAATAATACAATTATTGCTTGTCTCCACTGAGGTAGATAAGGTTCTAGACAAAGGAGACAAGCCTCCTCCTCCCACTTGACCCAGGTTGTATTTGCTGATATCTGAATTAAAGTTTTGTAGTTATTTTAGTTATATTTTAATTCTATCTGCCAAAAATATTATGTTGATAAAAACTATGGCAACAGTATCACTGCTTATGCATGTACTCACAGTGAACGCATGTGTACTGGTCTGGACAGTGATGGCTTCATCTACGTTTCCATAGCAATATATGCGTAGCTCCTGATTGGTCTTCCACTCCTCCGAGTCTAGATGACCATGTAAAGCATTTCCTGTCTCTGTAGATGGTTTCCAATTACTTAGTACTACAAAAACGTCCCAGATTCTTGTAATAATACTTCTCAATAAGATGATCCAATTTGTGAATAGGTTAAAACCATTTCTAACAGTCTTCATTTTACTGAATTTAATCTAAAATCTCCAATCTTAGCTGTTTATTTATATGCAAAAGTATCTTCCACATTCAACATAGCTAACAAGTGTATGCATTGCACTATTAGCATGCCCTTATAGTCAAATAGTACTTTTTATTAGCTATCCATTCTGAAGAGATGACCTCAGAATAATTGCCTGCAAATATTAACAACATAGCACCATGCAGGCTAATGTTATCAGCTAAATAATTCCTGTTTTGCCTTGATTCTGTAGTGTCCTTCCATTTCTTGGCAGTGCTGTGGTCTCTGGAGCTGCTATTTTGGGCTGTTGAGGTGGAGCTAAAAACTTGTCTTCTGCACTGCATCACCTAGAGGCACTTCATGCTAATTGCAACTACAGAGAATGGAAAAAATGACAACAGCATCAAAACGGTTAAGCTTTTTAATTTAATTAACAAGTGCAAGGATAAGTAAAGTTGAAGTTTAATGTTACAAATAACTGCACAGTCTACAGGTAAATCCAAGCCAACAGCATTGATGAGACAAAGTAATAAAGTTGGCGCATTAACTGAAATACTTAAAATAAAATGTGCATTCAAAGTAATATTTTTCGAAATGTATAAGTTCAAAATGCAAATTCAACATGATTCGACTACAAAAAAAAGTCAAATAAATGTCAAACAAAATAACAGAAAAGGTATAAGGTAGTTCCACAAACAAAACAATACAGAACAAAAATACAAGAATCACATTATATTGATACTTTTAAATTGACTTTGTACTGCACATGTCTGTTACTTAAAGAGCCCATACAGGAGCAAAAAATGTACTTAAGCAAAAGTATTATATATTATAGTAAAAATGTTGTAGTACATGCTCAAAATTGTACTTTTACAGTAAAAAGTATTTCACATAGTATTAAAGCATGATCTTGATAAATAATTGTCTTGATTTTTTCGATCAACAGTCCTATACATTTGTTTTTGTAAATTTTTGTTTGCTCAAAGCCGGGGCTTGACCTCAAAACCTTTAGTCAGGGTGTTACCGTGAATGTACTAAAATACCCCCTCAAACCATACGCTGTATTTTTACAGTACTTTTTACTTTTCAGTCCTGTCCAAAAATGTAGTGAAGTAGAGAGTACAGATACCTGCTCTCAGATGTAGTAAAGTAAAAGTAAAAAGTAAAAAGTACTTCAATAAAGTACAGATAACCAGGTACTTTAACTTTTGTACTTTGTTACGTTCCACCACTGTTTTTTAATTATTCTAGCCGCTTCATTTAGGAACATAGTGGGTTGGATGCAATTCAGTATTAGATACAAGTAGCCCTTTTTCTGACTCTGTAATTTTCATAGTTAAAAGAGGGAGGTAGAGGGAGTGGCAACTACAACAACGACTGTAGATTCTCCTACAGTCATTATGTAAGTGCTAAACAGTTATTTCAAATTATTGTGCAGCAACTGAGTAACTGAGGTAAAACGATTGATTGGACCACTGAATGAACTAGTCACATGTCTTGATTAAAAATGTCAAACTAATACTTAAAGACAGATAAGGACAGCTTATTACGTGCACATTCCAAATAGTCAAAGACAGTCGGACTGTGCTTCTGCTCTGAGCTCCTGTCTGCAGTAGAAACAGAAGCTTTACGCAAAAATCTTCTTCTGTTTGAAATAGGCATCAAAACGGACCTGCGCATAATCCTGAGAAATCACAAAGTTAAGTCGAGCTAATCAGTTGATTTAACTGTATAATACATGTATTTCTTTATAAATACTTACCATGTATCCAAATTCAATCTTTGATAATTTTGCCTGAATGATGGACCAGAGCCCCCAGAGGAAGTGAGAGGCTAAAGCATATCTGTACATCCAAACACAACAGTTAACTACATTCATCATTCTGTATTTTGCCCAAAAAGTGCAGTTTATACAGGTAAGTTTAAAGAGGGGGTATATTAACACTTCTAAGGGGTATTAATTGCTAACACATCAGTACCATTTCATTTTAGACAGCCCACTCTCTCTTTTCTACACATGGAAAATCACTCGCCCTCTATTGAAACTACTGCACATCGTTTGTGAACAATACACTACAACGTGTTATAACATGGTAGAAAGCTCCATAAACTTGATTTGATACTTGATACTCCCTCTTTAAGAATATACTTTGTTTGCTTGTAATGTTTAAAATAAAAAATCCACACACATTACCTGTTGGCCTCAATAATCATGTCCTCTTCTACCCGAGTCCGGTCCAACTTCACGTCAGAGAGTCTCTCTTGTTCTGCCAAATAACTCCTGAGGAAATGAAGCTATGAAGGACATAAGTTCACTGTGTTAACCACCAGATGGCAGCGTACAGCTAAGGAGCAATGTTCTAAGAATAAGAGTGAATGAACTCCAGACATGTGCCCCATTCCAGTTCCATTTCCTTGCCTCGTTGAGCTAGATTCTTGTGCTGTCAATCACATTTACTGAGTGACATTGGAAATAACCTTGCACTGTGCACTATGGCCCTATGTCCTTTGTAGGATAGGGTATTCAAGTAGACAAGAAAGACACGGCAAACAGAATTGGGCAACAGTAAACAGCTGATCTCACCTGCTGCTCTCTGGTTGGGTAATTCTCTGGTGAGGCTTTGAAGAAAGGCCATTGGTTGTAGGTATAATCATACATCCATTCACAGAAGTGGTTTCCAAAGTCAAACCCTCTGAAAAAGTATCATGTATTATTAGCCTACTAGCAATATTAGGGTATATGTCATCACATCTAATACCTGTAGTTATAACTGCTGTATTCAAAGTCTATCAACATGAGTCGTTCATTTGAGGATTGGTCCGTATCTTCAAGAATCAAAATGTTACCTGAAACAAGACAAACAAGACTGTCAACTCTGTTTGAGTTGTTTTTATGCACTACCACTCAAAAGTTTGGACATACCTTCTCATTCAGTGCTTCTTTCCTTCGTGTTTACTACTTAATTAATTATTACATAATTAGATACATTTGTAATAGTAATTAGAGACATCAACTATATGAAACATGATGAATGGAATTACATTGGTATTGGTTTATTAGGACAGTGTACAAATACATTAAGCACAGTGGCAGATATGTTTGTACCAGATTGTAGCTCATAGCTAATTTCCATCTGTAGTCCTACTCTGGGCACCAGACCCAGACCCCTATGAACCCCTCTGCAGGTGGTGAGCCACAGGAGGGAGGAATTCCTTGACGGTCCTTGATTGTAAACTGTTCATAGGGGTGTTGCATGTTTTTGGTTGATGGGGGGAAACTGGAGTACCCGGAGGAAACCCATCCAGACACGGGGAGGAAACATGCAAACTCCACACAGAAAGGCCCGGGCGACCCGTGAACCCGTAACCTTCTTGCTGTGAGGCAATGTGATTGCAATGAATGTTTTAATAACACTAAATTTTTTAATTCTTTGCTTTGTTGACAGTGCTGCAAACACTTGGCCTTCTCTCAATTAGCCTCAGGATAAATGTTTTGCACTTCCTTGTATTATCTGGTTCATAAATGGAAAGTGAGCAATGAGCAAAGCAGCAATCAAAACATAAAACCAGTTTGGAGTTTATACACATTTTACTACATTCGATATGTGTTTATTCATAGTTTTGATGGCTTCAGTGAGAATCTATAATGTAAGTAATCTTTTGAATAAAGAAAACACTGCATAAAAGTGTGTCCGAACTTTTGACTGGTAGTGAAGAAAAATTACAACAGCAGACTCATGTAATCACATAATGGCAGTAGTAATAACTACTATAAAAATAAATAGATAAACCAGGCTTTGCAAAACAACTTACCTTCCTGCACATCATTGTGGCAGAACACAACAGGGGAGGGAGTCGCAGCCAGTAAAGCACTGGTTTGTGGGAAAAAAAAGTTGTTGTTAATATTATTTATGAACATTATAATTCAGAATGTACCTGTGTTACTTTTATGTTACGTTGCTAAAAAAAAAATAAGGATTAACAAAGCTATCACAATAACTTGACTGCCGGTTATGGCCACAAACTAGACAGACGTGTGCGACCTGCTCTGATATTTTCTGTTCAAAATCCTGTTGCAAATTGCATATTTAATACAAGTGTGCACGGATAGTTATCTTTGAGAAGGAGAGAATGCCAAATAATGCTAAGATGACCAAAGAAAAGGGGAAAACTGTAACACAGTCGAAGCTATCCGATTTAAGGAAATCTGTGGAGCCAAAAACTAGCAAAGAAGCAACTAGCCCGGTAGAAGAAGTAGCTAACAAGTAGCCGCACCCGAAACCCCAGCGGCAGCTGACAGTGAACTCAAACTCGTTGAGGATGAAATCCTGAAGGCGGTGGGGGGTTTAAAGGAAGAGTTTAACGGTAAACTGAATGGCATTCTAAAGGCAGCAGAGAAAACGAAACAACAACTAGGTGACTGCACTAATAGGACCATAGAAGCAGAGGTGCACGTTTCCACGGTGGAGGATGAGTGTGGCACACTCAAGGACAGGGCTGAAAAGCTGGAAAAGAGAAACCGGGTCCTGGAGGATGAGTTGATTGACATGGAAACCAGATCGCGCCTGAATAACGCACGACTGGTGGGACTGCCAGAGGGAGCTGAGGGCCCGGACTCATGTTCGTTTCTTGAGAGCTGGCTCCCAGATGCGTTCCTTCTATGATAGTATACTGTTGTCAGATCACGGACCCTGTGGCATTACTTATATAGAGGATGCCCTAATCAAAGACCCACCTAGATGGAGTTTAAATCAAAAATGGCTGTTGAATAATAATTTTCTTAAATATATTGGAAAGGTAATTGATGACTATTTCAAAGATAACACAACTGAAATAACTGTGGCATTTAAGGCTGTATTGAGAGGACATATAATTAGCTACACTTCATCTAAATCTAGAGATTTTCATAAAAAGAAATTGTCCCTTGAGGCTAAAATAAAAACTCTCCAGAACCAGGTAATCAATAATAACACTGCTAATGCTGAAAAAGAATTGCTGACACTAAAAGCAGAACATAACAAACTGGCAGCTGATAGAGCAGCTTTCGATATCATCAGGCTCAATCAGACCTTTTATGAACAGGGGCTGAAAACTGGGTAACTGTTGGCGTGGCAAATCAAACAACTAGAAACAAGAAAAGCATTCATTTCCGTTATAAAAAGTAATGGTTTTACAATAACCAATCCTGTAGAAATAAACAAAGAATTCAGAGAATATTATGGAAAATTATATGACTCTGAAAAAGACTGTGATGATCAAAATACTTTTTTAGATACTTTGGAAATCCCTCAAATTCCAAAAGACTTCACGGAAAGGCTTGAATCTGGTTTAGAGGAGAAGGAAATAAATAAAGCTATTGATGATATGAAGGCAGGTAAAACACCAGGTCCTGATAGACTTCCAATAGACTTCTATAAAAAGTTCAAATCTAAATTACTTAAACCTCTTTTGGATATGTTTTTAGAAGCATTTCAGTGTGGGTGTTTACCAAAATCACTCACAGCAGCCATAATAACATTATTACCCAAACCTGGTAGGCCAAGCAACTGTTGCGAAAATATGAGATCAAAAAGCCTCTTGAACGTTGATTTAAAAATTTTATGTAATGTCCTGGCAAAACGACTCCAAGAAACACTACCTTTTGTAATACACAGGGATCAAAACGGGTTTATTCTAGGGCGACAGGGGTTCCATAATGTGAGGAGGGTTCTTAGATCATTCATGGTTTAGATAATACAGTCCCTGACAAAAGTCTTGTCGCTTATCCATTTTGTACAAACAAAAGCTTATAACCTGACTTTAAATTAATCGATTGGTTTTAGAAATGTCTCATATGAAAGCTAAAACCCTCCCAAATTATGCTCAATATACTAAAATAAATTTGCTTCACTGAAGAAAGATTGATCATTTAATGAACACAGAAAGGTCAGATTTTGGCAAGACAAAAGTCTTGTCGCCTTGTCATATGATGCACCCAATCCTAGATTACAGCCTCACCTGTGATCAGTTACTGATCAATCAATTAGTGGGTGTGTATAAAAAGAACCCCAGCACACCAGACCTTCACATCAACTGCAACTTGACCTCTGACAACATGCCTAAGATCCACCCTGAGACCAAAGCGTTAATTATCAAGAGGCTGAAGACCAGATCCACTGCTGAGGTGGCTGACACCTTCAATGTGTCTCAGCGTCAAGTACAAAGAATAAGAAAAAGATCTGAAAAGACTGGAGATGTTTTTGACAAGCCCAGGTCCGGCAGACCCCGCAAGACAACTGCTCGGGAGGACCGTTTGTTGATTCGAAAATCCAAGGCCAGCCCCTTTTCCACTGCAGCAGAGCTCCACCAGGCCTGGTCACCTCAAGTCCCTGTGTCAACCAGAACAGTTTGTAGAATTCTGTCTCGAAATGGCCTCCATGGTCAAATCAGTGCACAGAAACCAGCACTAAACAAAAGGCAATTAAAAAACCGTGTGGCATTTGCCAAGGCCCACAGCCTGCTAAAAGGATGGACACTGGAAAAGTGGCAGAAGGTGGATTTCTCAGATGAATCCTCGGTTGAATTACATCACAGCCGCCGCAAATATTGCAGGAGACCTACTGGAGCCCGCATGGATCCAAGATTCACCCAGAAAACAGTTAAGTTTGGTGGCGGAAAAATCATGGTCTGGGGTTACATCCAGTATGGGGGTGTGCGAGACATTTGCAGGGTGGAAGGCAATATCAATAGCCTAAAATATCAAGAAGTATTAGCTACCTCTTACATTCCCAACCATAAAAGGGGTCAAATTTTGCAGCAGGATGGTGCTCCATCGCATACTTCTATCTCTACATCAAAGTTTCTCAAGGCGAAGAAGATCAAGGTGCTCCAGGACTGGCCAGCCCAGTCACCAGACATGAACATCATTGAGCATGTCTGGGGTAGAATGAAAGAGGAAGCATGGAAGGCAAAACCAAAGAATCTTGATGAACTCTGGGAGGCATGTAAGACTGCTTTCTTTGCAATTCCTGATGACTTCATCAACAAATTGTATGAATCATTGTCGAACCGCATGGATGCAGTCCTTCAAGCTCATGGAAGTCATACAAGATATTAAATATGGATCTCACAGCACCACTACTTAATTCACTGACGTTATGCAACATATTTTTGTATTTGAAGTAAATTATTTGTTCAATTTTCTGTAGGCGACAAGACTTTTGTCTTGCCAAAATCTGACCTTTCTGTGTTCATTAAATGATCAATCTTTCTTCAGTGAAGCAAATTTATTTTAGTATATTGAGCATAATTTGGGAGGGTTTTAGCTTTCATATGAGACATTTCTAAAACCAATCGATTAATTTAAAGTCAGGTTATAAGCTTTTGTTTCTACAAAATGGATAAGCGACAAGACTTTTGTCAGGGACTGTACTACGGATAAGGCCTCTTGTCTTTGGATGCTGAAAAGGCTTTTGATAAGGTTGAGTGGCCTTATCTTTTCAATGTTTTGCAACGATTTGGATATGGGAATAATTTCCTAAAATGGGTTCGACTGCTATACTTAAATTCTACTGCAGAGGTGGTGACAAATAAAAACATTTCACAGCCGATTGCGAATAAGAGAGGATGTAGACAGGGTTGTCCTTTGTCGCCTCTCCTGTTTACTTTGGCAATCGAACATTTAGCAATTGCCATAAAAAAAAAACATGCGGATATAGCTGGAATAAAGGTTTGCCATGTTGAACACAAAATTTCATTGTATGCAGATGATGTTATCCTTTTTGTTTCAAACATGAGTAGAACAATTCCGGTTATCTCAAAATTGAAAGGGGACTTTGGCAGGATTTCTGGATACAATAATACCAAGTCCTCCATTGTATTATTGATGAAAATGAAGCTAATAATCCTGACCCGCAGGCTCTATCTTTTAAAGTGGTGGATCTATATAATATTAGGTATAGAAATCAGGCGCAAATTGAATTCTGTTGTCAGGGTCAACTATGAATGTTTGATGAATGACATAACAGGATCTGTCGATAGGTGGATGTCATTACCTTTGTCCTTAATTGGAAGAATTAATGTTATAAAAATGAATATGCTCCCCAAAATGTTATATTTGTTTCAGAATGTGCCATTGCCCCCACCTAATATTTTTTTTGCAAAGATTAAAAAAAAAAAAAAAAAATTATTGCATTTATTTGGAAACATAAACATAAAGCTCGAATTCGATTATCTTTAATGCATTTGCCATATAACCAGGGTTAAAATGTCCCAATGTAATTTGGTATTATTGGGCTACACAATTAAGATCAATCAAATTTTATTTTGAAACTAATAATGCCCCCCAGTGGAAAGAAATGGAGTCAAATGGTCTAGATCTACAATTACCATATTATCTTTACTCAGAGAAGACTTTCAACCTGATAAAAAACAAACAAACTACAAATCCAATTGTTAAACATATAATTCAAGTGAAAACTCTGACTCTAAACACATGGAATGAGGATCTCAAAACAAACTTGTCAAAAGGACTGGGAATTAGCATGTAGCAAAGCTCACAAACAATTAATCAATACTCGATTTAGGCTTTTGCAATATAAGTGTTTTATGAGAATATATGTAACACCAGCCAAACTGAACCTTTATAACCGTAATATACTGGATTTTTGTAGTAAGTGCGCTGATGCTAAAGGAACTCTCTTCCACTGCATGTGGCAACGCCCTGAGATAGGACTCTTTTGGGAGGAGGTTAGAGAAGCAGTGGAGATGATTATTTTAAAGAATGTTCCAACAAATTCTGCTATGTTTATTTTAGGTGTATATCCCAAAAAACACAAGTTTACTAAAAGTGAACAAATTATGATTAATATGCGCTTTTTACAAGTTAAAAGAACAATTGCAATATTTTGGAAAAAAAAACTTGTAGGCCCAAGTTGGTGCACTGGGTAAAACAGACGCTCATAGTTTTTCCCTTGGAAAAGATTACATGGATTAGAAAAGGAAAGTTGAAATTGTTTGACAATGTGTGGGGTCCTTTTAAAATTTTTATAGGGAATCTCAACTTGGCGGATGGTGCTGAAGATGACTGAGATCACTCTGTGAACTTTTTTTTTTTTTTTAATGTGTATGTGTATATGTATGTATATGTGTGTATATGTGTGTATATTGGGAAAAAAAAAAATGTATGGATGGCTATAACTTAATTTTCTAACTCTGAGGTTGACCTGTTCTTGTTTTTGTTTCATGTGCACAACTGGCATATTGGCTGTGGTTATGCTTTGATAATGTACAAAAAATGAAATAAAAACATTGTTACAAAAAAATATTCTGTGAAATAAACTGTTAAATCTGCAAAATAAATAAATAAATAAATAATTTGAAGAACTTGAACTTGAAGATAAAAAGGATGACATAAGTGATCAGTGGAATGTTCTTGTATTAGATACCCCGCGTAACAAGGCCAGATAACAAGGCCAATAAATACAGGCTGATTTTGCTGGTTGCCAATAGAAGTGTGACTGAGGGATCAGAGAAGAATAGGACAAAGGTCACCAGAGTAGAAAATAATATTGCAATACTGTCAAATTCAGAATTACAAACTGAAATAACAGTATTCTACTCCTATGTCTGGTTAAATTTGGGCTATGATGGGGTGCCAAGTAAGGACATGGTAATGCTCTAGTAACAAGTTGTTATTCAATCAAAGCGCCTGTTGTGGAATGTTTGAAAATTCTTGGAAAATGAAATCTGTGCTAGAATCTCAACTCACCGAAGCCTCTCCAGTTCACCAGGCAGGTCCAGCTTCATCAGCTTCTGGTACTTTTTTACATGTGCTTCTCGGTTAAATTTAAGTTTCATCACTTGATCCATGTATCTGAAAAGAAAGGATACATTAATGACACGGATGACATTTGTGAAACTAGCTAAATCAAAGTCAAAATGTGGGTTTCTTACTTGTCAATGGTCCCAAAAAGCCACTTAGGCTCTTTGTTGAAAGGCATATTCATATTATGGAAACGTGCCACTTTCATAGCAATCTCAGCAGAGATAGATGGCTCTGAGAGTTGATCAGTGCGCATTCGAGTATTCTGATATAAAGATATAAATAGAAAATTGTATTCTAGTAAGAACTTTGTACCTACTCAGTAGCTACTACTCTTTCACGGTAAATACAGAAGCCTCATACCGTAAGGTACTGCTCTAACCGTCCTTCTGGAAATATGCCATAAAGTTTTGGCCCAAGGGTTCTTTCTGCGAGTATGGCAAACATGACACTTTCTAACACCAGTGAGTCCACACCCTGAAAACAAACACACAGGAGAAGCTTGTTACATATTTATAATGACAGAATAGTTACCAAGGCTATCTCCATAGACCAACCTGTAAGATGGCACCATAGACTCGGAGCAACACCTGCCTTGGTTCCTCTCCCACCACAGGCACACGGTCAGGTAAGGCACACAGGTAGAGCAGGTTGCTCAGCCCACCACTGGAAAGGAAACATCAGTAAGCATAAAGCTGCGTTTGGATTCGCCTATGATTATGTTATTAGGCAGTAACTGTGCCACTCACAATGCGTAGTCAAGTCATGCAAGCTTAATTTACCTGGCGATGCTGATATGAAAATCCCCTTCTTGTATGGTCGAACCGACCTTGTTATTATTATACAGTAACAGTGCCATCAACTCTGTACTCTCAGTGCGCAGTAAAGTCCTGGAAGCATAATTTACCTGACGATGCTGATTTGAAAATCCTCCTCTTTTATGGTCTTCCAGGACCCGGACAGAAAGTCCCTGCACCACGCGTACGCCCTGCCCTTGGTGTCTCGGTCCACCTCCTCAGTTCTTCCGTCCCGAAAAGACTCTGCCTCGGAGTCGTCATCGCCCACCTGGGGGCTGGGTGTCCGCAGTCTTTGGACCGCTACATCCAAAGTTCTCCCCACTAGGTTCTTCTCCACGGGTGGATCAGTGTCGTCTGGTTTTAAGCAGCTGAAGTCCACTGTGCCTGGTCCCGCTACGCCTCTGTTATTGCTCATACTGCCTGACTGTATCATGAGTTTCCTGGCGAACAGCAGAGGCAGCCCTAGCGGGAGCCCGATGTGAACCGTACGTCTAGAGCGGCAGCTGGAGCTTGACAGGCGCACAACGCCGGTAAAGCTACTTAAGCGGAAGAGCCAAACATAGGACACTACGCACCGCATGGGAGGAGGCCGGTGGCGGCTACCAACGTATCGGATTCAGAATATGGCTCACCTTTACCCTCCAAAGCCACAGAGCAACTCAAGTGGGTGAGGATTAGGAGAGAACCAGGAAATAAACAAACTGGCGGACCAAGGGTCCAATAAGAGCGCACTCTGCGCGCACAGTGGTTACGTCATTTAAAAGGGATTGTGGGAAACGAAGTTTGCGTTTTGTAGGCTGGTTTCGTTTATTTAGTAAGTCCACGTTCACTCTTTGTATTTTCACACACGAACACACTGACAAACGTACAACAATATTTATTATATTCTGTATACATTTACTCTAAAACAAAAACAAGTTTGACATTACATGTTATTAATCATAGAAATAATATTAATATTATTGATATTATTAATATTTACCACAACTTTAGAAATATACTATTCTGATTTTTTAAAAAAATCTTTGTAATGAATTTCTAATATATATTTCTGTGGTTACATTTTTGTGGTTTAAACAATATGCCTGTAAACAGCCTACTAAACTGTCTTGGATACCTTTGTATAGACATATTTTATATACCAAAATTACATGACTTGTCTTTGATCCACAATGATGATGCCTTGACTAGTCACTGTAGTGGTTTCATCTCTGGAGCCACTCTTCACTGAAGCAGCAATATCTCTCCCTGTTTGTACAAGCACATTTAGTTTATAGTATTAAACATCCAAAGTTACAATATCAATATCTTTCTAAGCACATCAATAACAAAAAGGAAATGGGCAAATACTCACTCTTTCTGAAGCACCGAGGTTCACAGCTGTTTTGAAGACTTGGTTTGCACACTGATGTGTTGCAGTGGATGTACACCTGATGAACAGTACATGAATTCAAAACATTTTCATTAGTCATACTACAGTTTATGATGGATTTTAAGTTGTACCTTTTCTTTCAAAGGCATTAAAACCCCATCCTGTTGAAAATCCTTAGTTGGATTAGATGGATCAGATCCCACAAATGTAAACATCTTGAAAATGAATCTCCTGTAGTGTGTGGGGTACGTGAGCCCTGAGGACGGCCCCACGCTGACCAAGGTGGTTTGGTAGCGATCATCCCGGTAAGGACAGCTGCAAGATTGAAAGAGAACAGTCTTACATAGCAGCACACATATGACAACTAAACACCTAAACTTCACCCACAACCACATTTCAAATAAACTGGGTGGTGCCTGTTGTGGACTAAAAAAAGAGAGTGTGAGAGGATGAGAACAATGTGTCTAACAGGTATTTACACTTCAAATTTTGCCCCTGCAGCCAGGTATTTGTAATTAGAAAAAAACCAGGCTGTAATCAGGGCAGTCTTTTGTGATTTCATCAACTACTATTATTACTACTAATTGCAGTAGAGCCAGCACACTCATAGATTGAGGTACTTGAGGTAACCAAAAAGCTGCAAATTTACCTAGATTGCACTAAAGTTGCCAAAAAATTTGTACACAGTCCTATTAAAACACCATATACACATTTTGGTAGCAAAAAAGTGGAGTTAGTGCTTAGTTCCACTTTAATCTTATAATCTTACCCATCAACCAGCAAGTCCCACTGGGGTAAACTCTGAGAGTAGGGGCTAGAGGTTGCCCAGCAGCGGCCCAGTGTCAACACCAGGTTTGGGTCTGTTCTCTCCAGCAGTCTCACCTCCACATACACAGGGTCCCGGAGCACCTTTGTGACCGGGTATTCACTATCTTGGTAGTAGGAGGTGTAGGCCACGTCCTCTGTTCAGACAAGCACAGACTTATTCATCACAACATAAGGACATATAGAAGAAAGTGGCCATGGAACCCACCCTCCACACATCCCTTTACTGCACACAGTCCATTGCCCAGCCTGAGCTCCACGTGCAGAGGACCAGGAGCAGCCACAGGAGGAGGAGCAGGGAGGGTGCCCACTTCAATCACCAAAGCTTCCACTGAGTTTCCAATGTATCTGCACTGGATCATCAGGCTAAAGCAGACACATCAATATTTGAAGACACTTACTGGGTGCACAATGGTACTTTCTTTCTCATTTATTCAAGGGTGCAATACTAAATCACTGTTCACATTAGCTACACTACACTAATTTAGAAAGTTTTCTTGTGTTGGCCAAAAAAGTCTAAAATACTAGTTAAAGCATGTTTCTTTTCCTTACTCTGAGCGGGCTTGCACCTCCACAAACCTGACTCTTATTTGGCCTTGCATGTTTCCTTTTGCTATAATCTTCCACAGTAGGGCAGAAAATGCTTCTATCACCATGGAGAATGTTTCACAGTATGGTTTTAACTTTCTGTTTCCATGAAATCATGCAGGTGACGTGTCGGAAAGTTACATACTGTGCCTTTAAGGGTCTTGCAAATAGGCACAAATAAAACTATACCAACATTAAAACCAGCTGCATCCTGCAATCTTAATATACTTAAATTTCACTTATTCACTTCTACATATTCCTGGAATGTATGTTATATTTTACGCCTTAAAAAATAGCCAACTTACTCAAATTGGCTGTCCCTGGTAATGGCTCCATACGGCCCAACAGCAACTTCATATGAAGTCGACATTCTGTTTTCGTAGGTTAGAACCCCGTTTTCAGACTCCTGCCACAAATAGTCATGTCATGTACTGATAATTCAATTTAGAAAAAATGGTTTCCATGGTAACTTACCGTCACAACAGTCCCACAGCTCGTAACAGGGAACTGATAGATGGCAAATGCTGAGGTTGACCCAACAGCTTGGCACTTCGTATCAGTGCCCATAAAATGAATGGAATCTAACTCGATGCTGGGCAATGTGGCATCTCGGGCAACTACCAAAATGAACTGGGCATCTTTTGTGCACTGCAGAGTCACTGTTAAAAGAGATGGCCATTACAAATATTTTCAGTAGTAAAAGTAGTAGTAGATAGTAGAGCAAAGAGAAACACTTACCAGCTTTGCCGTAGTAGCACATCTGCCCATCAAAGCAGCAGTTTATGGTTTGGCATTCTGACGCACTGATGCCAGGGAGCCCACACTGAATCTTATAATACGCTTCCACCTCACAGGTTGTAAATTCTGGCTTTGGGATAGTAGGCTGCTGAGGCTGCTTTGTGTCCTTGGGTCGCTGGGGAAGCTGAGGCTTGTAGGGATCTTGTGGCGCAGGTTTCTGGGGGTCCCGTGGTACTTGCTGTGGAGGTGATGGAGGACGCACCTGAGGAGGTTGGTTAGGCTTTTGTGGAGGCTGCGGGGGTCCCTGGGGCAGAGGGTAGTTGGGGTTGTTAGGGCGCTGTTGGGTTGGTCGTTGGTACAAGGTCGGCTGTACGTTCTGAGAAGGTTTAGGTCGCTGAGGATCCGGAGTGTTCACCTCCTTGAAATACTGTGCACTTGCTAGACTCCCCAACAGTAACACCGCCAGAAGACCAAGAGCTACAAGTCTGACTGCCATGGCTCCCTGCTCAGAGATCCACCATGGGCAACGCGCACGAGGCTGTGGAAGGTCTGGGCAACAGCCGGACATTTATAAGTATGGTGAGGTCTGCCAGGCACAAGCTCCTCTCCTATTGGCTGAGCACAACCGCCAATCAGATGGCCTTGAAATTGGTTGGTTCTCTAAATAATATTTCATTCTGAAGAATCACATTGACATTAACATACCTTAATAACTGCTCATCTTTGTATACTTCAGACAATCAGATGAGTCTTTAATGTATCTTAAATGATTGGGCCATAACACGGAAGAGCGTATTGGCAGTGACCAGGGTCAAACAGGTCTGTATGACCAGAACTGCAGGTCACACACATAAGTTGTATAACATGTGAGATCAGAAAAACATGAAGGTTTTTACACTGTGATGCAAAAAGGACACATGCCTATATCATACTAAAGCAGTACTTTCATAGACCTGTGTAACAAACTATCTTTGAAATGTGCTTCAACATATTCATTTTTATGCTGAACATTAGGAAATACATGCAGCAGAATAATATGCATTAACACTTTAAACATATTAACTATGAAACAACACAGCATTCTCTGACCTGTTTTACAAACAGATGATTGCTCCTCTATTGATTTGTTCCAAATAACAAATTTACTTTGGCAAATAATTTGGTTTGACATTTTATGTGGAGGACAGGAAGACTTAGCATCAGGTCAGCGTGACATTTTGCAAAACTTAGTGTCAATGGCTCTAAACACATATAAATATACAAATGTAATAAATACAACATATCAACGCTATATTTTTCCTATATACGTCCATCTCTCAGATCTGGAGTGGCCCTCTGAGCTGTTGGTGTAAATCAGCAATGCCATATATGGGCCAGAGAGTTGGTCCACAGGGCACATGGTGTCAGGCATCAGAGGGTGGGCTCTTGGGGCATATAAAAGGACCTGCCCAGGCGTCAGGGTCCTCTACAGCACCCAAAGGGAGACCATCTTTAGCCAGATCCATGCTGTTGAAGTGCACTGCTATGTGCCTTTTGGCACTAGCCCTGTTTAGTAGCTTTTGTGATGCACAGTGGCAAACACTAAACCAGAAGCCTCAGCCACCCAGCAAGCAATGGCCCTCAGAACCTCAGCAGACCAAGCAGACCTTTGAGAAGCCTCTGGAGTGGAAGTACCCCGAGAACCCTCAGCAGGAGACCCCAGGCCAGCCCACTGTGCCCTTTGAGGTCAGGCATCCTGTGCCTGTGAGCACTGTGGCAGTGGACTGCAGAGAGAGTTTTGTCCATGTGGAGGTGAAGAAGGACATGTTTGGAATTGGACAGTTCATTCATCCTGGAGGTCTGACACTGGGAGACTGCCCTGTCTCAGCTGAGGACAACAGCGGCCAAGTGCTGATCTTTCAGTATGAGCTGCAGAGCTGTGGCAGTGAGCTGAGGGTAAATCTGAGGAACGCAACACAAACAGACCAACTCTGGATGCTAATGTTTGTGCTTTTCTTACAGATGACAGACAACTCCTTCATTTACTCCTATGTCCTGAATTACAATCCTCAGAAGTATGGGGACTCTCCTGTGATTAGGACCAGCAAAGCTGCTGTCATTGTGGAATGCCACTACCCAAGGTTTGTCTATAAGAATAGATCTGCCAGTTTGAATAACACTGAGATGAATAATTGTCTTATTATTACAAAATATATTAACTTACCTTTCTTTTTCCTTTAGGAGGCAGAATGTGAGCAGTTTAGCTCTTGATCCACGCTGGGTTCCTTTCTCTGCTGTGAAGGTGGCAGAGGAGTTCCTGTACTTCTCCCTGAAACTTATGACAGGTGAACCTGCCCTCTTTCACCTGTCTTAGTGTGAAATCTATCCTGACACGGTTTTACTGCACAGATGACTGGATGTATGAGAGACCGAGCTACCAGTACTTTTTGGGAGATGTGATTCACATTGAGGCGTCTGTCATGCAGTACTTCCATGTCCCTCTGCGGGTATATGTGGACAGCTGTGTTGCTACACAGGCCACTGATGTAAACTCCAGCCCCAGATATGCTTTTATCGACAATCACGGGTAAGAAGCAGCACTATGAGATACACAGTCACATTCTGTGTTTTGCGCTTTGACACTGATAGTTTGTGTCCGTATACAGATGTTTCATTGATGGAAGAGTGACTCATTCAGCCTCAGCCTTCCTGCCTCGCACTGCAGAGAACAAGCTTCGGTTTCAGCTGGAGGCCTTCAGATTCCAGGGAGTGGTGTCAGGAGTGGTGAGCACTTTTCCTTATAGGCACTTTTCCTTTTCCTGGACCTGATTTTAATTTATTCTTCTCAAAGTAAATGCTCTAAATTGTATGCTAAAAGCAGTTAAAACTGAGACTGTAAAATATAATTACTTCATTTTACATAGCATTCTCTCAGGTAATAACTAACACAGAAGCTACTGACGCTAAGAAGCTCAGACTCTAATCTAAAACTTTATCAAAATTAGATACTCATATGAGCAGGTATCAATAATAAAAAAAATCACATTCACGGGACAGAAATGTGAATCCTTTAGAATGAACAAGTATCAGAACAAGTGTAAGATCACATAGACTAGTATACATACTAGACTTTAGAACATACTTGGACGACTGAGGGATTGCATAGATATAACACACATGGTAATATACTATTATTATTATGTAATGTTGAAAATCACATTCTATTGTCTAAATTAAAAGTTTTTTTTATGATCATTGTGGTATTGGAACTGGTATTAAGTATCACATCTATTCTTCAGTATCAAAATTGAGTTTGAATTTTTTGTATCATGACAATACTCCTGACAAGGTCACCTTTTTTCAACCAATCAGGCACATCATTACTAAGAATTATGGGAAACCAACTGCCCACAATTATCCCAGACACTTGATTCTCTGTCATTCTCTGTGCATTTTCAAGAGTGACAAAAAAGCAAATAGTAGGCAGAGATTTGAGAAATATAAGGAAACAGCTGCAGAATACTACCCTGAAAGGACTAAGTGAGTGGGGCTAAAAGTTCAAACTAAAACATGTTCCTCACTCATGGCTTGATATCAGGCACAGGCCCTTTAAACCGAAGAACATTTTGTCTTCTTATGTACTTTACCTTCTTGGGTTCTTTTTTTAAAGACAATACGTAAATAAGTGTATTTACCTTGTAAAAAAAAGGTAAATACACTTGACCATATTGTCTTTAAAAAAGAACCCAAGAAGTTACAGGCCCTTTAAGTAACAGTGTTAGTGTGCTCTGATAAGCTCAAATCTAACCCTATGCTCCAACAGATGTACATTACCTGTCACCTGACAGCCACATCCACTGCACACACCATCCATGAACAGCACAGAGCCTGCTCTTACATCGGCAACATGTAAGTACCACAGACTAGATAAGAACTTAATTTACAAAATATGTTATTAGTTGAGAAAATTTCAAGTATTAGGTACAATTAAAACGTATCCACAGAAATAAATTATTCCATCACTCATCTGTTTTAGATTTCTAGGTATAGATTAAGACTAACTAAGGTATAGATTGAGACTGTTGCCCCCGCAACCCGGCCCCAGATAAGCGGAAGAAAATGGATGGATGGATGGATGGGTATAGATTAGCCAAAACATTGATACAGTTAGGCACTGATAATCTTTTTCAGTTCCGATACCAATATTGATACTTTGACTTAGTGATATTGACCAATACCAGTGTAGAGACAGAAAATGGCACTTATTTCCTTAAAACACACTTAACTTATTACACAAGAGAGCCAACTGTGCCGTGGAACTGTTACTTATATCAAATAAAAGTTCAAATATTATGAGACTCAATATTAGTCTTATTACATCCAACCAACCATTGGGTTAACTGATAACGTGAAACCAATATCTGATCCAGAAAATTTTTTAGTATACCAGTATCGTATCGGTGCATCCCTAGTGCCAGTATTCTAATCTAGGTCTTGCTGAGTACTAGTAACTAAACATGTTCTTTTTTAATTTTCCAGTTCTTAAGTACAATTCTTAAAAGAGTAAATGCTGATATTAGTGATTACAATGTTTTCCTCACAACCAAAAGTGGATTTGATGATGATGTTCAGATTTCTTTGGTTTCTAGCATGTTGTATTTTAACTTTAGCTTTAAGAAACAGTATTTTGAATCCTTATGCAGACTGTAGATACAAAGAAATGCTCTGACATGTGTGTCTTACCTCTCAGGTGGAAGGAGGTCAGTGGAGCCGACGCCGCCTGTGGCTCCTGTGAGACTGGCATAGGGACTATTGGTTCAGGGGCTCCCGGAGACACTGGCTTTGTGGGTGGGTCAAAAGCAGGTGCTGGATCTTCATATGGAGGTGGCTTTGTTCCTGGTTCTGGGGGAACTTATGGGGCTGGGTCAACTGCAGGGTCTGGGACAAATTATGTAAAGTATGGGTCAAGCAGCCCATCCGGACCACCTTATAGCGGATCAGCTGCTGGTTCATCTGGGTCAGTTCCTGGGTCGTCTGGGTCACAAGGGTCCACTGTCTACGGAGGATTCCAGACAGGATCAGGGTCTCCTCCTTGGACCACTGTTGCCAAAAATCCCCATCCAGCTGTTGCAAGGAAAGTTCGGGACGTATCTACAGAGGAAGGTATGTACACGGTATTTCAGTAATGTTAACTATAAGTTGGAAAATACTACATTGTATTCATTCTTCTTCTTTTTTCTGCAGTTTTCGAATGGGAAGGTGAAGTCACTGTTGGTCCTTTTATCATCCATGAGAAAGTGATCAAAACCTAAGATCTAGATTCTAATATTTGAAATATAATAAATTATAAAAAATGAATTGTGAACTGTACAAATACGATCTATCACTGCCCATACGTTTAACAATATTAACCTAAACTCAACCAACAATAAAAATAAGAACACTTAACCTAAGAGTGTTAATACATCTGAAATAATTATCATCCTGTATTATTGATATTAATTTGTTTTCGCTCATGTTCATCTTCTGTAAAACATTGAAATTAAAATAAAATGTTAATAAAATTTAACTAAAACAAAATTGCTCCTTTGGTGCTGTCTGCTACATATAAATTAGATTAATGGGCTGCATAAATTGAAAAAAACCTGACTGCTAGTCCAGCATGAGCAGCGCCCATGTGTCTCATGAAGTTTATCAAGTAGCTCAGTACTTTTTTGTCGTAGCTGTAGTTAAAATTTTTAATGTTCATTCATGGTTTAGGTCGATTCTTTTTTAATTGTGCTTAATAATATTTTATAAACGTATTCGTAAATATACCTGGGTCCATATTTGTACTTCAGTAAAGCACGCCCTCTGGTGGTCAATTTATAAAAATACAGTTCAGCACCAAAGACAGCGACAATCTGAAGCGGTTTCTATAGCAGACCTACCAGTGGAAATTCAGTTAAAACGCATACAATCAATCATGCTGTGACAAAATTCACAACAACATTTTTAAGAATCAAAACTTTCTCTGATCACCGTGGCCTATACAGTTGAATTATATGATTTCTACCTTGACAGAACATAACCGTGTCTAGTTATGCGGGTTATGTGTTTGTCCTGTTTTGCTCTCTACACGATATCGACCCCACTTCTCATTTCCCGTGGCATTGTTTAGTCAGCACACTTTCAATCACGAGTTGATGGTATCACTCTTGAGTCAGTGGCTTAAAGGAACAGTCCGTAGTTTGATTCCTGCAACTGAGCTTTGCGGGGAATCCCATACAGACTGACATCATACGCAAGAAGCTCAAATTTGATCAGTTTAAGTCAGTAAATGAGCTTGCCCCAGGTGTGTTGCGATGTCTACGCGGCTGCATCCTTCAGTCACGCTGCTGATGCGATAGCGTACTGACGTTATGAGCGTCCCCCACCCCTGTGCCGCCCGCTCTCCTCCGCTCGTCTCCGCACCGTTGGCTCGCTCGGTGGCACGCGTTTGGGTTTTTCTGGGGGGAGCACTGCTGTTGGCCACTACACTGCGGTGCTGCCATTTTCACAGGAGAACATTTTTGGGTGGATTTGATTTAATTTCCTCCGACCACTCTCTCTCATCGCAGTGACCGTTCCTCCCTCTCTTCTCCTCCTCTCCTCCTCTCCTCCCTCCCGCGCCTGGTGTGTGGATGTTTGACTGCAGATTTGATGGTGGTGCTGAGCAAGCGCGTGTGATTGAAGGCTCTCGGCCGAAGGGGGGCATCAGAGCTGGGGCCAAAATAATCAACCCGGAATCCCGCTTCGTAGCCATCCAACGGCCCGCTTCCCTCCACTCTCCGCGCTGCGCTTGTGGATGGACTGCGCGCTAGCTGATCGGTGATTTTTCTGCAGTCGCTGTGAGTCACTTGTGGTGAAAGAACAAGAAGATGGCGGACAGGGCTGAGATGTTTTCCCTCTCTACTTTCCACTCGCTGTCTCCCCCCGGATGCAGGTAAGGATTTTTGCAACAGCGCGTCAAAGCTTGGGAGATAATGCAGGGCTTTTACGCAGTGACATTGACGGCAAGATCGCGCCTCGGGGTGTGCTATTGCTATGCTAAATACATTGTCATATGTGATGCTAGATGTTGATTGCATCCTGCCCGGGCCTAGGTGTTGGGTCGCTAAGGAGAACGTGGTGATATGGCTAGTTTGGTGAGGACTCTGTGTTCTCTACCGACATATCTACCCCAAAACACGTTTAAAAATCCTTTTCCTTTACATGTATGAAAGATTTGTTTTTGATGACACATGAGTGAGTTGTCGCGACAGCCCTCACTCCTCACGTCCTGCGCAGTCTCCGTGCCACAGAGAGGCCCACGCCCTATTGAGTCCCATCCCATCTAGGCAAGGGCAGTGGCAGTGCTTTACATACCGGCCTTATCTGGTCTATAGGCGGGTGTAATCTGGCCTCTGTCTCCAAGAACATGTCATTTGTCTATACCGTGTCATTGTCTGAGAAAGGACAAGGTGGCTGCTGAGGTTCAACTCAACAAAAATCAATAAGATGCGTTAAGGTTAAAGATGGAGCACTGGCTTTTAAGTGTAATGAGGCTTTGAAGTGTAATTCACAAATGAACTGATTTGGTTTTGGCTTGGTTTGGATGTTTTCTCACCATTAACAATGATCAGATGTTGTAATTTAAAGAGTCCATATTATGATCACCTCGTCAGTTGTCTTCTCATCAGCACGTCTGCGGGACCTTTTGTTTCCTTTATAAATGTTTGGTTTGGTTAATCAGTTTAGGCTGTGTTCCTCTCTAGAGCTCAGAATACTTGGTTACACCTTGTGATGTCATAGGTGGTATTCTAGGAAGTGCATTTACCATTCACCATTTTCTTTGTTTCATTGCTTACATTGTCTGGGAGTACACTGGGAGCTAATGGTTTTACTTCTGAAAGTGTTCAAAAGAAGTTTACAAAGCACGTATGTAACTTTTTATTCAAACTTTTTATTTATTTATTGCATGGAAAAACATGCGTACTGTGAATGTTTTTTTTACCAAAACCTCAGGGCCTATACCTGTTTGTTTCCATGGAAATGTTGTTCTTTTATCTATCTCCATGAAAAATGTTCCGAATTATGGTTTTAACTTTCTGTATCTCTGGAATCATGCTGGTGACGTGCTACCTCCAGAAAGTTACACACAGTAATTATGTTTGTGTACATTGTTGATTCAAAGGCAAACATAACACAGAACTCCACTTTGTAATAAATTAAGTATATTCATTGCAGTACTATTAAGATTCCGAGTGAGAGGACAGCTCATGTTGGATGTTGTTGTAGATGATGGCACATTCGAGGATCAGGAATAGTGAGTAATGTTGTGGTTGAGCAGCTTAGAGCCAACGGGAGCCCAGGGAAAGTCCAGAGAAGATTTATGGAGAGTGTATGGAGAAAGTGGAGGAGAGGTACGTCATTATGATTATCCTCTCTGCAGCCTCTGAGTGCCACAGTAACAACAATTAAATTAGATAGCAGTTTAATTTAGGATATATTTATTAACATAAAACTAGCTTCTAATTTGCATAAATGTGTTTAATTTGATATTCATTTGTATTTAGACTTAGACTTTATTGATCCACAAGGGAAATTATTCGGACACAGTAGCTCACTTATTTAGCTCATTTATTTGCCCCTTGTATGTCTTATGCATATTTTTATTTGACTGCTAATTTGAATTATTAATCTGATGTTTGGACATATTGACTACATGAATTAAGATAATGGTGTTTTTACTTATTAATGCTTATTCGTGTGCAGCATACAAATAATCATTAATATGAAGTTTAATTTGATAATTTTTCTTTTAGTGGTGTAGCTAACTGGAGGTATGGCACATTGACAGAGCAGCACCCAAAATTCATTCACTAGTTGTCATTGAGAGATAGTTTACAGTTACATATAGATTGCACTTGCAGACTCAAACCCACAATCTTTTCAGTGGGAGGCCACAGCCAAGCACTAACCTTTCTGCCACTGTACCCCCATATAAAGTATAAAATGTATGCATAACCCATGACATCAGGGTCAACGGACTACACCATATTTACTATTAAGTAGATTGAAGCCGCAACAGCCATTTTGTATTTGTATTCTTATAATGTTGCCATAGCGATTGTATCATTTGGAAAGGTTGGGTTCACATGACATCCAAACATTTTAGATAAAACTGAGCTGTGGGACTGGTCAGAATACTGTGGTGGAATTTGCTGTTTAACTATCAGATTGCAGATTTGTTGACCTGGTTTATGGCTAATATCTTTGTAATTGCTGAACCTATCCACATGAAACAAAAACTCACACAAAGTTCAACATCTTCTTTCAGAATAGTCTAAGAAAGTGGTCCCATCATTTATTCATTATTCAGTTGAAGCTACAAGATTAATATTGCATGTTTGTGGAGCCAATCCCTAATAGTGTCACGATACTAAACTTTCAAACTTGATTTCAGTACTGAGGAATATAATACTCAATACTGATTCTGATAACACAATGATAAATAAAAACACTTTTTCTTTAGAATGTGATTTTCAACAATTCCCGTGCAATTCCCCAGTTGTCCAGGTAGGTTCTGTAGTGGTCCATGGGCGTATACTAGTCTATGTGGTATTATACTTCTAAATCATTCTTTATCATACTTCTATCATTCTAAAAAAAGTTCATTTCTGCCCTGCAAATGTGACCTTTTTGTATCAATATTTGCACAAATTTGTATCTAGTTTCGATACTAGTTTTAGTATCTGATTTTCGATGATAACCCTAACCCATAACAAACAATGATAACATTTAATATTTCGGATATCTCTTTCAAAAACAGTGAATCTTCCATGGAGTTATATAGACCCTTGCCCACCATTTGTGATTATGACATTAATGACATTATATATTTCGTGAACACAGCTTATCGACTAGCACTTACTCGTGTACAATCTGTTATCCTTACCTCATGAACAGGCTCGGTCTAATCAATAGTTTTTGCCTGACCAGCAGCAGTGACCTCGGCCGGAGCACAGTTCGCCAGCTCTCATTGCGTCGATATTGAATTCAGAGCACTGGACTGTAATCTGAGCTTATCTTTAATGTACCACAGGAACAATAGAATGGTTTCTCTCTATGCACACCACTTTCTCCAACTGGACATGAAGCTTTTTCAGTTTATGTCTACTAAATTAAGCTTTTGGGATTAACAGTAATATAAGGTTGTTGGTGCTTCAAAACAAACATAGTATTTCATTTGTTTACATTGTTAAAGGTGCATTGTGCAATTTTTCTGGTGGATGGTCCGCCTCTCCCACCTGCTTGTCTAATCTTTTACCAAGACTATTGGACGCCCACCAGAAAAGTTACAGAGTGTACCTTTAAATCTATGCAACATTATCAGATTTTGTTCATTTCGGTGCTTAAATAGACTTATCCAAACATTCGCACAAACATTCAAAGAAGAGTGTATTTTTTCCATTCATTTACATTTCACAAATATTGAAAATTCTAGATAAAAAATACATATTCCCTGCAAAATATCAGTCAGTAGCAATTTTGCATTGTTGTTTCCTTTTGTTTGTCACAGATATGTCAGTTATTGTGAACAGCTCTCATATTAATCTCCATTACATAACTCATGCCAGAGCTTAATCCACACAGCAGCAGTATGTCTTTCCTTTACAGAAGCACATATTTATGACATAGTATATTTCCTCCAGGACTGACACAGCCGTTTCAATGACACACCATTCAAAAGGAGAGCTCAGTTAATCAAGTCAATGGGCCTGCTGCAGTCAATCACACAATGAGGACACGTACTATTCCCCAGTGGCTCTAGTCTTCAGAAAGAAAGCCAATTTACTTCTTTATTTGAATTTTAAGTGATATTATTGTGTATTACATAGGGCTGTGCAATGATGAAAAATTGTAATTGAACTGAAATCCAGTTAGGGATGTCAAAAGTATCGAAAAATCATATACTAAAACTAATATTGAAGAACTAGATACTCATTTGAGCAGGTATCAGCTGCAAAAAAAATCACTTTAAAGGTGCACTGTGTAACTTTACCGGTAGAGGGTTCACCACCTGTTAGTCTATGGATAAGTTATTGCTTTGGGCTGGAATGTTCTAGTACAGTATGGCCATGTGTATCTCCATGGAGACGTCACCAGGCCAAGTTACAGGTCAGATATGCGAAGAGGCGACCCCAGTAACAGTAAGAATGCATGTTTTCAAGATATTTTTTCAATTATAAAACCTGTCGTGAAATAAATGCTAGATAGATGTTTAACGCTATACTGTGTCACATTCTAGGCAAAGCAATAACATCTCCATGGAGACAAGCAGGTGACAGACCAGAAAAGTTACGCAGTGCACCATTAACAGGACAAAAACTGAGCTCTCCTAAACAGTTTTAGTATGCGTTTGAACTTTATCAGAATGAATATAAGACCACATGGTAACATAAAGAAAGTGCAATTTTGTGTTGAAAATTACAGTTACTAAAAAGGAGCATGTTTTATTTTCATTGTAGAATCGTAATCGGTATTGAGTGAATTCTTTTTTATCGAAAAGGAGTTTTAAATGTTTGTATCTAATCATTTCATACCTTCAATGATCAGTTTGGGGTTTTTGCAATGAGAAGTTAGTAATAGCATCGTAATTATTCACTGGAAATCTGCTGCTGATTATAAAATTTAGGTTAGACTGGATTCGTTTAAACATTTATAGATTTTGTAAAGGAAGAGCTAAGAAATTATGAACTAATTAAATGCTCACTCATAAAATTCTATTCTCTTTTCTACACATACATTTGTTTACGTTTTTGTTACGCTACTTTTACTGTAATTCTGCTTCTTGCCCATCAGTTATAACATGCCTATTTTAGCAAGTATTTCTCCAAATCTCCATAAACGTCTGGCCAATATATACATTGGGCGGTTCAGGCCATAATAGTAATTTCCAACATAAAATAGCAATTTCTAGTTGTAATTTTGTATGTGATTTTTTTTGTTCAAATAAGTACCTAGTTTGAAATTTCTAAACCTTTTGAGAACGCAGTAGGAAGGAATTACTGGGCAAGTCTTATAATGTGTTCACTTTATTATTCATGCCAAATATAGCAACAACAATAAGATGTAAGCAATGTCTGTCTGTCTCCTACATGATGAATTAGCAATGTAGGTGTTCACTACCGTTTTAGAATAGCAGCATAATTATGTTTGCATTTTTGGCAGAATTTATTTTCAAATGATTAATTATTCATATTGAGTTGCTCCTATTCTTTTCTATATTGAAATTCTCACATGTTAAGAAGCTGATGCTCCACTTTTAAAGGCGTCTTGAATTGGGGCGGTACGGTGGTGGTGGGATACAGTGATGGGTTGCGTTTGTAAGAGGCTTATATTCTCAGTTTTATCTTGGTGTTTGAATATATGTGTCGAGCTCTTGTCACACGTTACTGTCTGAATAACGGGCTTGTTTTGTAGAATAGCAGTTTAGAGAAGGCATGTTTATGTTTCATGTCAGAAACATACTTCAAGAGTTTGAGTGTGGGTTCTTAAACTGTGATACATGTAGGATTCATCATTGCTGGCTACTAGAGCTGGAGTCAGTGGTGTCTTGGTAATTCCTACTTGGTCGAGTAATTATTTTATATGGATTTATATTTATTTATATATACAGTATGTAGTGCATCATGAGTTTAATCATTTGTTCATAAAATCTCTGTGCAGGTGTAGTTTTGCCAGTGCAGTTTTGCTCAGATACATTACATAGATAAAATATTTAATAGTTTGGGGAGTTTTGCGACACCTTCTTTTTGACTAAATAATTGGCTGGGCATGTTTTGGTGAACCAAGAATTTCTTTGGTCAACTTTAGTCAACTACAGCCCTACTTGCTGCAAGCTATCTATAGTCGTGACCGTGAGCAAGGTACAGCAGAGCACCACTTTGTTATGATGATGTTTCCAGCAACATACGGAAGTCAGTTGACCTGTTTCTTTTTTAAGTAGTTTAAGTTCAATATTGCTATTTAAATCTCCAAAATCTAACATAATTATCCACAGAGGACATAAATTATGAGTGTATAGCTGACAAAACCACAAGCGATCTTCTTCAATTATGAAGCCCTTTCATATATTGCAAGTACTGTACACTACAGCCCACCTGTAACAGACATGTGTACAAGATGAGCCTCCTATGAAACTTTTACTTTGCCTAAACCAAGAAATAATGCACTGAAATAAACGTTTGTATACAGAGCCATTTCTTACTGGAATAAGCTGCCTCAAGAAATTACACTGATACACAGTCATCTTGCTTTTAAATCAGTGTTTGCAAATGAAAAAGGGCTACACGGTTAATGCTAACCATGCACTGTAATGAACTTGTGTGTATGTTCTTTCTACTTATTACTCTTATGATAGGAGTTGCTGTTATGTATTTATTTTGAAAAGTGGACCCCAGGAAGAGTAGTTTGTGCACTTGCAGAGAATAATGGGTATTCTTAAATAAACAAAACAAAATATAGAAAAAACAAAACGCTAATACAGTTAGATCCTTGTATCTCTGGCTTTTTACCCATTTGTTAAATCATCTGCTGACAATACCTGATTTACTCCTCTCTGTCTGGAGCTGCTCTGTTACACTGGACCCTGGCTTCATTAGGTTAAGGGATAACTCGCTGTTGTCCGTGTGTGTGTGTCTGTGTGAGTTTGTGTGTAACTGTGCATCACTGGAGATGGAAGGGAAGGAGATTGATTGTGTAAATGTTTCAAAGGTCCGCCCATGTATGCTGGCGTCCTTGAATGCCAGAGGGAGCAGGTGCCGCGAGCTAAAAGGGACCTTAATTACAGCGCGCTATAGCTAGGACACCCTCGGCTCCAGCCCATGTGCTTATTTCACAGATTGGATTTGTAGAATGATGGATGGAAGGCTATTCATCTTGCATAGGACTATTACGTAAATGCTGTCGGGGTTTTCCTTCAGTCCAGTAGTATGTGGTGTGCTATGTAACTTGAACTGTTGATGCTGTAGTTTACAGTGGTGCAGTGGTAAAGCTACTGAAGGTTTGGTGGTTTGAATGGTGTGTTTTTTTTGTTTTTCCTCACTGTAGTTGATAAAATAAGTTACATAAAAACTTCCCTCATCTGCATTTCTATTCATTCTTCAAACTGGCTTGTAGAATAATAGTTATGAAACACAAACTTGTAATTGACTGCTTAGCTTTAATTCTTTAGGGCATGTTATGACAATACTGTATGTGCATGTATGAGATATGACAGAGTAGCAGCATTGTTTGGGCTGAGGAGAAGAGGCAGAGGAGTGGAACAATTGTTTATGAGCGTTTTGTGCTGACGTTTTGAATGCCAAGATTCTGATCTCATTTGGACTGTTCTAAAGCTCTGACTCAGAGCGTGAAGTGCCTTGACATACATATGGCAGGTTTTCATGTTTTTCTGTTCATTACTTGGTTTGGTGGGATAGTAACTGTGGTAAATATTTATTGTACAGTAGTTTTACATCGGTGACAGTGAGGGGAAAAAAGTACAAAAATGCAGGAAGTAGCGTTGAGCTCTAAAACAAAATATCGCTACCTATGTCATCAACACAGAAAACTCCATTAAAAATTATAGGGACAATTTACCTGCAAAAATGATGCATGATGTGTAGGTCTGTATTATATTTTGAATCCTAAAAAAACTATTCCTATTTGTAATCATAAAAAACTATTCTTAGATACTAGTCTTTGTCTGTTCATCTGATTGTTATATAGATTCATAATAAAGCCATATTTATAAATACATCGACAAATCTTCAGCTAAACAATAAAAACCGTCTGACTTTCTCGTGTAGGCTACACCATGTGACCCAAATGTGTTAATCAATGGATCAATCACAGTACTGGGATGTGATGTCATCAGAAACCAAGCAAAATCTGAAAAAGAAAAACAGATTTTCAGTTTGTAAGTGGAGTTTGGTAATATGGCATGAACATGGATCATTCTTTTCCTTGTATTGTACTAAACACTAACTTAACCTTTTGCTACTAAATTGTGTATATGGTGTTTAATGTAATTATTCCACAAATTTAGCGCAAAATAGGTATATTTGCAGCTTTCTGGTCAATTTCAAGTACTAGAGGACATTACACATGACTGCTCCCATTACAGCCAGGTGTTTTGATTACACCTGGCTACAGGGGCGGAGTCTGAAGTTTGGTACCTGTTAGACCAATCAAACTGGTCCTTATATGTCCAGACCCCACCCATCCTTCCCCTTCACTCTTTTCATTAGTCCTCCAGGTACTGCCCAGTTTAGCAACTCAATTTGAAATGAGTTTATGTGTTTAGCTCCGCTTTAAACAACACAAAAATGTATTCCCCCAATGTAAGTCTGCTCCAACACACGTGATAATTGTCAATTTTAAATGACTGGATCTTGATTGATTGATTAGAATTCAATACGCTGTCTAAGTATGCTCGATTGTATTTTAGCCTACAGAAGTTAAATAAAATAAGTAAAATACCAAAAGGTCGTTGATAAAGCCACAGTGCATCCCCTCACACAGAATGCATGTGCTCACTATTCTGTCGCATTCACTAGTGTTTGATAATTAAACATGACATTGTTTAGAAATTTGTTGTAGAAATAGATTGTAGTGCCCATAGTGAAACCCAGAGCCAACCATTTTAAAATAAACTATTGCGGAAGCTGGTCCTCTGCATTTGACTCATCCTGCAAAGTGTGTCCTTCAGCGGAGCACCCATCACCACATCTTGTGTGGGGTGGTCCATTCTCAGGAGTACCAAGCTGGGGGACACCTTATTTTAGAGCTGAAAGATTTGGGGAAAATATCGAATTGTCATTAACAACATATAACTGACAAGTTAATATAAGAATCAATTTCAGAATATGTATAGATCTAAACTACATGGTTAGCAGTTTTTATTCAGAATTAGACAGGATATTTTGTTTATTGCTATATATTGCTATATTTTTGCAAAATGATGGTACTTCATAAATTGCAGCCTTTGTATTCTGCTAATTGAGCCCATACAAATTGCAAATCTTGCAGCACTACCTTATTTTGCATATTTTAGGTTGATTAGGTTTAATTTAAGACTTCTCATTATTGCAAAATTATCAGTAATACAATATTGCAAACACAAATTCCATATTGCAAAAACTGTCTCTCAACGATAGCGTCTAGTTCCAGTCAGAGGGACAGTCGGCGCGATCATTTCCAGCGTAATGTAATGCCTGTGTGGTTTTTGCCAAGTCGCACAAAATCAATAAATCCCGACAGATCAGACAGTGGACAGGGAGCTACGGGTGGATGTCACTGACAAAATGTTTAACACAATTTTACAAACGTTTCTGTGTTTACAAAGGGATGTCTTTGTGCTTGGGTGCTAATGCTAATTTCCAAGACTAATAAATATTAAATTAACACCGCTGGCAGAAATAAAGCAGAAGTGTCCTCTGGTGAAAGAAAAGTTCTTGTCCTTATGACTAATACATGGAACAGTTTGTCAGTTTAATGACGTCTTCTTCTGGATGCCAGATCAAGTGAGTAAAGCTTTTAAAAAGTGAATACAATTATCACAAACTGTCAGTGTTACGTAATATACAGAATATCATTCAACAAGTTTTTTAATAATAAAATGTATGTGATGACATTTAAGAGCCTCTCCTGAAAAGCTTTAGAATGATCTTGAGCTGTGTCAGAACTAGTATAAGACCATGTGGACTAGTACACCCTGAGAGATTACACAGATATAAGACTACATGGTAATATAAAGAAAAGTATTATTATTTAATGTTGAAAATCATATTCTAGTGTCTAAATAAAGAGTATTTTTAATTATCATCACGGTATCAGAATCGGTATTGAGTATCGAGTCTAATACTTTTCAGATTGCACAGTCTGAGCCGCTCTATAACTCTCCTGTACACATGCTGACTAATGCCATCTGGTATAAGGACTTCCAACCCTGTTTATATCATGTCCGGGTCTGCTCCATAGAAGTGACATTGGTACATACATTATCTACAGTAGTCCTATAGGAGATGCACTGTTTGCTTGCGTCTCTCCACAGTACTGTACGTGGGGAGAAGCTGCAATGCACCATTTTACGCCACATATTGGAAGAGGATGCTGTGATAGAGAGAGGCTGATATCATGGCATAAAGATGAGGAGAGAGAGACACATCACCAAGCTCTCAATACCAAGCTCCATTTCACATGTACATGACAACAACACTCCAAAGGGCTAACAGTATGTGTGTGTCTATGGCTTGGCTGTGCTTAAGTTTCTAGTTTTAAGCACACTATACACACAATACGCACTGGGCCCCATCGATCTGTAGTGGGTCCCTGCAGAATGTTGAGTCCCATCTGAGGAGTAAATATCTGTGTTACTTCGCATCATGTGAGGCTCATTCTGCTTTCTGACTGAATAATAGTCTGGAGAACAAAACACAAATTATAACATATGTCCAATTTTTTGCAATTAAGTATAAATTGACATTACAGTTGTTATCAGTAAAAGCAATATTTGTTTTTTTTAAATATTTACATATCTGGGAACACAGATAGGTCAAAAAAATCAAACTAATTTACACGTGGTAGCTTTAAGTAATGACTCATTATTTGTTTGTCAAAAACATTTTTCCAACACAGCAGCCTATTTGGACAGTTAGTATTACGGTTAGCTGTTTGTTTTCAGTGTTTAGGTTAAGATGTTTAACTGAATATTAGGAAAAGACACTACCCTCTCGTGAAGTGTATGGTAAATCTCAATCTCCCAACAAAGAGAAAAGTGGTCCTGCTCTGGAACTGCTCTGTATTAAATGATTCAATGCCACGTAACTTCAAATGCACTAATGTTATTTCTCTGTCCTTTTTCCTTTGCAGACCAGCCCATGACATCAGCCTGGAGGAGTTTGATGATGAAGACCTGTCTGAGATCACTGACGACTGTGGGATTGGCCTCAACTATGACTCTGACCCCTATGAGAAGGTCAGTGCTTTTTATTATTAAATAGTATACTTCCATTATTTCATCCTACTAGTCTTTTTCCCTATTGCCGCTTTAATCTTGAATATTTGAATAATTAGTGATGAGTTTGTTCTGAGTAAAAGCTGTCAGTTAGAGATGGGTTTTGTTGCAGACATCAGAAGTTAGCAGAGTTTCATTCTCTTTGCATATGAGTGTCTTATATAATGAGCGGCTGGTCCCTCATGTCCCTCTCCCACTTGTTTGGACCTCTTAATGCAGCTATTGACTTTTCTCTCTCTCCTATCTCTCGCTTCTTCTCTCGTTCCTCTTCTCCCCCCTCTCTCCTGTATCCTCCTCTCTTCCTCTCTCTTTTTTCCCTCCCTTCCTCTGCTCCTTTCTCCTCTCTTATCCTCTCTCCCTCTCTGTTCTTTTCTCCTCTGTCACCACCTCTCTCCTCTCACCTCTTCTCTGCTCTCTACTTCTCTATTTCTCTTCTCTCTCCTCTCCACTCCACTCCTCTCCTGTCTCCTACTCTCACCTCCTCTCGTCTCCTCTCTCTTTCTCTCTCCTCCTGTCTCTTTTTCTCACTCCTCCTCTCCTCTTTTCTCCTCCACTCTCCTGTGTTCTCTCTCTTCCTCTCTCCTCCCTTCTCTATCTCCTTCTCTCTCTCTCACTATCTCCTATTGTCTCTCCTCTTCTCCTCTCTCTTCATCTCCTCCCTCTTCCTGCTTTTCTCTCTCCTCTCTCCTCCTTTCATTTCTCTCTGTCTCCTCCTCCTCTTTCTTCCTTTCCCCCTTTTCTCTCTCTCTTGTCCACGTGCCTTTGTGGCCAGTGCCGTGTGGTGCTCTTCTGCAGCACAGGGGGTTGACCCAGTGCAGTTTGCTGCTATGCAGAGTCCCCCTCCTCCTGCCCTTTTTTCACCCCCTCTCTTTCCTCTATCTCATTTCTTTTTTGTCTCTCTCTTTTTCTTCTCTCATACTTCCTCCCTCTCTTCCTTTCTCTTTTACTATCCCTTTTTATTTTCTCTCTCTCCTTGTCACTCTCCCCTTCTTGCTCTCCCGTCTCTCTCTGTCTTTCGCTCATCTCTCTCACTCTGCTGTGGTGCTCCCCCTTCATTCCCTCTCTCCTCTCTCCCTCTCTGTCTGCATGTGTGTTCTCTCTTTCCCTCTGGTACTATGGGGTTGCTTAGATACAGAGCTCAGATTCCCAGTGCTCCACACCCTCCTCTCCTCCACATCTCCACACAGCAGGATGGACACTGTACAACGCCTCCATTGCTCTCAGGCTAATCCGGGCACTTTAGTGTATGATAACAGAGCATTAGCCGTCGTTATTGTATCATTGTGAAATGACACATGTTAAAGCCTGGTTATAATTTTGGTGTAATACTGATATTGCAATCTGTTTTAGCATTGGCTTCTGAGCTAAAAGAAAAACAATGTTAAAGATCCACTTTGAAACTTTTCTGGTGAAGGTTCTGTTTCATGAAAATGCTGTTGCTTTACGTAAATAGTTCTACAGTGCGGTCTTGCATTTATTTAATTACAAATGTTTTTATTGGTTTTGGTGGGGTCACTTGCTTATCTCCATGGAGACAGAAGTTTTATACCATTATTTGAACATTTCCAGGCAAAACAATAAGATTACTATAAAGAAAAGAAGGTTTTGGACCCTTCACCTAAAAACATATGCTTATATTTATGAAGGGCTGTTACACCTGATCAATGGTCAAATAGTGATTTTTCTGCCAAATATAGAAGACTGTAGTGTTGTCATGACGATACTAAAATTTAAACCTGATTTTGATACTAAAAGAATAGACTATTACTCTTTTGATACTCAAATGATAATTTTGAAACTAATATAAATAATAGTATTTGTTTATTATTTGGTCTTACAGTTTGATTTCTGCCCTGCCACATAATGTCATTCTCTCCCTATATTGTCTTTATACTTTTCATCAACTATTTGCTGAGCTTAAGCTACCTGCATCTGCACTGTCCTTTTCAAGTCTTATCTAATCCTTCACCACAATGTATCAGAGGAAGTCAGCTAAGTCAGGATGCGGCATAAAAGGCTTTACTAGATGCTCATAACGCCATTTTGTGAATTTTCTTCAGATGTGTTGAATAGGAGCTAGTTATTCACAATATTCAGAAAGAGCGAGAGGGAGCAAAGCGGGGCAAATACAAATCTATGCTAATAAAGTCTAAGTAATCCATATTTAATGAGTCACAAACACACACACTGACCTTGATTGGCAACTGTATAATTGACTGCAGCAAACTCCATTTCTTATTTTAATGCTTTAATACACTCAAATTAAACAGCAAACAGAAATGCGCTGAGGCCAATAAGATTAAAGGACACATTTGGGTTCTGAGAGAACTCAATGCAAAAAGTCAAGATTTCTTCAATTTCTTCTTTTCTTAATGCTTTTGTTGTAATTGCATACATTTCATTGTTCTCCCATAATATAGTTTATTGCCAGATCAGCTCTTTGTGACAAAATCAGACCTCTGCACTGTCTGCATCTATAAAAAAGTATTTTGTCTGAAAAAAGGAGTTCTACAGATGTGCACACAAAATTAATGGATAGATCTAAATATACACCTCCTCCATTTAAGTTTGAAAATCAGGTAAAGCAGCATTAAATTGTACTGAGCTGAGCGGTATTGATAATAACCAATACCAGTACAGGGACTGAAAATGGCATTTATTTTCTTAAAACACAGTTAACATAGTACAGAATATACCCAATTGTGTTGATAAATAGTTTGGACCACAGTTATCCTCTTACAAAACATTTAATAAACATTTGCAGAAGTGGCTGGTGAACAAATTTACATGCACACACTAAAATCTGTCTATTTGGCCGCTCATATTTTTGTAAATATTGTATTATATTTTGTGTTAATGTTGTGTTTTTATTAACAATGTCTGTTTTTGACCTTTTTATTGCCATTTTAACATCATGGCCAGGGGACTACAGATGAAAAATAGCCTCTTTGGCTAATTCTGGCTGTTTTACTCATGTTTTATTCATGTGTTTTATGAAATTGCACTGTCCCCCTTGAAATAAACTAATCTAATCTAATCTAATCTAATATATTTTAAGCAAACTAATTTGTATGTCACAGGTTGACCTTGGATTTTCAATAAAAATGTATTTTACTTACATTTTAAGTTGTGGGAATGGGATAAGATCAAACAAAAATGGCCACAATACACACATGAGAAATGTGATTTTGTGAGTTTATGCGTTTACATTTGAGGGTTAAGTGTTGGTGAATTTCATTTCTTACAGTTACAAAATGCAGTACTAGAATGGCAACTAAAATGTTAAATGAGATAAATCAAAAATTGTCGTGGTAAAATTGGAAACTGAATTGCACAGTTTATCTCGTATCTTGTCTCGACTTGTGGAAATTGTGTCTTGTACCTATTAAATTGCAATGAAAGAATACTTCACTCATATCGAATATACTGAATATTACTTTTCTAAATATACTTTTGAAAAATACTATTTCTTCATTACCTAACCATCATAAGTGATAACTAATGGTGTACTTTGAACCAGTCTTTGACCTTGCATTGAGGTCATATGTCTATTTTCCCTTTATTTTACCCCTGCTCCCTGGACAAACAGCAGCTTCAGCAGACAGCTCCAGACCAGCGGATGCTCCATCATCATCTGTACTGACACCCGGATGCCCTTTAAAACAATCTGAAACATAGGCACATTTACACAGAGGTAGTGGTGCTTGTTGACAAAGATAACAAAGTCATTGGACCATTGGGATTGGTTAAATTTGGGCCTTTCACAACAGTGCAGTCAATCAGAACAGGGATTATCCAATGTGCATTAACATTGAAATCTGTGCACAGACGGTTTATATAGTGCTAGTAATGTCACAGTACTAAAATTTCAGTACTTTGATGCACCAATACCTTACTCTTTCAATATCAATGGAGCCTATCCAAAAAAGAAAAGCTCATATATTTCAGCTATTATTTAGGCCTATACAAAGCTCAGTAGATACTTACAGGATAAATGACAGTTACATAACACATTTGGGTCAGTTTCAATAGTTTTAGTATTGATTAGTATCTGATATTGGAGACTTTGATAACCCTACAAGACTCACAGAAAGCCCAGGACCTGAAATGCTATATATATTTGCCCACTTACTCAAAGGTTGGAGGTTTCAAATTACTCATCTTTAGTAACTAAGCCATTTCTATGCTAGAGTCAATCATATTTTCATTTTCTTGTGATCTTTATAAAAATGACAGATGTTGCATAAACAAAACAAAGTGGTTTTATTCACAGGAAGCACCCCTGCTGCTCTGTCCCTTCCTCTCCTGGTCTCCTCTTCCTTTCTCTAATATGGCCTGTGCTCCCCAGTGAATCCTGCTCAACCTCATCATGTATTATTCACTATAGCTACACTGGTCTGTATGTGCGTGTGTGTGTGTGTGTGTGTGTGTGTGTGTGTGTGTGTGTGTGTGCGCGTGTGTGTGTGTGTGAAGGACTGCATAGAGACAGTATTGTTCACAGTCACAGCCGTTTATGGATGGATATTTACTGTTTTAAAAACGGGAAAAACAGAACTAGTTTATTTCAGATGGTTTGCAGTTGTCCAAAGTTATTCCTCACTTACCTTATGCATTCTCCTAATTATTCACAGTAATGAGTTTATAGGTACTTTTCACAACTTTCTGAGACTAGAGCAGAGTGCACTGTCAATGGTCTTCATTTCATTTTCATGAAAATACACAGTAGAACCCTGAAAAACAATACAATATGTACGTGTATGTAATGGATAAGTGGTGACAGGAGCAGCCACACAGTCAGCCGCATTATTACTGACTACAGCAGTGATAATGTATGATTTTGGTGGTTTGTATAAGTAAAAGAATTAATTAAAGGCAGTTAAAATGACAATAAGAACAATAAGTGAATATAGCAGTTATCTTGACAGGCCTTAATGTACCCCACTGAAACGTTGAGAAAAGACACATAGTTCAAACTACTCAAATTTCATACCTGATTTAAATTTGTGCTATATTTAGCTACTGGTATAATGATAAAAAAACATATTCTTGCCAAAAGAGGGCTTGATTTGACTTATAGTAATACGTCATGTTACATATACATACAGTTAGGCCTGTTAAGATAAATATTATATTGACTTATTGTTCAATATATAATAGATAGAACAGTATATTTTTGAGGTTCAATATTTATTTTGAGTACTTTTTCTTTGTCCTAGTGGGGAACGTTTTGTTATTTTTCAGTAGTATGAAGATATTTGAGTTGTAGAGCATTTAATTATGAACTTCTATCTTCATTATATACACTAACTAACAACTTAAGTGTTGCGTTCTGTTATTTATTTATTGCAGCTCATATTTTTAACAATACATTAAGAATACTTTTTTGGGGATAATTTTGCTTTATTGTTTGGTTTCAATATTATTGTTTATTTATCTGTTATCGTGACTGGCCTACATACAGTAGATGCATACACTATATTGTGTTGACTCAGTTTATAATGCCCTCTGTACGACCTCTGGACACTTGAGAAGCAGAAGGGTTTTGCTGTCACTTGCACAGTTCAATAATCCTCTATATAAGTTGGCCTGCTTTCTCCATGGCTTTAAAGCCCTTCTTAAATTCACCAGAGCAGAACTATTGTTGCTTCGAGATGTCAGCGGCTGTGCCACTTTAGCATGCACACAATTAGCTCTGCTGGATTAAAATGGAGGGGTCTTACAGGGAGCTGAGCTGGATTCCTGTAAGCATGTTAGAAGGGCAGAGCAATGGGATGCAATGTAGTAATATGAGAATTATTGATCGTGGTCCAAGCATGACTAATGTATTGTACTAATATGTCCTTGGTCTGTACACTTGTATGGGTCATGGTTACCTTGAGATATCTCCAGATTAAGTACATTTTAGTCAAATATTTGTTTATTATTTATTTATTGAATGGTATGAGACTAATATGTATTTTTACTGTGTTGTTTCATCATCAAAAGACGGTCTGACTGAGGTTGAGTTGAGTTTCATGTGCCCATTTTCTTATCTCTAATTATACTAGCTGCAGTAGTGTTGTACGTGCAGTTGGCTACCAGCTTTAAGGTGTACAATAACATAAGAAGACTCACATTTTAATAAAGTGTATCAAAACTATAGGATCTGTAACCTGGCCTGGTGGTGTCATCTGCTTGTCTCCATGAAAATTTAAATGTAATGCTATGCTGGGGAAATTTCCAAGAAATTCTTATGGTATTAGTAGATCCCCACCACAAGTTATGTACTACACTTTAAGTTAATGAATGATAAATATAGAGTTTGTGCTGTTGGGCTGAGTGCATTTCCACATCTATGTGGCTATAGAAGTCCCATAGTCAGCAGAACAGAGAAATAAAAACAGGAGCGGCAGTTCAAAGCTCAGAGCAGATCTATCAGCTACTTTACATGGTTCAATCAATATGCAGGCTGAAGATCTGTCTTACACAGTGCTTACCACTGCAATAGCTCTTTAACAAACCTGTTTTTTCCATATTGTGACAGATATGCAGTTACCCACTATTGTTGATTGTTACTTTATTTATTTATATATATAGACAATGGAAATTGTATGTACTTCTCATTAAAAAGAATAAGTAGGGGCTAAGTGACTTGGCAGTCTAATCACTGCAAACATTTCTTCTGTTTACATGAGTTAAACACTGAAGTAAAACTCACTTATGCACCACATTCATGGGTGAAATGTCTCGCCCCATGACACCACTGCAGTATACACTGCAGTATACAACCACCAGACTTCAATGGGCTTGTGTGTGAGTGTTTACACTATGGATTCTAACCACAGTGGCACCAAAAACCATTGGGGCTTCATTCAATATTTTGAAAAAAACAACAACAAAAAAACTCGGTATAATGTAAACCTTTTATCCCTACCTATCATATTAACTGTAGTATGTGATTGCACATTGCTGAAGACAGTCTTTGGTGTGTGGGCGTGTTTTGCCCTGTGTCTGAATAACATGATGTGGTGTACTACCCATCGGTACTCCCTCTCTCCCTCTCTCTCTCTCTCCTCTCTCTCACTCTATCTCACTCTATCTCACTCTGTCTCTCTCTCCCACAGAGGATATTAGCCTCTGTACAATAGATAAAAGCTTTGTGTTCAGAATATCAGTTCTCTGCTGTCAAAACATACCAGGATTTAACGAGCTGACTAGAATGTGTTGACATCAGGGCAGAAGCTAATAAAACTAAGTGGTTATGCACTATATATATATATATATATACAAAAAAAAAACAAAAAAACATTAAATTCATAAAGATCAAACTTGAGCATTAAAGGTACATTCTGTAACTTTTCACTTACTTGTTTTTATTCATTGCCCTTCCTGGAATGTTCCACAGTATATTCCACAGACATTAAAAAGCTCTACTTAACATTTATTCAATTACAGGTAGTTTTATAGCCCAAAAATACCTAGAAAAACAAACATTCTGACTGTGAACGGGGTTGCCTCTCCACAGACCTGACCTGTTACTTGAAGATAGAAAGGTTCAGTAGCATATTGTGAAACATTTCAGACAAAGCGATAATATTTCCATGGAGAAAAGCATCTCCACCAAAAAAGTTACACAATGCACCTTTAACTATAAGTCATGTTTGCATTTGGCTGAAAAATGTCTTCACCCAATTCTTAGCTACTTTCAGTTTGAAACTAAGAGCTCTTTATCTTGTGATTTCTTTTGTAACATCCCTTAAACATGTGTGTAATTTTATTTTGAATAGTTGTTCTATCTTAAAATAGTAGCCGAATAAAAAATACCTAATAAAATGCATTTCCTCTCCACAGATCTGACCTGTAACCTTTCCTAGTGGTAGTGTCACCTTCTTGTCTTCATGGGAATAGATAGGTTTAATGCCATACTGTGAAACATTGCAGCCAAATCAATAGCATATCCATGGAGACAAGCAGTTGCACAATACAGATAATGATGTCAAATATTTATTTATTTATTTTCAGGACTCCCTCATCCTAGAGAAAAGCGACCTGCACCACCCAGTCTGCTCCTTCCAGGATGATTTTCAGGAGTTTGAGATGATCGACGATGAAGACGAGGAGGAGGAGGAAGAGGACGACGAAGAGGTGGACCCGGACGCGCCCCCCTCGCCCTCCGCCTCGCCCCCTCCCTCACCCACCTTTGGCACCTTGAAGAGCAGACCCACCACCCTCAACCTCACCACCGCTGTGTCACAGGTAAGCACTTGTAAGCAAATTAACAATAGAAACACAATAGGAAGATGGTAGCTAAAAAACAACTCAGTCTTTAAGTCTTTAATACTGTTTAATACTATTGAACTACTGCCTATGAATTATAATTTATTAGTTGAATTGATGAGAAAATGTTTATATTTACAAGTAAGACTGCTAGAGAACAAAAGCAGCTCCCATCCAGAGCAAAACTAGATCCAAAAACACACATACATAAATACAGAAATTTGAAAATGCCTTTCTATGTGACTTATTGAATTATCACATTCACAGGACTCACTAAACAACAACAGCAGCCTCTCTCCAAAGAAAGGAAGCTGGCAGGACTCTCTACGAAACCCAACATCACAGGGTGAGTATCAGGTTTGAATATCACTGTCACCTTATTTTACCTCAGAACTTTGGTGGAGAAGTCATCTTGCCTTACCATAGAATAATAGGACTAGAACCATTTTGGCAAAAATTATAATTAGTGTGGATTATATTGTAATTTAGTGAGTCTAAAATAGGAGAAGATGCTACGAAGACCATGATCCATTACTCTTTCTTATTATTATTATACTATTTTCCAATCAAAAACACACATGTTTAACACACAAACCCTGCATAGTTATTCAGAGTTATTTTCAGAAAACACTCCACCTTGTGATATCATGTGCGCCACTGTATTTTTAAACTCCATACACCTTCACTAGAATCATTTGGATCATTTCAGCGCTGGAAGTGCAAATTTCTGCTGAACAAAAGGGAAAAGGTAGCTGTTAACTTGAAAACTACTGCTTTATGACATCACAAGGTGGAACAGAGCATTTTGAGTTTAGGAGATGTACACAGACTAATAATAAAGGATTACTCAAAAGTGTGAATGAAACAAAACACAACTCCAGGTATGTTTTCGATAAGGTAAACTTATTATTATATTCTGACTTGGGTTAAAGCTCACAAGAGTCAGTTTTGTGTATTATAGAAGCTTTATTTTCGTCAGTGGTATTTTAAAATGCCACAGACTGCTACTTTTGTATTCAATGAAAAAATTAGTACCATAATAATACTATTCCATTCCACTGGATCTGAAATTTGTTAAATCCTTCTCACCGTGTAATCTTATCAAAAGCAAAATTCAGGCCAAATACTAAGAATGAATCATAACCGTCTTTATTGTTATTATTCATTCGTGTTGTGGCTAAAATGGAATTACTGAGTGAAATATCCTCATTTTTTTGTCTCCCCGTAGGCCATCTGTCTCCTACCCACTCATGTCTGGAGGATGGCAGCCACATCACAGGCCAGTGCCAAGCCTCTCCGGTCACCCAGGCTCCAGGGCCCCAGAACAAAGGTACTCCCCCCAAACACGCAGGGGAGGGCGGGAATTCCCACTCCCCCAACCGGCCCCTGCTCTGTGACATGGAGGGCAACAGGCGGGAGAGGCCTGAATACGGTAACAACATGGCCGACCAGAGAGCTTAGACTGGCTGTTGTGGAGTGCTGTGTGTCTAGTCCTGTGTCGTGTAGTGTTGTTGTAGTAGTATTATGGCATGAAAATATCTCATTGTTTTTGTTTTTGTTTTTGTTTTTTGTTTATGATTCTAACTTTTGTTGGGGAGTATATTATTTCAGTATTTGATCATTTGTATGCTTTTTTATCACTTGCTCTTTTGTAATTTGTCAAATTAAAGGAGACATATTATGCAAAATCATGTTAAAATGGTTTTGCACAGGAAGTAAATCCTCTACGTTCTATTAGTACATTGTTTATATTGTACATAGTATTCTTGTTTTAGAACAAGATTGTGATTTACATAGAACAAAATATAAAATAATGACATATCTGATAAGAATTTCTAAATATAGAGGTGGGTAGGCCTCACTATTTTGTACATCTACTTGAGTATTATTATTTTGTAGTAATGTTACTCTTACTCTTAAGTACATTTTTGGCTATTCTACCCACCTCTGTCTACATACCAGAAAATAAAATACAAATGAGTATTTACCATCATCTGTACTACTAGGCAAGCTTTCTTGGTAGTTGCAAAAATACATTTGCACACATTTATATTGCATATATTACACAATACATATTCAATCTTTTCATTCTTCTCCCTTACAGGTTCATTCGGTCACCACAAATCCCACCCCTGTACCGGCGAACTGAAATCGGACCCCTCTGTCCAGAAGAGCAGGGTACCATCTGTGGACGAGCACTCGCAATGTTCTGACACGGAGGTGGACCACGACCTGAACAGCGACCACAACCTCAAGCACTCAAGCACCAACCGACGCCCCACAGACACCTACACCATCACCAGCGAGTCCGCCATGGAGCCAGAGACCGATCCAGACCCTGATGGAACCAGCCGCTGCCTGTCCTCCACTGCCCCCATAGGAACCATCGAGGGAGCAGATACCCCCCTGTCCGATGAAGAGCTGGAGAAGGACTTTGAGGCAGAGTGCAATATTACGTGCAAGGAAAACTGCTCTTCCTACGTAGAATTCCCTCCCATTGAACCATCTCAACCCGTGTCTTTCTCGACTTACCTGTCCTCCAAAGTGGTTGACATATCGTATGGCTCAGTTAACGCTCCTTCGGTTCCTCCAATGCAAGCCCCAGTAAATGACTACACTTCCCCATCTTCAGACCCAGGGATAGCAGATATGAATCAGCAAGGATACGTAACTTCGGATCGTGATAGGGATCTAAGTTCTCCAGGATCGTACTCAGATGTTGAAGAGGAGATTGAAGAAGCGTTTGCCTGTGGTCCAGTGGTGTCCAACATGATCTCCTCTATCTCGGAAACGGAAATCGACTTGACCAGTGAAGAAAGCAGTAGTGGACGCTCTTCCCATCTCACCAACTCCATCGAAGAAGCCAGCTCTCCTACGTCAGATCAAGAACTAGACCCAGATACCGAGTTGGAGCAGGATAGCGGCATCGTTGGATTGAAAGAAACCCTACTCCTTGGTCAACCAGATCCTATCAAACAGGGTTCCATGGTACCTTCTCCATCTCCCTTGCCCTCACCTACCATTGCAACCCCAGGCTCTCCTCTCCTACCTCCAGATTCCTACAAAGGTTTGGATGGACAGAACTTGGACGATGACCGAAGCTGCGAGCATCAAGCTGATCCAGATGAGACGTTACCCCCGGCAGAACTTAGCGAAGACACTCTTTCCAGACAGATGGTTCTCCAGATAGAACCAGACCATGGCTTGGAGAGCTTCAAACGTTCCTTCTACCTGCCAGTGGGTCCAAGGCTTATGCCCAGTTCGGATGACTATGACGGGACTAGCGAGGGAGAGTCCGATTCAGATAGTGAAGATGATTTAAGCGAGAACTCGGATTCGCCATGGCTGCTCAGTAACCTCGTAAACAGGTTGATTTCGGAAGGTTCTTACCCGATCAGCTGCCCAGAAGAATGTTTGAAGAGAAAACCGTCAGTGTCTGATACTATCTCACCATCTTCAGATATCGGTGATGGAGATCTTGCAGAGGAAGAGGTCAATGGAACTCAAGATGTCAAGGAAACTAAAAATGTACCAAATCTGTACTTGACTAATCTTATGGAACAGCAAGCAAGGGCAGGAGAGAAGAACGTGGCTGACAGGTCATGTAAAAACTCAAGACAGGAGGAGGTTGAGGAGCCCAACAATGACTTGATGATGCTACAACAGAGGAGGGAGCTTGACTCTCCCAGCCTTACGGAGAGCGTGATCAGTGACAAGGACGAAGGCAGAGAGACAGACCCTCATGTCCCCACACGATCCTCGGCCTCCCTTGAACGCATCACAGAGGTCAAAAACAGCCTGACCCTAGATCTGCCCACTTCCCAGACCAACCGCTGCTTCAGCCTCACCTACTCCACAGACAACGATGAAGAGGAGGATGAAGATGGGGAGTCATACCCTTACCTGACCAACCCAAAGAATCAGACATCATACAGGCAACGGTGGGTAGGAGTTAGTTACAGTGTTTGTCTTCTTTAGTAAATCCTACCATGGTCAAGCTGGGCCATAACAAAAAACTAATATTCAAGTAATAGAATATAATGTGATTTATTTGTCAATTAATCAGTCAAGTAAAGTGACTTTTTAAGTCAGCACATGTAAAATAGGGTGAGCGGGTTGGAGAATTGTTCTTATGGCAAAGAATGTTTCTGTTTTTGCTATTGCTTCTATATTACTTAAGATTTTTTAGTAAATCATACAACTTCTTCATACAGTATATCTATAGAAAAGTTTTGGTCAGTAGTTTTACTTGACATGTTTCAAGAACACTCCGGTTCCATTTTTTCTTAATTTAAATGAAATTCCAGTTCCTAATCTTACTCCACTGATACTAGATTTTGCATAATTACCAATAGTTTTCAGCCAGAATCAGCCAGAAAATTGCCTTAACAGTTGAATTGGACAATTTTTTTGTAAATAAATCCTTCCAAAACTACTAAAATCAAATTATCAAATAAATACATAAAGATAAACTCAAATCTGAAATCAAGTCTCAATTTAGATATTCTCTTTTTGTGGTATGAATTTTTTTTTTTTTTTTTTTAACATACATTTAACTTCTAGCTCTTTGGAGTGCTTTCACTTTAACTGCTCTACACCTTTGCTAACAGGGGCCTGGAGTTAGACAACTCACCGCCCATTGACCCCAGTGTTCCAGAGCCTGTCCCATCTGAACACGACCTTCCACTGTGTGACAGAGGACAGCAGCAGAGCGAGGACGACGGACTGGCCTACGACTCCATGAAGTACACGTTAGTGGTGGATGAGAATACAACGCTGGAACTAGTCAGTCTTAAAAGGTTAATTACAATACTTAAAATATTTACAGAGGTATTATTCAAACTTGCCCAGCTTAGGTCTTAGGTTTGATCCTGGTTTAGTCCCTGTGTTATCCAGATGTAGACTTGGGGTGCACACTTGTTGCTATTTGGTCCTAAATTGAGGCCATTTTAGTCTTGATGAGGCCTTGGGTTGGTCTTGTTCTAGTCCTGGTTTAGTCCTGATCTTGTCTAGGTTTAGGCTTTGTTTTGGGTTAGGCATTTTGATGTGGTTAACGTGCAAGTGTGAACGCATCCTTGGTTTAGTCCTGGTTTAGTTCCATGTTGAGTTCAATGCAGTATAGTCCCCAATTTGACAAAGGACTTGGAGCTTTATATAATTAGTTAGTGAAAGATGATTGGTTGAGGGGCAACAGTATCAGACTGTGATTGGCTGATTTTGACAAACAGATGACTGTAAATAGGAACATTAGAAAGTAATGGGTAGGAAATACAGTCTTGCTGGTTGAATTTACACACTAGCTTTATAACTAAAATTAAATAGTTTAAAACTGAACTGAAGGACAAATCAGAATTCTACTATGGAATTTATTGTTTAGCTGTCAGATTGCAGATTTGCTGACCTGGTTTATGATTAATATCTCTGTAATTACTTGGTCTATCCACATGAAATAAAAACTGACACAAGTCAAATGTCTTCTCTGTTAGTATAAATAAACACAAGTGAAACTGTTTTTTCACAATAGCTTCAGAAAGTCAATTGTTAGTTGAAAGGCCATAAGATTAAAATGGCAAGTTTCTGGAGCTCATCCCTAACAAATAATGATAAGATTCAACATTTGTGGATCATAAGTTTGGATATGGGATAAGCGGAAGAAAATGGATGGATGGAAGTTTGGATAAGTCTTGCAAAAATGTGCATCACCCTGCCCTCCATCTAAAAATATAACATAATCTAATTCTAGAATGTGAACACAGCCAATTTTATTGGAAACTCAAACCTGTATTTGTTTTCCAGGTGCACTTCAGTTCTCAGTGATGACAGTGAGCTTTCTACAATCTGTGACGAAGAGCCGCTGAGGTCCAGAGGTGTGGTCTACGGCAGGGAGGAAGAGGAGGAGGGTCGCCCTGAACTGAGCTCCTCTGAAGACTCCTCTCCAGAAGCAGACATGCCATTCTCCAAGAAGTTCCTCAATGTCTTCGTCAACAGCACCACTCGCTCCTCCAGTAAGACAGCTCTCTCGCTTCTGGTTCAAACATGTGGTATGGCTGTGGTTTAAACCTATGCTTATTTTTCCCAGGTATTTGAGAAAAGTTTGTCTTGCTCCAATATAGATATTTTATTTTAGCAGAATCAAGAAGTGCACGGTTAGCATGTTAGTTGTTAGCGTTACAGTGATGGCAAAACTCTACTCTGGTCTCTGAACGTTATGAAAAGTGCTTACTCATCGTGGTGAATAATTAGGATGCTCTGAATTCATAATGAAGTTGTGAGGAATAACTTTGGACCACTGCAAACTGTTTGAAATGAACTAGTTCTGTTTTTAACATTTTAAGACAGTAAAGGCCAGGCACAGCACCTTTAAGAATATTTTTTGGATAATTGATAGACATGTGTTTTGATAGAATAGAAAGCCTTTATTGTCATTATACAAGTACAATGAGATTTCAAGCTTCACCATGATGTGCACACATAAATACAATAAAACTAATATAAAACTACTAATATAAAATTACTGTCCACAGTATTTACATTCACTGTACAATAAAGCTAAAATAAGGCTAATGACAAGAATTTGCAGAACTGTACGTAAGGTTGTGCAAGCCTGAAGGTACACAGGCACATATTAGCAGCAGGCATTGGAATAAAGTGCAATGATAATTTACAGTTAACAAAAATAGTTAAATACAGATACTGTGCAGATAACAGAGGCATAAGGTGCAAATATGTTTGTAGTAATAAATATAAATATGAAATATGCTAAATTGCAGTAATGTAAATTACAGATAATGTGCAGTAACAGTGACATAAGGTGCAATATGTTTGCAGTGATAATACAGAATAAATTTGCTAAGTTATAGTACTCAGAACAGTCCAGTACAGAAATGTCTGAACAGGTTAGCTGTCCTAAGAGGTAGTGCAGTATGACATCGTTGTAACATTATAAGTTTGAGTTCAGTATGGTGACAGCTCTTGGGAAGAAACTGTCTCTGAGTCTGCTTGTCTTGACTGGGATGGTCCTGTAGCGCCTGCCAGAGGGCAGCAGGTTGAAGAGGTGGTAGCCGGGGTGCGTATAGTCCTTGATGATGCTTCTGGCCCTGCCAAGGCATCGGAGTTGTAAATGGTGGTCAGGGGAGGTAGAGGGCAGCCAATGATCTTTTGTGCAGTGTTGGTTACCCTCTGCAGTCTTTTCCTGTCAGCTTCTGTGCAGTTTGAGTGCCACACTGACACAGCGTAGGTCAGCAGGCTCTCGATCGCTGATCGATAAAAGGTCACCAGCAGGTTCGTGTCCCGTTGCTCCTTCCTGAGCACTCTCAGGAAGTGAAGTCGCTGCTGTGCCTTTTTGACCAGTGCAGTGGTGTTAGCTGTCCAGGAGAGGTCGGCAGAGATATGGACTCCAAGGAATTTGAAGGTCTCCACTCTCTCCACACTCTGGCCGTTGATGTACAGGGGGGCAGGGGCGGCCTTGTTCCGTCGAAAGTCCAGGATGAGTTCCTTAGTCTTGGTGATGTTCAGCGCCAGGTTGTTGAAGGCACACCACTCGCTGAGTCTAAGGACCTCATCTCTGTAGGCCGCCTCATTCCCGTCTGTGATCATCCCCACCACCGTTGTGTCATCTGCAAATTTCACAATGATGTTCTCTGGGTGGGTGGGTCTGCAGTCATGTGTGTAGAGTGAGTAGAGAAGAGGGCTCAGCACACAACCTTGGGGCGAGCCGGTGCTGAGCGTGCGGGCGGATGAAAGGTGAGGTCCCAGCTTCACGTGCTGGGGACGGTTGATCAGAAAGTCTTTTATCCAGGAGCAGGTGGAGGGTGGGATCCCCAGGTTGGCCAACTTGGGGATAAGAATGTCCGGTATTATTGTGTTAAAGGCTGAGCTATAGTCAATAAAGAGCATCCTGACATAGCTCCCCTTTTTGTCCAGGTGGTTCATTGCAGAGTGGAGGGCAATGGATATTGCATGATGTGGGTCGAGGGTGGGGGGTAGACAGGCTTTGATGTGTCTCAGCACCAGTTTTTCAAAGCACTTTGTGATGACTGGGGTGAGTGCTACCGGGCGGAAGTCATTCAGGTTGGCTGTGGGTGACTTTTTGGGGACTGGGATGATGGTGGCCGATTTTAGGCAGGCTGGGATGTTGGCTTGTTCCAGTGACAGGTTGAAAATGTCAGTGAAAACTGGTGCTAGTTGGTCAGCACATGCCTTGAGTACTTTTCCTGGTACTCCATCCGGTCCTGTGGCCTTCCTGGGGTTGACAGCACGGAGCACCCGTCTCACGTCCTCCACCTCCACGGTGAGTGAGGGCGTGTCTTGGGTTGGTGTGGGTTGTAGGGGGGGTTGGGGTGGTGTGGCTGCCTTCTGAGCTTGGGACTCAAAGCGGGCAAAGAAGCTGTTGAGCTCCTCTGCCAGTGCCGCGTCTGGGTCCCCAGATGTCACAGCACAGCCCTTGTAGTTAGTCAGGGACTGTATGCTCTGCCACACCTGCCGGGGATTGTTGAGTTGCCCTTCGATCTTCCTCTTGTAGTCTGCTTTGGCTGCCTTGATGCCTCTCCTCAGGTTGGCGCGAGCTGTGCTGTAGAGCGCTCGGTCGCCAGATCTGAAGGCTGCATCGCCGGCCTGGAGGAGAGAGCGGACCTGTCTGGTCATCCACGGTTTCTGGTTAGGGTACACTCGGATGGTCTTACCCACAGTGACCATGCCCATACAGTGCTTAATGTACTGTAGGATAGTACTGTATCTGTGAATGTAGCCAGGTCCTCATGATGGAAAATCTCCCATTGTGTCTGTTCAAAGCAGTCTTCGAGTCGGGGGAGGGCATCATCAGGCCAGGTGATAATGGTCTGTCGTTGGGGCTTTGTTTGTCGGCTGAGGGGGGTGTATGCTGGAGCCAGGAAGAGTGAGAGGTGGTCTGACTGGCCCAGGTGGGGGAGGGGTATGGCTTTGTATGCACTCTTGAGATTAGAGTAAACATGGTCCAAAGTTTTATCCTCCCTTGTTGAGCATTTCACATGCTGATGAAATTTTGGTAAAACAGTTTTGAGATTTGCCTGATTAAAATCTCCTGCAATAATGTGTGCTCCATTTGGGTAGTCACGCTGTGATTGTTTATGGCGTCAAGCAGTAGGGAGAGAGCAGTTCTTACATTAGCGTCCGGTGGTATGTAAACGGCAGTGATGACAATGGCAGTTAGCTCTCTGGGTAAAAAGAAGGGTCTGCATCTCACCGACATGAATTCTAAGTCCGGAGAACAATGTCTGTCCAGTACAGTACTGTTGTTACACCAACCTTCATTCACGTAGATGCAAAGCCCACCTCCTCTTTTTTTCCCTGAGTCGTTGGTCCTGTCTGATCTGTGTAACGTGCGGCCTGCTAGCTGCACCGTGGCATCGGGTATTTGTGGATGTAGCCAAGTCTCTGTGATTATTAAAGTGCAGGATTCCCGAACGTAGCGGTTCCCAGCCAGCAGTAAATCTAAATCGTCCGTCTTGTTTACCATGGATCTGGCGTTGGAGAGGTAGAGACTTGGCAGCGGGGGTTTCAGTGGCTGTTTCTTGAGCTTGGTCAGCAACCCAGCTCTGCAGCCACGTTTTTGCTTCCTCTCGCGACGCCGCCTCCTTCGCCTTCCAGACCCGATAACAATCCACGGAGACCCCGCTGGTCTCGCTATCTCGTCCGGAATGTTATGAGTGCGATGAAAGTCGCTGCAAACAGTCATTTCCTGCTGAAAACCGATGTCCAGTAAGTCCATACGGTTGTAGTGGATGTTAGAGTCCGGAATAGACGAACAACACGAGTAGAAACACACAAAAAAACACAAAAAAGTGCACAGGTAGGGAGAGCTTCTAGCCGCTGCATCGTCATGCGCCGCCATCTTACATCTTGTTACCCGCCATCTTACATCTTGTTGATACTGAAATTGAAAATCTAATTAAAACACAAATTGACATCCGATCATACTGTCATATTCATAGCAAATTAGTGTAGCATTACTTGGGGAAACTTAAAGGTTCATGGATTCTGTGTTTTTAATTTCCGTGATACCCAAGCTTCTAAGCTTCAAGCTGTGAAACGTTATTGCTGACAAGGTGTGATTTGCATATTAAAAAGGAGGTCTATGTCTCTTTATTTCGTTCCTGTTTGTTCTTAACATGAGATTCCATAAATTGCTATATATAGATGACTATAGATTTTTGCAGTTCAACTATTTTACTTTTTATCACAAAGGCACAGAATCTTTCGGCTTGTTCTCCTGCACCATCAATGGAGAGGAGAGGGACCAGACTCACAGAGCAGTGTACAGGTAAAGCACTGTTCACTACAAAAGAACATGAGAGGCATGCACAATTATCCATGGTGCACAAAACATGCACAATAGGTAGTCCTCCAGTTCTGAGAATTGTATCGACAGGCATTACTTGAAGGATGGGTCAAATGCAGATGAAAGTGTTGATCCGTTTAATTTCATTTTACAACCCTGACAAAATTCTCATATTATATCAGTCATTTGGACACAGTCTAATATTGTATGTAATTCACTTCAGCAGGGACTTAATCACATTAGAAAGAGCTGACGTCTGTGGTGCAGCAGGCTTGAAGGGCTGCCGGGATGATGATAATTAGCACATTAGCCACCAGCTGTATGTGGGAGTGCAGATGACATCACAACATTCTGCTGTCCTAGTGTTTAATGGGGATGGAGGGCATGCACAATAACTGATATTATATGTGTTTGGATAAATATAGCAGGGTAATGAATTGTAATTATACATTTCTGTTTTTAATGGAAATGCTAAAAATATCAGGTACAGAATATTTCGTCATTCTCCAGTATTCCTGTATTAATATTTTTATGCGAAATATATATATATTTTTTTCGACAGTAGAATGCCATTTTCAACATTAAATAACAGTACTTTCTTTTATATTACCATGCAGCTTTATATCTGCGTAATCCCTCTGTTGTCCAGGTATATGTGGTTTTATACTAGCTGTGATACAGCTCAAGATCTTTCTAAAGCTATTCAGGAAAGGTACATTTCTGTCCTGTTGATGTGACTTTTTAATAACAATACCTGCTCAAATGAGTATCTACTTTTGATACTAGTTTTAGTATTGATTAGTATCTAATTTTCAATACTTTTGACAGCCCTGTGATATATTGTTCTTGTAAACAGTATAAACAATACACAGTTCTTAGCTCCTCAACATTAGACTTTCTTTGTCTCCACTAAAAAGCCACCCACCATCTTGCAGAGCTTTCTCATCACCTCTTCTCTCAGCACCAAGCCCATGGGAGTCACCCGACACCAGACACATGCTTTTTTCTCAGACAAATAACAGGCTTGTGCATGCTGAACAATCTGTGTGCTCTGGCGCCCTCTGCAGGTTCATCCCCAGACATGCAGATGAGCTGGAGCTAGACGTGGATGACCCGTTGTTTGTGGAGGAAGAGGAGGATGACTACTGGTACAGAGGCTACAATATGCGCACGGGGGAGAGGGGTATCTTCCCAGCATTCTACGCCACAGAGGTCATGGGGCCGTCCAAAGAGTTGCTTGGTGCGTAGGATTTTTAGGTCAATACATAAGTGGTGTGGTGGTGTGAGTAAAGATAACACAAATGTGTGTAGGGATGAAGAGGAACCCAGCCTGGATGGAGACGTTCTGTGTTCAGTTCTTGGGGTCAGTCGAAGTACCTTATCACCAAGGAAATGGGATTCTGTGTGCAGCAATGCAAAAGGTAGGAATGTTAAACAGGTTAATTTAGTTATTATTATAACATTGAGAGAAAACATGTGGTTGTACAATTGTCACATGAAAAAATGAGGTCACCTATATTATTTTACAAATTTTAAGTTGTGTAAGACATTTACAACAATTAGCACATAATGTGACTGTATATATTGTGTTTTGTATTATAAATGGAATCATATTTTTAGACGATGGAATTCGGAGACATCATTGCCTTTTTAACGTTTATATGGTCGTAAAACCTAGCATCCTTATCTTTTAGATTGCAATGTCGAGGAAAAGAACAGTACACGTGCGCCCGCCCTCTCTGTGTGAGCTGGAGATCAGTCTACAGGGAGTCAAACTCATCATGAGCCTGGAGGATGAATATGACATGTTCAATGAGGTACAGAAAAATATATCAAATTAACTTCTAGTATCTGATGTAACTAATGTTCCATAAAACATTCATTGATTTTACTCAGTCACTTTATTTAACTTTCCTTGCTGCTTCTTTGTTTTGTCTCCAGTTCGACAGATGTAGTCACTTCTTCCAAATGAAGAACATTTCATTTTGCGGGTGCCATCCCAGGAATAACTGGTAAGACTGAGTACAGGAGTGGTAGTGCTGATAAAGCTGTACCATGTGATAGATCTGTACCATGTGACAGATCTGTACCATGTGACTGTTGTGTGATTGTATGTGATTGTATGTGCCTCTCCACAGCTACTTCGGCTTCATCACTAAGCACCCCATGCTCAACCGTTTCGCCTGCCACGTCTTTGTGTCCCAGGAGTCCATGCGACCTGTAGCAGAGTGTGTTGGGTGAGCGCTAAGAAACTCAATCAATTCCAGTTAAATTAATGGCCAAGCCCTGTGTGCATGCAAGATAATTTAAGCAAGAATAAGGATGTTTACAAGGAATGAATAATTACTGAATTACTCCAAAGTTAGACAAATATATCAAAATCATGCCCGAACACAGTGAGGAAATACTGTATCGGCATGTAATGGCTTAATAAGACTGGCAGATTGAGAGAGTATTTTAATGTGGTAATTCTATCGTGTCCCTGTGCCTCTGCAGACGGGCCTTCCAGGAATACTACCAGGAGCACCTGGAGTACGCCTGCCCTACAGAGGACATCTACCTGGAGTAGAGTGTTGCCGTGACAACCACCATGCCTCTGCAGATTGTCAATCATGAAGTTTGCCACCAGAGGGCGCCGTCAGTGAGGGCTTATGTTGAATATGCCCACAGAGACTGGGATGTTCATGTATACAATATGCTAGGCATTTGACTGACAAGTCCCACACCTCTCTTTGTTTACGCCCATCGCCTGGATGGACGGAATGCTTATTTCTGTTCTCTTTTCTATTATACAAAACTAAGATGCTGAGCAGCTCTTTAAAGGGATTTATTTTCAAATATTTACAATATACCTACTGCTGTTTCACTTTTCAATGCATGGCTAGTAGGGTTACCGCACACGTGCACACACTAACACCTGAACACATATCCAAGAGAATGGCAAACAGCTTGAATGTAAGTAAAGAACCTGGAGGCTGGTCTGGAATGATCTGTACATATGTATTTGTTCATTATTGACAAACTGCTGTTTTGATTGGGACTGATAGTGGCATCGGAACAACAGAGAAGTGAACTATCCTTGGTCTAAGCTTACCCTGTGTCGCGTACAAACGTAGTGTGTGTGTTGTAAATACATGTATAGAGAGTATGCATAGATGCTCATCTGACAGGGGAGGGGCAGGTGGGAGGGGATACGTACCACCTGCAGCAGCAGAGAGGAAAGGGTTAACGGCAAACAGTGTAACAGACATTTTCTAGAGATTGTACTGAGCAGTCATCGTCAATCTGTCTGTATATTAGAAACATTGTACTTTTGTCCACTTTGGAGATGCACTGCTTGCTGAATTTCACACTGGGGAGCCAATACAACAAAATATCCAACTTAACTTTACAACCTGTTAATAATACTCTTAGCTTAGACACCAACATACTTTTAACTGTTCTGCTCTGGGTTTAGTAATAATACTCTAGCCGCCATATTTGTGACATGCTGATTTCAATAAATGAAAAAAACAAAAAAAAAGACAGGATAGCAAACAAATTTTTACTATACAGTTCATAAATACCAACCCTACTCACAATTTTCACAAAATTGAAGACATTTTCGGAAAGTGATTTAGCAGAAGGTAATCAAAATATGTGTTGCTGTCAGTTAGATCATGTATACTATTAGAATCTAGACTCAAGATTGTGTGCCGTCTTTTTATGTTGTACTAAAACCAATATGTACATGGATTTAAAGGCATTTCAATGAGGACATGCTAAAGAATGACAAAACAACACCAGTGTCTGTGATTTGCAATAATGTAAGTTCACAAATGTCTTTTTTTTATATAAAGGTGTTGTCATGGAAACTCATATCGACTACAGCAGCACATTTAGGACATATTTGTTTTTATGTCATGTGATTTTCCACATTCTCCAACCTGCACAGTGCGACTGAGGCAGCTGCCGTCAGGAAACTATTACCCTATATTTGAAAAGAGCAGATTTTGTGCATTACTTAATGTCCCCCCTTCAAATTATAAATCAGTTACATCCTGACAGTTAATTTTACTTGAAAAGTAGTTCTCCCAGATACTTTTGTACTCTTACTTGTGTAATTTCTTGGACCACTACTTTGTACTTCTACCTGAGTAATATTATTTTGAAGTACAAGTATTTTGTACGTTATTCTTTCTTGAATGCAGTTTTTAGCTATGCGTCCATGGATAGCTAAGTTTTCTTGAAAGTAAAACAAAGTGTATGAAAACTAATCAAAACTCATTCAAACATACTTGAATTGAAGCCATGTATATTGAGATATTCAGTTTTGCAGTGCATTCACCAATTCATTCAATTATCTGCCATGTTTTTGCCTCTGAATTTACTTTACACCAAGCTACAGCACAGAGGAGCAGACTTTGAAGACGCGTCCCATAGTCTCCACACCACATACGTTACCGATAACCCAACTTCTTACAGAATCCTCTTCCACTGTACCCAGAAGCTAAAGAGTATGTGACAGACAGCATACATATCCTATCTTGTATCTTTGAAAAAAAAAAAAAAATGACTCGAGGACTTGTAAGTTTAAAACAAAAAGTACAAAAAAAGCATTACATCACTCTGCCTTGTCATGGGTTTGGTCTTCTGAATAAATTATATGCTTGATGTCTGAAATCTATATTACTGTGTGTGGTGTTCATTCATTAATATAGGATTAATAATTTGAATCAGCAACCATGTGATTCCCTTGTCTGGAATGTTCCACAGTACGCCATGATAGTATTGATACTTCCAATTTGTGTTGTTTCCTTGAGTTTTTAGACAAACCTTTTTGGTAGTTATTCTTCTTATGTGTGCATTGTGTCACCATGGTAACTGATAAATATTCCCCCATAGAAATACACCTCTAGCGTGATATCAATTATTTCTACGGGTAGTCATCTGAACATTGTTTTTGTGATCAAGACATTTTGGCTCCCATCCAGAAGCCATTTTCAATTTGATGGAACAGGCTTGAAGATCTGGGTTTTATCCTAACCTGAGCTGATTAAGTCCAGACCCAAAGGGAAGAGTTTTAGTGTAACACTGACCTGCCATCATTTAGCTACTTCCTAACAGCATTATGGGTCGTTATGCCCCCACTGAGTACTGGCTGTCTCATTCCTCCCTTTGGGCCTCTCTTTGGGGCTGGACTTAGCCTTGATCCAAAAAAAATGTCCAGATGACCACCGTTGAAATCAACTCTACCTTGACCCACTCCAGGACAAATGAGGGATAGCACTAACGTCATTTTTTTTGCATTTAATTAAATACCACTGTTTCTGTTGTTCAAAAAACCTTAATACCTAAGATTTATTTGTAAATATTCCCTATTCAGAAGCCTTCAGTAACCATATTTCAACCTTTATTTGGTTGATAATGTATTTAAAAAGTCTCAATGTACAATAGAAAAAATCATTTGACTAGTTGGCTACTTAAAAAATCGTTGCAGTCCTAATTCTTACTGTGAGAGGAGTCGTCCCTCCACAGCTCAGACCTGTAACTTGGCCTGGTGGCATGCCCTCCATCAGAAAAGTCATATAATTTTATACATAACAGCTTTTAGACTCCATGGATGTGGTTTTTCATGGGTGTTGTGCTTATTTTGTCTTATATTTCAAAGAAAAATGAGGTGTGATGTTATAATTCAAACAATACCTGTACATATAGTTATAATCTATGACACCATACCCATGACTTAATAAAAGAAATAAGTCAGGTTACTTCCTGTTGAAAACTGGTACTGCCAGACCATGTAGACTAGGGATCCGATAGCTTCATGGTTTTTTTTTTAACTCTAAAACCAACATTGATTGTGCAAATAAGAATAGTTGTGAAAAGCTCTGAAAAAGTCAATTTAGCATAAACATTTAAAAATATAAAACATCTTCATCTAAACATATGTAGATATTATCAAGCCCTTACCAAGACGTGTAGAGTTACAGACACTGGCAGCAGCTTGGTTTGGGGTTACACTCTGGGTTACAACAGGGCTCTAGGCTTTGGTCCCGTCCCTTTTCTAACTGGCTCTCTCCAAACTCCATGGAGGCCTCCAGACTGGCCTTGGCCTTCATGATCTCATCCAGAACCTGTTGGAGTTCAGGATGTTCCTTCAGTGAGAGGGGGTAGTGCTCTGACGGGTCACTCTCCAGGTCAATCAGAAGAGGAGGGTCGTGGAACTGAAGAGGGGCGACACAGTCAGGGTCCGGTACTGTGCTGCTTTTGACTGAACCTACAAAATAATGCTTAGTCAGTAGAGCGGGGTCTGTATTAGGTTTATGATTTATGTTTTGGTGTTTGTGTGGACAGGCAGACAAAACATAGAGAGATAAGCAATTCTGAAAAGTCAAGTAAAAGCATCAGTTAATGGTATCCTTTGGGTATATATCTGTAATAAAAACTCATAACTGAATAAAAGCAAGATAGATAAGTTTAATGCCAAACTTTAGAAAATTCCAGCAATAAAATCTCTAGAGACAAACAGATGGTATATACTCCACAAGAAATCTTAAATAGTGTGCCAACATGGTGGCTGGAGTATCAAGCTGCAGATAAGGTTACTGTCACTGCATTATTTATGGTTTAAATAATAGGAGGAGTGAAGGTCTAGGCTAAAAACATAAGCTGCTGCTATTCACAAGATACTTTGACATGAAGGCAATTTAAGCTGTTCAATAATCCAAACAACACCTTCACTAAAGATTTATGGACACACACTAAAGGCACTACTTCATAACATCAGTTGATGAAACAGTAAAAAAGTGTACCTTGTGTATAGAAGTATGCCTTGTATTTCCCCAGCCTTAACGCAAAGAGGCCACGCTTCTTACTTGGGTTTAAGGACCAGAACATCATCGCCTCCCTTTTACTCTGCAAAACAAAATATGCAAAAGCTAGTTTAGCCTTCATAAAACATGTAGTAAAACTGCATGTAAAGACATCAGTACCTTGCCATGATCGAAGAGGATGTCTGTCATGTCCACTCCATCCAAAACCACAGGGGGCAGTGTGGCTCCTGACAGTTTGGCCATAGTCGGCAGGATGTCCAGAGTGCTGGCCAGTTCATGAGTAACACCTGACAAAAGACAATGCAACAAGCGTAAATATAAGTTAGCATATATCTTGTGCAGTTTGCTTGAAAACTTAGCTCTTAAACACCAACTTAAAGGTGCTCTACCTGATTTTTACCGTCTTAAAAATGTGAACCACAGCTACCGTAGTTCTGATCATCCTAAATATTAACCATGATGAGTTTATAATCACATTTTACAACTCTCAGAGAACAGAGCAGAGTTTTGTTGTGGTGGTAAAGGTAACAACTACTAGCATGAGTTCTGATTATCGAACAAGAACATGCTTTCAGACAGCACCCAGCGGACGTATTTTGAGCTGCTTATACAATATATCTGAACTGAGATGTTTTGACATTTGTGTTTGCCATTTCATTTGTAAAATATCAATTCAATTCAATTAGGTAAAGTTACCAAAAAGACACTTATCACCCATTATCCATTATCACCCATTAGATTGTGAGCCTTTTTAAAAGTATAATAGCACACTAAACTAACCAGGCTGGATTCTTCCAGGCCAGTAGGCGATGGCGGGCTCTCTCACCCCTCCTTCGTATGTAGTCGCTTTACCACATTTCAGAAGACCAGCTGTACCTCCACGAGACCTCCGTAACAGCTCAGGCCTAGAACAAACAAATACTACTGTAATAGTTTTCATGATGACTAATATGTTTGTTTTGTTTTTAGAAATGTTTTTTTATGTTCCAAAAGCAAGAGCAAGCAGTAGATAATTCATTTTTAAAGATTTTTTTAAATAATCATGGTAACTAATAGTGCCAGGATTATTGTGAGGAAACATCTGACTATTGGTCTCTATGTCTATAGCCAGTCCTTTGTTGATGCATGTACTTTGGAACTTTGGACTTTGAAGAAAGTCTGGACCTCAATCAAATGGGGACCAAATCTGACTTTTTTTTTTTTTTAATATTTCCAAACCCTATAAATAAACATGATCAAATCCCTAATTCACTTTTGTTCACACAGTCAAATCCTAGACTACCAGTCTTAAAAAGATAATTTGGGTAGAATCCATTTAAATAAGATTCAGTTCTACGCTTGTATTATTCTTCTAAAATTCTTACTACCATGCTGTCACATTTTTAGAACTGTAGTGAGAGGTAAGATCAATCCAGTTCTGACATTCAAATTCTTTGTACTGCATACTGCTAGCATTGCACTATGATAAATACAACAGAACATACTTCAAGCGGTATAAAGAACCACAAACCCGTTGTCTGCGGTGAAGAGGACCAAAGTGTTATTGAGGACTCCAGTCTTCTCCAGGGTGGCCATGATGTCTCCGATGGTGTTGTCAAACTCCAGCAAAGCATCTCCAAAGGGACCTCTAGAAGTCTTCCCAGCTGCCCTCATGCCGGCATACTGGGGGTAATGCGTGTGCTTTAGGGGAAAAAAGCAACTAGCAGATTTATATGGCTGTCAGAATGTAATTTAAATCAAAGTATATCACAATTTGAAAAGGTCAGCCTTTAGTAAATATATATTTTTTTATATATTTACTATAAGTAATATAGAAAGTTAACCTCCTGTAGTTCCATTGCGTCTTAAACTGTGTAAAAATTGGGACATAACTGGGACAAAGCTATTTGAGTCAAGTTTAATCCAGATGTAGACTTGTTTTGGTCCTTTTCTAGTCCCGCTTTAGACCTGGTTGAGTCCAGCATTACTTCGAATTTAGTCCATTTGTAAGTGAACACACCCTTAAACAGGACTAAAACAGGTCAACATAAGGACTGGGCTCAAACCAGGACCAAACACGGACCACTGTGAATGTATCCTTATTATGTATCTTCAACTTGTTCAAACGCATGTAATGACTGATATAATGGTCCTGTTTCAGTTTTCTCCTCCGTTTATTGTTGACACTCCTGGTCAGTTTTAAAGCAAGTACTATGATCTAAATCCAACCCTCCCTTGATACGTTGTACCCATCTCATAAATTACAACGTGATTCACTGCGTAACAACTTGTAATATGTTAACGAAACCCAGTAAGTCAGTACAGTAGTAGTTGTAGGATATCAAGTACAACGTAATTAAACTACTTGATATAAAAGGTACAATGAATTAAGTGTAGAGTAGTGTTGCCATGAAACTAAAATTTAATATCCTTTGGGATCAATAAAGTATTGATAGTAAGTAGTATCACAATGATATCACAACGATGATAAAAAAGACTGTTTCTTTAGACAATAGAATGTCATTTTCAACATTAAATTGTAGTACTTTCTTTACTTATACTCTCTTATACTTGCTCTCTTATACTTGTTCTGATACAGCTCAAGGCTGTTCAGGAAAGGTTCATTTCTGTCCTGTGAATGGGACTTTTAATATTAATACTTGCTCAAGTGAGTATCTAGTTTTGATACTAGTTTTAGTATTGATTCATATTTTCGATACTTCTGACAACACGAGTATAGTGTTAAAATAGAATAGTGGGATAATCTTCATTGTAGACTTGCTTACATGGGATGGATAGTAGAGGAAGAAGGGCTGTTGCTTCTGGGCAGAGGTCAGAATGAAATTAGTTGCAAAGCTGCTGTAAGCCTTCTCCAACTCCAGGAAGTTGGCTGGTTGCTGTATAATTTTGTCGTTCCTCATCAGTGGGACAGTTACGACTCCGAGATCACACTGTCCAAAACACTTCACATCCGGAGGGAAGCAAGTCAGGTTTGCACACGGGCCCTGGAAGGAATTACACAATGTTATGTCAACAAAATATGTCTTGTAAATGCATATGGTGTAAGAAACATGGACTATCAACCACTTTATTCGTTTATTCATTCAACAGTACTCTGTGTTTTTTTTTAAAATGGCAAAATGTACTCAGTCAGGTGTTTTTTATTATTTAGACTCTATATTAAAGGAACTGTATGTACCCTGTGTTCTTCCTGTTTTAGAACAGGAAGACACAGCTACAATCACAGCTGAGTTTTTCTCCTCTCAGTATATGGACAGGCCATGCCTCATGTGAAAGCTCAGAACCTTCAAAATTCACTCACTGAGCTGCAGAGGCTGCACTAGCACTGATTGGCTGCAAGTGCTGGGTTCAGGTAGAGAAAATTGAGATCCAAGAGTCAGTTTTGGAGCAAACTTTATTCCTTGTTTTCCTCGTATGAGTAACATCAGCTTATGAAAAATGCTATTAAAATTGTTTTGCGATACCTTGTTAATAACACGATATTTTTGACAGCACTAATATAATATATATATATATATATATATATATATATATATATATATATATATATATATATAAAACTTTATCCCCGCCTTTCACTATCACATGCAGAACAACAATAAATGAAAGAATTCAGTTCCTTAGAATCAATTTCAACTTTAGCCAATATTAATATGATGCCTGCTTGAATAAACACACTGACCTGATCATGAGAGTATGGGATCCCGAGGAAATGGTCAAATCCATGGTTGGTGGGCAGGTATGTCCCGTTGGCCCCTAATCCCAGATGCCACTTTCCGATAGCGGCTGTGGCGTATCCCAGCGGTTTTAACATGGCAGCAATGGTGGTCTCATTCAGAGGAAGACCCCCAATGGAGCCTGGGTACAGGACCCCAGGATAGATCCCCGAGCGTGTCTCATATCGGCCGGTCAGTAAAGCAGCTCTGTGGATGGGAAAGAAAAATCATTAGAAAATACTGAACACAACTGTTACGTTTAAAGGGCCCATAATTTACCGTTTTCTGATCTATGTTATAATGTGGTGGCCAAACCTCCTTGTCAAAGCATAGCTCAGCATGGCTGGACCTGGTTAGTACTTGGATGGGAGACCGTTGGGAAAATCAAATGCCACAGTGAGGCACCAGTGGCAAAAAGCTGTTGTTGTGTCCTTAGGCAAGACACTTCACCCACATTGCCTAGTATGAAAGTGGTGTGAGCATGAGTGTTGGTGGTGGTCAGAGGGACCGATGGTGGAGATTGGCAGCCTCATTTTCATCAGTCTGCCCCAGGGCAGCTGTGGTTACAATAGTAGTTTACCACCTCCGGGTATCGAGTGAATGAATAATGCACCAAATTGTTAAAGCGACTTTGAACATCTGGAAAAGTGCTATATAAGACTAACGCATTATTATTTATTATTATTATTATTATTATTATTATTAATATTGTTTCCTTATCAAAAACATACCTGGAGTTTTGGTAAATGTACCTATTGTGAACACGTACAACGGACTAACTCTTTCATGGACACTACATCAGGTTAAAGTTTTGATATCAGGATCACTAACTGTAACACCACTTATGTGGTATACCGACTCAAATGCCCATGTGGTCGTTTTTACATAGACCGAACAAAACGCAAACTAAAAAACAGACTGGCTGAACACAAACAGGCTATAAGGACCTGTAACCCCCTGTATCCCATGGCCATGCATTACAAAGAAGCCAACCATGGCAGCTGTAAAAGCCTAAAAATCTGTGGAATTGAACATATTAAAGAAACAATAAGAGGAAGAGCGAGACTGACAAAACTGCTACAGAGCGAGTCCTACTGGATCTACACTCTCAAGGCCCCCCAATTTCTAGGACTCGATGGAGAGATAGATTTCTCCCCCTTCCTTTAAAACCACAAGCTTTAAATGTGCAATCAGTTCCTATTTTTAACATCTTCACCTTCATGAAATTGTTTAGGACTAGCCCTCTAATATATTACACAAATTATACATGTTGTATCTGCAGCACTTTTGTATTTTTTGCACTATATATTTTTAAACTATGTATTTTTCTATGTATTGGGTGTTGGGAATTGGACTATTTATATCTTGTCGTTTAAATAGCTTGTAGCTAAAATCTGTTCAGCCTACATGTCCCATCATGCACCAGGGGACTTACTTTAAATCTGCACTGTGATAGCCATCTCGAGTTTGATGAAGGCCGAAGGGCTGAAACGCGTTGGCATGATTTTTACTTTATCTGCCATGTGGTATTAGAGGCTTTTAATTATTTTGTACTTTTTCAACTTCATACCTGGAGTTCTGTTTTGTTTCATTCACACACACATTTAACACACAAACCCTGTATATTTAGTTCTTCTAAATATGCAAAACAACTCTGGGTATATTTTAGAGGAGGTAACTACATATAATATAGTAATATAATATAATAATATGGGTTAAAGCTCACATAAGTCATATAGGCCCTTTAAAATATTATAGTCAATAAGTAAGTAGGCCTATATACTCAGTGGTGGTGCCCAGTACTGCACCACGGCAATGGAGTTTGGGTGTAGGGCGTATAGACTCGCCATTTGCTGTATGTCTCTCCCAACTCTCTACCCAATTTCATGTTGTACTGTTCTCAACGTGGTTATAATAAAAAGAAAGTAACGTCTCTTTTTTGGATTATTCCAAAAAGACAATATTATGACAACTCCATCCGAAATATGCTAAATTGTCTCTGTCAATGTTGTGATTTCATGTTCAAGAATTGGACAAAATGTGACTCAAAAGTGCAAAAACAACAAAATGAGATATTATACATTTTTCAATAGGCTACAGGTTGCCTCCCACCTCTATGGCCCTAAAAGTAAAGCGCATGGAGTAACCTATTGGTGGCATTGTCAAGAGAGCTATATGCATACATACTATATGAACAGATGATTCCAACTGGTCTAGCCTGATGCACGGCTGTTACTGGCAAACAGGCGATTTAATGAGCTGAAATGTCTCGTGTAATAAGGTTGTTTCCTCATCAAAAACATACCTGGAGTTGGCTTAAAGCTCACGAGTTAATTATTTGCGTAATACAGGCCTTTTACCAAGAAAAAAAATGTAAAGGTGCGAATGTGCCATGGGTAATTCTTGGTTTCTAGTTTTGGATATTTTCTGACTTCTTAAATGTGACTCATTGAGTTTTTGGCATAATGCATAAAGTCCCCGCTCACCTGGACGGGCTGCAGCCGCCGACAGTGACGTAGAAGTCGCTGAAGCGCAGTCCTCCCTTCGCCAGATTGTCCAGGTTCGGAGTCTCGGAGGAGGGGTGCCCGTAACAACCCACATCCCCGAACCCAAGATCATCCGCGAAGAACAGAACAAAGTTTGGCAGCGCTGCGGAACTCAGACACAGAAATAGGACGCTCAAAAAGACTGTTATTGCGTTCACCATTGTTCCACCTGGTTATCAGACAAGTGTGCAGAGGAGAAAGGAGCATAGCACGACAGTAGACAGGGGAAGCGGACACAGAACTAGTTTGGCTGCATTCACTTGCATTATAACCACGTGAGAAACTTCCTTATTTAGTTTGAGTTTATAGTCTAAACGTGGCCAAATTATTGTGCGCGTAAAACAAGTTTGGAGAGTTTTCTATCAATCATTTTGCAAAAGATGGTATGCACGTGTTCTACTTCCTCTTGCTGTCACGTGAGCAGAGAGCAGGTCTGACGTCACGTATTCGCCACAGGTGAGTTTTTAAAATATTTTGCAGGTAATCGTGTCACTTGTTTGTTCAGTCAAATGCTGCAAAGTAATCTTTGACATATAGACTTATTGGATTACTTAAATCCACAGTATGCAACTTTTTAGCCAAAAACACTCTGAGTGAGCTTGCATCTCCACAAACCTGACTCTTATTGGATCTAAAGGAGAGCCTGTTTCCATGGAACTGTTCCTTTGGCTGTAACATAACACGGTATGACATACAACTTATCCATCACCATGGAGAACGTTACAAAGTATGTTTTAAACTTTCTTTTTCCACATAACCACGCAAGTGACATGCCACCTCCAGAAAGTTTCATATTGTCTGTACCTTTATGATCTTACTGACAAACATCTATTAATTTCAATTTTTGAATTTTATTGCACAAAAGTTGTAAAATTACAAAACACGATTAAACATGAGCTACTTTTTTCATACAACACTTTTACAGTTATAAATAGTGTTACACAGTTCTGTTTTACTAGCATTGGGAGTGAAACTATGATTAAAAATTACACTGACAAGTAAAAATTTACAGTGTATCAGATACAGTACAGTAGGCTAGTGCCCTGCTCCCATTTCTTTCCTCTGGCTACTTCATACAAAAAGTTAAAAGTCTGGTCTCTTCATCCTTTAATTGTTGCAAATAATATTTTAGTCAAGTAATGTTTTTAAAGCATGTATTACCTTAGAATGATGAGAAATGATTATGAAAAGCATTACAGAATATGTTTAAAATCCAAAATAGCCAATATAACCTCAGAGGTACGGCCATGTTTATCAATCAATGTGAGTTTAAAAAGCAAATTAAAAAGATGATCAAGTCTTTCCCTGAGTTCAACCAATTAAAAAAAACCTAAAAACTTTATTAGCATCTGCAGCAGGTTGGTTTTGGACTACACTCTGGGTTACAGCATGGCACTAAGTTGCGGTCTCCTCCCTTTGATACCTCGCTCTGGGCAAACACCATGGTAGCTTCAAACTCTGCTTTCACCTGCTTGATCTTCTCTAGCACATCTTTCAGCTCTGGTTTACCAAACAGGGACAGGGGGTAGTACTCAGAGGGGTCCATCTCCAGGTTAAAGAGCAGAGGAGGGTCGTGGGGCTTCAGAACAGCGAATACGGGGCAGTCGGCATCTGGTGTGGTACCGCTGTGAGTAGCACCTGGGGAAAAGATGTAGTATTTTTCATGTATTTAATTTGATTATTTGCTATACATGGTTTCAGAATGAGGAAAAATTAGGGCCGTTGCCACAGTGATTAACCATTTAAAACAAAACTCTTCTTTTGAATGGGGTAAAAGGGGTAAAATGTTCAAAATGTTGCATATAGGAAGCTGAAACCCATGAAGAGACTCTTTTAAAATGCTAAAATGCTGTTCAAAATTATAGTGCATTTTCAAAGATTAACTGACATCACATCTAAATGCTAATAAAATAAAATAATACATAAATAAATAAAAAATCTGCTTCTCTATTTATAAGAGTACTATTTTCAAAACTAAAAAAATAAATAATGTAAAATGCATCTGTAAATGTTTTCCAACCAAGGTTATCATTTGCCAAAACAACAAGCCTTTTTCATATTTTATTCCGTGACTAATTCCAAATTCCTCAGTGAAAAATTGCATTATATTAAACTTGCCAACCATGCCAACATTTAGAAATTATTTATGAAATTTTAACAGGGCTATATAGTTAGGATTAAGAAGCCTACCTCTTGTGTAGAAGTGAGCCTTGTATTTCTTATACCGCACAGCAAAAAGGCCATACATCTCACTAGGGTCTGTGGGGTAGAACATCATTGTCTCACGAGCACTCTGCAAACAAGAACCAAAGCATATGAAATAAACAAGTTGGCTTTAAGATGATCAAACTGTGGAAGGAAAGGGTGGGGGAGAATGTGGTCTTTGTTTTTTGGATTTTATTTATTTATTTTTATTTTGTTATGTCACTTTCATTTTGATTATTTGATAATTTTTTATCTAAATTATATAAATTAATATTTTCAGATTAACATTTCAAATAATGTTTTTTGTGCCAACTCTGCTTATTGCTGGCTTTTACTTAGCTTGCTGTCAATTACAATTAACTTGTGCTACATGTTGTGTGGCTTTCACATAGAAGTATGTATAAAAATGAACCATTATAGAAAAATCATGTTTGCATATTGGATTGGTTTAAGATGAAGTAAAACAAACTGTCTATCCTTCATAAATAAATGAATATGCTCAGTGAACAATGCACAGTACTTCTACTTAGCGAAAAATCATATAAATCTTATGAAGTAATAAAGTATATTTCCAGGACCTTTCCTTGATGAAAAAGAAGGTCTGTCAAATCCACCCCATCCAGTATCACAGAGGGAAGTTTGGCCCCAGCCAGGCTGGCAAAGGTTGGCAGGATGTCCAAAATGCTGCCCAACTCATGAGTCACACCTAAAATACAGGAAATGTTTATAAAGTTGTAGGTTGGGTTTAGGTGACATTCCTATAGTTTAAAACTGAGCTGGAGGACAAGTCACAATTCTATAGTGGAATTTGCTGATTATCTGTCAGATTGTAGATTGTAGATTTGAACTGGTTTGTGGCTAATTAATATATCTGTAGTTACTGGGTCTGTTAGCTTATCTTCTCTACACAAAAGTGAAATTATTTTTTTCACAACAGCTTTCAAAAGTGGTGCCATTATTCAACGCCAATGGCGACAGTCGAAAAGACTTCAAACTATGAGATTAATACTGTAGGTTTGTGGCCCAAATCTCTAACAAATAATAATACAATTCAACTATTGTTTGTGGATTTCTATTTTGGATATTTCTTTCAAAAACTCTCCCATAGAGTTGCACCTACCATGTGAGATTATGGCATCATCAAATTATAGAATATGAATGCTACCTATTAATTTATTCTGTGAAACTAAATGTGTAATATTTACTTATATTATAATATGTGAATATGGATCAGTGTTACATCACATGCTTTATACAATACTAACCAGGCTTTATAGTTCCAGGCCAATACGCAATAGCAGGTTCTCTCATGCCTCCCTCATATGTGGTGCCTTTACCGCATTTTAAGAGGCCAGCGTTACCTCCTCTGGACATTCTCATTAGCTCAGGCCTAAAATTAAAAGGCAAACAACATTCATTATAAAAGACATGATGCTTTATTTGCATATACCAGCTCAGACTTTTGGGGAAGGTTAAGCCCTACCTGCCTCCCAACCATCAGCCCTGTGCTGTCCTCCCTCAACTGGCTCCCTGTGGTTTTTAAGAGTCCAGTTTAAGATTGTATTATTTGTTTTTACATCTCTTCATGATCCGGCACCTTCTTATTTATGTGAATTGCAAAACTAGATGAGATAGAGCCTAAACTGTGGAACGCCCTCCCCTTACACATCGGAGCTGCTACCTCCATGGAGAGTTTTAAATCGCTGCTGAAAATGCACTTTTTTACACTGGCTTTTAACTCAAGTTGATTTTCTATAGTTTTATATGTGTTCTTAACCTTGTTTTATTGGGTTTACTTGTGTTTTATTTATATGTTTATTCTCATATTCCATTTTATCTATATTGTTAAGCACTTTGGGGCAGCACTGTCTGTATTTAAATGTGCTATATAAATAAACCTTGACGTACATTGCTTACATTGCGTACATGTCCCAAGCATAGTTGGACTAGATAAACCTGTTGTTATTAGGTTAGATAAAAGGAATTATAAATAAGATATGAAGTAAGGTGTACTTTGTGCCAGTAAGAAAATTTGTCCTCAAGTACCCTTCACCAGATCTTGGTCAGGAGAATAAGAGATTGTGGGTTGGTGGGGAAACTGTACCCAGAAGAAACATAGGGAGAACATGCAAACTCCACAGAAAGACAATACTGGAAATAAAACCTGTGCCCTTCTAGTTGAGGTAGAGCTTGCTTGGGGTATGAAATATTGCCATAATGTATTTATCTTATTATTTTTAGGGATTATTCCAATAACAATAATCTGATATTTAGACAACATCTGAAAAGTACTCAAACGTGCCTACAGTTGGTTGTAGTTGATGAAACATAAGTGGAACGACTAATAAAATTAACCATGGCATTTTTGCACACAGCGTAACTTTTCTGAGGGAGAGTATACCATCTGCTTGTCCATAGAGATGTTGCTCTGCCTAAATGTGCCGCAGTGTGGCATAAAACATCCCAGCTATTGCTATGGAAACAAACAGGTAAACCCACCAGGCCAATTCACAGGTCAGATCTTCAAAAGCGGTGACCCTACTCAAGATTATTATTATTATTATTTTTGTTTGTTTGTTTTTTGCAATAAATACACCTGCAATTGAATAAAAGTAACATAGTAGTCATACTGTAAAACCTCTCCATTGACACAAGCAGGAGGCGGGCCCTCCAACTGAAAAGTTATAGTGCACCCTTAATGTACAGTACATTAATAATTTTGCATTTCTTCAAAACTATTTCAATATATTGGTAGAGACCCAACCATTTTAGGCACAAATTAACTCACTATAACTATGAAAGCCAAATTAGACACAAACCCATTGTCAGACGTGAAAAAGACAAGTGTATTGTTGATGACTCCTGCCTTCTCCAGGGCGCCCATGATGTCTCCTATGGTGTCATCAAACTCAGCCAGAGAATCTCCAAATGGACCTCTTAAAGTCCTCCCAGCAGCTCTTTGGCCCGCATACTGAGGGTAGTGTGTGTGCTAGGAGGAAGACAAGGCAAGATTAGAACGCCATCAACATGGTTTAACAGGCCATTATGCAAAATTCACTTTTAGGAGCTTTCTACCATGTTCCCTCATCAGAAACATGCCTGAAGTGGTTATGTCATCCATGCATGTTTGAATAATCTAGCAATCTTTCCCAGGCCCTATTCAAATCCTTATATAGTTAGCAGTGCAATCCTGTCCAAGACTCCAAGGCTCCCACACAGCAGTTTGAAATATACAAAAGTAAACTTGACGCGATGTGCAGTAGTTTCATTACCAGAATGCATGCTGATTGTGTTGTGATAGCGCTCTAAACTGGGAGTGACTTAATGCAGAGAGCAAAGCGGAGGGGAGACTCAAACAGTGAAAAACAAAACTAAACATTTTATCAACTATCAAATTATCAAAACATTAAAAGGTAACATGGTGATCTAAATATGTTATGTGTTAGCAGTTAATGCCCAATAGAAGTGTAATAGCTCCTCCTTAACTTACATGGGATGGATAGTAGAGGAAGAAGGGCTGTTGCTTCTGGGCAGAGGTCAGAATGAAATTAGTTGCAAAGTCGCTGTAAGCCTTCTCCAGCTCCAGGAAGTTGGCCGGTTGCTGTATGATCCTGTCATTCCTCATTAGTGGGACAGTTACCGTGCCAATATCGCATAGCCCAAAACACTTCACGTCTGGAGGGAAGCAGGTCAGGTTTTTACACGGGCCCTGGGGAATAGTGGTGGATAGTTACCAAAACATGCTATAATCGAAAATGTATTTACAAATTATGGTTGAATAATGAAAAAAAATCACAGTTTAAATTTGTAGACTGCAATGGGGTTCAAGAGTTATCCTTTGCAAATATCCCCTGTCCATTGGTGTTATTTTCTGTAAACTGGCTACTCACCTTGTACTTACAAGTAGTGCAATATGAAACAATGTTATTTTCGTTAAATGATTTCAAAATTTGATGCGTTTGACACTATAATAACAAGGGTAAATTTGGGATTAATGAGAAAAATCATAACTAAAATGTTAAAATTTAATAAGAAAGAACAGTATATTTCTGTCCTTTAGTAATAATGTGATTTAGGTAGCCTCTTGCCGAAATGGATTATGGCATTAGCCATTATTGCAACATCAAAATTATATTAAATATAGGGAACATTTTGAGGAATTTTCACCATTCAAAAAATATACATTATCTAGTCAATGTGTTACGTCTGGGACAAAGGACAATGTATGTGCAAATGAATACACATTTTATCACTCTGAACCCCATGGAAATTATAGTATGGCTGCACCGAGTGTATACATGAACAAATATGTTCTGAAATGCATGTAATACTTGTATTAGTTAATATCTCAGTGTTTTCTCAAATATCATTGCATCTGAACATGATTAAAGAGTTTTGGAGGTTTTAGATCTATCCCGAGTACTAATCAAACCCTCTTTTCAGTTAGCTGTGAGATTCTGTCCAGTGCTCAGCTCACAAGTCTACGCCACCCGTGCTCCCACTCTACAATTTTCCATACATTTACAAAAGTATGATACAAAACAATTAATACCTCATAGAAGTGTAATCCCTCCTATTTAAATATCTATAACGGTCGGTATCAGTAAATCTTGTATTTTTTATTTATATATATTTTTTAATCATTCAACCTTATTTAATATCTTGTTTGCATAGCTCCACATACCATGTCATGGGAATAGGGAATCCCCAGGTACTCGTCAAAGCCCTGGTTGGTTGGGAGGTAGGTCCCATTGGCCCCATAGCCTAGGTGCCACTTCCCCACAGCTGCAGTGGCATAGCCCACAGGCTTTAGCACCTCCGCAATGGTGGTCTCGTTCAGTGGCAGACCCCCAATAGAGTCTGGATACAACACTCCTGGGTAGATGCCTGTACGGGTCTGATAACGGCCCGTCAGCAAAGATGACCTGTGGAGGAAAGACATCAGTCAGAAGGATGAATATTAGAGGTGGGATGCGACAATGCAGGACATGATATTGGGTCAGTGAGAACAAAACAAGACATGTTTCCTTCCTCTAAAGAAGCAACAAAATTGTAGCACTGCTCCGAAATAATTTAGTAAAAGATCCAAAAAATGACTTTTGCCGATATATTGACACTGTAGACTTTGATGGTGCAACAAATCTATTGATGCTGCAGATTACGATAGTGCAGCAAATTTTTTGCAGCACAAGTTCTAGTCCCATCCATAAATATGGATGTTTGAGAGTGAACTTCTTTATTATATTACAATAAGTTAAATTACACATTCAGCTATATTTGATAGGAAACCAGTTATTGTATTTTAAGTGATATCCATGGATTTCAAAACCATAACAAATCTGGACAGTTGCCACAGCAATGAACAATTTAAGACTACATATCCTATCATTTGAATGGTGAAGAGTCCTCATAATGTTGTCTATCAGAGGAAGTTGAACCCACAAATACAGACACTTAAGTAATTATCGAAATCTTGTATTATTATTGTATTATTATCCCTCCTTGAACCGTCACCTTAACGTGGTGGAGGGGTTTGAGTGCCCGAATGATCGTGGGAGCTATGTTGTCGTGGGCTTCATGCCCCTGGTAGGGTCACCCAAGGCAAACAGGTCCTGGAAGACGGGTCAGACTAAGAGTGGTTCAGAAGCCCCCATGACGAGAAATACATCAAGGCCAGTTACGTCGCTTGGATTGGCGTTACCGGGGCCCCACCCTGGAGCCAGGCCTGGGGTGGGTGCTCGACAGCGAGCGGCTGGTGGCCGGACCTTCCCCCATAGGGTCCGGCCGGGCACAGCCCAAAGGGGCGACGTGGGGCTGTCCTCTTGTGGACCTACCACCCGCAGGAGGATCCATAGGGAGCCGGTGCAGGGAGATTTGGGCTGCGTTACCGACTAGATATAGTCGGCCTTACCTCCACGCACAGCTTGGGCTCTGGAACCCAACTCCTTGAGGGGGGTGCTGGACTCTCCATTTCTCTGGCGTTGCCCGGTGTGGGCCTGCTCATTGCCCCACAGCTCAGTTGCCATGTGTTGGAGTTCACCCTGGTGAACGAGAGGGTCGTGTCCCTACGCCTTCAGGTCGGGGACAGGTCTCTCACTGTTGTGTCAGCCTACGGGCCGAACAGCAGTGCAGAGTACCCGGCCTTCTTGGAGTCTCTGGGAGGGGTACTGGACAGTTCACCGACCGGGGACTCCGTTGTTCTACTGGGGGACTTCAACGCCCACGTGGGCAACGACAGTGACACTTGGAGAGGGGTGACTGGGAGGAACGGCCTCCCTGATCTGAATCCAAGTGGTGTGCTGTTATTGGACTTCTGTGCTAGCCACAGTTTGTCCATAACGAACACCATGTTCGAGCACAAGGGTGTCCATCAGTGCACATGGCACCAGGACACCCTAGGCCAGAGGTCAATGATAGACTTTGTTGTCGTGTCATCTGACCTCCGGCCGCATGTCTTGGACACTCGGGTGAAGAGAGGGGCAGAGCTGTCAACCGATCACCACCTGGTTGTGAGTTGGGTCCGCTGGCGGAGGCGGAAGCCGGAAAGACCAGGCAGGCCCAAGTAGTGAAGGTCTGTTGGGAACGTCTGGCAGAGCCCTCTGTCACGTGGACCTTCAACTCACACCTACGGGAGAGCTGAAGAAGGAGTCTTATAGGGCCTTGTTGGCTTGTGGGACCCCTGAGGCAGCTGACAGGTACCGGCAGGCCAAGCATGCTGCAGCCCGGGCGGTCGCAGAGGCAAAAACTCGGGGTTAGGAGGAGTTTGGAGAGGCCAGGGAGGAGGGACTGGAGGGGATCCGGTTTGCAGATACAAGCGGCTGAAATGAGTTTCCTCCTCAGAGTGGCTGGGTGCTCCCTTAGAGATAGGGTTAGGAGCTCAGTCACACGGGAGGAGCTCGGAGTAGAGCTGCTGCTCCTCCACGTCGACAGGAGCAAGCTGAGGTGGCTCGGGCATCTGTTCCAGATGCCTCCTGGACGCCTCGCTTGGGAGGTGTTCTGGGCATGTCCCACCGGGAGGAGGCCCCGGGGAAGACCCAGGACACGCTGGAGGGACTACGTCTCTCGGCTGGCCTGGGAACGCCTTGGGGTCCGGAGGAGCTGGAGGAAGTGTCCAGGGTGAAGGAAGTCTGGGAGTCCCAGCTTAGACTGTTGCCCCCTCGACCCGGCTTCGGATAAGAGGAAGAAAATGGATGGATGGATGTATTATTATCTCTAAGCAGTGGTGACATATTAACCATATTTATCTCCATTATCATTATGTAACCTAACAGTCAGCAGCCCTGGCTTGTTTTTTTTTTAAATTGCATTTCACAGAATTGCCTGTTTTGATGTTGTAAATAACTGTACTAAATATTTTTCTGCAAGGCAAAAGGTGGGTAATTTGAGGATTTTATTTGGTTATAAAATATAAAAAGAAATAGTAGAGTTATTTAACTTTTTTTTCCTACATAAATCCACACATCTTATTTCATGTTTGATGTCTTCTGTATGTATATCAAATGTAGAAAGTAGTAAACATATATAAAGAAAACAGTAAAAGTGAGTAAGAGGATGTGTCCAAAATTTTAATTGGTTGTATATATAGACTGTGAAATTGTCCATAAGGGGACAGCAACAATTTTACATTAACCAAAGCTGGACTTGATGGTTAATGGCCGTTTTAACGCCTTACCTTTAAGTAAATTACAGAACAGACCCTCACCCAAGGGCGCTCACCTGGAGGGACTACACACCGGGCTGGTGCAGTAAAAGTCAGTGAAGCGCAGCCCTCCCGCCGCTAGCCTGTCCAGGTTCGGTGTCAGGGAGGACGGATGTCCGTAACAGCCCAAGTCCCCGTAGCCCAGATCATCGGCGAAGAGGAGCACGAAATTGGGCTGAGAGGCAGAGGACAGACATAAGAACAAGATGTTTACAAAGACGACAGCGCAGAGGTTAGACATTCTGAGCTGTCCACCCGTGAGCAACTGAAGCAGAAGCGTGGATAAGCGGAAAATACGGAACCAAAACAACGTCACGTGTTCCGCTTTTGTTACGTGGTACGTTACGCGCACGCCCTGAAACGTCTGACGTTTTTTTTTAATTAGCTAAATCAAGGTAGGAAGATAAGCTAATGCTACTGGAGGAAAGTAAAATGTATCAGTATATTGCGTAAAGAATATAAGGTAAGCGTATTATAGGTTTGTAGCCTAGCATGCTCTGCCCTGGATTCATATGAAATAAAAATTCTTCCAAAATCCACTCAAATTCAAGTAGATAGATGTATGGCATGTATAAGGCTACGTGATGGTACGATAAATTGGTAGCGTTTAAAGGAGCACTTTTCACTAACTTTTCACCTGCCTTGCCTAAAATGTTCCACAGTATGGCATTATCTATCTCCATGTTTTGCAGTATGCAGCAATCTTTATCCATGGAAACAATCAGGCAGCTCCACCAGACCAAGTTAGAAATCAGATCTGTGAAGGCGACCCCGATCATTAAGAAACATGTATTAAGAATACATGTTTTTGAATGCATTTTTGCAGACTAAAACAATTTAAAGTTAATATATTTAAGATAAGCACGTTTGATGCCATACTATGCAATATTTTAGCAAAGCAGTAACATCTCCATGGGAACAAGCAAGTGGCAGACCTCCAAATCAGAGACGTTACACTGTGCATTTTACTTGAGAGAAAATTACTGTACATATGCTTAAAGTGCAAACAACTCCTTTACAGCTGTGAAGAATTACATATTTTGAGCGGTAGCCTAAGTGGGTTATATTGAGATAATGCATTGCAGCTGTGGTTTAAGTACACATACTTGCAAATCTAAGTGTACTAATCTAAGTATATACTAGAAGTGAGATTAATTGACACTTGACGTAAAAACTATCCTGAGAACCCATAAGGACTGCCTCTAAAATCACTCCGCTTTAGAAGATCTTCTCCTCTGCACCAGCCACTTTCATCTTATCTTTCAAACCACAGCCAGCCGCGATCTCTGCAAGAAATCATGACGCAACAACTGAAGAAGAGGGCTACATCCATCTGTCCTTCTTCATCCTCCCGTCTTCAGCAGGTGTTCATTTGAAGTATGCAAAGACAACAACCACTCCACTCTTGTACGTCTATGCTTTTAATGTGTCACATTCTCATTTGGGGAAGAGTAGTGTATTTGGGTCCAGTCGCTCTCAGCTTAATACCAGGTAGTGGCCTTGATTAGAGGAGATAATTCAGACCTGAAATGTCTGTGAAGGTGTTTGCCAGACAGTGCATTTGAGTGGTGTGAGCACGGCGGAGATGGGTGAGCGAGGAAGGGGATGACAGAACCTCAGCTGCACCGATGAGTGAGGAGAGCGAGAGGGAAGAAGAGAGTAAAGGAGGGCAATAGACAGGGAGGGAGACCAAGAGGGAGGGAGGGAGGGAAGAGGGAGTGAGACAACCGGAGGGAGAGAGGGAAGGAAGGAGGAGGGGCAGTAACGGAGGGATGGAGAGAGTAAGAAGGAGAGGGAAGAAGGAGGGAGGGAGAGAGGGAGGAGGATCAGAGAGAAGCATGGGGTGAGGGAGGGATAGAGAAAACAAGGGAGGGAGGAAACCAGGGAGTGAGGGAGCGAGTGAGTGATGGAGTGAGAGAGGGAGGACTGATTTGACCTTTTGAGAGAGGAGCAGTGGAAGTGGTTGTCAATGATAAACACACAACAGGGAGGAAGTAGCTTAGGGAGCTACAAATTGGCATTCCCACTCGCTGTGCACAGAATGTTTGGCAGGAGAATTTATACTTGTGAGACAAAAATTACGCTGTTTGTTCGTTGTTTCTTGATAATGACAGATTTTCCTTTTTCTCACTTTGGCATTTAAAAAGAACATACATAGTGCTTGCTGGGTGGGCCAGTTGTGTAAAATTAGTGTGTGTTTGTTGCCTTCATTTTACTAGATTATATTCTTCTGTTTTTTTCACTGGTAGCACTTTGGTAAGAAGTAATTTGTTGCTTACACTATGCGTAATGAGAAAGAAATCAAATGACTGTAGACTGTAAAAAAATCATACCACAAAGATGAACCAGCACAGCAGAACACATTTTTGTATCATGTATATTAGTCCGTAACAATATTATATGTGTGAAGACATTTGACATCGATAAGGTTATACCCTTTATAGCCAACAATGGATGTACCAGATGTAAATGTTCGATTCATTTTCCAAATAGATTTTTAAGAAATTTGAATATCAAGAGTTTAAAGGCATGGCAAGCTATGTGATAACTAAGGTCCATAAGTTTTTTTTACCACAGCCAGTACCATAAACTTTAACAAAACTTGTCAAAGTGGATTGACAGGCAGATTAACCAATCAGAGAGATGCATGCTCTGCGTCAAAAACGAATATGGCCGCTTACACATAAAAAAAAAAAAAAATAAAAAAAAAAAAATAATAATAATAATAATAAAGGGCTGATAAACAATGCTGATTTTTACTGAATCAGCAATTGAAGCACCAAAGTATATTTTTTGTTCTGAATGTTACGAGAATTTTGGACAGGAGATGTCTGTGTTTGGTTCATCTAAAATTTTTTACGTTCTATTTTTTCTACTCTCACGGTCCAGTTCCAGACTCTTCTGGATTCGAACAGAATGTGGAAGGGACTGGCTGGTCTAGCAATCCCAGTGAGCTTTCAAACTTTTAACATTTAATACTTTTTAAAAGTTTATGGAAAAAATGAATGGGAATCTCACTTTTGGTCCCCTAATGGCCATTGCTTTTGGGTCAGCATAACACAAATGTACTCGTTTGGCACTTTTTTTACTCTGTGTATTTAGCCTGAAGTGAACAGTTTGGTCACACACATCTGAAAGGTTATCATTCACAATTCATAATTGTATCTGCAGTGTTGCTCTGAGGGAGATGCCAGCCGGTCTGGGTCATGAAACCAGAATGAGAACATCACAGAGATAACACACTGATGGTATGTATGGACAATTTACCCATTTGATTCATGCACAGTGCAGAGGTACTATATTGTTACTTCAACATAAGAGGAAATACAAAGTACTGGTCCAAGAAATGACTCGAGTAATAGTAACGTAATTTTAAGTTAATGTCACTGGGCGGACAAAACCTTAAAACGATGCACAAAACTTGATTATTAGACTGCAAAAATTATCTGAAAGAGAAGTGCAAGAAACACAAATGTTCTAATAATTTAATATTGTCAATATAAAGCTTTGTAGATTCACAGTGAGAAGAGTAGTTTTTTTTACTCAAGTAAGAGTACTGTTACACTGTCAAATATAGTACTCAAGTAGAGATAAATGTATGGTGTCTGAAATCTACACAATATAGTACTATTTTCTTTCATCTCAAACATTTTGTCCCAAAAGTTTTCCAATTTGACAGTCTATGAATTCAGTTATCTAGATTTTCAGTTTTTTACTTAATAGTTTTTTTTGTCAGCCAGATTGTAAGCATACAGTTCTCATGTCTACAGATGATATTAACAGAAAGCCCTTTGTAATGCCTCCACAATGGACCAACACCTCCTATTCAGTTCGTGCTTCGCGGTTTCACATTCTTCTGCACATGCTGTTTATTTAGCACAGCAGGTAGCTAGCACGCAGTAACCAATGGCCTACTATTCCATTTTCACACAATATTAGCAACCTGAACTTGTGAATTCAACTGTGAAATCTAATTCTGGAGGCTGCTTTTCTCGAAAAATATCTGTACTGTCCTGTAGTGGGCGCCATTGTATTATATTGCTCGCTTTATCCCTCATCTCTATGAAAAAAATGCCTCTCCTTGGTACAATTAGTTCCACCGGTTTCTGATGTTTAACATCAGAAGGGGTTGTCAAAAGTATGGTAAAAAAGATACTAGTCAATAATTAAACTAGTATCGAAACTAGATCATTTGAGCAGGCATCGATACTAAAAGAAGTCAGAGGACAGAAACGAACCTTTTCTGAATAGCTTTAGAATAATCTTGAGCTGTGTCAGAACAAGTATTAGTAGTTTTTTATTATCATCATGGTATCAGAATTGGGATTGAGTATCATGACAACACTAGTTTGCTGTCCAACGCATTAAAGAGGAGGCATTTTAATTCTATGGGGTATTAACTGCTAACACATAAATATGTTTTATAAGTTTCATTATTGACACTCTCAGTCCGTCCATTTGCTTTCTGCGCTAAGTCACTCCCCCTTCAGAGCACAACACAATCAGCGTGCATTCTACCTATGAAACTACACATCAGATCAGGTTTGTCAAGTTGTTGTGTACAGTTTTGTATCATGATTTGCTATCATGGACGACGTAGGTTTGTGAGGTGAGCATTGCACAGAATCTTAAAGCTAATCATAAGGAGGGTTCAAATAGGGCTAATAGGGCTGAAACATGCACAGATGACATCCAAAACCTCTTCAGACATGTTTTTGATTAGGGAACAATGTTATAACATGGTAGAATTTGCATAATACTTTAAACACAAAAGGAGAGTCTTAAGGTTAATATTTGTCTGTGCCATATTGGAATATATAACTCGGACAGAACGGTCTTATTTGGCCTTTCTTACCAGACAGCAGATTGCTTCTAAATGAGCACGCTAGCTATTATTTTCTAATTACACAAGAGGAACTGCAATATTGTAAATAACCATATTTCATAGCCAGTGTAATTACAGAGAATGCAAGATTAAAATGAAAAATCTTGCAACTGCTGATAAAGAGGTTCAATGCTGAGGGGACATACTAAGAGAAGGTTAGGGTTTGTCAAGTAAGAAGAATGGAAGGATTAAGCGGTGCGTTCCATGATGAAATGTCATTGTTATTCTGCCTTTTGTGGGCGCAGCGAGGAGAGGGGGGTGAGATAGAGAACATCCTGGTGAATAAACTGGAGCTTGCATTTGGCACAATGTTGGCTGGCTGCTGGAACCGAACACCAAATTATGCAATGAAATCTAACAGGCCCTGGCGGAGGGAGTAACATGAGCCCGAGAACTCATGAATGTTTGAGGGACCTGCCAGGGCTGTGTGCTGCTGTCTACCTTCCCTTCTCCAACCACACCTGTCACTGTAGGGATAAAGACCTTATTTAACATGGGGTGCTTAGTAATTCCTTAAAGAGGGGTTATTTTACTTCTATTGGGTAACACATAAAATATATATAGAGTACCATTTCTTTTATTTTTCTTTTTTTACAACAAACCATATCTGTTCACATTACAGTCAAACAGGCAAAGCTATTACCCCCTTTTTCCCATGAGATAGTTTGGACGGGGAGCTGCAGCCCATTCATGAAAGCAAAGTATGTTAATTAGCAGAAAATGTAAAAAAAAAAAAAAAAAAAACTAAGCAGTTTCTCTTTTGACAGCCTAGGTAATCCATCATGGTTTGTAGGAATTATATTTTTTGTTCAGCTATTTTAAATTTTAGGTATTGGGCTGTTTTTATTGTATGTCCACCATGCTATGGTTTAGACCTGGTTTAGTTCTGCCTTAGGCCAGATCCAGTTTTGACTTGATTTGAACTGGGTTCACTGAGGACACTAAACATAAACATGTAGCATCAACCGTTATGAAGTTCATCTTGTCTTTAATTAACTTCTTGCTTTCTTTTAATCAGACAACTTATAAGTGAGATGTATTTACCTTGACATATTTCTGCTGCTAACTGTGAGCCATCTTGATCCTGATTTCTGAGCTTACAAAACAAAAAAGTTCTTCTGTAGCTTTAAAGCTACCATTCATAATTAGAGTGGCCAACCCGGCCCTGTTGCATTCTCACATAACACCACTAGATGTGGTGTCTGTGCCAGCTTTGGCCTGACAGAAGAAGACCAGAGAGTAAAGGTGAGCTTAAACAAGGTGTGTGAACTTTAGAAAATGCAAAGAAGTATTAATGTACATCACAAGGTGGAACTAATGATTTCCAGTTCTGAACTGGTGATTGGAGTACTGTCTTTGCAAATCATTTTGCAATAGTTTAATATGTAACCTCTGCCTCATTCCCCATAAGGACCAACATCCTTGTGTACCTCAAAGGCAGTAAAATTGCCATTACTTGATGACAGCGCCTAGCCTCTGATATAGTCTGCAACACTTTCCGCCACAGCTGCTTGGTGATATGCTAATGAAAAGGCCCCCGTGCCCCTGTGCCCGCTGCCGTCTTTTCACTCCCCTCTGGCATTTCATCTGCTGCCACATGGCCAAGCTGCTCCCAAACTCACTCCCGCTCTCGCAGCCGCCAGACGGGGCATAGTGATAGGCTAACATGCTAACAGGGCAGAGGAGCAGAGGGCCCACTCAGATGTTGGACTAAGGAAGAATGGCTGCCATATTTGTTGGTAGTAGAGATAACTGGCATATAATGAGAGAAGCTTTCAAAATCAAACTACATGGAGAGTCAATCAAACAGCTGTTTAGAAAGTTATGTTCAAAGATATGAACGCTTGGAACTTCCTGATTGCATTGCTGTGAAATCATATAAAGATATATTTATATATTTAATATCTTTATGCATTCTAAATGATGTGGACACCAGTAAGAATAAACATTGGGCATCTTAATAAACAAGCAAATGCATCAAATTGACTACGTTGGTCTATCAGTGCACTATGTAACTTTTTTGATGGAGAGTCCACCATTGATTTTCTCCATGGAGATGTTAACTTTGCCTCGAATGTTTCAAATTATGGCAGTACTTTAATCCATGCATTCTTACTTTCTGCAGGCACACATCCCCACAGATCTGACCTGTACCTGGTGGCATCCCCTGCTTGTGTCCATGGAATTTAATGCCATACTGTGGAATATTCCAGGCAAAGCACTAACATCTCCATAGAGACAATTATGAGATACTCTGTTCTCCAGAGACCACTACATGATGGCAGGTGTGGTCAGTCTGGAAGTAACAGCTGATAAGAAACATGTCATAGCAGTTGGCGCACACCTCTGAAGAAGGCGGAAATGCTACCACCAAAACATGTCAGGTAAACAATAGTTTTTACACTGTCTTATTAAAAGAACTTGTTTGTCCGTAGAGACAAGCAGGTGGCAGACATCCCACCAGAAAAGTTACATAGTGTAACTTCCTCATGAACGTCTTTTGGAGTATGGTATGAACCACCACTAAATCTATTTACTGAAGCCCTCAACATTGAATTAGCATATAAGCTAAGGCTTTTAAAACTTTAGAACAACAATCTGTAACATTTATAAGGCAATCAACATACAGAAACTGATTGAACTTCTGCTGTCTCACACCTGGATTTGAACAAGCCATTTATTGCTGTATTAGGTCCATGGCATATGTTAAGAGCAAAGCTTAAAAACATCCGATTAGCACAACGAGATCTAAATTCCTGTAGAGATTCAATTATGCAAGCTCCCTGGGCTAATGTTCCACTCACCTTGAGATGTGCGCCGGCCCCACGCGTCCTCTGGGGGCACCAAACCTCCCGCTTTGATTGTAAACAACTCTGTCGGAATTTATTATTATCATCCGTCAGTGCGTAATGGCAAAGAGCACTTCCCCGCCTCCTGCATTTCCATATTCATGTGAAGGCTACTGCCGCTCAGAGTAAATGGTAATCGGGTTCCGTTTTGTGATTTGAATTCTGCCTTGTCATCACTTATAATTGGAGCAGACACTATAGGGACTCGCCATGTTGTATCATACTGGCCTCATTTTAGAGACTGATTAAAAAGCACATAAAATTTGGCTATGGGGCGCCATGACAACAATTAACATGTAATCCGTAACAAAGCGGAAAGCGAACATACTACATTATGTTTTAATATAGAGGAATAGAGGTAGGGAGTTTTTCGTTCATTTGGGTATACGCAATTGGTTGTGGTATGTTGTGTCACTACATGTATAGAACGTTAATTTAGTATTTAGAACTACTTGCGTAGTATCCAGAATACACACTTCTTCATTACTATATGAAGACGTGAGTCTGGTAACTGTTCAATCTCCCTAAGTTCAGATGGTCGTAATTGGCAGGTGTATTAGCCAATCACGTACATGGATGGTCCGTTCGTATCAAAACAAATATGTCTGTTTAGCAAAGGTTTAGGGTTTGGGTGTATGGGATTTCTCATAATGATTGCAAAGTCGGAAAATGTTAGTTAAAGAGGGGGTATTACACTCCGGTGGCATATTTAGATCACCATGTTACCTTTTGTTGTTTTGAAAATGCTATATTTGCTGTAAACAACGTATGAACATGTTTAATACAGTTCTGTTTTGTTTTTAAAGCTCTGAGTCTCTCCTCCATTTCCCTTCAGAATGACATCATGAAGAATTGTTGTGTGGGAGTATGGTAGATCTGCGGACTGAGTCTTGAACAGAATCATACTGCAAATCATAAAAAGGGTTTGAATAGGGCCCCGGAGAGATCTCTAGATCGCTCAAACATGCATGGATGACATCTGAAACCTCAGGCATGGTTTTGATGAGGGAACAATGTTATGTCACAGTAATGTCATGGGAGAAAGCTCCAAAAAGTCGCCTTTGCATATACTCCCACTTTAATGTTTATTTCTTAAATCAAGCATAACTGGGTCAATGAATTGAAAGTCATCCAAGCTTTAGTACCTCATATTCTTATAAACCATGCTTTTAGATGAATATTAAAGTTTCTTTTATTTTAGTTATAGTATACAGAGAAAAATCCTGCACGCCGTCTTACTTGCAAAAATGTGACATTTATTAGGACATACAACAACAGGCAAAAAAAATGCCTGATGAAGGCCTGGTGCATGTTCTAATAAATCTCACATTTTTGCAAATAAGACAGTGTGCGGGATTTTTCTCTCTGTTCTGGGGCTGCTCCCTCTCCTCCAACGCACCCGTCTCAAGAAATTGATGTGCAAAGTTCTCATTATTTTAGTAATAGTAAAAATTGTGTGTGAAATTTCTGTTATGCACCCTGCCATCAGATAACTAATCCAAGGCTTTATATTTCTGCATCGCTAAATATAATTTAATTCCCTCTCAGTTTTCTTTTCAAGTTATTTCTCAAACGCACATAGACCTTCAATCTGCAGAATTCAATTCAATTCAATTCAATTCAATTTATTTTTGTATAGCCCAAAATCACAACAAGAGTTATCTCGGCGGACTTCACAAAATTGTTGATTAATAAAGAAACATTCATAAAACACAAATACAGAATGTTCAACAACAAGCAGGCAAATGGATAATTGTCCCAGCATCTCCTGTCCTTAGACCCTCCTTCTCGGCAAGGAAAAACTCCAAAAAACCCAGTGGGAAAACGGAGAAACCTCGAGGAGAACCACAGTGAAGGAGAGATCCACTCCTAAGGACGGACAGGCAGATGAAACTACTAATCTAGCAGGACGAGGACAGTTAATCCAGGATAGGGAAGGAGAGGAGGGGTCTAGGTCCCCGACACTAGGGGGCAGCAGCGGTCCAAACTGGAACAGCAGCATCTGAAACAGTTACACTCCCCAAAAGGGGAGTGGGACAGGGACAACATGTGAATAGCAAAGAACAGACTATGAATGAACTAGTAATTGAATATTCTTAACAGTAGGAGGAGAAAAAGTAGGAGAAACCAGAGGACAGTGCTCAAGTTGCCATACTTTCCCCAGTAATATATCTCCTAGAGCAGCTTAACTAGGCCTATGGGTTTAATTTCTATTCCTAACTGACCTGACCATAAGCTGATTCAAAGAGGAACGTTTTGAGCCTAATCTTAAATGTAGAGACTGTGTCAGCTTCTTTGACATGAGCAGGGAGCTGATTCCACAACAAGGGTGCTTGGTACCTAAAAGCTCTACCTCCTAAAGTACTTTTAGCGACTCTAGGAACCACCAATAGTGCAGCATTTTGAGAGCGGAGTGAACGGTTAGGATGATAAGGTACAATTTCATCTTTAATGTAGGAAGGGGCTAATAAATGTTGTCATTTTTTACTAAAGAGGTTGGCGGGACCTCTGCAGGTTTGGGATATTTGAATTGCCATATGAGCCAAATCAAAACTTGCTGCAGTCTTCATTTATATTCCTATGAAGATAACCGTTTTAGGAAATTATTTTTCCCAGATTTTACAAAATGCTAATTGCGTACCCTCTGAGACTTTTGATCATCCAACACCTACCTCTTATTCTGACGCACTGGAAGAAAATGTCTACCCTATAAACACTGTGCACAATACACAATATCTAATAGCATATTCTCAAACATGTGGAAACATGTACATTACATTGAAAATACAGCCCCAATAGTGTTGTCACAATACTAACATTTCAAACTTGATTTCGGTACTAAGGAATAGACTCGATACTCATTACTGATTCTGTTACCACGATGATAATTTCTTTAGACAATAGAATGTGATTTTTAACATTAAATCAGAGTACTTTCTTTTATATTACGATATGGAGTTATATCTTTGTAATCCCTCAATCATCCAGGTATGTTTCATACTGGTATATGGGTGTTCTTTTCCACTAGTTTTAAGCATTCCAAACAAAATAAAACTATACTAAACTGCAGCTACTATCTCACTCGCTTCTCACTCAGTTCTTTGTGCATACTGTCATGGCGACACGCATTGTTTTCGCCCCAGAATGCACTGCGTAGCCCACTTCCGTTCTCATTCCCCCGTCAGTAGCTTCTGTATTAATTATTGCCAGAGAAAATGCTTTGTAAAACAAATTATATTTTACAGTCTCAATGTTATTCTTATTCATTGAGTTCTAAAGAGCATTTATCTTGAAAAGAACACATTAAAAGACCCTTACAGACCCTTTAACATGTGTGCAAAAAGCATACCCACTTACATCACTACTTTTTACATCAACCTCACAAAGAGCATACTTAAACTAGAACAAACCGCTCCTGTTTGCATCTTGACATTATTTGAAAATGTCTTACTCATAAATGAACAGGAAATACCAGCGCCTGTGACGTATGTGGAATGGGATCAAACTGATGTCAAAAGCTGACAAACCCTGGCTCCATGTAACGCTCAGCTGAGGGTGTAAACAAACACTTATTCATTAGCAGCCTTGGAGCTAGCTAACCCTACATGGCGCTCACTGCTAATGACGCTGTAAACATGAATGAAAGACCACAAAATAAATGAGCCGTCTTAATCGCTATTTTCCCATTTGGCGGTTTATCTGGATCAGCTGTTGGTGACAGTCATGGCTTCCTTCACGCTGGCGTTTCCTGGAGCTATGAACAGATAAAACGCAGTCATTTAGCCGCTGTCAATCATTAGCACCGTTCCGCGTATCTATTTCTTATATTCTTCCGTCATGTTTTAATGGGGCTTTTGACGTCCGCCCATAGTATTAGTCATCCGTTCTAATAGTGCGTCAGTGTAATTACATCTAGTTTGAGGAAATAGGACATAAATGAAGAGCAAAGTGCCTAATTACAATTTGACTGAATTAGTGCGCTGAACAATTAGCAAGGGGCTTCAAGGACTGGGTCTTTCCGGCGGTATAGTGCGCAGTTGTAATTTAGTCATGTATATATGGCTCACTTACAAAGCTGGCGTGGAGTTTCTATGCTTGTTGGAAGTCATTGAATTATTGAGGGAGATAATCTCAGCCCTAGGTAATAAAGCATTCATGTGGTCTTTGTGTTCTATAGAATGGCCTTTAGCTTTTGTTCAAGATGCTAGGCTGTTTTTGGCGTGCCGGGGATTCTGGGTGGCAAACATACAAGTAAGTGTGTAAAAGGTAATGGTTATTATATTTGATTATTTATTTGGTAAAGTTTGTCCTTGCCTGACAAACCAGACCCTTGTACATTCTCTTCCATATCATAGAGCATGAAAAATGACCCAACCACAATCGTTAATTTGTCACACATGCCCCTCAAATGCAGAATCTCCTCTCGAAAATTCTCATAACATTCAGAACAAAATATATAACTTCTTTTACCTGAAATAAGTAATAGTTTGGTAGTCCTTTATAATAGTCATTTTTTATGTGTAAGCAGCCATGTTTGTTTTTGACACGAACAGAGCATGTATCTCTCTGATTTGTTTATCCGCCTGTCAGTCACACCCTCTGAAATCAGGGAGACAAGCTATGGCTCCAGATCCACTCATCTTTGTAAAGTTTTGTCAAACCGTGTGGTTCTGGCTGGTCAGGTAATCTTCGTCCCATCGTCACCCTCTCAACCCTAAAGTCTAATCACCAAAGTTTATCCATTTATTCCTCCCACCCCGCTCTAAAATGCACACCTATCTCTGCGCACTGTCCCTTTACGCATGTGTTAGCTGGATACTTAGCCTATCATGAACCAAATCAGACCCCGTAGTCTGTAACGGGGGGTTCACTTGAGAACACATTGAGATCCATTGAATCAATTACCAGTCCACTGCCCACCGACTTCAACCCCATCTCTCAGTGTCACGCTCGATAAAAGCCATTCCCTGTCCGTCCACATTGTCAGTCTGCAGATGTACAAACTGGTTCTCATTCACTTCAGCCATTTTGTATAGTGTAGAATGAGTCTATTGCTGTAACAAGTCCATTGCAGAGAATTTTACATGAAGGAAGTGTTACGTAATTGGAACGAGGTAAATTATTCAGAAGGAAAAAAGAATCTCATAAGGATTTATCTTTAGCAGCCAGAGTATTAAAATGCATAAGACAAGTTTTCATGTTTTTTAAAGTAATTATGACTTGGTTGGTTGGATAGTACTAGTTTTAGATCAGTTAAAGGGCCCATATTATGCTATTTTCTGATCTATGAGCATAACCTGGAGTTGTGTTTTGTTTTCATTCACACATGTTTAACACACAAACTCTGCATATTTAGGCTGAGTTCTTCTCTCAAACAGAAAATACTCCGTCTTGTCCCACCTTGTGATGTCATGTGGTAATACAGAAAGTGCTCCACTGTGTTTTTAAACTCCATTCACCTTCACTATAAACATTTGATTTCTGAATTAAAGGTAAAAGGTACCAGCTATTAACTTGAATACTGCCCCTTTATGACGTTACAAGGTGGAACAGAGCCTTATAACTTATAACAAAATAAAGGCATTGTCATTTATTTGTATTAGTCTAATAATAACAATTGTGTAATTTAGACAACCTTTGTTAAAATTATGGTTGCTAGTTAACAGTTATGGAATTACTTCAACATAGTGTATGTCTTATCAGCTGCCTGTGTCTAATCAGGAAGTAAAATAATAAACTAGGCATGATTTTAGTTCTATCTTAAATATACTAATGTTAACTATGTGAACAGAGTCATCTCATGTACTTAAAATTGAATAATTCGGTTTCATTTAATAGTTAGGGAGGCTAAGATTTGACCTTCCAAAGGTGGCGTCTTTTTAAGTGCACACAACCTTGTCTGTTTGAATATGCTAATGCTGCAGTGTTTCAAACAAAGATGATCAATAGCTGTCGTGGCCGCACGCAGAGACTGTCAGATTCCATTGGAGGATTTGATGATTGCAGCGTTTGTTGTCAGAGTAATGCCAGGTACACCTCTCATCAAAGTGAAACTTTTTTTAATTCCAGGTACACTATTGCGCTCATCAGAATGCTTTTCAGTACACACACTACATGTCGTGCCAACATAGTGTTCTGAAAAATAGATATACATTATTGTTGCCAAATGAAACAACAATGTTGTTTTGTTGTGGTAAACTCAAACCAGGAAATTTGCAAATAAAATAGAGTTTGAACTATGTATTTGTAAAGCCATCTTTCATTGTGGAGGAGCAGTGGCTCTATTCTGAGCTTTACCTATTCCCTAAAGCCTATGCCAAAATTATAATATATTTACTATGACTGTTGACATAATAAATACAGTTGAGGGTTAGATCTTAAAAAAAATTTTTTTTAACATGCACTATGAAACTTTTCTTTTTTCTTGTCCACTGCCTGCTTGTTTGCTTTACCTGGAATGTTCTACAAAATAATGCATTCTCACTGTGCGTGGGCTTGCCTCTCCACCGATCTGATCTGTAACTTGTCCTGGTGGCATCACCTGTTTGTCTCCATGAAGATACAAGAGTTCAGTGCCTTAATTTGGAACATTTCAGGCAAAGCAATAATGTCTCTATGGAAGCAAGCTAATGATAACTCCACCACCAGAAAAGTTACACAATGCACCTTTATAGAGGTCAGATCTAATAGTTAATTCATACCACTTTGGTCTGTTCTGCTACGTACCCTTTATATGAACAATCTCCATAAAGCATTTGAACTGTCCAACCTACACATCACCGCTCTTTTTCCTTATGCCTGATGCTCTTGAGGCTGATGAGCTGAAACAAGCTGTAGCGCACACAAGGTGACCCCATCAGATCCACTCAGCATTGTTCCGGATCTCCATGAATACGTTCAACTGGCGTTTTTAGCTCAATTTAAGACAAGATCAATAGGAAGCTTGAGTGCACTGAGAGCAGACTACCAAATACTGTGGGTTTAACTGACGTGAATGACAAGTGCTGGCCTTATGCGAAAGAGCAAAGACAAGAATAGAAAGTCTGTGGAAATGGTTAGACTACTAATTTCTATAAACTCACTTAAAAAAGCTGCCTAGATTTTTTAGTTTGGTGAAGTGTAGAATTTTACTTCCTGGTTGGATATGGACAGCAGATATGACATACATAGAGATAATTCTATAATCTCTGTATATAAGTTAGCAACCATAATTTTAGCAAGGGTCAAATTGTGTCTAAATTGCACCTTTATTTAGTTAAATGAATGTTTAAACTGTCAGACAAATACCTTCCTTGCATGTAAATCATTTCTACATTTCGAATTTTCAGTATTGATGACATAGGAAAAGGTAGTTTAGAACTACTTCCTGTTTTTTGTATTATTATTTTAAATTTTTTTACACAAACTGCCACTTCAGTAATGTAAAACTTGAGAAATATTGATCACAGGCACTATCCCACCACACCAAGTAGAACAACATGAAATCCTGTCATATGTACTTTAAAGTGGGACTAAACATCTTCCCACAACATAATTTTCAAATAGAGCAGGGTGGTCTTGCGTGATGTCACATAGTACTTGAAACTGCAGTGGCCACTGGAGGCAGTACAAACTTTTAGAGTGAGGCATTTTTAACCCGAAAGCTGCTAATTGACCTACGTTGCCAAAAAATGTCTAGTTTAGTAGCAAAACAAAGTGGATTTTGTGTTTAGCCCCAGTTAAAGTTTAAGTTTACTGTGGTCCGGATATTTGATGGGAATGGAGATGCTGGTAAACAGATCAGCAATAGCTGAGTGAACGCAAAAAGCATTCTTCAATTATTTAGAGCAGTGTGGGTTACCTCTGCGACAGAGACAGATTATTCACATGGTCAAACCATTCAAAGTATGTCTATTTTAATACTCATCCAAAGTAGAATTTAGTGTTGAGACAATACTAACATTTTAACTTGATTTTGATGATCCAATACCATTTTCATTTTTTTTTAAGACAATAAAATATGATTTTCAATAAATACAAAAGTAGTTTCTTTAACTGAAACAGTTCACAACTCTTCAAACTTATTCCCCACTTTCCTAACACATTTTTAACATCCTAACTATTCACTGTGATGAGTTTATAAGCGTTTTGTTTTTTTTTCGTGGTAATGCTAACAACGACACAGTATGCTAAAATTCTAACAGTGTATGTCCTGGTTCTCAGACAATAAATTAGATGCAGACAGCATGGAGCAGTGCCATTTTTACCATAGGAAATGCTTTCACAATATATGTACTGGGGAAAAACAAACTACATGGAAATAATTCTGGTACTTTAAGATGTGCTCTTATACTACTTCTGATACAAATCGAATTCTATTATTCACAAAATATTACATTGTCCTATATACGATATTTCTAGACCACATTTAGACCACAGCCTTTTTTCCATAAGGCCTACGTTTCCTGACAATAAGTCTTAAAAGCTTCTTTGCTTAAAGCGGACATTGTAGAGAAAATCTTGTGATCATTCCAGACGTTTTCTGAAGTCATATATCTCCACTGATTCAATAAAGAGTTTGTATTCAAGATGAACCATTTTTATATAAAACAGCAACCAGTAATACAGAGAGAAATTTGCATAGATATACGTGGCATAAAGTTTCAGAAAATGTTGAAAAGAGTGTGAAGAAATTGATGATGACCCTTCACATCTTCTCAAATACTTTTTATAAGAATAGGTTTAGGCCAGACATCCCTTTTGTTCTGAAATACAGGTAATATGCTCAAAAGTATACAGTATTCAAAGCAAGCACTACTGCAGTTTTATTGAATTGGGAGACAGTGATACTCCAACAAGGACTGACAGTTGTTGAAAATGTTGGAATGAAAAATACAGATAAGGTACAGCAGTAACAATATACAAATAAATATAATGTATAGATCAATAATAATTCGAGAAAAAAACATTAAAATCAAAAATCATGTATTGCTACCAGTCATCAAGCCCATTCATTTTACAACTTTCATTTGAATATTTTTATTTCATTCTCACTCACACTGCAGGTGAGAACCATTACATTATAATTTAAAACAAAATGTGATCAAATGTGCACTGTGTAATCTAATGTTATGATTTTCTATTAAACTTTCTTGGAGACAATCTGCTACCAGACCAAGTTACAGGTCAGATCTGTGGAGAGGCCAGACTGTTCACAGTAGGAATGCAACAATACAGTTTCCCCACGATTCGATACGTATCTCGATACATGGGTCACGATATCGATTCGATTTCAGTATGTTTTAAGATGCAAAAAAATGCATGTAATTTTTCCTGCTAATGAGTATAATATAATAACACTATGATGTTAATGAAATATTACATACAATACATTACAGTACAACTACTGTAAAGTTATAGTTTATAAGTGAAGTGTTTTAGTTCATTTAGTTTTTTTTTATTCAGTGAAAATAAGAACAGTGCTTTCTCAGGCTATTTTATATTTTATAATACAGCCTGTCTACTCTTAATATAGACTATAGGGGAGTTACACTGTGGCTCTGTCTCCTCCAGCAGCGACAGACAGTATCTCCTCCCACACTGCCCTGCTACAGTCTGTGCTCTTAACAGACACACAGTGCTTTCCCACCCTCTTTCTGGACACTAAAACTATGTTATATTACATAGAAATGTCTCAACGGAACGTTTTCTGACTAATCTTATGAGATAGAGTGTAAAAGTTAATATCTTTGTTATAGAAGTCAAGAAGTCCAGCTCCGTCCTGGGCTGTCCTCTGGACTCAGTGCAGCAGGTGGGGGACAAGAGGGTCCTGGCTAAGGTCATCTCTATGCTGGACCATGAGTGTCACCCCCTGCAGGACGCCCTGTCTGCTCTGGAGAGCAGCTTCAGTGACAGACTGATTCACCCTCGCTGTGGGAAGGAGAGATTTCACAGGTCTTTCCTTCCTGCTGCTGTTAGACTGTACAGTGAACACTGTTAACACTGAACATGTGAACACTGTTAACACTGAACATGTGTCATTCAACTATATCCCTATGCAATACTGTGCAATACAATTCACTTATGTCACTTTACTGATATTTATCCTGTCTGTACATAAACATAGTCATTACTGTAAATAACATAATATACTGAAGTCACTTTACTGAGATTTACTCTGTTCATATGCTGCACTGTTACTTTTATTGTACATAATAGTTTTTTTTTTGGTATTTTATATTTTATATTTTGTATTTTATATTTTTGCTCCACCGGAACAAAATTAGAGTCTATCTTTAAGTCTATTTCTAAATTATTATTTTTTTTAGCCATTATCTATTATCTTGTTTTATTGCATGTTCCATTTTCCTGCTGTTCTTGAACTGTGCGTTGCAACACTGGAATTTCCCCACTGTGGGACTAATAAAGGCATATCTTATCTTATCTTATAGGGTCTATCAACGTAAAATCAAAAGTGACTGAAAGATAAAACCCACCACTGTTAAAATATTTCAGCTGTAAGTCCCTATGGAGGTAACTGTTGAAAAGCTACATCTTTACTGGCAGTGCACAAACTTGTTTTTTTAAATGTGTTTTTATATTAATTTCAGATCTGTTTGGCTTTTGGAAGTTGATAAACTAAATGCCAAAATAGTCACCAAACAGACTCAGACCAGCAGCTCCCATTGATCCCACTCCTGCTTGCAGCGCACACTATTAATAATGACGGAGCGCTCGTTAACCGACTGTTTCTCCTTTCCTCCCTTTCTTCTTCTCCTCACGTACACAAGGGGGGCATTCAACTCCCCTCATACCCCCCCATCCTACCCCAAACACACACGCACTACCCCTCCCCTACCCGTCCCGCCACAGCAGTTCAATGCACAGGTATTGTTTCCACTATAGCTACACTTGGATCCTCTTACCGTCTCTTCCATCTCCACCTCCTCCTTCACCGCACTCCCCTCCACTCCCTCACTCCCTCTCCCCACAAACATGCACTCGGAGCAGGCAGGAGAGAGAGGCGGGCAGCCCTATAGCGCAGGAGGCACACGCTACTTGTCCGGACGCTGTGCCTAGAAAGCAACAAGAATTCTTTCCAGACAAGTGCAAGTGGTCGCCATTTTGGAGTACTACTACTACTGATACTACTACTACTACTACACTTTGGGTCATGAGGCGCATTGACGTGGGCTTGGACTTGTAGAGCTCCTCGTTTTCAGGTAGGACAAAGTGCATGTTTTTTAAATTGGATCTGAATTTTTTGTAAATAATATTATCCGTACAGTAGTTGTTCTGGTGTATTTTTACACAATGTGCTGAATTCACCTGTTCACAAACTATAATTTTAAAATCTATAGCCATCTAAAGTTGTTTAACAGTTGAGATGTTCTGTGGGGCTTTTATAATAGAAATGAATCATGCATACAGACTTTGTAATTAATATATTCATGACTTTAAATCTTTAATATTCAATGAGCAATAACCTTATATGTCCTCCTGCAATGGAAGGTGTGCATATATTGACTATAATTTAAAACATTGTGCATATTTCAAAAGAAGGGGTCATATTTTTTGCATAGAAGATTTTTTTAGAATTGTAAAATTATTTCAACACTTATTTGAGCTTTGAGCTTGTTTACACTTGGCAACTTCCACCAAAAAGGCAGGAGTTATTCAAATATTTGTTTAACCTACTACTGTGCTGCAGAGCCAACAATACTGGCTCCAGCCACAAGGGGTCAGTAAAAAGTGGTTTGTAAATGTCAAGGAGAGCATTTATCCCTGAACTGGAAGATGTCCAATTCCAGTAATATTTTTATCCTTGTGAGCTAGGATCTGTTGTGTCTGACATTTTGAAAGGCTTGTGTATGCAGTACTAGTTCTTATTTTGTGGGGTTGATATATGGCAAATACTAAAATATATACCAAAAGGTTTAACTGTGACTTAAGAGTGTACTTTATCATATCTGCAGGAGCGGTACAAGAAACAAAAATGTTCAAATCATTTTATATTGTCAACATAAAGCCTTTGTCACTTGTAGACTCACAGTGGGAAGAGTCACTAAAACGTTTACTCAAATAAGAGTACTATTCAATAAAACTATTACTCAAGTAGGAGTAAAAGTATGCTGTACTCTGAAAAGTACAATCTCTTTAAAGGTATTACACGTGTGAATTGCTAATGCATAACATATTTAGATCATTATGTTACCTTTGTTGTTTTGAAATTGCTATACGTATTCACCAAAAACAACATATTAAAATGTTAAAATAGTTTCAATTTGTTTTTTCCCCATCTTCCTTCGATGTCAGTCACTCCTTTAGCGTGCCAGTGTGCCACCACAATCAGCGTGCATTTCACTAATGAAACACACTGCACACCCCAAGTTTGTGAGGTTGGAGTGTGCAGTTTTGTATCCTGCTTTTGTGTGTTTATGAAAATTGTCGTGTGCGAGCGTGGATGACGTAGGCTTGGGAGAGATTACTCAAACATGCATGGATGACACCTAAAACCTCTTCAGGCATGTTTTTGATCAGAGAACATTTTACATAGTAGAAAGCTCCATTTTGCCTCTCTTGCCTCTTTAAACCTTTAGTAGTGTTTGTTTATTCGATACCCCCACCCCACCTTACCTATCCCTCCTCTTCTGCCCCTGCCCTCCTCCCTCACCCCGCCAGGCTCTCCATATGTTTTCATTAAGAGCAGAGTAAGGTGAGGCGCGGGTCAAGCGCTCTGGGACAGGGCAGCAGGTGCACCGCAGTTTTCCTCTTCTCCTCACAAAGACTGGTTTATCTACTGTCCACTTCAGAGGGACAGTTAATGCAGTTTGAAAGAGAAATGATATGTTTTATACAGGTAATGTAAGCAAGTGTGATGGTGTTTCATTCTCAAGGGTAACAATTAGGGCTGGGTGATTTGGGGAAAATTTGCTAATTTTCTGACAAGCATTACAATAGCACTTTGCTAAGAATACATACAAACAAACGTTAAATAAAAGCCAGTATCCTCATAAAACCGCCTCATTTCCAGCCCTAACATTCTGTAATTAACTTGTTTTTCATACACAATTTCTGGTTGTTGTTTTTTTTCAGTTGTCTAAGGTAGTGACATCATCTGTAAAGTGGACTACTGCGATTAGATTTGCGATTTATGTGTTCAAAGTTCACAATTTAAACACTAACAAAAAAAATGAAATATAAACTGGTGAACTAATACAAGAATCACATTTCAGAAGATGTGTGTACAGGGTTAGCAGTTGGTGTTTCATACTCATAGGGGTATAATATTGAAAGAATATAGTTTGATGTTTTCTGAAGTAATTGTCAAAAAGTTCTATATATTTGAACTTTTTATAAAATAAGTCATTATGACTAATTTAAAGGTGCACTGCGGATGTTTTCTGGTAGCAGGTACGCCTCATTTCTTGTTCAATTGGGCTTGTTCATTGTTTAAAGGAGCAGCAGGTCTACTCTAAGCTCTACTTTGAACGTCTAATAGGGCATGCAGCTATCAGTGGGAATACACTGACTACAAAAAAACTGCAGTCTACAGTCAATATACTATAGTGTCATTCCTCGTAAATGACTTGTTTTTTTGTGGGGGAGCTCTGGTTAAACATAAGGCTAACAGTGGATAAGAGCAGCTTTAGTGCACTATACACTTTCATTTTATCCACCATCTTATCACCTGCACTTCCCTCTCTCTTCTGTCTGTCTCCTTTTCCTCTATCCTCTCTCCCTTCTCTTCCTCTCTATCTTTTTATCTGTCTTTCTTTCCTTCTCTGTGCCACATCTCCTGTCACCACCTTCTGTCTGTCCTCACTCATCTCTCTTCTGAGTCTCTTCTCTCTATTACCTATCTTTTTCTTTATTCTTTCCCCACTCTCTCTCTCTGTCTCTTTACCTATTGTACTTTTTCCTCCTTTTATCTTTCTTCCCTTTTTCTCTCTCACGTTCTGCTTTCTCTCGTCTAACCCCTTCTTTCTGTTCTCACTCCTCTCCCTCTCACCCTCTTCTCATCTTTCTCTCCTCTCTCTTACACGCTCCCCTTTCGCTCACACATTTCTCTCTCCCCTCCCATCTCTCTTCTCTCTATCTCCCCATTCACCTATCTCTCTTCACTCCCCTTCCTCTCTCTCTTTTTCCTCCCTTCACTCTCCGCTCTGTCCTGCTCTGTTCTTCACACATGGAGAGTTCGGCCCCTCCCTCTCGCTCTCTCTCTCTCTCTCTCTCCTTCTTTCACTCTCCCTCTCTGTCATCACTCCCTTCTTTCCATTGCTCTCTCTCTCTTCCCTCCTCTCTGTCTCTTTTCACTCTCTCTCCTTCCTCTCCTTCCTCCATAAAGTTAAGCCCCCATCGGCGCCCCCTCAGATTAGTCTCTGGTACCTGTGCAGCTGCCTATGGGTTTCCTGGATGGCTAAGCACAGTGCACAGTGAGATAAGAGCTTTGGGAGTGCACTCTGCATTCTACACACAGCTCTGGCTCTGTCCACACTCGATGCTTTTGTGTAAATAGATTCTTGTACCGAGGTAACACAGAGACGCGCTACTTTGGCAGGGGTAGTACAAGGACACAGTGTATGTAAATGTACTGCTTATTGTATATAAAGATGTAGTGAGGCTTTTATGTTATCAGAATATCATAAAGGTACAGTATGTAACTTTCTGGAGGTGACATGTCATTGCATAATTCCATGGAAATAGGACGTTAAAACCACACTTTGGAACATTCTCTATGGAGATATGTTTTATGCCATACTGTGTATACTGCAACAATATGTCCATGCAGACAAGCATGCCAAATAAGAGTCAGGTTTGTGGAGATGCAAGCCCATGCATAGTAAGAATGCATGTTTTTCTATGTTTTTCATTATAATACACAACCAAAATAAAAACAAAACAAAACATGCTTTTATTTTGTGGCTTTTATCCAATCCATTCTGATGTGATAGACAAAAGGCGAAGGACAAAATATTAAGAGACAAGCAAGCTGTTGTGGAATGTACTGAAACATTTGCTCTCAAGTACAGTTACATGGCTAAAAAGTACAGATAGTGTTGCCAAATGTGTACTTTGCCCCAGTGCAGACATATTGTATAAGTCACTCTGTACTGTCTGTGTGCAATTATAAAGCTTGTGACTGTAATGCAATTTGAGGAAGACTTGTGTAGCACAAATCAGCTTACCTGTTGTAGTTCCAGCTAAGTCAGTTTTTTATGGTCAAATTGTGTTCAAACAAAGCTCAGATTAAAATCTAACTCAAGAAACAGAGCTACAGGGAAAGTTGATGACATCAGCTGCAGACGTATGAGTTGTAATGTATTGTGGAGTTTGTATTGTGACACTTTGTAAAAGTGACAGTGGTGCTGAGCTCAAGCGGCTGTAAACCTGATGCAAAGTGTGTTTTTACTCTGAATTATAGATGAGAGGTCCCAGCTGCTCATATGTCCACAGTTTTTACTCACACAGACCCTCAGCCTGCACAAAGGACATTGTAGTTTTAAACAAACATACACACAAACATTAATTTTCATTTAATTTGCTTAGAATTGTTGAGTAGAGTTAAGTGGAAATAAAAAGGTACATTAACCGTAATTTCCAGACTGTTGAGTGCATCTGAATATAGGCCGCATCAACTAAATTTTAAAAGAAAAAAAACATAGGCTCCACTTGTCTATAAGCCACAGGTGTCCACTTTGTAACTTGAGACATTTACACAGAAAGGTTTTTTTTCAAGTTCGGGCCATCTGCTTTTATTGCCTCTGAAAACTTTTGTCATTTTATTGCATTGAGTCGTCAACATCTAGAGGGATTATCAGACTATATCACTTCGCACTCTACTGTGCATGTCTCCTGCAGAAAGAGCCGCTGTCCTGTCTGGGATCATGCCAGTGTCTTGTAGGATTTCAGGCTCTCCCGGGGGCGGGACTAGGTGTATCGATCAGATGAGTGGATGTCCGGCTACTGAAGTTTGAGATGTTTCTTCTCATCATTTACGCACACACCTGCAGTTAACACATACAGGTTATTAAGACGTATCCCACTTACTAATGTTAATTTAGCATCATAATATTATTTTATCACACGGCGATAAACTGTTTTAGTGCACTAACAACAGTGCTAGCTAACGTTGCAACTTCATGTTAACCGCACAGACAGTGGCACTTTCTGCACTCAGGCTGTGCGCATTTGCTGTGTTGATAAACAAATAATCTGTCTATAAATTAGCCACATCATTGTTTAAGCCGCAGAGTTCAAAGTGTGTGAAAAAAGTAGCGGCTTATAATCCGGAAATTACGGTACTTATTTTGATATAAACCTGCCCTATAAATGAAATTTGGATTTCCGGAGTTTTGCAAAATCCAAACAGAAGGTGGCTTTGGATTAATGCTTTAATGAAACAAGTGTAAATGAAGCAGGTATGTTTTTTCATGAGGAGACAACAATATAACATGGTGGAAAGCTCCAAAAAGTCAAATTTCCATACATGTCCTTTAACTCAGCAACATAAAACTAAAAGCTAGTGAGCGTGCAATTTGAGCAGTACATCTTAATTTGTTTCATTGGTCTTGCTGAAACACTTAATAACTGATGAAGAAACCTGTTGTTTGAAGGCAGTTTTGTTTTGTTCTGTATAGAGTACTTTGAAATAAAACCCAGTTACATCTCTGAGGATGCACACTGACTGGTCATGACCCCCGTCTCATATTTGCACAAAAGAAAATATTCCAATCTCCTGAACGCATTGTGCGCATAGCCAGACCAATTTAGCCGTCCCCTCTGAGCCGCAGGTTAGAGAGGATCTCTGTTTTCCAATGCTTCCCAGACTCCTCTGTAAATGTGAGCTATGGACAGGTGCAGGTACAAGCCAAAATCAGAGAGATGTGGTGAGAACAGTTTAATTGGAGAGACAAAGCCCTGTGTGCACCTGTCTGTTGGAGCCATCCTCTATGTGGGGACGCTGGACACAAGCTTTGACACATATTTAAAGGTCCAATTTTATGCATTATACAGACTGACTGAACTCTGAGAAGCCCATTTTGGCATTTCACATTTACTTAATTGCACTGTGTAACTTTTCTGGTGGATGCTTCACCATTTTCTGGTTTCTATGTATTGTCAGTGCTTTGCCTGGAATATTCTACAGAATGACACCCAATTTAAGTGACACCATCGGGAAAAGTTACATGTCAGATCTGTGGAGAGGCAAGCCAAGTCACAGTAATACATTAATCCATGCTTAGTTAAGTAATCTCATTTGGTGTAGTCAGTTTTTAACAGACATGTGCTCTTCTATGTTTTTAAAGTCCATAATTTGACTCTTCCTGATACTCCCTGGTTAGTAAAGTCCCAAAGTGACTTTACTAACCATCTGTAATCTTGACAAAAACCATGTTGATTAACATTTCAAACTGCTGCATGTTCTTCATACATACACATTAAGGATGTAATAAATGGTCACATTTTTATATAGCGCTTTTCCACCTTCAAGACACTGAAAGCATTACAACAAGGAACCACTCACCCATTAACACACATTTTCATACACCAGTGTAGGCAGACACTGGGTTAAGTGTCTTGCCCAAGGACACAATGACAGCATTCATCTGCTGGAATCACATCAGCCAACAGTAGATCTGACCGCTCAACCAATGATGTTTATGTCGAGAACGGGATTCAAACCGCCAACCTTCAGATCAGTGGACAAAAACTCTACCAACTGAGCTACTGTTGCCCCTGTCAAAGGAAGTAATAGGAGTTGAAGCACCACTATAAATTGTCCAAGCCCCAAAGTATTTTAAAAACCCACTACAAAGTGTTCTCTGTCCCTGTTAAATCACACATTCTTGAGTCCTTTGTGTGGTGTGTCTGAACTCTTCGTTCACCTTGTGTTTAGTGCAGCCATAAAGCAGCCCATAGCTCTATATCTGCACACACACAGGCACTCAAGGCAGTCACTCTCAAACTCTCACCCATCACAAACTACTGGTACTGAAAATGGGATCCGGTATGACCTTTTTCACCACATGGAAAAGAAATATACTTTAGAACATATATGCTACATGCCACAGTGACACAAAGATTGGTAGTTTGTCATTGGGCAAGACACTTCCCCCACCTTGCCAGTTTGAATGAATGCGGGGTCGTAAGTTTGTGCTTAAAGATGCTCTGTCTAGTCAATTTTATCCCTGTACTGTCCCCACCATCTTACTGTGAGCAGAGTCACCTTTGCACAGGCCTGACTTGCAACTTTTCTTGGTGATGCCATCTGCTTGTCTCATTGAAAATAAGTTTTATGCCATACTGTGGAACATTCTAAGCAGAGCTATAACATCTTTATGGCTAAAAGCAGGTTATTAAAGAGGAGGTATCACACTTCTATGGGCTATTAAATGCTAACACATAACATACTTAGATCACCATGTTACCTTTTACTGTTTTGAAAATGCCATATTCGCTGAAAATAACACACACTTTATATACATAAAAACAACACTTTTGCTTTTGACGCTTTGAACCCCCCTCAGTTCTCTGTCTGTGCTAAGTCACTCCCCCTTCAGAACGCTATCACATTACAATTGGAGTGCATCTCGCTAATTAAGGTCCTGTAGTTTACGTTGTAGTGTATTATTTTGTATCCTGCTTTTAAATATGGTAAAAGGTCACATTTTTATATAGCACTTTAACACCTTCAGGGCACTCAAAGCACTTTACAACAAGGAACCACTCACCCATTCACACACACACTCATACACCACTGTACGCAGACACTAGGGGAGAGGTGGGTTAAGTGTCTTGCCCAAGGATCTGCGGGTTACGTAGGGTTGAGCACTGAAGAGCATTGCACTGCTAACGGTAAGGAGGGTTCGAATAGTGCCTGGGAGAGATCGCTAACTTACTCAAACATCCCCTTTAACAAAACGCCCTTGATCAGCACCATTAGCCTCTACCTGTGAGTGAATGACAGTGTGGCTAGCCCCATAAAGCCTTAAATCTGCTGGGCTCTCTCCAGGGAGGACCTCTGCTTAGAGAGCCAGCTGCTCTGTACTCTGCCAGGACCACTGCACCAGCCTAACGATGCGCTCCCACAAGCCCACTAATGATGCCATCTATGAGGTCAGCCTCATAGATGGCTGGAACAAGCAGGGGTGGAATATATAGGGGTGGAGTATATAGTACTGATTAAAGAACAAGAATGTACTCAGGTCAAAGTACTGATGCTTTGCAGTGACATCAAGCTGGGGGTGTTCTGTTGGTGGGATGTTCAGTAGTTTCCATGCTGACACAATGCACACATTAACAAACATAGAAATACTAAATGGATTTAAACGGCACATTTACAGGAGCCTGTGATCAGTTTGAGCGTTCATGGTCCTGTTTAGGTTCTTGATTCTGAAAAACTGTAGGTTAATGCTAGTTAGCTTAAGACTATTTTATGTTAGAGACTTATTTAAAAGCACAAATCATCTCACCTGTTGTACTTCCAACTATATCATCTCTTTCTGATCAGATTATGTTAAAATAAAGATCAGATTAAGACTAACAGAGCTTCTACCAGAGTAGTGCTTTCAGTTCACCCCCAGGGAATGTTGACATCAGCTGGACAGTATCAATAGTAAAAGTGTTTGAGTACTAAGTTTTAAAATGGTGCAAAAAATCAATACACAGATATTACTACTGAATCTGTAGATTGGATACTTATGTGAGCAGTTGTTGATACTGGATGGTTCGACCCCCATCAAACGTATGTAATTTTGTTGTTAAACTTGCATACATGATGACGAATAAAGCATTTAACTTAATCTTTTTCTGAAGTATAATGTGGGAGTTTGCATGTTCTCCCTGTGTCTCCCATCACCTAAAATAACCACATTAGACTAATCCTCCCCTCTTGGTATCTGTTTTGGTCAAGATCCTGATATTACTTTATGAAAGAAATGCAAAATCATACAGATACTGACCTTCTGTAAATGTGAGCGGGTAGTGTTAATGTATGGGCCTAATTGTGCTCATTACTGAAATAGTATCAGTATCTAATCTATTTGAAGACCTTAAAGTTCTGAGTTTCTGATTATGATCAAATTACACAATGGCTGTATGATAAAAACAAGATAAAAAACCTGTTTCCTCGCTTACCTTTTGCATTCCAAACATCCTAATCATTCACCACAATGAGTCTATGAGACCAGAATGAACAGCTAGCATGCACTTCCTTATTATCAGACAGTTCAACACTTTATATTTGGATGTAGACAGCATGCAGTTGACTTATTTTGCCTCAAGTGCTGCTTATTCAGTATAAATGTACTGGGGCAAGACAAAAATAAAAATACATGGGAAAAAAAAAATCCCTAGTTTGACAATTTGAATGAAGTTTATAATTTTTTGGGTTGTTTCATTCAATTTCAGTAAATGCAAATTGCCAGATCTTCTCTCCTTATGGGCATAAAATATTAAGAACCAACCATCAGAAGCACATCTGTTTTACTTTGTTTCCGTTTTACTGAAAAAGACCAGACAACCTATTAACCAGTCTCCCACTGAATGACTCATGTCCCCTCACAGCCATCTTGTTAAACCTCAGTAACAAGACAATATGCTAGCGACCATTTAGCTCCTCTAAAATGTCTGCCAATTAGTGTAGCAATTAACAGCTAAAACTTAGCACACTTAAACGATGTGTGGGGAGTTCCCTTTTAGCTACTTCTATCTTAACACCTGCTACAGTCCATGGCATATTGTTTTCGGTCTTAAATGGTCCTGCTGGGCTCAGAGTCGATAGAGTACGCATAAAATGAATAGAGGTGGGTAAAGTACTTAAAACTGTACTCAAGTAAGTGGAACGTGTCTTCTTAGTAAAAGTAGTGGTTCAAGAAAAGTAAAAAAAAGTATTTGGGAAAACTACTACTCAAGTAAGAGTAACTTAAAGAGAAATTTTCAGGACGTAACATCTGATTTATAATTTGAAGTGAATGCAATTTGAAGGACAAAATATTAAATAATGCACATATTGTGGTATTTTTAAAGAATAGACACAAAAATGACAAAAACATGACATTATATATCGGTAAGAGTGTCCAAGAAATACAATATTGTCAACATAAAGCTTTTGTCACTTGTAGACTTACTCACAGTGGAAAGAGTCACCAAGACTTTTACTCAAATGGTTATGTCGGTGCAATGGTGGGCTAATTAACTTTGTTACCACACTCTTTGTCAGGTGATAAAGATGATCTGACCCCAGCGTGCAGTAATATGCAGACAGGATACAGTCGTGACAAGTGCAGGGAGTGTGTAAACTTAGCTTTGGGCTAACGCACTGCATAAAAAGTGAATGGGTGTCAAGAGGACAGAGAAGCTAGGTGCTACAGAGCAGAGATAAGGAAGTTGTTAAGCAGTAAGTCACCTTCACTTTTGGCAGACAACACGTATTTATGGAGCGATATGGTGTGCGTGGGCAATATAAAGGGAACATGGTGGCAAAGTTGGTTGGGATATCTGCCTCATAGCGAAAAGGTTGCAGGTTACTCCCATCAAACTGTCCCTGGCTCATAAATAAACTAAATAAATAAAAAAAAAGGTTTGATTTCCAGTCTGTAGGGTTTCTATGTGCTGTCAGTTTGTTGGATCCATGTCTGGGAACTGGTTTCTCCTCAGTTACATGAGACACACACGTGGCTAACGCTCCTTCTTGATGCTCCTGACCATGGCAAAGGTTTCCCCCAGCAGTAGCCAAAGGATGGGTCAAATACAGGACATACTGTTACTTTACCTTAACATTATGGTGGTTACGAGGTGTGCTTAAAACAGGGCAATCAATGTCTTTGTCACAGCAAAGTATCAATAAGTAATTCCTTTCATTAATTCATAGACGGCCTGAATATTAACCTCAAGATGCACACCGCCTCACACCTATATTTATGATGTTTCAGTTTCACATATGCCAACAAAACAGTATCAATTATATCAGCTGGTTTTACACAGTAGAATATTCAGTAATTAAGAATAGACTTGTGGCAGAGTGGTTAACAATACCACATCTCAGGCCCTATAATACAGTACAGTCAGGGTTGTTTGTATTTTATTTAGGAAACAACTACCAACTGGAAGAAATATAATGATAATAATATAATAATAACTTAATAATAGTAAGATAACATGCATATAGTACTTTGCACACATGATTGTACATTTACAGAGTATTCAACACATCAATTGTCTGGTTTCTATAGCTATTCTTTAACATTACATTGCTTGCTTGTCAACTTATTCTGTCATTTATAGATACATATTTGGATCATAGCAAAAACATGCAGTGAATCAAATATTCCACTGACGTCCTTCCAGTCTGATGTGCAGAAAACTACCCCGCTAACAAGATCCAGAGTATAGCCTTGCATGAAGAACTGAACAGTATTAAATTACAAGTGCATTTACTAACATCGTATATAGAGCAGTTGCATAAGGTGATAGTGTTGATACAGTGTTGTTGTTTGGTTTTGTGAGAAATGAAAAACATGTCAGGATGATGCAAGCTACAGCTGAAAGAAAAGCATTCTTTACTGAAGCAGGCTCTTTGAATGTGGTAATATAAAGAAATGCGTTTGCTTTTGTATGTGGAGATGAGATGTTGAGGTGAATCTTTTATGCAGAGGGATACCATTAGATTAAAATACAATAAAAATGACAAAAACAAAGTGATCCATCTAATATCTGTAACATACTGCTGCTTGATTTGGGAGTTGCTAAACTGTATTTCATTGTTTTTTTTATTTGACAGTGAAAATAAATCAATTTAATCTAAAAAAAAAAGCCAAAGGAACAGATAGAATTTCCATGGAAACAAGCAGGATGAGTCAAAATTAAGAGTCAGGTTTGTGGAGATGCAAGCTCACTCACAGCACATTTTTCAGTAAACGCAACCAAACTGAAACATTTTTTTTTTTTGTCTTTTTTGGCTAAAAAGTTATATACTGTGGCTTTAACCAATCACAGTTATAAATCATGATAGAAATTTATGATATATCGTCTGTAGGTTGAATTGCAGTTGATTTCTTTTTATGTGCCTCATCTATACTTAATATATAATGTATCTGTACTACACAATTGTAATCTCCCCAGTTTTCAACCCACTGACCCTATTTATAAACCAGACAGTATGCAAAATAAATGAACTGTTAAGAGCAGTCCACTGTAAACAAGGGCATAGTAATAAAAAACAGGGCACAGGTCAGTGGACTTAAGGCTTTTCAATGGAAGTTATTTTGCTCTACATATTTTCTGGACTAACCAAACAGAATAAAATAGTGCAAGTGAAAATGTCCCTAGATGGATACTTCAACTAGATAAGTACACAAAAGCAGTCGTATTGTTCAAAGTAGTGCTGGGCTGAGTCTCCATTGGCTTGGTACATTGGCTCTGTGCTGAAAGATTTGGCAGCTCTGTCAACATTCAGAAGATGTGTTTTTACAATATTTGGTTTGTTTAATTTTAAATGCCATGTTAATTTTGTGTTATAATTATTTTTTAGGACAGACACTTGGAGATTGTAACAGGAGTCTGGCAGTTTTGGCTATTTCACATATAAAGTTACAGCTTATTGTAAAATGTTATAATGCAATGTAAAATTGACTATAGTGCTTTACTACTGTGCCCAAAATTAGTATTATTATATTTATAGGCTAAAAAAATAGTAGATTAGTCTAACATGGCATTTAATTTTTAGTTGGTGGTTTTGACAACTGTTTTTGTGTCCTTGAGAAAAACATTTCAGCCCTGTTGTCCAAAAAAAAAAAAAGTTAATAGCACAATATTCCACTGCCTGTTTTTTGTTTTCCCTGGAATGTTCCACAGTATAGCATTAAACATATTTAACTCCATGGAGATTCCGAGTTATAATTCAGATGTGTGAAGATATAAAGATTCATGTTTTAGCAATAAAAACACCTGCAGTTGAATAGATGCAAAGGTATAGTTAAACGCCATACTGTGGAACATTCCAGGCAAAGCAATAACATCTCCATGGAGACAAGACCAGAGGTTACATATTGCATCTTTTTAAATATGCACACAGTAGCTGACGTTCTGACAGTGACTTAGCTTTATACAGTATTATTATATCTTACCTTAATGTTACAAAGATTTACATTGTACAGTGAATACAAGCCCCTTTTCCCTAACATTAACCATTACAGATTTCACCTTCAATGACCTTTAATAGACAATGAACTTAGGCAACAACTGACAGAAAGTATAATTGTTTATAAAAGTGTTTATAAAAAAAACTCGTGAAGTTACATGTCCGTAGAAAGGCATCCTAGAAGAGGTCTTGGTGGAAGTGTGGAGCCAGACTCTCTTGATTGTTTGTGTTTTGCTAATAAGTTTATTCAAAGTATAATATAGGCCTTTACAAACAACAGTAATTGTAGCCTCCCCCTGGTTAAACTTGCAGACGCTGGCCTTGGTCTGTCTGTTTGCCTTAGCTAGTTTCAGGGGAGGCGTTAATGGTTAACACGGTGAAGGTCATGTGACAGGTTTACATAAGGCTGTGTCCGGAGGCGCTCTGGGTCTCTGCACTCTAGTTCAGGCTAGCCTCCCGTAGATCCAACTCAAAGCCATGTAGGGCTGAACTATTTGGGGAAAATATTACTTTTTTTTTTGAGCGCTGTGTTTAGATTTTAGGTTTTTTAATATCTATATTCTTAAAGGTACAGTATGCAACATCACCTGTATGATTCCATGAAAATAGACAGTTTTTTTTTATTATTATTATTTATTTATTTTGGGCAAGTAAGCAATTTACATAATTTTACATATACATATGACAAAAGTGCAATCATAACGGAAATAACAACAACAAAAACATTTGCCCAAAAAGGAGTGGGAAGAAGAAAACTTATTTAATCCCACCCCCTCTTCTAATTTAACATAATGAACTTTCTTTTGCATTCTTCAGACATTTGACATTAGACCATATGAACTAACAGTTAAAAACATACTTTGGAATATTCTGAATTGGAGATAAATAAGTTTTATGCTATACTGTGGAATCTATAGCCAAAAGAACAACATTTCCATGGAAATGAGCAGGAGGAGCTTCTGCTTCAGGTCAGATATGAGTCAGGTTTGTGGAGATGCTCACAATTTTTGTCCAAAAAACACAATCAAAATGAAAAAAAAAAAGCTTTTATTTTAGCAAATTAGTCAAATCTCACTAAAAAGTAACATACTGTGACTTTAATATAATTTTAGCAGTTTTCATGTCTTATAAGAGAGGATCTTTTGTCGTTTATAGACGAAATTATGTTCCCTCGAAAATTGCCGCCTTTGCAATTTGCTAATTGCGTCCATTCAAAGTGTGATTGTGATTAATCTTGCAGCCATACTCTGCCAGCCCTCCAGTAGTATGACTTTGCCCCTGGCTCTACTCCCCTCTCCTCTGTCCTCAGTCTCACCAGACCCATTAGCTTTGACATGACACTTTTGATTTTTATGTGAGCACGGCCCCAAAAATGTGAAAATATGAAACGATTTACTGTTCTGTTAGATCAGAGGCCGACATTTTTCCACTTAGATGAATAGATAACAGGAGCAGTCTAAAAATAGACAAAACAAGCTGTTGATTGAGTAAAATGAAATTCGGACAAACCAGAGGTTATGAAGTGCAATCAAAATTACTCTTTTTCCATCAGAAAACACTTCCTACAGTACTTATGTAAAAGTGTAATCAAATTCCATTTGAAAGACATTCATTTTCATTTTACATTCCTCAAAATGTACTAAAAAAAATCACAATGAAACCTTGTAACTGTCGGTGAACTACATGTTTTCCTGAGAGCCTGGGTTTCCTGAGTATTCCAGAGTATTCCACCATTTACCATTGTTCTCTACCCACTCACACTCAGCGCACACACTCTGGCAAAAGCTATTTCAAAAGCATGTAAAAAGTCTTAGAATATGGAGTATTAAAACACTGTTTTATTTGTAAATAATATTAAATACATTTTAAATAATAATAATAATACTTTACTCTAACACTTGTACAATGCAATGCTCAGTCTTCTGTAGCCACAGCAGCCCTAGGGCAGACTGACAGAAACAAGGCTGCCAATCTGCATCCATCAATACCAACCACTCACTCACTCAGGGGTGGTAAATAAAAGTGCTTTCTACTCCACTACATTTTGGAAATGGACTAAAAATCCAAAGTGCTTCTCTTTTAGGTTTGAGACAGCTTGTGACTGAGAGTTATTTTTTAGCCGTTAATGTCTTGGCTTTGAGCTAACAAAGGATAATTAATAAAATCAATTAAATTGTTTATGTTGAAAAAAAAGTCACTACATCTGATGCCTTTGTTTTCAAAATCTGTCTGATTCCTTTTTATTTTAAAAGTACATTTTAAATTGGTACTTTAAGCAGTTTTCATTTTACTTGAGTATTTTTTACTCCTATGGGCCTATCTGTACTTTTACTTACGTAAAATAAAATTGAGTACTTCCACCACTTCACTCACACTACACATTCATATGTAGGAAAATGGGTAGAGGGACACAATGGCAGTATCAGGCAGTATTGGGTTGGAGATACTAACTTGTTCTTTATCTAAGCGCAGTATAAAACTTTCTTAACTTCTTACCAGTAAGTTTGTTGTTACCACAAAGTGCCAGCAGGGGCAGTCACAGAATTATATTCTCAACTTATTTAATTAACATGGTATCACCCATACTTGAATGCTGTTTATTTAGACAGACATGTTCCTGAGTTTAGCTTTAATCACCACATATAACTCACATATGCCTCCAGGTCACAATAGCACATGCAAGTCAATAGCAGTTGTTAGTCATTTCATTAAAAGCAATTAGTTTTAGCCTACAGTGCTAGTGGTTACAGAAGAGCTATTAAATCGCTCCATCTGATGCATGAGAACTTGTGTGTGCCTACTTGTGTGTTTGTACATTTATAATCACTAACCAGTTAGTCATGTTGTATTTGTTATACTAGTATTACTCTTTTTATGCTTTTAATGGCAGTTATATATGGCAATCGATGAGTTGCTCACTTGTGGTACGTGCACATAAAGCAAAGCATTTTCAACACCCACTTACTTACAAAAGGTGGAGATGCTGTTTGGGAGATGCAGCTCACCAGATTTTTTTCTTTGCTGAAATGGTTACCGTCCAATTTCCCTAAATGTATATACTTTACAAGAGCAATGATAGAGGAGATATATAGCTTGGCAAAATGATGCGCTGATTTGGTATATTGTATATTCAGTGCAGCTCTATGCTAAAACACACCTCTCTCCTCATTGGTCAGCCTCTATTATGAGTGAGTGATGAGTGGATTTAACAAATCACAGTGACTTTTTTTTTTTTTTTTCAATTGAACTCCAAAATAAGGCTGAATTTAACTTTTTTATTTTAATTTTGGTAGCACTTGAATTGACATTGCACATTTTAAGAGTCCTATATTACACAAAATTGACTCTTGTGAGCTACATCTCCTAAGCTCAAAATGCTGTGTTCGTCATGTCATGTAGTGGTAGTTTTCAAGTTAACAGCTCCTTTTACCTTTTCTACAGTAGAGATTGTTAATTCCGGGTCTGAAATCATCCAAACGATGCATGTGTATGGAGTTTAAAAACAAAGTGGAGTGTTTTCTTTATGAGAGAAGAACTCAGCCTAACTATGCAGGGTTTGTGTGTTAAACATGTGTGAATGAAACACAACTTTTTTTTGATGAGGAAACAACATTATAACATGTTGATAAAATCCTTTAAAAGAAAAGTCCTTTAAGTCTGGCTGCAGCGCTCATTCAAAATTGTTCCATGGGAAACAAGTATAACAGAATGACTCACAGGAAGCTAACTGGCAACCTTGAAACAAAATTGGGGGAATAACATCACCAGATTAATTTCAGGAGAGAACACACACAGCACACCCCCCTCACCATCAACAGAGCTGCTGTGGAGAGAGTAAGCAGCACCAAGTTTCTGGGTGTGCATATCTCTGAGAACCTCTCCTGGTCAAAGAACACTGCATCACTAGCCAGTGAAGCCCAACAGTGACTCTACTTCCTCCACAAGCTGAAGAGAGCCAGAGCCCCAGCTCCCATCATGAGGACCTTCTACAGAGGCACCATAGAGAGCATCCTCACCAGCTGCATCACTGTGTGGTATGGCATGTGTACCGTGTCCTGCCGGAAAAAGCTACACCGAGTAGTGAGAGCAGCTGAGAGGATCATGGGGGTCTGTCTCCCTTCCCTGCAGGACATCTACCGCACCCGCCTCACCTGCAAGGCCCTCTGCATTGCGGGTGATCCCACCCACCCATCCAACAGCCTCTTCAGTCTGCTGCCATCAGGAAAGAGACTGAGGAGCCTCCGGGCTAGGACCAGCAGACTGAAAGACAGCTTCATCCACCAAGCTGTCAGGATGCTGAACTCTCTCCCTGCCCTGCCCTCCCTCCCCCCTTGGACGCCCACACTCACCACTTCCTTCTCCTGTTGTTCCTAGATGCAAGTGTCCCAGTCTGGTGAACTTACCTAACCTACCTTACTCCTGTGGAGTTCCTCTCCCACTGCTCTACAGTAATTTGTAAATTTAAAATTTTTAATGCCCACTCTGTTTTGCACTATAACTAATGACACTGCTGCTTGAATGAGTTTCAAATCCTGTGTGTGCAACCTGTACATATGGTTTTTGACAATAAAGCTGACTTTGAACTTTGACCTTTGAGATTGGTAATGTAACATCAACAGATTTGATTTGCCAGGAATAAGGGGTTAAAGAAAATACAAGATACAAGGTTACATGGATCATCAAAACAATACTTTTTAAATTATGATATATTTTCACCCCTTATCTTTTTGCGATGAAGACTGGATAAAACCTTCCATTTTACATTACAAAAATACTGCATTTTAGCTTTACACCAAAATCCAAAATGGCAGCCCTCATGACATGGCAACAATGAGCGGCTGGATCGTCTCATTAGCACTGTGTGACAAGGCCTGTCTGACTGTACCATCTTTAATGTTTTCTTTCCCTTCTTCTACACAAAACCACACTTTCTCTTCTTTTCCACCATTATTTTTGAAGATGGAATACCAACTATAAAACATAGATTCAACGACAATGACTCCGCTAACAAGGTTGATCGCACTCTTTTCATATCATTGCTTTCCCACACCCCCTGCAGGTTTAATGCAGCACTACACACACACACTAGCTCTCTAATTCGGCAGCCATGTTGAGCCAAGGACGATGCGACTGATGCGGTTCCCGCTGTGCCAGTCAAGTCCTCCTGAAACTATCTCAGAGTTAGCGCTTTCCCTTTAGCTTACCCTCTAATAGCCCGTACACTGTGAAGTCATATCGCCGCCCTCCTGCTGGGAGAGTGGAACAGCAGACGGAGTGGAGGTGATGTAAATGTCGAACGGCGTGCTCTCTCGCCCTTTAAAAATGAGTGAGTAAGCAGTGGTATTTGCACAGACTCAGTACTTTGTTCAACAGGGTATAGATGTGAGAGATACAGGGCCATGCTGAAATGTGTACGGTGATATAGATGTGTGATTTCCATGTGATTTTCAGTGTAATTGAAAAGTCGGTTATCAGGGCAATATTTTGAAATCGACACATAAGGAGCTAGAATTTATACTACCCCAAGAGGAGGAGTTTAGCCTAAAAACATGTTTACCAATCTAGCATCTAAAGAAAGTTTAATACTTCCAGATTTACAGTGGCTTCTGGATGGGAACTGAAATGTCTAAATTTCAAAGCATGGATTTTTTTGTCTTGACCATAGCTCAATATCTGGAGATGGTTCATTGCATTACTTTACAGGTTACCTCAGAGAACAAATGTTCCTTAAAGCCGCAGTATGCACCTTCATAGACTAAAATAAAAGCATATTTGTTTGTTTTTTTCATTTTGTTACTGTGTATTGCACTGTGCAGACTACCACAAACTGCAGACCACAAACTCTTATTTGGCCTGACAGAGTCTCCTCTTGCTTGTTTCCATGAAAATGTTTTTCCTTTGGCTATAATATTCCATAGTAGAGGATAAAACTCACCTATCTCCATGGAGAATGTTCCGTAATATAGTTTTAATCTTGTATTTATGAAATCATGCATGCGACGTGCCAAATCCAGAGTGTAACATACTGTGTTACACTGTTAACTTGATGAGTAAGTTAAAGCATATACTTTTTTGTTATAATATAACTGAAATGATTGAGTCCTTTATCAAAATATTGCAATAGAATAAGCACTGAACAGTTTTATCACCTATCCCAGTATTTTTAACACAGTGCAGCCCTAATATATACACACATTTATCCACACTTAAACACATTACGGACACAATTTTCCGCCTTATTTGCTCATTCCCAGTATTGATAGAGGGCTTATTTTTCTAGGTTTGACTTTGCCTGGTAAGTTTTTCCTTTTTTGCACATTGGTGTTTTTTCAAATGAGATTACACTAACCTTATGCTTGTCAAGGCAAAACCTGGCGAGGATTCTCAGGACCGTGTCAAAGCACAATCTTATAGAGGGCCCCGGATAATATGATTTTTACTGCACTATCCGCACTATTCTTATTCATCTGTGTCATATGTGCAGTGGCCAGCCAGTATTACTCCAAGAACCATTATAAAGAGACATTTCATAGCAGAGCTTTCAGAATGAGCTAGGAGCAGTACCTTGGTGGTAAATAAATACACATTAAAATTGCCGTGTTTATGTATTAGTCATATTTGAAGCTGTTTGTCAAAAGTTGCATCAGGCTTGGCGGGATTAAAATGTTTATTAAGACTTAGAACGGAAGAGGTCTTAAGTGGTTTATTCTAGCCTTCTGAACTTTAATGAGGCTATATTCTGAGAAAACTGACTTCTCTAGATTTTAATCATGTAGTTTTCTCAACCACAGAGTAGTTGTCAAAAACAATTTAACGATTTAAAAACACTTTTACGTGTTTGTAATGATGATAAATGTGTGGATTTAACCCCAATAGAAGAATTTTATATTATTTATTTGCAGGGGTGGAAAGTAACGAATTACATTTACTCACGTTACTGTAATTGAGTAGTTTTTATGAGTACTTTGTAATTTTCTAAGTAGTTTTTCAAACAGGTAATTTTACTTTTACTCGAGTACATTTTAAGCCAAGTATTTTACTTCGTTACATTGAAAGCCGCCCCCGTTACTGAGTAAAATAACATCGATAGGGACAAAAAATAAAATACGGGAGGAAAAAAATCTGCCGGAACTGAAAGGAAACTGCATTGCGCGGGTTTGTGTGCGGCAGTTCCATTGTTTCTTGGCCAAACCTCGATGACCTATTCGCGTTTAAACGTAAAAATGGCAGCAACGTAATCATGAAATGTAAAATGTGTCTGCCCCGCCGAACCTCAACATGAATCTATGAAAGCATGTGGTGGTAAGTAGGCGACAAATATAGGCCTATATGTTTTGCCTGTTATACCCAAACGGTATATTTATTATGGTTTGGTTAACACAATCTGGCTTCATGATTTCAGTTATTTTCCATCCTGATCACGAACGTTTCAAGTGAAGGAGCCGAGAGTTGGAAAATCACCTCACGTTTAAAATTGGCTTTAGGACAGTCAGGAATAATAAGAATGCAGGACTTTAGTTTGCGATTGGTCTCTTAATAAATCATCTTAATTTATGTTGTCTATAGGAAAGTTCATGGGTTATTGCCTGGACTAGTTTCGAGTGGACAGTGCTGGTCCATCAAAAGTAGCGCTTCTAGTTTATGCAAATGAGCCATGTGGTTTTAAGTTTCACTTCTGTAAAACGTAAACAAATGTGCGCAAAGCTGCATTAAACACATTATTATTTGAGTCCTCCTCGTAGGAAATAAAAACCCAAACTTAAATTATCCCCCTGCAGCGAACCAAAAATGCGTCTGCTTCTGTGTCCGTCATCATTTTATCACGTGTACCGCGTGTACCGCGTGTACCAGTGTCATCAGCCGTGAAACCAAATGAATCTGCCCACGTAGCATTAAGCGTTCTGTTTTCTTCAGAAACTTTTCTTTTCTTGGATTTATCCATCATTGGGCTGAAAATCATACTGCTGATGTAGGTGCCGGTAAGTCCGGGCTGCCAGTGTGTGCGGGTGGCGCACATCGGCGGCTTTGACGCATGTTTTGAGCGACAAAAATATTAAAAACGTTTTATTTAAATGTTACAAGATTACCATTATCTACAATTTTAGATTTACATTTAAAAACGAACAAACTAAAATAAAATACAGTGTAATTAAATACTCATTATTATTTTCCAAAGTCACAGGGAGCCACGACAGAACGATGAAAGAGCCACATGCGGCTCTGGAGCCGCGGGTTGCCGACCCCTGTCCTAGATTCATTATCCCATATATCTTCAGCTCCTAGAGGAAATAAATGGTAGTGCGTCACATTTAGTTTACCGCAGTTTATGTCTATTTAAGAGTGCATTTATGTGCAGCAACATTATGTAAAAACCTGCATTTTTACTGTAGTTTTTTTTTATTTCATTGAAAGTAACTAAGTAACTTTTACTCAAAGTACATTTGAAATGAAGTAATTTTTTACTTTTACTCGAGTACATTTTCAGACGGGTACTTTTACTTTTACTTGAGTAGGATTTAAGCAAAGTAAAGATACTTTTACTTAATTACAATTTTTCAGTACTTTTTCCACCTCTGTTTATTTGCTTGAATCACCACAGCATTGTTTTTTTTTTTTTATTTATTTTTGTGTGAGGCAGTGGAACAGACTTGTATATTCTCCGATTTGGAACGTAAGTATTCTTGGCTGATCAAACTTATACTACTAATATACATTTATTTTTTTATTTACTGTTGAATTTTTGTTTAAAGCTGGTTATAAGACGTGATCCCACAAGTCGTGCTTCCCTCATCGTACAGTCACATCATCCTTAGGCGAGACACTTCACCCACATTGCCAAGTATGAATGTGGTGTGTGTGTGTGTGTGTGTGTGCGTGTGTGTGTGTGTGTGTGTGTGTGTGTGTGTGTGTGAGAGAGAGAGAGAGAGAGTGTTGGTGGTGATCGGAGGGGCCTATGGCACAAATTGGCTGCCTTGCTTCAGGCAGCTGTGGCTACCATTGTGAATGAATAATGCACTGTGAAGTGCTTTGGGTGTCTTGAAAGGCGCGATACCAACCAGTGCATTATTATTATTACACAAGGCAGCTGTGCCTCAATGGTTAGAGCCTTTGCTCAACGTAGAGGACAGCAGTTCGATTTCTGTTCCAGCCCGTGTTGTTGTGTCCTTGGGCATGCCATTTCACCATCTTGATGTGCAAGTGATTGGTGGTGGTTGGAGGGGCTGATGGTACGGATTGGTAGCCTGGTTTCCATTAGTCCAACCCAGAGGGGTGGAATGACAGAATTATGGTATATAAGAAATCTTTCAGTGTCCAAAAAAGTGTTATATAAATCAAATGCTTATGATCTCTAATCATATTTAAGGCTATATTTCCCTTGAGAGCTCAAAATGCTAATCTGGTCATATCCATATACAGTGTTGGGAAGTAACTGAATACATGTAATGAAATTATATATTCTGAAGACTAATTTTGAGTTACCGTATTACAGTATAGTTACTATTTCATTTGGTGGTATTCAAAATACAGTTAGTTAAATTAAAATTAAAACATAACAGCACGCCATGATGTAATTTTTGCTTTGAACTGCATGGTATTAGTGAGAAAAAAAGAAGACAACTTTTGCAGGTCGTGCATGTGGGATTTTTCATCTCTAATTAAACATAAATTAATGCATAATAATAAAAATTAAGTCGTTTGTAAATATTTGTCATGTACACTCTAATATATTGCAACTCAATGTAAAAGTGTCCCTAGTATTCAGAATATAGTACTCTAATTGGGCCATGTACTGGAATACATAAAAAAATACATTTTAATGCAGATATTCAGTATTCTGTAACTAAATACATTTTCCAAGTATTCTTCTGTCACTGTCTATGTCCTCCTCCATTTGAAAAGTCTATCCATTGACCTTCACCAGGCTCAGTCTTATCATTTTAGTGCACACAGCTAAGCTATGGGCACTATGTTTCACCTATATTTAACCACTTCCCTTGTTTGATAGTGTTTGAGACTATTACTGTGGATCATGGATGGTTAGCACTCTTCCCTCGCAGCAAGACGATCCCTGGTTTGATATAAGCACTCATGGAGGTTTGAAGGTTTGAAGCGCGGCCCATGCTTTAGAATAGGAGATAGAAAAAGCTCCAGCCTAGCATTGATTGAAGAGCTGCACAGGAGGAGAGAGTGCGGGTTCTTTGTTCTGTGTCAATACTGATCACTCAAATGGGAAGGAGGTTATGGGTTTGGAAGACATGCAGACCAGAATATAGACTTCACAGGTCAACACTGACGAAAAGTAATTATATCAACTTCAGTGTCTAACTAAAAGGGAAATACATTTGTGATATTGTTATTACTGCAGTGTGATATAGCCAGTGCTTTTCAAATATAAGATTAAAATTCTCCAGTTAGGTTTATTAAAGGTCTTATTTAACGAAGTGACTCTTGTGAGCTTTTAGTCATGTTATAATGCTCTTACCTCACTAAACACCCACCTGGAGTTGTGTTTAGTGAGGTGAGGAACACATTTTTGAGTGACGCTGCATTATTAGGCTGTCATTTTCCAAGCGCAAAATGCTGTGTTCCACCTTATGATGTCATGAAATGGTAGTTTTCATGTTAATAGCTACCTTTTACCTTTTGTTCAGATTGGCTGTAGAGATTGGGAATTCCAAATGTGAAATTATCCAAATGATTCTAGTGAAGGTGTGTGGAGTTTAAAAACACAGTGGAGCAGCTTCTCTGTTACAACATGACATCACAAGGTGGCCTAGAGTGTTTTCAATCTGAGAGAAGAACTCAGGACTCAGGAGGGGGAACTGCAGGATTTCAGCGTTGGATATGATGTGTCTGGTCAGCTGATTTAAACAGATTTTAGCGCTGTATTCCTACTTGGAGCAGTTGGTGCTGCTGTCCGACTTAAAGAGCCATTAAACACTCTCCCCAAGCTTTACTCCACCCCTAAGCAAAATCTGAAAAATCCTCCAGAGTGGGCGATGCCCGGCGGGTTGGGGGGAGCGGGTGTGAGGCGGGCTCTGGAGCGATAATTGACAGCCGACCAACAGCCACAACAATCGGACATTTGTGCTCGGTTTCCCTTTTCTCCAGACACGGCGGGACATCGCAGTGCCCAGGGATGCCAGGTGAGAGGGGCTCCTCACGTACTGCCCGTAGACCACCAGTAGCTGTTCTTGTCATGTAATCACCCTGTATCTGACTCACTGGCGCCCGTTAGTCCAACCTGAAAATTCAAATGTACCGGCACTAGTTGATCCTAAAGAGGCCGTTACAGACACGGCTTTTAACCCAGAAGTCAGATTTTTAACAAATATGCACTAAAATGCCAAAATAAGGCCAGGGATAGGTATACACTTCTATTTTAGACCCATTTACACAGCTAATCATTAGAAAAAAGTGATTTTGGTGTTTAGTGGCCCTGTATCCCAGATATGAGAGAGTAGGTACCTCCCCTTGTCCCTCTTTACAGTCTGCTGGGCATGTTTCCAGATCTTAATGGCCTTCTTGATCCAACAGTGGTACTTGATGCATTTGTTTACCTATCCCAATCCATAAAGTGGTCCTCCCTCTTGCAGTCTTGGCGGATCTGACTTGATAACAACACCTCAAGATGGAGACATAAATGCATTTATAATATAAATGGCTAGATTTGATTGGATAACAGGGAATTGTAACTTCTGTGATTGGATAAGAACGGCAGACAGATTACAGGAAGTTGGGATGGTATGGGAAGCACCACTATAATTACTTTTTTTATTCATGTATTCATTCTTACACTAAAAGCATACTGGGAATCTACCATCTAAAACTGATCTTATAAATTGCAAATGGAAAAAGACTAACCTTATAGCCACGGCATAAACCAAACTGTGGAGCTGATTGAAAGATTTGTTTTTCCTATGGCCTTTACCCATTACTGTGTGCATCTGCGTCATTGTGAGTGCGCGCTTTGAAGTGGTGCCCCCATCCACACTGTTCTAATGTGTGATGTCTTCTCTCCCTCTCTGCTCAGGGCTACACTCTGCTCACGATTCAGCTTTTGGCCAAAAACAAAGCATAAACTCATTACTGTCTGCCTGCCTGAACTTGGCCTTCCACTTCCACTGCTCTGCTAAAAATAGAATAGTGTGGATAGTGACATGGTATTTGGATGTGTATTGAGAAAGTAATAAGTACATCTATTAGAATTTGTGACTGCGGTAAAGGTAAGTCCTTGGTTTGATCAAATACATTGAAAGCAATTTTCTGATCTATGTTATAATGTTGTTTCCTCATCAAAAACATACCTGGAGTATTTTGCTGAATTCTTCTCACAGAAAACACATACTTCCACTTTGTGATGTCCTATGGTGATACAGGAAGTGCTCCAGTGTGTTTTTAAAGTCCATACACCTTTGCTTGAAACTTTTACATAATTTCAGTCCTAGAATTGCCCATTTCTACTGAACAAAACGTAAAAGGTAGATGTTCAGCTAATTTGAAAACTACCGCTTCATGACATCAAGGTGGAACAGAGCATTTTGAGCTTTGGAGATGTAGACAGACTAATAATAAATAATTACTCAAACATGTGTGAATGAAACAAAACACAACTCCAGGGATGTTTTTGGACAGATAACAAAATTCTAACATGGCTTAAAGCTACACTATGTAACTTTTCTGGTGGAATGTCCGCGACCTGTTTGTCCCCATGGTGATGATATTCCTTTGCCTGGAATGTTCCCCATTATTGTTAGATGAAATGTATCTTGTATTTTTGTGTTTTGGTCGTCAAGTAAAATATCTAATCAATGAATTGAATGAGCTCCTTACTTGGGTTGTTAGATTCTACGAATAAAATCAGCTATGATATGATATTACATATTACAAATTGTGACTTTTGGATTTTAACATGTTAAATGACAACAAAATATAATCGTAATATGGCTCCAAAACCTCTTTACTATTAATGGAGAAAGACTGAAAATTGTCCTGGACTTGTCAGTAATCGTAAGTAGCAGCAGTACTGACAACAAAACTCCTAACATTTGAGTTGATATGTCTCAGTGTCTGCAACATTTTGGTATTTTGAAGAAGGTTCTTTGAGTACTTTCAAACTGATGAGCTGAACAGATAGAGCCGTGGCACTAAATATAAGATACTTCATTCTATCTTTGACATTTTGGTAGAAACTTCGTCTGACAGACATGAGTTGTGCTCTTCTGAGTTGATTTATGGCAATATCATTTTATTCAGTCTTTCATCTTTTTTGACTTGCTTCGGTTGGAGACTTGCAGATGACTGGAGAAGGAATACCTCTGGGCTTCGGTGAGGTGCAGTCTGCATGGTTACTGGTTTGGTCTTGGTTTGGTTCTGGTTTTAGCCCAGTTTAGTTCTGATGTATACTTGATTTGTTTGTTTTTTTTTTATTTTTTGTATGACATAATTAATAAAAGACATTGGAAACTCCATTAACGTAATAATTTAGAGGGGAAAAAAACAAAACAAAAAAACGATTTGTCCAGTTCTAGTACTGGTTTAATTCTGGTGTACTCCAGGTTTAGTTCCAGGTTTATTTCTAGGGATGCACTGATCCAGCTTTTTCAATTTCATGCCACTTTACTTTAAGTGCTTTAAGTATCTTCTAATACCTGATATCAAACCATACCAGTGCAGAGACTGAAAACAGCATTTATTTCCTTTAAGCACAAATTACATGACAAAGTTATTTAAACTTGTTATGTAACTGTTAAACCCATAATGCAGCTAAAGAAAAAAATATAAAAGCTCAATAAGTAGCAACCCAGAATTACTCTAATTACATAAATGTATAGGCCCATCCAGGATATTGGCTGATTTGATATCTTGGCACTGATTTCTAATCCAACAACTTTCTAGCGATCAGCACTGATATCCACTTTGAGCATTGGGACATCCTTATTTTTTCCCAGTTTAGTCCCAATTTAATCCACGGAACTGCATTAATATGTTGCTGTTTTTTAGATTTTAGGTTTAGATTTACAGGAATGGTTAGTTTAAGTTAGCTTTTATTGTTACCCGTAAGCAAATTTGTCCTCTGCATTTGACCCATCCCCTGATATTGAGCTAGTTTTGTTCAGGCTGGAGGATTTGACCCATGGTGCACGTTTTGGATTGATGGGGGAAACTACAGTGCTTGGAGGAAACCCCCTCAGAGAAGATGCAAACTCCACACAGAAATGTGAGAATGCTAGCAAGCTAACAATAATGAAACCAGGCAGCTTTGTTGTATTCGCCCCTTCATCAATCAAATTACTTGCATTATTTTAATTAAGACACCTTGTAGTAGCTCCTAGCTGCCCGGTATCAGGCAGGCCAGATACTTTGCACATTTAAACCAGGAGAGTGTCTAAGCCTTGGGGAGGCGAGGAATTCAAATAGAGATTGTTTTGTGTTTAAGTTTAAGCTTCGCCGTGGACTAACCAATGTGTGAATGTGTATGCACGCCATGGCACTTCAATTACCTTGTCCCCACATCCTCTGCCTCCTGTGTGACCGGTGTGCAGAGCAGATGCCAGCGGCTAACTTTAAGAGTCCACAGTTTAGGTCACTTGTGATGTCTTTTACAGAGAATGTCCCCTAGAATGTCCTCCTCGTCCAGACAGTGAGACAGGAGAGGACGCATGCAACAGCTGGGGGGGTCATATACTTGTATCCGCAATATATTAGATGACTACAAAGTTAAAACTAAAGGAGCAAGAGGATATCCATGTAAGTCACTGCCTTATATCTGTCTGAAAGGAGGAGCTAACTACACTTAATCATGCCTTTACTGTGATGCTAATTGCCATAGTTTTTGCTTGATATACTCTGCTTTGCTCCTCTGTGCTCCATCTGATGTAGTACTCGTGGCCTTGGCTGGGATCTTGGGTACATTCTGAGTATATTCTGGGCCAGAACGGTATTGGTGGGTTTCATATGACATCACAGGATTCTATGGGCCAATAATATTTAATACAGATGGGGACAGCTAAAATGGAGAGAGAAATACTTTACTGATCCCAAGGGAAATTCAAGTTTTGCTGAAATACAATGAGTTCTTGGGTCTAGTCAATCATGGAAATTATAAGCTTCAACATTTGTGAATTTACCTTTTGGATATTTCATGGCAAAGTACAATGTTATCATCTTGTCCCCATCTATGAGTTTGGCATCTATGAGTTACCATATACCATATACAATGCACACAACAGTTTTAAGACTGAAGAAAAAATACAAAATGGATTTAAACAACACGTTTTTGCGGTCCAGTTTAGGTGTTAGGTGTGTAGCTTCACACCCCCAGGGAATAATGATGACATCAGCTAAATAACGCTAAAATTAGAACATAACGGGTACAACAAAATGATGAACCCAGGACTACACTGCGTCTCAATATTCTCTAATGGAGTTTCTGTCTTTAGAAGGTCACAGCTCAGACTAGACAAGGGCCCATAAATACTCCTCGTACAGACCTAATCACACTTAATGAAAACTACATCAAATATTACGACACAATAAAATCGTCAGTTATGGTTTATAAAATAGATTATATTGTGATGTAATGATTAACATGAGTACTGCTCACTTCTTTCTATAAAAAAGAAAATGTCTGCATTTTAAGTAAACTAGGAAAAGTTGCAATGTTTTTGAATATCATGCCTTTTAATCACTTTCTTGTTTATATAGTATTCTAATTTAGGTAAGCCACCTTTTTGTGTATTTAAAGGACCTGTACCTGTTTTTTTTCCCCATATTTTTGAGCAAGATTTGTCAAATTTGTAAAGATATATTGTATAAGCTCTTGATGTCTGCTGTGTACTGTCTGCATCTATAATCAGGAAGTATGTGTTAGCTTGCTACTTGTTGTTAGCATTACAGTGATAGCAAAACTCCACGCTAGTCTCTGAGAGTAGTGAAAAGCACTAAAGCAAACTCATTATGGTGAATAATTCGGATGTTCACAATGTATATGGTAAGTGACCACTACAAAATGAACAAATTCGTTTGTAAGACGTGAAAATCAGTGCCTTTAATTCAATAAACTATCCCACTGCACCTCACTGTTGTCTGTCCTGGTTGTATGACATTTGTTAGTTGGAGGTGGTTGGATTTATATTCCCCTGACCTTGAGCAGGTTTAGGAGAGTGTTTCGCCACGGTAAATCAGTGAATAGAAACGCCTTGTAATCACAGGTTGACTGAGGGCCTATTCCCAAACAGCCAGCCCAATTAGAGCCATTAACACTGTAATTAAACTGCACCGAAGCACAGACAACATACAGACAAAGCAAGAAAATGTTAGTATAGACAATATATTGTGTATATTGTGAATTTATCCAGTTTTATAATTTAAAGAAGACATATTATGCTTTATTGATACTTAAAGGTTCTATATTACGCAAAACTGACTTTGTGAGCTTTAAACCATGTTACACTTCAGGGGAGATCGGCAATTCCATGGCGGTAATCAAAAAAGTGGTATGAAGTTTAAAAACACAGTGGAGCACTTCCTGTTTTACCACATGACATCACAAGGTGGAACACAGTGTTTTCCGTTTGAGAGAGGAACTCAGCTTAACAAATTGTACTTTTCAGAGCAGTTTCCTAGCAGCTTTACTCCTACTTGAGTAATATTTGTATTCAAGTAAGAGTACTCTTACTTGAGTGAAAGTTTTGGTTACTGTGTGTAGGTCTACAAGTGTCAAAAACTTTATGTTGACAATATTAAATGTTTTGAAAATTTGTGTTTCTTGTACTGCTTCTTCCAAAATGATTTTGTTTGATTTTGTGCATTATTTAATGTTTTGTCCTTCAAATTACATTATGTCCAGACAGGTACTCTTTAAGTTATTTTTACTTGAGTGGTAGTTTTTTTTCCAAATACTTTTTTACCCTTACATGAGTAATTTCTTGAACCACTACTTTGTACTTCTGAGTAATATTACTTAAGTAACATTACTCTTACCTTAGTACAATTTTGGCTATTCTACCCACCTGTGTACCAGGAAATGATGCTGACATAATGCAAATTGTTCTTTTGATTTCAATATTTATGTAAATGTTAGCTCTTTTGACCTCTCTTGTAGATAATTATGGCTTCTTCCTGTATTAATGTCATGTATTCTTGTTTTGTATAAAGTCGTATTTTGTGTAATACATTTTTTAGTTTGCCCAAAGCAACTGTTTTGATTAAAGTCTGTATTCTCTGTATTCATGCTTTAGTACAAGAACAATTACTTTGCTTTTTGAACCATTTTGCCCAAGAAGTTTTCATCAGTTGAAATAGTTTTGCTCTGAATTTTAGATACACGTCTACACTAAATTAAATGCCAATGCAATGCACAACAAAAAAAACATATTGTACTCAGTATAAATACTGTAAATACACACTGTAGCTGACTTGAATTTTGAATAGACATAGCAGTTATATAAGTTGGAAGGATTGGTTTGTTTCAAATGAAATGTAAAATAGGTATGTAGTCATTTTAAATGTAGTTTTATATTGGCAAGTTCATATTTTATTCACTAATTGTATGTTCTTCTAACTATGCATTCCTTTGAGTGAGCAATATAACCTTTTGATAATCCTGCAGATAGGGTTTTCAAAACTACTGAAAATCACATACCAATCTCATACTAAAACTAATATCAAAAATAGATACTCTTTTGAGCAGAAATGAACCTTTGATCCAATGATCTGCTGTATCAGAACAAGTATAAGCCCACACAGACTAGCATACGCTCATGGGCCACTATAGAACCTACCTGAGCTATACTCAGATATAAGACCACATGGTAATATTAAAGAAAGTACTATGATTGAAAATTCCATTATATTGTCTAAATATATATATATATATTTTATTATCATCATCATGGTATCAGAATTGATATTAAGAATCAATACAATTTCTTAGTATCAGAATCAAGTTTGAAATTTTAGTCTTGTTATACTACTTCAGATGAGTATACAGTAATTCAGTGCTTTTGAATAATGCTGCTCGCAGACACATGATATCTACTTTTCCTCATTCACTTCTCCTATTTGTCAGTCTCGTTGCCATTTTCTGAGTGACGGGTTCAACCAATCACAAGAAAGTTTGATCTCAATGAAGAAGCTGGGATATTTAGTATTAAATTAATGGATTTCAGCTTCCACAATATGGCATAACTGCATATAAATCTTGCCTCATGGCGTCTCCTGCTTCTCACTGTGTAGATAGACAAGGTTAATGCTATACTGAGGAGAATTTGACAAAACGCAACAACACCTCATTGGACACAAGTATGAGGGAAAAGTTCCATAGTGCATCATTAAACACCTCTCCCCTATAGGGCAGATGAGACATTTGACTTCTTTTATTCGGTTTTCTGATCTGATTTGCACCCTGCTCTTCAGGTGTGGTGTGAGATCTGCGGACAGCAGATGGAAATGAGAAAATGGAGGAAAGGGAATGTTGAATGAGTTTCTTTGGAAGTGGTCTTGGCAAGAAAGCTAAGTTACCATAGCGACCTGGTGCAGCGGGCGAGCAAGGAGACGAGAGAGGAGAAAGAGCAGACCTTGAGTTATTTTATTTTGGTACTATTTACTCAATACTCCATAATCAAGCTGACGAGAGCACTTAACGGAGAAACAGGCAATTTAATCAGATCATACAGATCACATACCCACATAACCAGCCATTTATTCCCACATGCCTTTACTGCAGCACGTTTACAGTCACCAATATTTTTACTAATAATTATGCATGTGTAGTGCTTTTCAAGATGCTGGTCACTGGTCACTTTATTTTCATGCATTAAAGGTGCATTGTATAACTTTTCTGGGGATGGTCCGATGTTAATGCTTTGGTTTAAATTGTCCACAGTATGGTATTGAACTAATCTGTCTTGCATTTATTAAATTGCAGGTGTTATGTATTGGTCAGTGGCGTCACCTCTCCTCAAATGTAACCTGTAATTTGGCTTGCAAGTCTCCATGGAGATTTATAAGTGTATGGCCATACTGGAGAACATTCTCGGCACATCTCCATGGAAACAAGCAGGTAATGGACCGTCCAACAGACAAGTTACACACTGCACCTTTAACCATTCATTTTCCATACTTGTGGATAGGCCTGTCACGATAACAAATTTTGAAGCACGATATATCGCTCCAGAGAAATATTTGGATAAACGATAATATTGAAAATACTTTTTGCCACTGTCACAACGCAGGGTGATCCCTTTAAATATACAATATCATTAAAAAGCCTGAGCTGCAACAAATAAATGGCAGAATGAACCATAGAAGTTACTTTTTCAACCTTCTACAGCTCAAATCAAAAGCAAAAAATCTCCCCACTATTGCAAAGAAAAAGTAAAGATAAATATTGAGCCCCAAAATATATTGTTCCAGCTTTCATATGATGGACGATAAATCGATATAGTATTCACCGTGACAGGTCTACATGTGGTAGCTTGGTGATGCGATGGAGATGAGTCCATTTTTTATTTCACCAGAATAGTGACTTGAGAGGTAGTTGAGACTAGGAACAGGGAAGGACATTCTGTTTTTCTGGTTTGAATGTAGCTTTTGCAAAATCTTCCAGTATCAATATTTTCCTATACCCTTCGTATTAATAATGATTGAAAGTTTGTGTGTTTCCCCTGTGCGATTAGTGAAAGCTTTTCGGGTCAGGGCGCTGCAGTAAGCCTCCCTTCACAGTGCTATAGTGTCATCATCATTACCTCGCACATTTGCTAATAGCTCTGGTGCTAATTGGGCCTCTCTGATTTGCCTGAGTGAGGGGGAGGAGTGGAAGGGAGGGCGGCAGCTCTAATAAGGCTGTATTCTCAACAACACACGGTAGCATGGAGGAGAAATGAACAAATGCTACACTTCAACTCTGCATATGCTCTTTGAGGTTACAGCACTGAGTCTACTGCACTGTATGTGAGGACCGAGGGGAGAGGAGGGAGTGGTCAGTGTTAAATTATTGGTGGTTTTCAGATTGTAGAATGATGTCATACTCCCAGATAACTCCCAGACAATTTGGTGGCATGCCTCCAGAAAAGTTATAGAGTTCACTATTAAAGTTTGTTGGCAAAAGGTATTACAGCAGCACTGCAGGGTGCTCAAAACTAAAGCAACACAAGAGACTGAAATGAGCGGCGCCTATTAACTTGTCATGCGGAACTATAGTTTTACATACAGGCACAGTTTGACTTCAAATGAACTGAACTTTTTGTCAATAATACAGTAAAGGGCACATATTATGCCAAATTGACTTTTTTGACTGTCATTGTTCCCTCATCAAAAACATACCTGGAGTTGAATTTTCGTTTAGTTCACATTGGTTTCATTAATTTTGTATAAAAACTGAAGAGAATATTTTCCCAGGATTGTTGCCTCACTTGCCTCACAAGTTGAGACAGTTTTGAAGTCCATCACTCTTCACCAAACTCATTCTAACCATTTCTGGCATCAAATTGTGTTGTTACAACTGCATGCTTACATTAACCAATGTGGGCATGTCGTTTATCAGCTCGTTTAATTGTTTTCCCTGTGGTAATTCCCTCTGCTGCCAGTACATGAAGCCCTACATCAGATTCTAGTATGGGGAGAGCCCAAGCTGTAAAATAATGTGTGATGGTCAGTGTTCATTATTTTAGGTTGTAAAACACGAGATGTTGAAACAAAGGTTTAAGTGCAAGGCAAGTACAACAAAAAGTGGAGTGCTCTCTGCTTACAAAAGTCAGGCTGATGCTGATGCTTTTCCACCACTGAATATCCCACAGAAAGGAGACTGCAGGAACATTCACAAGCAAAATTTTGGTTCACAACATTTGACTAAAGTGACATTATTAATAATTTCTCCACTATAATAAAATAAATATGAAAATGTTGCATAGTGCGATTAGGTGTGAGTGTGGTATATTGGCCTATAATTTCACTTCCAAGTGGTCATTGATAACAAGAAGTCTTTGTTGCTAGGCAACCAAATTTCCACATCATTTTGTGAATGGGGCAAAGGAACTCCTAAGTAGTCAGACTAATGGATTATTGTGGAAAGCAAACAATGTGTGTAGTAGAATCGCTTTGGTGCAGCAGGATTGGATTGGAGACAGGTCATTTTAAAGCAGCAGGTTAGACTATGTCAGGTATTAAACAAACACATTGTTCATTTAGTCTGAGTGAACAGGTTCATGTGACATAACATTATTGTAGAGAAAGGCAGTTTTTCCTATTGATTATTTTATACTTTGCTATCATCAAATTCTAGAACGTGAATGCAACCTACAGACTCCTTGTCATTATATATACAAATATTCTTTATTTATTGCTGTGAAAATACAAATAAATAAGCAAACACATATTTCTGCTTTTTCAAGGTATAAGAAAAAACACTTCAAAATGTGGTCTTAAGTTATTCCTCATTTACCTTATGCATGCCGAACATCCTAATTATTCACCACAATGAGTTTATAAGCGCTTTTCACAACTCTCAGAGACCAGAATGGAGTTTGGCTGTCTGCTGTTGTGTGAACAACTAGCATGCTGGATTCCTGATTCTCGGACAATAAAATGCTTTATAATGAGTTACAGACAGTAACATGGTCAAGAGCTGCTTACACAATATATCTGTACTGGGCCAAGAGAAGTTTTGATCAAAAACATGGAAAAAATGGGGTGGAGCAAGGCCTTTAAACTGCTTAGGTCACCTCAGCTTACCTTAGTATACTTGATGGTTTCTCCTTGGTAGTCTCCTCTCCTTCTGATCTCTGGTGTCCTATTTTCTTGGTGATTTCTGTGGACTTTGCTGCTCCTTGGCTGAGTTAGTGTGTGTTTGTCTGTGCCATGTGTGCAGAGGATTACCCATGTCCCTCCTGGTGTCCACTCCACTACTCCTGCTCAGGGCCGTAACAACACCAAGCATGTCTGCTCAGATTCTGTCCATACAAGCTTGTCTGTACATAGCCTAATATTTAAAGGGAAATGCATATTGAACTAACTTGTTTATGCATGTAAATATGATCATGTTTGCACCTTAATTACATACCTAACCTGGCTCATGCCAGATTGGTATATGTAGCACTCTGAATTGAGTTCTACACGTTATTAATCTGGGATGACTCTCGTGATCAGAAAACAAGGAATGTCATAATGACTATTTGAATCTGATTGGTTGAAGCTTCACAACAGCGGAACAAGCTGAAAAACAAACTAACAAACTGTTACATCCAGTTGAGAGAAAAGCACAGACATCTTCTTAGTCCTGATGGTAGACCTGATTTGGTCCTGGTCTAGTTCTGGTTTAGTCCTGGTCTAGTCCAGGATGAAATTAGTCCCATTTTCCCGTTTTGATTGTCTACATGGTGGTCTTAATTGAATAAATGTACTGTTAGCACAGTGTTAATAATAGCCTTGCAGTTAATCTAGTAATTTCACTCACCACAAATTTCACACTTACAATAACTACAGTTGTCTTAATAAAGCATGAACAAAGACTTAATTCATAATGAACCAATTTGATTAAGAATTATTCCATCTTATTAACTACTTAATTAATATCCTAACACTAACTCCTTAAGTCTGAATCCTGCTTAATAAATGTGTTTAATGTGTTTGTTATGATTTAAGTCTTTGTTAATGCTTTATTAAGACTAATTAAAGTGTAGTTATTATACAGTGGTCCTATAGAACTAGATACATAGTTTTTATAGGTACATGCTTAGATATACAAAAGTAGTTTAGTAAAAGTGCAGGATATAACTGCACACAGTTGAATCTGGTGACCCTCACAGAGTAGTTGTTTGCTCAGTGTTTGAAGTATCGTGACAAAGACTAGGCTGGTCTTTGAGATGCTGTGGGTTTCCATGGTGATGGGCGAGCATGCTTACTTTAGTGGGGCTTTAGCAGAGCTTCATTACAGAGCAGATAAATCAGACGAGTACACACACACCAGCTGGAGGGGCCACCTTATGTAACAACTGTCCGCCATGCTCGGGTTTTATTTTCAACCACGCAGACTTTAGTAGAACAGGTCTAAGATACCCTAATATGGAACAATAGGATCCTGGTATTCTGAATTTTATGTCTTACAGTTAGATGTGCACAGACTCCACTGTATGGCATTTTACTTATCTATCTCCATGGAGACAAGCAGATTACAAACGCCACCAGGCCAAGTTATAGGTCAGATCTGTGGAAAGGCGACTCTGTTCACAAAAAGAAGCATGTTTTTAAGGTATTGGTTTAGCAATAAAACACTTGTAATTGATTAAATGCAAGAAATGTCCAATGCCTGAAGAGTCACATACTGCACTAGTTTGCTGAGATCCAAAATTATTCCTCATTTCCCTAAATTATTCAACACGATAAGTTTAGAGTGGAGACGCTTAAGCAGACAACAACTAGAATGCTAACATTGACTTCATAACTATCAGACAACAAAATGTAGTGGACGTATTATGACCTCAAGAGCTGTTCACACAATAAAGTATATCTGTACTGGGAAGGACAACTTTTGCTCAGCTACATGGGAGAAAATCTGGTACAGGACTTTTTAAAACCGATTCAGGCTTACTGTCTACTTAATTGAGGGGTTAACAAAGACCTAGGATGCGTTTTTGAGTATTTAATATTAAACTATACTCATCTTTACATCAGGTCCATTCATTTCCTGTTCAAAACTGTAGAACTGATTATCTATCAAAAGTGTAGCTATTATAAAGTATCACTGCCAGATCTTACAAACAAACTTTGCTTAATTATTATAAACTACAATCATTATATTATCCAAATTCAAGTCATTAAAATATATATTTGCTTTGTTGATGACCCATGTTGTGACCTGACTTCCCTTCACATGCTAATGGAGAGTGACAGGAAATCAAAGTAAAGGGACACGCGGCACAGACTGCTTCCGACCAAGTGTTTGTTTGTGTCAATTAGCCCAACAAGACTGAGCTAAATGACGCTAATGAGAAGACGCCTCATCGGGCTAGCTGCTAACAACCTGTCAGCAGCACCATGAGCACACAGGGTGGGTTTATATGCTTCTTGAGGACACTATACTGGCTATGTTTACATGCACACCAAAAATCTGATTATTATTACTATTATCTGATTTCTAGAGTTATCTAATTATAGAAATATCATGGAAACAGTTGCATTTAATATGAGTAGTGTTGTCAAAAATATCACAAATCAGATGCTACTAGTATCAAAAACAGATATTCATTTAAAGGTGCATTGTGTAACTTTTCTGGTGGGGGTCTGTCAAATTCTTTTCTCCATGGAGATGTTATTGCTTTGTCTGTAATGTTTCACAGTATGGTATTAAACCTTTCTATCTTCATGGAGACCAAACCAGACCAAGTTACAGGCCAGATCTGTGGAGAGGCGACCCCGCTCACAGTCAGAACGTGTGTTTTTTTAGGTATCTTTGAGCTATGAAACCCTCTGTAATTTAATAAAAGGTAAGGTAAAGATGTTTAATATCATACTGTGGAACATTCAGGCAGAGCAATGACATATCCATAGAAACAAGCAGGTGACGGACCCTCCACTAGAAAAGTTACACAATGCACTTTTAAGCAAGTATCAATACGGGAAAATATTACTTCACTTGATAAAATTGGACCTTTCCTGATCAGTTTCATCTTGACTTTTTTCAGATCTAGTGTTATATTTTTATTTTGTGTTGAAAATTACAATATTGTCTAAAAAAGAGCTTTTAAAATGATCATTTGGGTCTGAAAATCGGTATTTCCTTAGTATCAAACTCAAGTTTGAAATTTTATTATCGTGACGGCAGATGTGAGTAATGTGGTTTCTTTCTGATTGTTTACACCAGTGTAGGTTTTGACATGGAAATTTATGCAAACAGGGCAAAATGATGTGGCAAAGACAAAAATGAAAGAGAAAATTAAAGAATTATTTTAAAATTCATTGCACTTTGTCTTTCAAACACAACAGTTACTCTAGAAATCAGCGTTTGTACATGTAAACACACACCACCTTTAGCTTTACAGTGTTGTGTTTTTTAGTTGATTGTAAATACTTATTATTATTTATCTTGATTTTGATACATGCTCTTATTTTCCTACTGTTTCTGAAACTTGCGTTGGGACACTGCAATTTCCCCACTGTGGGACAAATAAAGGATTATCTTATCTTATCTTACCAAAATCGGATCTAATAATGAGTTATCTGATTATTCTAGCTATCCGATGTTTTTCTGAACATGTAAATGTACCCACAAACTTATATTCATGTTCTGGAGACTGATCCTAACATATTTTAACCAATCTCTAGGATGACCACCTTATATAACAGTAAAAGTGGAACAAGTTGGGCTGTATGGCGGGGTAGACATGACTGCTATAAAACCCTATGATTTTCAAACCCTTTGCTATTTATGTTAGTTTGTTTTCTATGTAAATCTCTCTATTTTATACTGCCCCTGTAGCACTAGTGAAAAGTGGGACAAAAGATATGGGCCTAAATAGCTGTTTGGGACAACCAACAGAGCTGCAGGTAGTCACACAATCTATATCTGAACTTTAAACTATGTTGCTGATCTAACAATAAGGCATCTGCATCATGGGGACATGTTATAAAGTTGTTCCCTCATCAAAAACATGCCTGAATAGGTTTTATATGTCATCCATGCATATATATAACCTAGCGATCTCTACCGGCACTATTCAAACTCCCCACACAGTTAGCAGTACAATGCTGTCCATGACTGAGTCTACGTTGCAAGCCTATGTCACGTCATGCTCCCGTACGTCAATTTGTCATAAATATACAAAAACATTATACAAAACAATACATTACAACTTCACAAACCTATTGCAATGTGCAGTAGTTTCATTAATGGGATGCACGCTGATTGTGTTGTGATGTCGCTGAATGGGTAGGGTCAGGGGTAAACTGAAACTTAAACATTTTAATATGTTGTTTTTGGTAAATATACCATTTTCAAAACTACTAAAGGTAACATGGTGATCTAAATATGTAACTGTTTGTGTTTGCAATTAACACCACATAGAAGTGCAATACCATCTCTTTAATAAAAGGGATTACGCTATTTTCTGATCTATGTTATAATACAGAAAAAGCTCCAATATGTTTTGTAAAGTCTACACACCTTCACTAGAATCATTTAGATAATTTCAGCTCTGGAATTGCCAATCTCTACTGAACTAAAGGTAAAAGGTAGCTGTTAACTTGAAAACTACCACTTCATGACATCACAAGGTGGAAGAGTCAATAGGGCATAATATAGGACTTTTAAAGAATTAAATGAGTGTGTATACAGTTTGCAGTTCTCATAATGTGATAAATACCCGGCGCCCACCTCAGCACACACAAAAGACACGAGCGTTCCTCTGATTAGCCATTCAAATGCATACTGGTGTACATGGGCCACCTAATCAACATGCATATTTAAATGACCAATCAAAGCTAGTGATCATAACTAATGATGAGAGTGTAATCAGAGCTGCGGCGATGGCGACTGATGAGAGGGCCACTCCACTTGCATTACGCCTCGGGCCATGGTTGTCGGTGTAATCTACCCCTCACTGATGTGCGCAGCTCGAGGGCAGAGACGGACAGCCAATCAGTGAATTAGCATTAGTGCTATTAGGAGATTAGCCACAGAAGGTAGGCTCATGGCTCTTCCTGCCCCGGGCATGACATTGGACCCTGATGTCTAGCTGCATATGTTAGCATGCCTTATTAAAATGCATTGGAATTTGCATAATGCTGTCTTGAGTCCTATTCACCTTAGTCATGCTTGAAAGATATTCGAGCTAATTAGCCAAATGTTGGAAGACTTCTGCGTTTGCTACTTGCCTCCTTAGCCAGTTCATTTGACCACATTTTGCATATTATAATTTTTCACTTAGACAAACTTTACTGATCCACAAGGGAAATGATTTGGACACAGTAACTCACACATCACAATATAATATAATAACAAAGAGAAAAAAATATAAATGGTTGTAATAAATTCAAATAAGTAGCAAAAATAGAACAGGCAGGTGTCAAATAAGGCATAATTATATAAATGTTTTTTGTACAAGTAAAAATAAAAAATATAGAAATATAGTAATACAGATATATCTCTCAGCTATATACAAGAGGTTGTAAGGATACTGATAGTGTCAATAGTGATTGACATGATAGAAGGTTAGAGTTGTTGTACAGTTGTAGGGAGTATTATCTGTTACATAAAAGTGAGATGTTGTACATCTGTATGGAGTACGGTATGAATGTCGTCCTGTATCTCTCACTGTTTGAGCGGAGCTGTAGGAGCCTGTTGGAGAATGAGCTCCTCTGTCCCTCTGTCACCTCCACTGATGTTATTGCTTGGCCTGGATTGTTCCACAGTGTCATTAAACTTATTTGTGGCAAAAGGAGAAATTTAATATGTCAACTGGACAGAGTTTATTTGGTCGAATACGTTTCGCAGCTCATCCAAGCTGCTTCTTCAGTTCTGGTCAGATGCTGGCGGACCAGAACTGAAGCAGCTTGGATGAGCTGCGAAACGTATTCGACCAAATAAACTCTGTCCAGTTGACAAATTAAATTTCTCCTTTTGCCATGGATTCTACCTGGACGACTGAGGGATTCTACACACATTAAACTTATTTATCTCCATGGTGACTTACTCCACCAGATCTGTGGCAAGGCAAGCGTGTTCACTGTAAGAATACATGTTTTTCAAGATAAAAAAAACAACACCAAGTCGAAAAAAATGCAAGTTAGATATGTTTAATGCCATACGTGAGTGGAGGAACGTTACATTATATCCCAACATGTCCACAGAGACAAGCTGATGATGGACCAGAAAATGCAGGCCCACATAGTGCAGCTTTAACATCAAACCCCAATTCACGTATGATATCTATATATTTTAAACCATATTTTAAACCATTCACACCAGTTTAATATTAATTAATTAAGTATAGCATGTTTTACAATCCATAATCTAAAACCTTGGATCAAAACGTACTATGAAGATCTGATACTAACATGCTTTAGAAACTTCTGGCCTTTTTCATTTCAGTAGTCTATAGCTCCCCAACTCACTGTCCCGCTGGGCTGTTGTGGGCAGGAAGTCAGGTATGGAATTGCAATCTGCAATATTGCAACTGGACAATGGAGGAGCTCAGTTTGTTATTGGACCTTAAAGTGCAGCACTGTAACTATAAAGTACAATATTACTAATGGACTATCAAAACCATTGTAATAAATTATTTGTCCAACTGGATCATTTAAGACCAACTGTAATACATTATAATTCAAGGTAATTAAGCTTAAACAGATATGCTATGAAAAATTACGTTCTGATCTATATAAAGTTTTGGCATACCCCGGCTTACACAGGGACTGAATTAAAGGCAAGTGAAGTGTCTTGTCTATGGGCACAACATCATTAAGCAGTTGATGCTAGTCTAATCTTGGTCATTGTTTAGCTCAACACAACAGTATGCAGCCTACTCTGTTGTGTTAGAAAATTACAATCACAAATGAACCTGGGTTGACAGTTCTTTAACCTGCATACAGAGGACGCATACAAGTTTCTCATTCTCAGTATATGGACAGGCCATGCCTCATGTGAAAGCTCAGAACCTCCAGAATTCACTCACTAAGCTGCAGAGGCTGCACTAGCACTGACTCATGATTCATGACCCAAATGAGAGCTTGTGGCTCATTCTGCTTTCTGATTGGATAATCCTCTAGCGAACTGATAAAAGGTAACATGGTGATCTAAATATGTTATGTTTTATCAATTAATACCCCATAGAAGTGTAACTGTAATACCTCTTCTAAGAATAAATCACCAAAACAGTTGTTGTCAGTATTTGATTTGCTTAAAGATAACACCCTTTTCAAAGGACGGTCAAATGATTAAACCTATAGAACCCAATCACCTTTTACTTTGTATATTCCCCTTATCCCAGGCCAGCATCACTCACTGAATCCTCACCTCACCTCACCTGTCTGCCTCATCATGACTATTACCTCACATTGGTCTCCTATCGCTCGGCCTGTGCAGTGGTGTACTTAGCAGCTCCAGCACTCTGGTTATGGGAGCCATTTACAGCCCCATGGTCCCAGTATTGTGAGCTAATTGCCTCCTCTTGATGGATGCTTTCGATTGAAGGCTTTGAGCAGGTGGATTCCAGTGCTCTCCCGACAGCTTGTTTCACACAGTTCCAGCGTTCTGCTTTGGTGAACTTGAAACCACAAAACAGGACGGGAGTTATCCACACACAAACAAGATGCCATATGGGTTTATGTAACTGTAAATGTGCAGTGTATGTGCTGATTCTGATGAGTTTTGAGTGAGTGCATTGGTACGATTTCTGTTCTGGTTTGGACTGAAAATTTGATGGTTTATTCCTGGTTAAAATCTGGCTTAGTTGTAGTCAATTTATGGTTCAGTCCTGGTTAGACCTAAGCTTCATTTTGATTGGTTCACTTTGGAGCTTATTAGTATGGTCCAAAAATGCCTCCAAGTGAACTGTTCTAGCCACTTTGAAAAGGTACCTCCCAAAGCAGTCTGGATCATTTCGGCTCCCAGACTACTTTAGTTAAAAAATTAGTTAAGCAACAGAGCAAGATGAATGGACAAGATTGAACACAGACTCAGGCAAAAAGAAGAAGGCAAAAAGATATGAACAGAAAATAAAAATGTCACACCAAACGGGGACTTGATCTTATAATAAACAGCCGTATATCCTGTGATGACAACCTGTATGTTGAGTTGACATACAGCATAGCAACAGCTGTTTTCTTATTTATGGATGCATGCCTCATGTCAAGAGAAAAATATTATATTTCTATTGCATAATGCATCTAATGTGAGCCAAACCTAATGCATTACTCTGGTGCATTAGTGTTACATTATTGCAAAACGTCTTTGTGTCACTGTGAAAAGCTGTATAAAAAAACACTGTATTATTATTACATAAAGAGAGGTTAAAACACAGCACAGAGGCACAGATAAGTGAAATAAATGCAGAAATAGTTTTGTGTTTATTTTAGCTTTAGGCACATCTCACAGTAGCACAAACTTGAAATTGCAGAGATTAAAAAGTAGATAGATTTTATTTATAAAGAAATCATTAGTTATGTTTGGGTAACATCAGTTACTCGTGTAGCAGATAATAATGCAAAAATCTTCCACACCATTACTTTGAATACCTTGAGACTCTTCTCCTTAATGATGCCCGGGCACAGAAACAGCTTGTCCTTGATTAAACATCGGCCCATTGGAGTTGAGGTCATGTGTTTACCTGGCTCTCTTTGCCCCATAGAAACCTTTGTGAAGAGGAACAGTGTGTGGACCTGACCCTCATCTCATCACACTGTGTACTCCCGCTGCAGTGCACACAGCCTGGCCTGCATGCCCCCAAAGACAATTAGTCATCAACATACTAAACTGAAAAGGTGTTGTAGAATCAATCCAAGTCATTTCTATTGTCTAGATTTATAAGCTTTGTTCATCTCACACTCCAACAGAATTGCCCTAGCCATGGGTTAATTTGTATCTGCTACCCCATGTTCCCTCTCATACATCACTTGTACTTTGTCTTGCCAAAGGACACAACGTCAGTTTGAGCTTGCCTGAGTGAGGTTTGAATCGCCTACACCTTTGGGTTGGTGCACACTGTGCTACTGTTGCCTCACTATTGCTCCTGGTATTCCCTGTAGTGTCCCATACCAGAACTAACCAGGGCTAACCATACAAAGCCACTTAACTGAAGAAATGGGTCCACTGACTCCCTGTTCACTGCACTGGGCCCTTTTCAGGACACCATTTCACAATCGCAAGAAATAATATTTATATTTATTTTTAAAAATGGTCTAAGCGACAATGTTTAACATTTGTGTGTGAGCCGTTGATGATTAAGTACAATGGCTGTGATGGGCGGAAATATTCTGAGCACAAGCCTCAAAGGCAGGCTAATACAGAATGACTCACAGAAAGTGGACCCAAAATCTACGTGTTTTGACCTGATTTAAGGGCTTATCCACACAATACAAAAACTGCCCCAAACTTTAAATCTATTCTGTCATTTTGCTCTGTATTTTTTGTACCATTGCTTCGAAAAGTGGTGATATTCAGTCATACAGGCATGAGAGTCGTCAGTTGACAGGACTACAAAATTAATTTAGTGAGGAGTCAAGCCTAAGAACAATAATCAGTATATATCATTGGTGGATTTTGGACATTTATTTAAAAAACTGAGCAAAAGAAAGACTGAGAAAAGTGTATTAGTCACAATTATCAAATTCAATGGGAAGCCAGCCTGTTTAATATGGCTTATCCAGCTCTTTTCTCTGGGTACAAGAGAGAGGTGAGCGAGAGAGACCCAAGATAATGACCAATTAAGTGCATCTTCACCTTGGCACTCAATGAGGAGCAGGGTCTGAGCTGAAGAAATAAGAATGGACTGGCCATATTTAACCAGCTGGAAAACAATTTTGTGGAACAGTTACCAATCACAGCAGTATCTGGTGGTAATAGCTGGAAGTATATCCACTGTGGGATCTAACGGAATACATGTACCAAGAATATGTATTCTGAATACTAATTTTGCTCCAGTACAGTTATTCTTTCATTTGGTGGTATTCAGAATATAGTTTATTTTCTAAAATCAAAGGAATACATGGAGGTACTTGATCACACAATTTAGGCTTAAACTGCACAGAATTAGTAACAAAATATAAAACACTGCTCTTGTGGTGAGTGTGATTTTTCCTTCTCTGATTAGTGATAAATAAATGCAGAACAACCAGTGAAACAAATATAGCTGTTTTCAATCCTATGTTTTTACATTGTAACTGCAGCCCTGCTTGAACGTATTCTAAGTATTCAGAATACAGTTCTCTGATAGGACCATGTGTCGGAATATGTTACAAAAAGGTTTTAATGCAGGTATTCAGTATTCTGTGACTAAATATATTTTCAAAGTATTCTGCCCATCAGTGCTGACCAATACTCGACGACACAGGCTCCCTCGATCACCACCAACACTCACGCACATACCACATTCATTCTAGGCAATGTGAGTGAAGTGTCTTGCCTAAGGACACAATGTCAGTTTTTGTCGCTAGCGCACCTGGTAACTTGACCTGGCGGTGTCACTTGCGTATGTCCATGGAGATAGGTTAAATAAATGTATTTATATTTAATCAACATTTTTACTTGATTTCGTGTAAAAAAAAAAAAAAAAGTTTAAGTTTAAATTACTTAGACATTAACCACAATACAAATTTTTCATTTAAAAATGTTTCACTCCCACCATCTCAATTACTGAACTTAAATAGCTGCATAATAACATATATTCTAGACCACTTGTTAGCTCATATACCAAGCAAAACACATTTAAAAGTCACAACAAAGTCAATATTCATGCTTTTTCAAAACAATATTTAGCTTATATCAACTCCCCAGTGGCACCATATCATCAGAGCACAGTTTTATACCAGGAATCCGTTTTCTATATTATCTGCTCTCACTTGCTCTCGCATCACAAACAATTAATCAGGTCTGTCTGGCAGGTGCAGCCCATCCATCCCTGCATGCTATCTCTCCTACTCCTCCATCTCATCTACATACCACTCCTTCCATCCTTATGCTGCGATTGTTAATTCTATCTCTTCTGGTCGGCTATGTGCGGAATACAAAGCTAACATAGGTGCAGAGGTGGTGTGTACTTTTCTATCAGCATACTTTTACTCCAACTGTGAGTAAGTGGCAAAGCTTTATGTTGACAGTATGAAATGATTTGAACAATTTGTTTCTTGCACCGCTCCTTCAGATGTAATTTATTTATTTATTTTTCATATTTGTGTCTATGTTTTGTCCTTTCAATTACATTAACTTCAAATTATAAATCAGTCGACATAAACATCATTAGTTGAGCGGTCAGATCCAGTGACCCACAGTTTAGTGGTACATTTCAATCTCCCACAGATAAATGCTGTCATTGTGTCCTTGGGCAAAACACTTAACCCATCTTGCCCCTAGTGTCTGAGTACACTGGTGTATGAATGTGTGTGTGAATGGGTGAGTGGTGCCTTGATTTAAAGCGCTTTGAGTGCCTTGGTGGAAAAGTGCATATAAAAATGTAACCATTTACCATTTACTTTGACTTAATTTCTTGGATTACTACTAATATTCAGAGGTGGATACTCAGTTATATTTACTTGAGTAAGAAATTGGACTTTTCGGAACACTTTTACTCATATTTTTTTATTGAAAAACAGTACTCTTACTTGAGTAAAAGTTTTGGATACTCCTACTGTGAGTGACAAAAGCTTTATGTTGACAATATGAAATGATTTGAACATTCATACTCTTTTACTCTTGAGTAATTTCTTGAACCTCTATTTCTACTTGAGTAATATTATTTTGAATAAACGTTACTCTTACTTGAGTTTATGCTATCGTTTTTAATCCTCTGTCTTCTGGTTGGCATTGTGCGGAATATCCAAGCTTACATGGGGCAGAGATGGGTAGTACTCAGTTACATTTACTTGAGAAACTTTTTAAAGAAATAGTTCTTTTCAGAGGATGTAGTATTTCCTTGTTTGCTGTGATCAGTAGCTTACAGGCACTTGATTTGCTTTGCTTCCTCAGAGGTGATCAATACTCCATGACTACGGACAGGCTCAGCTGTGGAGCGATTATCCGGGTGGTTACGTGCATATGCTCGCAGCCAATCGATACCGTTAGTCTTTTATTTGAGGCTATTTACAGAACGGCCTATTGAGCTGGAGAGGAAACATGAGGACATTAACGAGAGCTGGCAATACAATTTTTAACTACTGCTTTTGTAATTTAGTATAAAAGAAATGGGTCCTTTTCAGTCTCATCTTTAGAAATTGAAAAAAGGAAATTCGTAAAAATGAATTATCATTCGATAATCAGCACATTGGGCAGCAGTGGTTCAGCAGTGGTCACCAAAAAACATTAAAGTGCATATGACAGATAAGACTACTCATTTCAGTAAAACATTATATTGAAGATGTTACTAGAGACACCACCCCTACTACTACTATGGGTGGGAAAAGTCATGATTGGATCGGATTGTGGTTATTTTAAAGACACACTATTATTGATGAAACGTTGTTGTTGTTGCTACTTTCCATCTGCCCAAGGACTGCAGATGGAAAGTAGCTTGTAGCTAAATCTGGCACAGAGCATCTTTTCTCTCTAAGATCAATGTTTTCTTCACTGTCCTTGTTTTAAATAAATAAATATAATTCAGAAATGTAATTTCAAGATACTGTCACTTAATTTTGTGAAACTATCGTGTCATTTCAAGATCTTATCTGCTGATTTTATTTAATTATAGATTTGGCTTTTCTGCGTTGCCGTAACTAACAATTTACTAATATGGTTTATGTGTATCTTGTATCTTATTGGAGCCCTCATCCCGAGTCTTTATACTCAGCCACCACATCTATCCATATCAACCAGTATTAAATATTTTCATTGCATATTGATTTGAATTATGGACCAAATAATCTATGTGTCTGAATTAACAAGTAAAGTATAATGAAAAATATATTTAGCCTACAAAATACCCGTTTTCATCTTTATTTCTTAATTAAACATACAACCCCCATTAACCTTGCATGACATCAATTTACATTACAAAATAGACATATATTCCGCGGCCATATTCTAGTCTCTAATCATAAGGCATGGAACCCATTTGTAACATTATCTAAAATAAATACAATCATTACACAACACTTGGACTGCGATTGGTCGTATAATGATATCCACTTGTGTCAGGAGCACTTGAATGCATCCCGGGCCACTGTTCTTCAGGAATTGAACTTGATTCTCCACCAGAGGCTCCAGTAATTATTTACATTGTGTGGAGGAATAATGGCACTGACTTGCCAAGCTATTGTGCAAAAGAAGACAATCAGCTTCTGTCTCACTGCAGTCATTGAACTCCATTAGTCTCTGTGCTGTCTGTCTGCTATACAGTTACATCATGAGAGCTTTATTTAGAAGAGTCTTGTAAGGACAATGATTCTAACGTTAAGGAAAATAGTGATGCTGTGTATATCACAACATATTTGACTCATAATTTAAGATCCTATATTACGCAAAATTGACTCTTGTGAACTTTTATCCACGTTTGAATGTTGTTACCTCCTCAAAAACATACCTGGAGACACCATAGATCTAATTTATAATATGGCCTCGTTGCGTCAACTGCTTTTCTCCATGGAGTGAGAAATACAATGCCACACAACAAAATACAAACATTTCTGTGACATTTTAACATATTGAGAGCTCTAACTTTGAAACATACATTTTTCTATGTGGACCAATGTTTCTATTTCGCACTTTTCTATGAGAGTTGGTTGAACATTCCAACCAAAGCAATAATGTCCATGGACATACGTAGGTGCCTGACAGACATACAAGAAAAGTTATATATTACACCTTCAATACTACTTCAATACTACTGTTTATGGTAATTTAGGCCAATTCACCAGCCAACAAATCTGCGCTGAGGCTGTATTTGGCCATAGTTTTTTACCCAAGGGTAGGATAGTGTGTTCGTGCATGCATTCTCTTGTTTTCCTTTGTGTTTGATGTATTTGTCTGTACTTTAAATTGCTGGTCCAATATTTTATTCAGTTCATTTACTCTCCACACTCTGTTGCCGCAGCTGTCCTGAGGCAGTGAACCAATTTAAGGAGGTGAACTGTCTAGCCCAAGGACCTAGTGTTTGGGAATTAAGCTAGCAATCTTTTGAAATATGAGTTACCATTAGTGTACATTTGCAGTTTTTTGTGTCATGTGCTATTGATCAAAAGTTGTGTTTGCACTGAGCATTGTATAACCTGAAGAAATGAAAATGTGTGCAATGCAATCATCACAACATTTCACAGGTAGAATTCCTTACATATGGCACTGACTATAATTTTCTTTTCAATATTTTCTGCTCAATATTACACACATTTAGCAACATCAAAACACCCTAACAAAAAACACACTTTGAGTTTCCAATTTATTCACAAATTTACAACACAACATCACTTTGTAGTTCCAGGTCAGGACTGCAAGTGTGCCAGAGCTAAGTACAGAGAGCTGCTTGTTCCTCCGTGTGCGTATGGGGCTAGAGTGGGGCTAGTTTGTCGGCGCACATTTTCAGCAAGGGGTTGCACTTCCCGGGCTAACAGCGCTCCTCAGGGCCATCTGTCACCATTATACTAACCCCAGTGTGGTTAGCCCAGAGCCACTTAAGCAGCTCACACCTCCCCTCTGCTGCCTCAAGAAGATGGAGCTCCATATTCAAATATACAGTGCTAGGTGCATTTCCATTTGTTTAAATAGGTAAGGCTATTGTTAGTGCTATCATTAAGGATGCATCATATAGTGCTCTGGCCACGCTTATCTCATTAAATTATATCTTTGGAGCCCATCTGAACCATGAGACCCTTCCATAACCCTGTTGGTCTATACGTCAACTTATACCCAAGGCTGTCACTGGATTGTTCTGCTCTGGTGGTTAGGCTACAATACGCCAAGGGAATTCCATATTTATATTTATTTTTTTCAATTTGGCTTATGTCCAAGTATGAAAATGGTTATAGTTTTAGTGCAAAAAAATAAATAAATAAATATAATAATAATAATAATAATAATAATAATAATAATAATAATAATAAAAAAGCAGATTTTAAGGAGTTTAATTGCTGTAGGCTTAAGCAAAGTTTGAAACTAAACCAATTGTACCACAGACAAGATACAGCAAATAGGATTGCAAAAGTGGAATATATACGCAGTCATTTGCAGCCTGGTTAGAGTAGTATTACTAAAATGTTGATGACTTTGACATTGCGTGCTTTAGTTTTCTACACTCCCTGGAGGATGTAGCGCTCTCCTCTGACCTGCATTTTCAATTCAGTCATTACGCTGTTTTTGTGCAGCTCTTTCAAATTTTTCAAAGTTTTACCAACAACTAGTCTACCAGTGGAGTTTATATGACAGCACAGATGAACTTTTGCACAAGTGGACTGGACACATGCTGGGAAAAGTGCACTAAAAGGACTGTAGGACAGGTTAGCTAACAAGGCTAGCTAACAGGCTGCATGTTTACTTAACTGGTAATGTTTGTTGCCTTCTGTTTTAGCCATCATGAAGTGAAATGAAAAGTGGAATGATCAGTATGTTTTTCAGTCTCTCTCTTGCTTCTCACTATCAGCTGCTTTTATCAAAGTACTGCTACGTTTGGTCAAAGCTAATGGTATGCCATGTCTAGCCTAGCATACCTAGCTCTAATTAGCCTGTAAACACGTGTTGACTGTAGAGCTTAAATACTAGTCAGTTTTGCACTTTTAAGTAAACTGGGCTGTAAAACTGTAATTTATTGTTTGACAGTCTTACATGTTTTCATATGCCCCTGTAGCTTTTAGCGTGTGACGTTTTCAGAGGAGAATAATGCACGGCTGCTGGAGCGCTGTCAAGGCAGAACATGTCCAGTGAATACACAGACGAACATCTGTGAGTATGATTTCAATGATTTTACATAGCATTCACTTTTAATAGAATGATTATAGTACATGAAAACACATTTAAAAAGTCAAGAGAGCACATGGGAATGCTTAGCAGAGGTAGAGGATGTGGGTGAGTAGCTAAAATTTGTTCTTGATTAAGAATAGTTACCTCCAAATAATAACACTCAAGTAGTACAATGTAGTAATGCAAGAAATTACTCAAGTAAGAGTACTGTAATTTGCGGACTATAAGGCACTTATTTTTTCACACAACCTTGAACCCTGCGGCTTAAACAATGATGCGGATAATTTATAGATGGATTATCGAAAGGATTTTTCCCATAGAGCGCAATGTAATCACAAACTGCTCGTGTTCAGCTGACAGGGCACCTACAACTTTAAAAAATGTCTCATTTTGTGTCGATTTTGACCCATTTTCAGATCATAAACTTTTTCTCAGCTCAAAATGCTTTTTAATAGTTAGCTCCGGCTACACTCTATGCCCGCGTGAGCTAAACTGAAGCGCTGATTGGTTAGAGCGGGTAGAGGTCACGTGGTACGACATGACCGAGCATGTGAGCGATGTGAACGAGCCGAACTGTCATGAGCAAAAAAACGTACTAACAATGTAATGAGGGACTTTATTGTTGGACTTGAGGGGTGCATGATTGGTCATCCTGCCATAAAGTTTGACTGCCCTGGCCTATTTGTTAGGGACGGAGTTCATTTCTCAAAATTGGGGAATGATTTTTTTTTTTAAATGATTTAGCCACAGCCCTGAAAGAACACTGTCACCAGGTCTAATATTACACATTATAATTATTTACATTTTATAAACCCGGTGATTGTGTTTTTTTAGTGTTAGGATCACTGTTTGTTAGTTTGCTTTTTTCATTTTGGATGTTGTGTGGATGTTGTGTGTGTCTGTGTGTCTGTGTGTTTTGTTTTTTTTAACCTCATGTAAATAGTTTGTAAATAGTTGTCTTAGTTTTTTTTTTTTTTTTTTTTTTTTTTTGTTTCTTTTAGGTTTTATGTTAATGTTCAATTTAAACTGTGAACTTTTGTGCAAAACTGTAACACTGTTGTCTAATTTTTAAGATAACGAATCAATTCCATGTATCTTTACTTAAATAATCAGCTCAAATTCACAATGGTATTAAATCAATTATACTTCACAGTGCATGGTAATGACATATGCAAAAACTAAAAATAACATTTATTATAATAAAAACATACAGTGAGAAAATAGATTTTAAAAATGTACTTTGTCAGCTTAGCACTGAGCATACAAGCTAATATTATGATCACTATGATAATGATTATTATTAATATTAATATTATTATAGTCCAGAAATGATGGTTATTGTAAGAGTAACTGTGTAACTGATTTATAATTTGAAGCAAATGTAATTGAAAGGACAAAACATTAAATAGTGTAAAATCTGGCATTTTCAGAGGATAGACCAGAAAAATGAGGAAAACTAATATATGAAGGAACGGTACAAGAAACACAAATGTTCAAACAAATTAATATTGTCAACATGAAGCTTTTGTCACCTGTAGACCTACTCACAGTGGGGACCAAAACTTTTACTTAACTAAGGGTCCTGTTACCCTGTAATATTACTCAAATAGGGGTAAAAGTATACTGAAAGTCTGAAAAGTACTCTGAGAAGTACATTTTTTTGTAAAAAGTAAATGTATCTGAGTAACTGTAACCCACCTCTGACACTTAATGCCATATGGTTGTATAATGTGCTAATAAAAATGTGCTGCACAAGTCTGAAAGTGGAGCATATCTTCATTTCAAACACACTTGTGTTCTAGTGTAGTTAATTGTATCACAGATATAGGGTATTTTTCACAGCTGCTAATGAGCCACTTAGCATACGCATCTTATCTTACGTTTGATAATACATGTGCATTAGAGTGTAATAGGGACTACATTATGTTGGGTAATGATACAGTGCAAGTAAGCCATGTCATGTCATATGTTTAGTAATGATGTTAAAATGTTGTCCATTCAATTTAAAGGCTAGATATAAATGATAAATGTGGCAGCCACTGATTATACTGGTTAAGTATAATCATATCATCATATACTGTAAGCCTGCACGATTTTTTAAATGTCGGAAATGTAGGATTCTCACTGTAAACAACTCCAGGCTGAAATATGAACTGATAAATTAATACAAGAATTCAGTGCATTTCAGAAAACGTTTGTAGAGTTCTAAACTACAGGTACAAGATTTTTGTTCTCTGCAGAGGACATTCTTTTACCTAAATAACTGCAGCCACTACGGTTTGCTAACTCCAACTCAAATTGCAGTTTAGATTCGATTGTGTAGGACTGCAAGATTCATCATAATCAAATCTAAATAGCAATTTAAATGAATGGATGCAGTTAGCAAATTGTAAAGGCTGCAGTTTTTAGTAACATAATTTCCTTCAAAAAACAAAAATACATATATCCTGTCATAACAACAGCTAACCCTTAGCAAAAGGAGAAATTGAATTTGTCAACTGGACAGAGTTTATTTGGTTGAATACGTTTCGCAGCTCATCCAAGCTGCTTCTTCAGTTCTGGTCAGATGCTGGCGGACACTGCTTTATATCTGCCTGAAGGGAGGAGCTTAATTACAATGAAAATTACTCTGAGACACACACATATTTAAATACAGTTTCAGTTAGTCAGGTGAGTCTATTCAATATGGAGTTGTTAACAGTTTCTGTTAGTCAGGTGTGTCTATTCAATATGGAGTGGGAGTGGGGGAGTAGTTAGCATATCCATTCAGGGCCATGATGGGTGTTTTCACACCTCTGGACATGTCCTGGCTAGTCCCATTGTTTTCCCAGTTTGTTTTGCTATGGATTCTACCTGGACGACTGAGGGATTCTACACACAACAGCTAACCCTGTAGTTTAGATCTGTACAAACATCTGTACAAAATGTGATTCTTGTATTAGTTTATCGGTTCATATTTCTTCATATGTCTTGTTGCCAATTCTTCTGGATGTGTTTCAGATCTGAACTTTGAACATAAGATGAAAATAATAAAAAAAAAAAAAATATATATATATATATATATATATATATATATATATATATATATATATATATATATATATATATATATATATATATATATATATATATATATATATATACTGTATATTATTGTTTGACATTGTGTAAAAATCCATAGGAAAGTGAAATCAGTGATGCTTTTCTGTTGGGTGATAGTTGGAGAGAAGTAAAATGAAATACAATAGCGCAGTGATGCTCAAGGGGTATTTCAAGGAGAATGTTCGGTATGGACATTGAGCAACTCCTCCTCCTGCTAAAGTTTGTTATCCCTTCGTTCAATTTTGTTTTTTGTTGCAACTTTGAGACTTAAGAATTTATGATGTTCCCAAAAAACCCTTGAATATGCTGTATGTTTAGCAGCTATGGGGAGACAGAATTACTGTATTTTAGATCCACTTTTTGTTGTTGCTGTTATGGATTAACAAAGTTATTAAAGAGGGGGTATTATGCAAAAATCGCCTTTTTGGACCTTTCTACCATGTTATAACATTGGCCTGAAGAGGTTTTAAATGTCATCCATGCATTCCTCAGTAATTTAGTGATCTCTCCTGGGCCCTTTTGGAACTCATTACGGTTAACAGTAAGATTCTGTCCAATCTTCACCCCATAAGCTTACGTCATCTATGCTCCTGCACATGATTTTTTTATAAATATGCAAATGCATGATACACTATAACTTCACAAACCTGAGGCGATGTGCACGCAGTTTTCATTAGTGACATTCATGTAATAGATCTGTATTAAATGCATGTACCTGATAGCCTGACAGAATGATAAGCAGAATTCTGTAGCTGACAAGTAAACAACACTTTACAAAAACATTTGGAGACTTTCAGGAGATGTCTTGTGGTAGTTTTCTTTTCCTGCATTGACTGAAGCTTGAGTAGTCACATTAAAACAGAAAGCAGACATACTTTCTGGACTGATAAATATACAGTTCCTGACCACTACCATGTCTTGTACTTTGTCTGTGCTTGTGGCAGGTTGTCCTTACCTCAAAGCATGATTGAGTTGCATTGTGTTTTTCCTGTATTTCTCAGTAGTGTATCTCATTTGGCATTCCGTGTGTGTGTGTGTGTGTGTGTGAACTAGGCTTCCTTATCGTATTCCTATGGATGGAGGCGCAGGCAGATGACATGCACCCAGCACAGCAAAGACTCCGTACGTCAGATGTAGCACTCCACTCAGCTACTCTGTCTTTGACCTCCTCCCCATGGACGTGTGTGTGTATGTGTGGGAGGTAGGGGGGTCTGTCTCTAGAGCCTCCGACAGCTGATGGACTGTGAGGTGAGGCGTCCTAGTGCTGTTTTTCACTTCATGTATTTATTATGTCGCTGGATTTGCTTGGACTGACATTTGCAATGATAGGGAGCGTGGAAGTAGTTAAAGGTCCCACTTACCTTTCTAAGCTATAAACCCGAATCATTCAATGCTTTATTAGATTTTTTGGCACAGTCAGTGACTTGAACATGGGCCATGTATAATTTAATGCAAAATACTTGTGACAAAAGGATTTATACAGTATTATTCACATTTGTTCCTCATATCATGCAACCTTACTTTAGAGGTTGTCTACATCACTGATTTTAGTGTGCCCAGAGGGATTACCAGGTGTGCCATGGAAAATGTCCAATTTGAGTTAACTATTTCACAGTGTTATTTAATGGAATAATTAGCATTTTGAGTAAATTAAAAAAAAAAAAAAAAAAAAGACCACTATGGAAAATTCCCTAGTGGGTGGACTTTTTGTCTTTCTAGATCAGAACCAAATTTGAGTCCCAACCTCTAAACATTCCCAGAGGTTCCACAGGGGCTTCAAGTGAAGAGGTCCAGATTAGACTGTGTGAATTTTAATGAAGAGATGACCTTTCAAATGCGTCTTAGTTAGGAGAATGATGTGGGGGTCGCCACTGTATCCACGGGTAAAAGATTGGCCGCTGGGAGAAAAAGGTTGGGGATCACTGTTCTAGATAACAGTTTACTTACCCTAGACTGACTAATTACACCAGAGTGGTGGAAAGAAGGGGCATCATTTACTGTTCATGGAATGCAAATTAGTCTGTACTTTGCAATGAGTGACAAACACGTTCAGAGTGAAAATCTAGTACGAATTATAAAAAGACCTGTTTAAGGTTGTCATTTTTTTTATCTTGTTCACTGAAGATCTAGTCAAATTAAAACAACCTTGGAAAATTTAAATTGGAGTGCATAAATTTTGGTCTAAAATGAAAAAGTGAACTGTGCGTGTCCTGTGAGGAGTCTCTAAAGTGAGAGCAATTACGTTGGGTTGGTGAAGTTAGCAGTTATGTGCCCAATCAGAAAAAAATGAGAGGACTCGTTTGAAAGTTAATTACCAAGAGACTGATTAGATTCCAGCCTAAGGTGGCACACTGCATTACTGCGCTGTGGTGTGGCGCTTATGTTGCATACTAGAGCGAAGAGCTGAAGCTTGAGTTATTGTGCAGGTTTCTCATGTGGAGTTAAGGCATACATTTAATAGTTATGTATTGGTATTGTATTGTCTGTTTGAGACTTTCAGAACCCTGCAATACTTTTACTCGGGCAGTGTCAATTATGTGATGGGCGGCACTATAGCATTAGACAGTAATGTGTGTATTAAAGACTAGATGCATTATAAGAGGCAATTAGGCATCTCTTATTAAAGATGGCATTTATTAAATATGGCATTTTCAAAATGATAAAAGGTAACATTGTGATCTAAATATACAATATATGAGCTTTTAATACCCCACAGAAGTGTAATTCTCTTTAAAAAGGCAGGTTTTCCCATTCACACTAAGAAAGCAGGTTTTCAAGGCATTTATTTATTTATGTGAACAGGTACAATGGTCATTAAAAATTAGTGTAAATATGCCAGTATTAGCTATAAAGCTAGTATCCAACTGGAGTCCCCAGCCAAGGTGCAGATGCCTGCACAAAACACAAGCTTTTTCATTGAAGACATGCTAAAGAGTTGTTAACCTCTTATTCAGTGTTTTACAGTATGCAGTTAAGTCTAAATGGACTATTAAGTGCATGATAATTGTGTGAAAATAATGCCATTATTCACAATTAACTGTGATTAATCAGGGTCCTAATCAGGATTTTAATGAAAGCATTAGTAATTGCAAGATATACATTTAATGCCATATTGTGTAACCTTCCAGATAAAGCAAGAACATCTCCATGGAGAAATGGACTCCCCAACCAAAAAAGTTGTATAGTGCAGCTCTAAAGCACAAGGATAAGTGTAGGTGAACTACACGTCTACTGTTTGCTTCAGGCTGATGCACTGTGAACAAACACCAGTTAATTACATTACAAAAATGTCTTCAGTGGATGACTGATTAACTCTCCTTGGCTTGTTACAAATAAATTGGGTGTCATCTGTGTAGCGGAGGGTGCAGAGCAGAGCAAGGTGCCTGATGTGTGATGCAGGCTTCCTCTGCTGTGGTGGCTGGCTTTCCTCAGCCTGGCTTCTGTGTGTTTTGTGTCTGTCCAGCTGCTTTCAAAGTAATGTGCTGAAGTTTGATGTTAAATAGTCATTTCTTTTCCTGCGTTGCTGCTGTGTAAAACCACCATCTGTCTGGGTGTCACGTCTAATGCCTGTGCACTGTGCCAGAGCATCCGGCACACACAGCCCCACCGCTTCACAAACAGGGAGACAAGGAGAGAGAGTGAGTCTGAGCTGCTAGCACAAGCCCTATCTATGCTTATCTGAATAGCACCTAATTTTTGTCACATCAGTTCCATTTGCCGGAGTCACTTTAGACAGAGCTTTGCATTGTAGTTTTTAGTTCAAATTAAAGTGCGATATGACAGGTTAGACTACTCTTTGACTAAAACAAGTGAATTCAAAGGATGGCCCATGAAGTGAATATGGCTTGTGACTGGGATTGGGATTGTGACTGAAGGGGAGAGTGAGGGTAGAGGGGCCGGCTATGGAGATATACAGAACAGTGTGATTGGTCTAACAGGTATTCACACTTCAAACTCCGCCCCCACTGCCAGGTGTTTGTAATCAGAAATACCTGTAATCAGGGCAGTCCTGTGTGATGTCATGTAGTACTTCAAATTGCTGTGGCCACTGGAGGCAGCACACTCTGAAAGCTGTAAATTGATTTAGTTTGCACTAAAATTACCACTAGGAACAGTAGCCAATGCTATCAAAACACCATATACACAGTTGATTTAGTGTTTAGTTCCACTTTAAGATTAAATAACTCCACTCAGACTGAAGAAATATGGACTTGACTACAACACAAGTAGCATTTCTGGTATAATAATATCTCAATTTGCATTTGGTTAATATGTTAATACACTGATAATTCTATACAGTGAGATTTGTGTATCCTTACATAGTTGCTTATTAAACCTGTTTCATTTACACTCCTATATATTCCATCTCCTCTTGTTCATATGCACGCCTGCCACCCCCTCTCCGCTTTATCTGCCTCTCTCCCCAACGTCCTCTGGGTTGAATTAATGAGGGTTTAGTGCAGCCCGGATGTTTACAAGATCAACAAATGCCTCGACACCTAGTTTGTGAATGTGAGTATCAGCAGGGTGAGTGTTACCATGTGAAGATAACAGCACTATTTACACAATACCAGTTATTCACAACGCCATCTTACTAGACCTTCTTCTGATTAACTCAAGCTTGGCTTTTTCTAATAGAGGAATATTTATAGAGAGACACTGTTATTTGTTTTTAATAAGAAAAACAAAAATCAAATTGGAACTCAAGATCAATCAAAAAAAGGAACAGGGCTGTGAATCACAGGGTCCTTCACAATTTGACATGAAGATATATGTAATAATAATAAATATATTGCACATGTAATATATCATTATATCACTATACATTTTAATAAGAGTATTTCCTTTTTAAACCACCACCTGAGCAAAGTTAAAAAGAAACACTCTCATTTTAATCATCAAACCAATGTGTTTCCTGAACACAATTGTACCGCTGTCACAAATATATTTAGTAAAAGTAAAAAACAATACTCTTGGTGATACTGTATCACCAAATTTTGTATCACGATATATATCAATATTTCAATATTTTTGCATGCCTAATGAGGATTTTTTTCCAGCCCTACATCATAAAGTTGCATAAAGTTGGTTTACACAGATTACCTTTAACAACAGATATGAAATACAGACTTCACAATGTCGACTTTGTGCTCAGTTTCAGCGTTCCTCAGCCGTCACCAGCTTAGATCTGATTCCACTAAAGAACATGTTTAAACAAATCTGCTGTCACAATCTGTGGCTCTCTTTGCACTTTAAAATTAGCCGGATATGTGACTCATTCACAACTCTAACCAGTGGTTCCCAACCAGTGCTAAAGGAAAGGCTTTCATAATTCAATATACACTATATTGCAAAAAGTATTCGCTCACCTGCCTTGACTCACCTATGAACTTAAGTGACATCCCATTCTTAATCCATAGGGTTTAATATGATGTCAGTCCACCCTTTGCAGCTATAACAGCTTCAACTCTTCTGGGAAGGCTGTCCACAAGGTTTAGGAGTGTGTTTATGTGAATTTTTGACCACTCTTCCAGAAGTGCATTTGTGAGGTCACACACTGATGTTGGACGAGAAGGCTCTCAAGTCTCCGCTCTAATTCAAAGGTGTGCTATCGGGTTGAGGTCAGGACTCTGTGCAGGCCAGTCAAGTTCAACCACACCAAACTCTTGGCTTTTCATGTTGAAAAGGAAAGGGCCATCTTCAAACTGTTCCCACAAAGTTGGGAGCATGGAATTGTCCAAAATCTCTTAGTATGCTGAAGCATTCAGAGTTCCTTTCACTGTGACTAAGGGGCAAAGCCCAGCTCCTGAAAAACAACCCCACACCATAATCCCCCCTCCACCAAACTTTACACATGGCACAATGCAGTCAGACAAGTACCGTTCTCCTGGCAACCGCCAAACCCAGACTTGTCCATCAGCTTGCCAGATGGAGAAGTGTGATTCATCACTCCAGAGAACGCGTCTCCACTGCTAGAGTCCAGTGGCGGCGTGCTTTACACAACTGTATCCGACACTTTGCATTGCACTTGGTGATGTATGGCTTGGATGCAGCTGCTCGGCCATGGAAACCCATTCCATGAAGCTCTTTATGCACTGTTCTTGAGCTAATCTGAAGGCCACATGACGTTTGGAGCGCTGTAGTGATTGACTCTGCAGAAAGTTGGCAACCTCTGCGCACTATGCTCCTCAGCATCCGCTGACCCCATCCCTTCCCAATCGCTTTGTTATAATACCACTGACAGTTGACTGTGGAATATTTAGGAGCAAGGAAATTTCACGACTGGACTTCTTGCACAGGTGGCATCCTATCACAGTACCATGCTGGAATTCACTGAGCTCCTGAGAGCGACCCATTCTTTCACAAATGTTTGTAGAAACAGTCTGCAGGCCTAGGTGCACCTGAACACCTGATTTCAATTATTTGGAGAGGTGAGTGGCAATATAGTGTATTTGCAGTCCTTTCCATTCAGAAACACAGAAACTTGCAAGACAAACTTTGACTCTTTGACTGGGAAATGAAAAAAGTGGAAAGATTACAAAATACATATTTTTGCCTCAGAGTATTTTGTAAAAGCAGAACTTTATGACAGACTCAGACTAATGGATGCTCTCTAATTTTTTTAGAGCCATGTTATAGTTTTTTCCCTTCTAATTTACCCTCTCGAGTTTGTATTTAGAGTGATTCATGCACGTTTGAGTAATCTTTATACGCCTGTATTCAAGACATTTCTCCGATCAAACTGTTTTCATTTCCACCAGTACACGCCCACTTCTCTGTACTTACTTATTTCCCAATTTCATTTTTTGGTGATAGGATTCAACAGTTGCTTTGTATTTTTGGTACAATTGAAAAAGCTATGCTATGATGTGCAGCTATCCATCAGAGGTGCCAACAGCTGCACACCTCTTTGTTGTGATGACGTTTTTAATGGTGTCAGCTCCCATTTGGTCTTTTGTGACTATACAAACAAAAGTATTAAATCTGGCACTTTAACCAGACTTGTGCTCATTAGTAAAACTGCAGACATGTGTGAAGAACTCTTTAACACTGATGAAAAGAGGAGCTTTTAACACTAGACTAAATGCAATATTAAGTCTTCAAGTCTTTATAGAAAATGCCTGGAAACCGCTTAGGCCTTTGTGCGAAGGAATGCTTGAGCTTATTTATAAACTCCATATCCTCTCCAGTTTGAAAGAGCAGAGGCTAATTACCATTGGCTAAGGATATTGACATCAGAGAGAGAGAGAGAGAGAGAAACAGATGAGAGGAGAGGCTCTGCTGAATTATTCCAACTAATTATACAAATATACACCTATGGGAGCAGTGCAGTGATTTTCATGTGTGTTAAATGTCTTCAGAACCAGTGGAAACCCCGTAGAAAGTATACTTCACAAGCCTAAAGCCACTTACTTACTTCACAGAGAATAAACAGTTTGTTGTGTGAAAGCTGAGAGACATGTATAATTAGCATCTGGGAAAATCCATAGAGCTAGCTGCTTTTTGACACTGTAAATGGTTTTCAAGTAACAACTATTCTCCATGGGAAAAGCTAATACGATAAAGTGAGATTTGTGACACTTAAAAGGCTGCCAAATCTTTCTGTTTGTTTCAAGGAGCAGTTCAAAAAACTGGCGCAATTCTGAATTCTCTCATTTTTAAGAAAACAGTCTCACTTAGTTATTTTATCACTTAACAAAGCACTGACAGATATTACCGAGACTACAAACTTATGGTGGGACTTTGTTTAACCAGAACCGAAAGACTACAACTTAATTGGCTTGACTAGTGAGACCAGTTCTGCTGCTGTTATTCTCTGTGGGAACCTGCATGTAAAATAGAAATATTATCAAATAAATCCAAATTTAATTACAGTTATGTAATGAATCAATGCTTGATTTACTTTACAATTGTAACTATTACTAACATTAACCAATCAATTATATAAATAGTGTAATAAAATAAATGAAATATGTGAACTAAATTCAGTACCAACCATGTTTGTGCAATCAGATTTGTTTATTTTAGTGACGCATGTGAAACAAAGGAGCTCAGTGGTCACCTATCATTTTGGATTTCTCTCACCTCAGAGTTTAGTGCTTCGCTCACTGATTCTGCAGAAACCCCTGATGTTTTTCAGTCCCCTTTGGTATTCTTTTTCTTTCTTTTTTTCCAGGCAAGCAGCCAAATTTGTTTTAACATGGACGGACCATGCATGTCCCTGATTGGCTAATCCACTTGTCAGTAAGGCCAGGCCCATTTGAACTCAGGGAGTTCACTGGAGACCAGACTCACATCTTGAAGAAATGTGTATTCTTGATCCCAGGCAATACATTCTGTCCTTTGTGATATGAGTGCTTATTCTACCTCCCAATACCCAAAGAATTAAGATGTTTTTTTACTTAAAGGTGCATTGTGTAACTTTTTCTGTTGACGGGTCTGCCACCTGTCCAATACATGCAAATGTTACTGCTTTGCCCGAAATGTTACAGATTAGGGTATTATATGATATGATATTATATTATATGATATATATCTCACACTGAGTACAGTACATTGAAAAACTGCAGTGTAACTTGGCCTGATGGTATCTCCTGCCCCCACTCAATGTGAGTAACATTTCAGGCAAAGCAATAACATCTCCATGGTGACAATCAAATGGTGAACTCTGCACCAGAAAAGTTACATATTGCATCTTTAATCGAGCCGCTCTAGTTTAAATAGCTTGAAGATTTTCTTCTTCCATGTCAGTGCTATTACCATTTCTTTTTACTTGCAGCTATATTTAGGTTAATCTTCAGAATTCTTGTCCCCTGCAGTTACCAGCACATATTTACTGTTTTATCCTATCTCTCCCTTTTAGTTGCTGGATATCAAACCCAAACGTCTAATTTACTCCCCCTGAGACACCAGAGCCATTTCACCATCTTTGCAATAAGATCTCCACATAGTACAAGCATAGGCAAATATCCTCTTGTTTGTGCAAAAATCTCACTAGCACCATATGGAGCAGCAGATCCCTATAGGCTCACAAGCGCTGGTATTAGCTTGTTATTGCTGCTCTACAGAAATGAACACTTTATCTTCAGTTTCTCTCCAGAGGCTATTGATTAGTCTGTTTCACTGTGGAAATGTGCGCCCCTCCTTTCACTTTTGTAGGGAAAGGACAAACGTGTCCACAAATTGAAGGAGTAATATTTCTTGAGGATTGTAAGATTATATGCAGTTTCATGGCAGTTGACACCAATGCAGTAATGAAAATGTATGGAGTCTCTAACAGGGATGTGTAATAATCTCTTGATACCATATTGTCACTATATTAATCTCATAATCTACTGCAAAAGTGTGGATAATCTCACTGTATTAATATTAAATACATAGTTATTTCCTGATGTTGAGTTGACAATTCCAGAATGATCTATCTGTATATTTTATACAGAGGGATATCAGTCAGGTCCCCATTTCCGCCATTGCGCCTTGAGCCAGAATCACACATTATCGTGCAATCAGATTAGTTTATTTCAGTGATGCATTTGAAACAAAGGAGTTTGGTCACCCATTATTTGGCACAAACTCATACTTCTTTCAACTCAGATTAACATTGTTTAGTGCTTCACTCATTGATTCTGCAGAAATCTCCTGTTTTTCAGATGCCTGTGATATTTTTTCCCTTTCTTTTTTCCTCATAAGGATTTGTTTTGATACAGTACTTACTGTGTGTTCCTGATTGGCTAATCTACTGATTTTTAAATTCATAGTAAATCTGCCAGTGTGAGGTCAAAGAGGAAGACAGTGAGGGTCTGCTGTATTATATGAATCACATTGTTAGCATGCTTTTTGCTTATCACTCTGGTTTAATTGTTGTTGATTTATAAGCCAAAAGAGGCATATCATACCAATCAATGCCGCATAATGTGATATCCAACTGGGACAAAAGGTCAAAAGATGCAAATAATGGGACAGCAGCAGCTTGGCATTTGGAGGAATAGTTACAGATATCCAGACTATAGGGCGGGAAAGGTTTGGGTGCTTAACTAATCTGTCAATGTTGTCTCATTTTTGTTGATTTATTTTTTTATTTATATGGACAACAGCAGAAAGGAGAGAGTTAGATGGAAGGGAATGGTCAATACAGTCTTCCTTTTTATATACAACACAATTTTATCACATGAACTTCAGCAAGTTTGTACTTTTGTGAATGCAGTGTGGGTCACATGGACAGGTCACTTCATATCACCATATCCCCCTTTGCCTTACCTGGCAAGTCAGGGAAACGAGGCTGACTGATATCCTCCTGTATAAAAATACAGAGAAACACTTCAATGAGGTTGACTTTGGTCTTCCAATGTTATTTCCAAATAACGGTTATTTTTTACAGACCAATGTGTTGTTTACACATATCCTGTCACGATACTTTGTGCACCCCTCTTCAGAAGGATCATGTGATGTTATGGTGATGTGTCTTGCCACAGATTTTGTCACTGTAACATCAGGTGACCCTTATGTGCAAACAGTGCTCTGTAAAAAGAACCTTTATTTGGAAATACATAGAGATATCAGTCTGGTCCACAGCCATCCAATCAGATCTGTTTATTTCAGTGATGTGTGTGAAACAAAGGATCATTTTTTAATAAAATTACATTTCTCTCACCTCAGATTAACAGAGTTTAGTGCTCCACTCACTGATTCTGCAGAAAACCAGTATGTTTTTCACTCCCTTATGATTTTTTCCCTTTCTTTTTTCCTCATAAGCAGCCATACTTGCTTTGCTATAGACTGACCATCTGTGCTCCTCATTGGATAATCCATTTGGTCACCTAATCCCCAGACTCAAATCTTTGTATGTTTTTAATTATTTGCACCTGTATATTCATGTCCTAAAGTACTATTTTATTGTTGCTCTTAATCAAAACAAAAAAAGAAGAATGAAAAACACTTAAAATATAATGTAATTAAAGATACTGAATGTACAGTTTTGATTAAAATACAATATTAATGTTGTATCCAATCATAAAGCAGAATGAGCCTCACACTAGTCTTTCATTTGGGATATACCAATTTCAATGGTGAAATCCAATAGTTAAAACCTAAAAGGACTCTCTGTGTTCTGATTCGTCAATACCTAAACCTCAGTACCTGCACTCATTTCCTTTCAGGCATTTCTACTCCCATTTGTTCTGTAATCCATCATCATAAAATAAAACTAGTTACAGTTATTGCTATTATAGACTTGTTAGAATTTAGATGAACTCTAGTTTTCTGAAATTGCGTCTCTGCCCCACAGCTACAATCATACCCTTGCGTTGTGGTCCCATCTCACCCTGGTCTTTATCAGAACCAGCCTTTCTCTCACACCTCACTGTTGTCTCTCAGGTGCATCCAGTAATAAAGTTATTTTTAACCTGAGCTATTATGTCCAACATCATAAAGTATCCAATGCTGCGGGCCCACTGCCAGGCCTGTCATGGCACTATAATAGGCCATACATCAACAAGTGATTGTGCCCATGAAAGTGTGTGTGTGAGATGTCAGCATTTCAACACCTACAGCAGGCTCACTGTACGCAAAAACAGCCACTCTTACCTATAGTGCTACCTATAAGTGCACAGTGACATAAATCATCTGATAGTTATTCAGTATAATATGTGCTAAAAGTCGTGGAAATGGTTGCGGCAGCTCAGGTTGCATGAGTGAAATGAATATTCCTATTAAAGTGCATATTAGGTAATGCAATATCCATTTTGCAAGAAACTCAATAGGTTGTAATAATGTAAAATATGGTGGTGATAGCTTACTGAGATTTACAGTTTTTTTTGACGATAGCCTTGAATTATCCTGTTGAAGTCATGGTCCCTTTTTTTTTTTTTTGTAAAAATGTAGTGGAGTAGAAAGTACAGGTAGCTTAAAAGTGCATTATGTAACTTTTGGTGCAGGGTCCGTCGAATGCTTTTCTCCATGGAAATGTTATTGCTTTGTCTGGGATGCTTCACAGTATGGTATTAAACCTTTCTATCGTCATGGAGGCTAGACCCGACCAAGTTACAGGTCTGATCTGTGAAGAGTCAACCCCGCTCAGTCAGAATACCTGTTTTTCTAGGTATTTTTTAGTTATACAACCACCTGCAATTGAATAAATGTAAGGTAGTTTAATTCATAATGTGGAATATTCCAGGCAGAGCAATGACATATCGACAGAAACAAGCAGGTGATGGACCTTCCACCAGAAAAGTTACACAATGCACCTTTAAGTAAAGTATACATACCTGAAATTTATACTTATGCTTTACTACTTTTACTTTGTCACGTTCCACCACTGCTCAGACATATGTGAATGAACCAAAACTCAACTCTCGGTATGTTTTTGATGAGGTAACAACATTGTAACATGGCTTAAAGCTCACAAGAATCAATTTTGTGTAATATAAGACTTATAACATTTGACATCTTTTATAGTGCAGCTTTGATAGCAGCCCCTAGTTCCTAAAAGTGGACTTTACAAGCATTTCCCTGTGAAGTCATGTTTGATACGGTGCTGTTCTCTCCATTGCTTTGCCCCTGCTGCTCCACTATAATTATTGCACTTGGCAGACAGTCACGACACACTGACAGCAGACGAATGGCAGTGTGGGGAGGGATAAGCAAAAGCAGGACTGGAGATTTGTGGCTACAGTTCTCAACAAATAAACTCATCCGTCATCTTTCCTTTTTAATGCTTTTAATACACATCATATCTGCAGTGGAATGGGGACAGAATTATTTCCAATTTGAAGGTTGAAGGCACTTTTGGTTTTGGATGGCAGATTTATATGTAGGTTTTGGTTGGGAAAATACTGTTTTACCTGCAGGATAAGTTGTACTGTGTGAGAGCTTAGCTTTTATATTTAAACAGTTGGGCCACAGGAGCATAGCAACGTGGTGTGACCTGAAATGACCTCAGACTATACCGCTTGTATACTTGGGATTTGTGAGGCTTGCTTTGTGAGCTTGCTGTCTCTTCTTCTTAAAGACAGTAAAAGTGTATTATTAAGTAGGGCTGCACAATTTTGTGAATAAAAATAAATACAAGAAAAAATGTTATAGTATTGTAACATTTTGATTAAATTTTTAGGGATAGGCCCGATATAGATTTCTGGCTTGCTGCTGATATTTGCCGATATTGCTATTATTTAACTTTTACTATCCATCACAAATGATTGCTTTTCACAGTAAAAAAAGAACAAAATGTATTAAATGTACGTATTAAATATTGGTGTCAAATATCAGTCAATACCGGCATAAACAAATCAGGATCGCTATCGGCTGATACTGATAACTGAATACACTTCTTATTTACAATTTCTGTTTTAAAAAAAAATAAAAATACATGAGTATTTATGGGGACATGAGCTTTTAACTGTTATTATTAATATTAATAAATTATTATAAAACACGTGAATGGCAACTGCTCTTCTGAAATGCCACTACAAAAAGGTGGGGCCTTCTGCAACTTTGAACAAGAAGTCAGTGGACCCATTTCTACGATCAAGCAACAATATTGCGGTTTACACCAAAAAAAAAATAGCAGAATGATGACCTGTTTATGTTAAAATTCAAAATAAGTACCTGAAAAAAGTATATAGTGTCTTCTTTAAAAAGAATCGAATTTCTAGCTTTCAACCATGTTATAAAGACTGAAATATGAACTGAAAAACCAATCCAATAATCCCATACAATACTGCAGCCTTTGCAATTTTATATATATTTTATAAGAGAGGTCATACTACCATTTTGATTTGTGATTAATTGTGCAGCCCTAACATTAGTTTTCTTTAGGTGATAGCTCTGTCGTGTATCGCCATGTACTCACTGCTGACTCATATGTTTCACAGCAGATGACACTTTCTGATCAATATTCCTAAAAGCTGTGCAAATGGAAAGCTTTAACAGCAGTAGCCTGATCTATTTAATTCATCATTTTTATCAGATTTATTTTTAAGAGAACTTACCCAAATCGCACTCAGTAATGAGACAACCAAGCACAAGATTTGCATAATGGCTGTATTACATTTCGTATATTTTTGATAATTAGTTATTAGAGAAGAAACAGCATAATAATACTTTTGACCTGACCAATACGTCTGCCTTGTTTTGGTGCTGTGTGCAGATAATGAATAAAACCATTTTTAATTGGCTGGCAGGATTGCTGGAATTTTCTCACAGGAGCCCTATTGATTATTAATATGTATTCTGCATCAAAGAGCCAGCTGCCATTCCGATCTCAGCACAGAAACACGCCAGTATGGTACAGGAACAACTTTCTCTTTCACATTTTCACAAAGCACTAACAAAATATCTCCCTGAATAACAAGTGTGGAAGGTGGGACTTCCCTTGTAGATATCTGGGACAGCTGATTCCTAAGGGTCGTGCAATCTTTTTAGCTCCTCAAAGGCCTGTCAAGAGCATACGTCTTCTCAGTCTCCATGCACTATTTTGTATTTTTAAGGCCAGTGAAACATAAAGACAGGAAATAAAGGTGCGCTGTGTAACTTTTATGGTGTGCGGTTGGCTGCTGGTCTCCATGGAGCTTTGCCTGGAATGTTCCACCATAAGGGATTAAACTATTTTGCATTAAAACAAAAGGCACTGCACCAGAATTTTATTGTTTTAAAAATATGAACAGAACTAGTTCATTTTAAACAGTTTGCAGTTCTGAAATGTGATTCTTGTGTTAGTTTGTCAGTTCATATTTCAGTTTTGTTGAGAATTACTCTGGACACGTTTAAAATATGAAGTTTGAACAGAATCCTATGTTTGGGATGAAGAGAGATAACATGGCTGAAATCTCTTGAAAGGTGATTTTGCATCATCCCTTAGCAGAGGTGGGCAGTACTCAGTTACCTTTACTTGAGTAACTTTTTAAAGAAATTTTACTTTTTTTTGCCTAGTAGCCTAGTAGTCTAGTAGCATACTTCAACTCCTAATTGAGTCAAATTTTTATTAAACTATAGTAATCTTATTTGAGTAAAAGTTTGGGTTACTCTTTTCACTAAGTTTACAAGTGACAAAAGCTTGTCACTGATGATATTCAATTATTTGAACATTTGTGTTTCTTGCACCGTTCCTTCAGATATTCTCGTTTTTGTGGTGAAAATACCAGATTTTGTGCATTATTTAATGTTGTGTTCTTCAAATTACATTCACTCCAAATTCTGAAGCAGATGTTACGTCCAGACAGTAACTCTTACTTGGGAAGTGGTTTACCAAATACTTTTTCACTTTTGAGTAATTTCTTGGGCCACTACTTTGTACGTTTACTTGAGTGAGATTATTTTTAAGTAACATTACTCTTACTTTTGTACAATGTTCGACTGCGCTACCCAAATCTGTCTCTTTGCAACACGCCACTTCCATAATTCCGCATAGGTAAAATTCCAAGCCTTCTCCTGCTGGTCTATCCCTGGAAGTGTGAGTGTCCGTGCTGTGTGCGTGAATGGGAGTACAAAGTCAAGCACGTTGTCCGCTTTGTCAATCGTGGTGAATGGAGCTCACACACAGGCTCGAGAATGGTGCCGCAGCGTGAACTATCGATTGAAAAAGCTTTCATTTTCCATATGAGGCAGTGCAAGTGGCCCCGGGCTGCAGCGGGTCAGGCCAAGTGTGGTTATTAAAGAGCGTCAGATCTGTGTGCAGAGCAGAGAGGAGTTACATGGTCGTCCCTGCAGTATGAATAATGCAGGAGAACCATTTGGGAAAAAGATCAGATGTTTTTGTGATTAGATTTGGGAGTTGTGCTTTAAAGGTGCACTGCGTAACATTTCTAGTTGAGGGTCCACCACCTGCTTGTCTCCATGGAAATATTATTGCTTTGTCTAAAATGTTTCAGGCTGCAGCACTACATTACATTACAATTCAGATCTGTGGAGAGTCGCCCCATTCACCGGAGAAATGTATTTTTGAGCAATAGAACAGACCAGAAATGTTACGCAGTGCACCTTTAATAATAGAATTCTGTTCAAAGTTCATATTTTAAACTTGTCCAGAATTGACATAGATTGAAATATGAACTGACAAACTAATACAAGAATTTCAGAACAGTTTGTACAAATCTAAACTAGGGCTGAACGATTTGTGAAAAATATACATATATTTTTTCTGTCAACCATTGCGATTAGCTATGCGATTTAATAATAGGATTCTGTTCAAATTCATATTTTAAATGCATCTAAAAGAATTGTCAAAAAGTCTGAAATATGAACTGACAAACTAATACAAGAATCATGTGTTTCAGAACATGTTTGTACAAATCAGAACAGAATAAGACATTTTGTTGTTTGTGAAGGAAAAAAAAACTCATTTCAAAAACTGGTTTCAAAAACTGTTAATTGCATGTATTGAAATTGCAATTTAGATTTGATTGCGATTAATAATGCAGTCCTAATGGTAAATAAAAGTGACGTATATTTGTTACTATCATATTTGTGCAGTGGTCTTGGAAAAAAGACAAAACGTAGCTGTTACGGTGGAGCTGTCAATTGTAAAAAGTTGTTAGTTGTTGGCAGTTATCAACGAATGGTGGAAGATCGCAGTTGTTTTGTTTCTCTCTCCCTTGCCCCTGGGGTTTGTAGTTCTTACTTGATGATTTTGCAAAACGTTCATGAATTTTGTGTATTTTAAACTTTTTAATAATAATACTTCTATTCACGGGTTTCAGAGGACATTTGAAGGAGTTTTAACTATACAGATAGAATATTTTGCCTTAAATTGTTTATTGCTATGGCAACTTTGTACATTTTTTTAATCAATGTGGAGGCTCCAGTACATATGCTTGGGGAACACAAACTTGAAGTGCATGTGATCATATAATGTGCATATGGTTTTCCTGACGTGGTATGGTGGGATAGTACCTGTGGTCAATAATGATCATAATTTTTATTGCATTGTGTAACTTTTCTGGTATAGGGTCTGTCACCAGCTATCCATGGATATGTCGCCTGGAATGTTTCACAGTATGGCATTACACTTATTTATCTCTACTGAGACAGCAGGTGATGCCAGAGGGCCAAGTTAAATCAGATCTGTAGAGAGGAGAGCCCACTCACAGTAAGAATTCAAGTTTTTAAGTCAATAAAAAAACATGTTACTGAGTAAATGCAAGATGGATAGGTTTAATACGATACCAGGACATTCTAGACCTGCCACCAGAAAAGTTTCATAGTGCACCTTTAAAAAAAATATTAATGAGTTGTTCTATGCACTTTAAATTATGTCTTGTTGCACTGAAATTGAAATATGAATAGACCTAAGTACAATCCTTATTTGCTGTGTAGATGTGTCTTTTGTGACTGCAGCTTGTGAATGAGCTGGAGGAGTGGTGTTTGCAGGTGTGGAGGAGCGTGACGCTGACAGGGCTTATAGTGTGTGGACTCTTATCACATGTGGAACAACCCTCTCCCTCCTCTTTCCTCCCTCCCTCCATCCTCTCTACCCTCCTGTTTCACCTCCTATCACCTGCTCCCCTCATCTCCTCTCCCTCCATTCACTCTCATATTCCATCTCTTGCACACGTCCTTCCTCCCTGAATTTACTCATATTCCATCTCTCCCTCCTCTGTCTCTCCCTCCATCCCATCTATTATCCTCCTCTCCCTCCTCTCTCTCCCTCCAGCCCTCCTTGAATTCACTCATATTCCGCCTCTCCCTCCTTTCTCTCTCCCTCCCTCCATCCCATCTCCCTTCCGCCTTCTTTCCCTATCACACCCTTCCCTCATTCCGTCTCTCTTCCTCTACCCCTTTCCTTTCTCCTTCTCTCTCCCTCTATCCCATCTGCCTTCCTCCTTCTATCCCTATCACCCCCTCCCCTCTACCCCCTTTTTCTCCCTCCTCCCTCCATCACCACCCTCTCTCCTTTTCTTCTCTCCCTCCCTCCTCCTCTTCCTCCCTTCCTACTCACCCTTTTCTCTCAACCCCTCTCTGTCCCCCTACTCTCTCTATGTCTCTCCCTTATTCCTTCTCTCCCACTCTCTCCCCTCTCTTCCACCTCACCTCTCACTTCATTTGTCCCCTCCGCCTCTTTTCTTCCCTCTCTGTCTTTCTTTCTATACTTCCTTTCTCTACTTACTGCCCATTCGCTCCCTCTTCTTCCTCCTCCCTCCATCCCCTCTCCCTTCCTACTCTTGCTTCTCTCTCTGTCCCCTCTTTCCCTCCCCCTTTCTTTCTGTCCATCCTCAACCTCTCTCCCTTCCCCTCTTCCACTCATCTCCCCGTTGCGCTCCTCTCTCCCTCCATCAGGAGTCTCTCTCTACCTCTCTCTGCTTCATGCTTCCACGACCACCTCCCCACTTTTATCTGAGCCTCTTGTCTCAGTCTGGTTCCCTTCTCTCCGGGGAAGGCTCGTCACGTCAGGCAGGTTTTAGGTGAACTTAGCTGTGCCTGCCTCTCCACTGCCCCCCTGTACTCCTCTGTGTGGCCGCTGTTCTCACATACATGCATACATAGAGCTGGATCCATGCACACGCGTCTCAGCACGGTCATGAATTATTCACTTTGTTTTCACTAGGCAGGAGAGTGAGAGATGGGGTTTGAAAGAGAGCAGGCTCTAGCTTTTAGCTCCAGATATGTGGACCTATAGCTTCTTAGGATTCTAGTCCACTCTCCATGTTCCTATTGGAGATTATAGTATGTTGTGTTCATTTAGTGAGCTGAAGAAAGCTTGTTTGTATGCTAACCCAGAATAATGCATACACTGTTTATGGTAGTGTTGTCCACTTGATCATTGCATGCCTCCAACCCAAGCTCAGATTATTTTTTCTATTATGTTTTTCTATTATGTTGTTATTGTTTTGTCTGTCTCTTGTAGTGCTGTCACGATCTAATATTTCAGACTCAATTTCAATACTAATGAATAGACCCAATACTCAATACCGATTCTGATACGTAAAAATATAATTAAAAGCACTCTTTATTTTAAAAATATAGGGTGTTTATACTAGTCTATGTAGTTTTATACTTGTTCTGAGACAGCTCAAGATCAAAGGAATGTTTAATTTTTGCCCTGTGAATGTGACTTTTTTAGTGACTTTCTAGTTTTGATACTACTTTTAGTATCGATTGTCTGATTTTCGTTACTTTTGACAACACTAGTCTTTGGTCTCTTTGCCATTTCTGTGCTAGATAGTTATAATCTATCTATAATCCACCTGTGGATCATTACGTTATCATTTGGAAAATTACATAATAATTTTGCAATATTCATCTAAAACAACTTAATAAAAGAAACAAGTCCACTGACTTCTGTGTTAGAAAACTGCAGTGCCCAACGGGAGCAGTCGTTGCCATGAACGTAAACATAAAAAAGCTTTTTTTAAAAATCTATATTGGCCCATCCGTACAGTCAATAAGAAATGAAGTAAACATGTGACTACTTTTTTGTCATAGTTCCCAGCCCTAGTTTACAGTCAAATGTGACCCAATTATGAGATGTTTGATTCAATTTTAATATTAATGTGAATAATCAAAGTAATAGCTTGTAGGACCAAAGCTGAGTCATTTCAATATAATTAGTCAAGATCAACAACACAGACATTTCACAGTGTGGCTTCACAGACCCAAGGGTGATCAGACCCAGAGGTTTGTATTATAATTCAACACATCAACAAACACTGTACAAAACTGTTCGGATGCATTTGTCCAGCTACTGCAGCCTGTTCCTCATTTCAGATCTCTTCCAAAGATGGAGCCCACTCATTTTTTCTGGCATGATGCAATTCATAGAAATTTTACCCAGTCATTGCCCCAGTAGAACATATATGACCATGAATAATTAAGGTTCAGCTGTAAAGATCTTTAGTTGTTTTGGGTCATAATCTTGAAATAAGAATATTGGATGGTTAATTAAAGATGCACTATGCAGCTTTTCAGCACATCTATGTACATGGAGACTAGAAGGAACACCATCAAGACAAGTTACATGTCAGGTCTGTGAAGGTTTTTACATATATTTTTGAGCAATCACAACTGTAGTACTGTAGATAAGTGCAAGGTCATACTATGGAACATTCCAGGCAAACAATAACATCTCCACCAAGTTTTCTACGCATATTGATTTTGACAGATGCCCTTCCAAAGTGGTCCAAAGTTCTTCCTCACTTTCAGCCTCCGAGCATCCTAATTATTCACTGCAATGAATTCATAACTTTCAGAGGCTAGAGCAGAGTTTTGCCTTGACGGTAAAGCTAACAACAACTAGCATGCTGACACGTACTTCCCGATTATTGGACAATAAAACGCTTTATAATTAGATGCAGCCACAGCTGACTTATTTTGACCTCAAGAGCTCCTTATACTATATATGTACCAGAACAAAACAAAATACTTGCTCAAATACATGTGAAAAATCGGGTACAAGCCCTTTAAAGAAACGGTCTGTTTTCATAAAAGGGAAATATATGGTGTTCAACACAGAGCTCCGTATATCACAAAGAGCTTGTTATTTATATATTTGTTCTACTAGTACCACAATAGTTTCGCCACCCATCCCTAAGTATCACACTGACATTTGTAAAGTGATTGATGTCTGTAGCATTCATTTAACTACTCTTTACAAAGGAGGTGTCTTGTTTTATGGTCTTACATACAGCCTGTTGCTTTGTCCTTGGTGGTCTCTTCTTGAAAGGGTTTATCTAAGGCTAACACCACATGTTTGCTATGTATACTGCACAGATATGCCACTGGGCTGCTAATAGTGAAGTCACTCACTATGTTCACATGCATGCCAGGATAACTGGCCTGTTTAAAATGCATATAAACCCAAGACCTGTGACTGAGGTGTTGTGAATCGAATCTCACAGATCACAATAACACCTCTGGAGAAACAGATATGCACTTGGATGGACGCTGTCTGATCTACATTAGGAGAGGTATTCAACTGCATATTGTAAGAAACAGTCTGGAAAATATAAGACACGTGTTTAGATATGTACTCACTGCTTTTAGATCAGCAGTGATGATAAACTTAAGTTAACTTAGGAAAGTGAAAAACTACCAGAACTTCTATGTGTTTATTTGTGTTGCAGAGACTAGCAAATAACTAGCATGTCTGATCAAATCAAATGTTTTTGTGTAAATGAGATGTCACTTATCTATGTTTACCAAAAGTGTGGTTAGCCATTTTTATTAGTAATTATAGCTAAAAGAGTGGTTTTGGGGCAAAGACCATTTGAATTTGATTGTTGAGTGCACTCAGAGTTCTCTGTGCATGTACTGACTATGCTTGCAGACTTTTGATAACCTTGCAAGAACGCATGGGAACAATCTATTACTCAGTCTTTTCATTTCGGCACAGCACTGGTTTAGCTTAATCATTTATAGAGCTCAAATTCTTTGCTGCATGAGAACTACGCTTGGTCAAAGTGGCAATAGTTAAACCCAAAGTTAAACCTTTAGCTTGACAAAGGTGAGTGAGAGTTGTGGCTGTGTGAATGTTTTCAGTAGGAGCACTATTGACAGAAATAGTGTTAAACCAGAGCTGTGTGATATTGATCCGTGCTGTTTCTGATGCCCTCCACAGTCAATAAACACTGCCATGCATTATGCTCAGGGGGTTATGGTTCATGGTACATATTATAATTAAATTTGTGATGTCTAAACATCATGGATAATTATGATGACTTTGATGCTTGTTAAATAATGTTATATATTTTTACAGTATTGTTTACATTGCAGGTGATTTAAGGGCTGGTTGTTTATTGGACCTGTGCTTAGTGTTAATCACATTAGTAATTCATGCAGTCTTATGTAATCCGTTTTGTTTGCCTTATCACTGTGTGTTGTTATAAAGTTGTTATATACTTATCTGCTCTTTGTGTCTCCCCCTCATCCTTCTCTAATCCCCTAATACCCCTCCTCTGCCCCTGCTCCCTCCCTTCTCCTCTCTTTCTCTCTCTCTCCTCCTCTCTTTTCTGTTCTCTCCCAGCCCTGCGATGTGTGCTGCCAGAGGTGTGTGCGTAGAGTGGGACTGACATCCATGTGCGTGTGGAGAGAGAGCGGCAGACCAAGCCCCTAAAACGGAGCATGCCTCTGCGTCCGGCAGCCGGCAAACATGAGCCACCCAGCCCTCCACGGCAGGAGCAGCGGCAGGAGCAACAGCGGCAGGAGCAGCGGCACGCACAGCCCTACGCACACGCAGCCAACGGCAGCCAGGGGGGCAGCTCCGACAGCTCCAGGGAAGAGGACAGCGCCATTCCCTTTACCAGTGCCGGAGTGGGCTTCCGTCCCGGCACAGAGCGGAGCCACGCTGCACCCATGGAGGAGCCAACAGGCAACACGGTGGTCATCCGCATTGGAATCCCCGACCTGCAGCAGACGGTAAGAGAGGGATGCTCTGCCTCTGTATGTGCCTTTGATTAAAACAGGACAATGTGTTTAATGTTTCATTCATCCTACTTTATTCTACCATGCATTTCCATGCACACTTCATGTCTGTTCTCCTGATGCTGTCAGCCCCCTCCCCACTCCAACCCTCTGTGATATCTTATAGATCTACTTCATTAACCGTGTTTTACTTGAATGGGGCAACTGTTCACTCCAGCAGAAGAGAGCTGCTGGCATGGTACAATATGGGCGCATTTGCATATAACATGTGCCATATAGATGATGTGACTGTCATTTCCATCTAATCAGTTCAACTTCTTCTTACAGACCAGGAGCTGAGATGCAGTAGTGACATGTGCTGAGTACATGGAGGCTCAGGTGGTTACAGTCGTGTGTTTCTGAGTTTCTCTGAACATCAATGACCAGGAGAGGGTTTGATGTGTTGTTGCTGATTAGCTCATTGTTGTAACGTGTGTGAAAAGACCCATTGTATCCAAGCAAAGCACTGGCAGCACAGTGCTGGAATAAGGATGGAATGTAAAATGAGTCCACACTGAGAGAAAGAGAATTCCCCAAAGATGCTGCAGAATTGTTGCCTGCGAATAGAAATGGTTTTCATGAGCTCAGGCACGTTCAGAGCACTGGGAGAGAGAGTGGACAGTCCATCTGCTGGAGACCTGAGCAAAGAGAAGAGGATATATTACATAATGTCCTAGACACAATCACACTCATAGTCCATGTATAACAGAAGAGAGCACCTACCTGTGTTAGGAGCCTCACACCTGTGCTGTAGGCCATTCTTTAGCCCTGTGGACCTCATGGAGCAGTCTGAAGTGTCCCTACTCCGCATGTGTGTGTGTTAGGGAGCAGATTACACTAGAATAGAGCCTCAAGTAGGATTACATGTCTCCTGCTGGGACCAGGCTTAGATCAGGAGCGAGATCTATCAACACTGCTCCATGCAACAGATCTGAGTGACCATAAAATTAACATTGTTGTCTTCTTCTACTGCTATTGTAAAGTCATATTGTGGTTTGGGTAGATTTATAGTTTATTATTTGCCATTCATCACTGCTCCAGCCACTCAATCTTCTATTGCAATTGGAGCAAAGACAGACAGCTTCCCAATACTGTAAATGGGTGTCATTCATCTTTACAGGGGCAGAGGACACTGTTGGTCTATGCAGTCTGGCCCACCTGAGTGCCCTCCCCTAATGAACACTTTCCTTCAGCATCTAGGGCAAGTGGGCTTTTTCACTTCTATGCACCTCTGATGCAGTGAAACTATGCTCTAAACTCATTCAAATTTGAAATAGGCATTACATATTCCCATGTATTTTTTTTATTAGCTTTCTAAATTGATATTTACTTTTATATGGCACCTTACTACCTTTAAGACCCTCAAAGTGCTTTAGATCAAGGAACCACTCACTCATTTACACACACTCACATACCATTCACATGTGTGAAGACACTGAGGGTGAGGCAGGTTAAGTGTCTTGCCCAAGGACTAAACAACAATATTCATTTGAGGGAGCTGGAAAAGCATTGCTAACCTGTGGGCAAGGGAATCACACCGGTCTGCCAAACTTTGGATCTGAGGATGAGCACTCTATCAGATAACTGGGCAGCATATTGAAACATATTTGAACATAATTTTAGGTTTGTATTACAACGCACTGTGGTGTTAGGGAGTTTACAGTGGTAGAATTACTTAAATTTACTGTAAAAAGTACCTGGCTGAATTTCCCCAAATATAAACTACATTTGGGGAAATTCAGCCTGAGGACCATCAAAAATGCATCTAAGAGCTGCACTTGGCCCCCGGGCCACAGTTTGGACAGGCCTGTTCTAGATCATGTACAGTGCAAATAGACCTGACAGACTAATGCCCTTTTGAATGGACAGATGGTGTGTCATTTATTGTGGGCATCTCTCTGGGCACTAGTCTACCTCCTCCTGTGTCTATTTTTAGCTTCATTCACACAAGCTCTGGATGTGTCCTGCATACTCCACTCCAACTGTCCACTCCACCTCAGGGGACAGAGGGACAGATAAAGAGAGTTATGACCCAGGCTAACATCTCATCTCACTGTCCCTGTCAGTGAGACAGTGTCCCACTGCTCCTGTCCTCACAAGGATTCTCTATTAAATTACACAATATATTACACTAATATCAGCTTTTAACCAGACTTTTGACCAGGATAATTCAGGATCATTTATTTGAACTTCAAAAACATTCTTCAGAATTCTGTTGCTTCACTGGGCATGTTTTGTGAAGTTAGAAGTGTGTTTCCAGTAGCCATGCTGCAATGCAATGTTTTTATTTAAAAATAAAAAGAGCAGAGGGTGGAGACACTGGATCCATAATTTTCAGATATATGTACTAAAACAGCTTGAAGAAAGCTTGAGTAAACATTGGAAAAGTTGACATAGAGTTTAGTGTCAGTCTAGATCTTGTAAGTAATTTATTTTAGTTCTCAATTGAATTTTCCTATGCAAACCTTATTTCTCTGCTTGTTGCAATTGAACAATCATGGTGATTAAATATGTGCTGAACCCAGACCTTGCAGGGAGACATTAGAGATGCAGTTAAGTTGGAAGATTTATTTGGGAAAATAATTCCCCTGTGTGGCTTGAACACTGGTGGTGGTGGTGGTGAAGAGGAGGAGATGGAGACGCTGAGGAGGCTCAAGTTTCTGCTGCTGCAATGAGAATGGGAATAAATTGCATGCTCTTAGTGAAATGGCAGAAAGGAGAACAAGAGTGCACATGAAGATGTGATAGGAAGAGGCAAAGGTTGTAGCCTGTGATTGGCAGGCATTGAAAGAAGGAAGAAAGGAAGGAAGGAAGAGATAGTCGTCCTGCTTATGTTTTTAAATTATTGTAAATGTTATGTCCGCCTGTTTAAAGCAAGAGTGTGCTTTATTTCAGCTCTTTGTAAACTGTAGTTTCATTGATAGATAACCGTTGCGAATACCCCCAACACCCCCTTTTACTATCCTGTGGCAATTTAGAAAGAGTAATTTTTGAGACATTTGGCATGCTGCTTCATGGATATAAGACACTGATTGGTTTGTGATGTAGCGGTCCACATGAAAATTGAAGTGGTCACACTTTTTGATGCAGACTGAGATAACGCTTTGATATTGTTTGAATTACAGGTATATTAATGACACTTTTAATAAGCAAACACGTGGTGAGTCATCCTATGCTTTCTTTGTGACTGGCAGTACCATTAGATCCCACTGACATGTTTAGTCTCGCCTGTCAACAGCTATAGAGGGGAGGCTTTATGGAGATTGTGTCCCATGTGTTGGACTGCTTGTGCTTATGGTGATGCAGGAGACTTGAACGGACACAGTCAAGTCACTAGATTATACCTGTTGCCTAGAACCTGGCATGGACATATGTGAGCGTTACAATGAATGAAAACAATGACTGCCTTGTTGAAAATGATTCTGGTAAGAGGAGAGAATGAAGGCGCTGAAGGGGCTGAGATTCTGCTGCTGCAGTGGAGGTGAAAGCAGAGGTGTTTTGAATACTTGGCAGATGGCAAGGTTGAATTTGAGCACTGTCAGTAGTGGGGCGAGGTTTGTGCTCACTATATAAAGCGTCCCTCATGCTCGGTCCCCCTGACCTCTGCTTTTTGATATTACCCGGGAACAGTGGAGCACAGACATGGGCGCCACGACGTCAAGACATCAAGTTATCTCCACAGAGCGTCAAACCACTGTGACTGCAGTATTCACTGTGTTTGTGAATAATCGGTGAGTTGCCAAGGTGCTGGTCTTTGATCAGTTAGACCCGTGTGTAAAAGCGCAAATCACTGGTGAGGTGTCCAAGTTGGACTATAAACAGTGGAGGGGATCATCTTTTGTCGTGAGTGCCATTTATTGTGGAAGAACTGTTCTGGTCCTCATGTGGAGTGCTTATTATGAGTGTGAATAGGTCTATAGTTCTTCAGTTTTAAATCCATGTTTGCCTTATTTTGGGACGGGCTAAATCTAGGATTTGAAAAATTTCTCCAGCCCAATCCCTGAGTATCGTTGCTGACGCTAAATCAATTCTGTTTTATTGCGGAGACGTTCAAGCCAAAAACTTTGATTCTTGTGCCCACCATGGCCCACTTGGTTACAATAGTATGTGTATGTTCTGGCCCTGAACTTCAACAGGCTCCAAGACTTCATTTTAATTAAATGTTATTGGGTTTATAATGCTCACTATCCATATAGTGTAACTCTAGTGCAAGGATTATGTCTGTTTAAGATGCTCCTATATAGCAGTGGTGGATATTAAGAAGTTACTTATAATTACTTGGGTAACTTGGTATCGTTATTGATGCTAAATCAATTCTGTAATAAATCTATACATTTATTTATTACTTTTTATTATGTTACTTCGATGCAGTTCTTTTGGTTGGGTTTTGGTTGGCTTTTTGGCTGCTATACGTAACACTTTTATTATCAATTTGGTTTTAGCTTTTTGATGAAAGGCCAGCTGTGGGCCATGATAGAGATTATTCATTACACTATTCATTTTTAGGAGTGGACCCGGAAAGTCATTTGTAATATAGATTGTTTATTTAAAATTTAGCTCCAGGTCTGAAACACTTGCAGATAGAAATGTGTGAATTCCTTTGTATTTTTAAATATAAAACCACCCTTGTCATGTCATGTATTTTCCCCAATAACAAACATTCTCTTTTTTAAATGTATTCAGCCTTAAAAAGGTTAGGATGGGTATTAGGGTAGGGTAAGGGTTAGGTTAGGGTATTATACTTCAGTGGGGTATTAACTGCTAAAACATAACATATTTAGATCACCATGCTATGTTTTATTGTTTTGTGAATGCTATATTACCCAAAAACTCCCTCTTCAAAGCGCATTACAATTTACAATCAGTATGGATCCTGCCAATGAAATGTGCCAATGTTTGTCAAGTTGTATTGTGTTACTTGTGTATGCGTTTGTATATTGATGGTGCGTGTACACAGGCTTGTGGGCTGAGCTTTGCACAGAATCGTACAGCTAACTGCAAGGAGGGTTCAAATAGTGCTTGGGAGAGACTGCAAGATTACTCCGACATGCATGACATATAAAGGACCTTCAGGCATGTTTTTGATGAGGGAACATTATAACTTTAAAACATTATACATTATAACATGGCAGAAAGCTCCAAAAAGTTGATTTTGCATAATTTTAACGCCAAAATGTTGATGCACTGTCCAACATATGAGATCCCAGGCATGTCATATTGCTCATGTTTTCCACACAGTTTGAGCCCATTTCAATTACAGCACAATGATTAGTTCACCTGAACATTGTTAGCGTTTTGGCTGGAAAACCATGTGCCACTCTTAATCTACTATTCACACACAGCCAGTATTTCATTTAATTTTACTGGTTTAGTTTTGTCCAATCCCAGTTTGATTTTACCTCCTTGTCCCATTATTGACTACGTTATACTGACGATTTTTCAGACAAGCATTGCAATTCAATTTTGGCTTGTGATATATTTGTTTTTTTATGGCCAATGTTTATTATCATTTTAAATTAACAGTTGCAAGGATGAGGAGGTGCATGTATCCTGTGACCCAATAGTCTAAAAGTGTCTTTGAAACACCGTCCCATAAAGCCTTTACTTTTGGATAACCCCAGAAAATATGTAAAAATGTCCCTGTTATATTGAGGTCACAAAGGGTGCAGTTAGGGGAGGGATTTCATCTTGACGTATGTTTTGATGGGAGGATTGGGTTCAGAGTTCACATTTTAAACATGCCCAGGAGCATTAACATTTGAGAGAAGAATGAAATCTAAACTTTAAAATAACCTAATGATTTCAAAACATTTTTTGCAGAGGCCTAAACTACAGGGTTAGCAGGTTTTAGACAGAGTAATTTAATTTTACAAAGGAAATTATGTTACTTAAAGGGCCTATATTATCCTATTTTATAATGTTGTTTCATCATCACAAACATACCTGGAATTTTGTTTTGTTATTTAGGCTGTGTTCTTCTCCCAAACGGGAAACAATCTGTTCCACCTTATGATGTCATGTGGTAAAACAATCTGCTCCACCGCATTTTTAAATTCCATACACCTTCACTAGAATGATTTGGATACGTTAAGCCCTGGAATTGCCAACCTTTTCTGAACAGGAGGTAAAATGTAGCTGATAACTTGAAAACTACCACTACACGAGAGCACAAGGTGGAACAGAGCATTTTGAACTTAGACAGACTAATAAACCAGGATTGCTCAAATATATGTAAATGAAACAAAACACAACTCCAGGTGTGTTTTTATTGAACAACATTATAACATGGCTTACAAGAATCAATTTTGTGGAATATAGGACCTTTAAATAATTGCAGTCCTATGCGATTATTCAAATTTGATTCAGCTGTGATATATCTTGTAGCCAAATACTGTACTGCAACACTTAACATTCAATAGCAAAGTCAGTGGGCTAAGTTGGGGTAAACTCTCTCCTTTGGTTGTGCGGGCCTTTGTCCACTCTTTGCTGCAGTCTGTATTGTGTTGCACCTGTGTGTGAAGTGCTTATTAGGATGCAGGGGAGTCTTCTGTGTCGTGCTCACTTTGTCTCGCTCCTTCACTGGAGAATGCACACACTGCCAAAGTTTGTGGACACGGCAAAAGATGTTGGGTAAAGAAGTCTGGTAAAAAAAAAAAAATGGCTGTATGATGAGATGTTAATTGAGAGATACTATGCTAAATCAACTTTTAAACAAACCTATAGTAGTTTTTTGTTTTATTCACAGCAGGTGAATGAAGGTGCCGTATGTAGCTTTTCTGGTGGTCTGTCATTTGTTGGTCTCCTTGAACATATTCCCTTTCCTGGAATATTCCTCCACAGTGTAGGGCACACTATATTGCCAAAAGTATTCACTCACCCATCCAAATAATCGGAATCAGGTGTTCCAAACACTTCCATGGCCACAGGTGTATAAAATCAAGCACCTAGGCCTGCAGACTGTTTCTACAAACATTTGTGAAAGAATGGGTCGCTCTCAGGAGCTCAGTGAATTCCAGTGTGGTACTGTGATAAGATGCCACCTGTGCAACATGTCCAGTCATGAAATTTCCTCGCTCCTAAATATTCCACAGTCAACTGTCGGTGGTATTATAACAAAGTGAAAGCGATTGGGAACAACAGCAACTCAGCCACGAATTGGTTGGCCATGTAAACTGACGAATGCTGAGGCTCATAGTGCACAGAGGTCGCCAACTTTCTGAGTCAACAAACCTCCAATCTTCATGTGGCCTTTAGATTAGCTCAAGAACAGTGTGTAGAGAGCTTCATGGAATGGATTTCCATGGCTGAGCAGCTGCATCCAAGCCATACATCAATGCAATGCAAAGTGTTGGATGCAGTGGTGTAAAGCCACTGGACTCTAGAGCAGTGGAGAGGAATTCTCCATCTGGCAAGCAGATGGACGAGTTTGGGTTTGGCGGTTGCCAGGAGAACGGTACTTGTCCGACTGCATTGTGCCAAGTGCAAAGTTTGATGGAGGAGGGATTATGGTGTGGAGTTGTTTTTCAGGAGCTGGGCTTGGCCTCTTAACTCCAGTGAAAGGAACTCTGAATGCTTCAGCATACCAAGAGATTTTGGACAATTCCATGCTCCCAACTTTGTGGGAACAGTTTGGAGATGGCCCCTTCCTCTTCCAAATGACTGTGCACCAGTGCACAAAGCAAGGTCCATAAAGACATGCATGAGAGAGTTTGGTGTGGATGAACTTGACTGGCCTGCACAGAGTCCTGACCTCAACCCGACAGAACCTTTGGGATGAATTAGAGCAGAGACTGAGAGCCAGGCGTTCTCGTCCAACATCAGTGTGTGACCTCACAAATACACTTCTGGAAGAGTGGTCAAAGATTCCCATAAACACACTCCTAAACCTTGTGGACAGCCTTCCCAGAAGAGTTGAAGCTGTTATAGCTGCAAAAGGTGGACCGACATCATATTAAACCCTATGGATTAAGAATGGGATGCCACTTAAGTTCATATGTGAGTCAAGGCAGGTGAGCGAATACTTTTGGCAGTATCTATACACAGTAAGAATGTATTTTTTTCTAAGTATTTCTTAGCATTAACATTTTATTACTCAGTTGAAACATAAGCATTTGAAACCTGAAAGTTCATATTTTGAAATTTCTTTTACTTTCACAGTGTTTAGCTAAATGATCATTGTTGTTTAAACTTTATAGTTGTATACTGTTCTTTCCCAAAATACTACTTATGCTTCCTTCTAATGCCGGCAGATGGCAAGTACAAAGATTCTCTCCAATGCTCAGCCCACAAGCCTATGTGACGCATGCTCCTACATGACAATTCTCCATTAATGTACAAATGCATATGATACAAAACTGTGCACAACTTGATAAACAAGATGTAATGTGCAGTGGTGTCATGCATGCTGATTGTGTTGAGAAAGCATTCTGAAGGGGTGGGACTTGGCGCAGAGAGCAAAAGTAGGGAAGAGTCAGAATCTCAGTTTAATCTAAAATGGGTTAACATAGGTTATTTCACTCAATTTTTGGCAGATTATGGGCACCGGAAAATCGCTCTCGCATAGGGCATCCCCAGAGCTAGGAACAACCTTGTGTGTATTTAGCTGCCATTGTTTGTTTTATTGGGAGAGTTCAGAGCACAGGACAAGCAGTGAATGTGAAGTGGCTCTAGTGGAAAATGACCACATCTTACAACTTAGTGACTCTTCACACATTCAGGTCCAGGGATCCCTGCAGATGGAGAGCCTGGTTCTTCTGAGCGGTGCATCTTTATGTAATGTAGATTCTGAGTTCTGATACAAGTACATGCAAAAGGATTAGCCTTATTCAAACAATTACACCTCATTCACCTCACTTGACATTGGTAATAATCTCAAACTGTTACTATTAGGGCTGGGAATCATAGAGTCCCTCACAATTCAATATGAAACACTATACATGTGACAAGTGACAAAAGCTTTATGTTGATAGTATCGGATGATTTGAACATTTGTGTTTCTTGGACCACTCCTTCAGATATATGATTTAGTTTTTCTCATTTTTGTGTCTGTCCTTTAAAGATGTCAGATTTTGTGCATTATTTAATGTTTTAAATGCTTTCAATTATAAATTAGATGTTACATCCCTATAGTTACTCTGTAAGGTACTCTTTCTTAGTAGTACTTTTCCTAAATACTTTTCCACTCTTGAATAATTTCTTGGACCACTACTTTGTACTTCTACTTAATTAATATTATTTTTGAAGATATGTTGCTCTTACTTGAGTACCATTTTTGGGTACTCTGCCTACCTCTGACAATATGATCAGTTTTTAATACCTCTCCCACCCCCGCACACAATTAGTATATTAGTCGTAGTCTTTTAAAATGTTTTCAACAGTTGATGTTTTATACCCTGACAGTTACCCAGTGTTTCCCTCTTTTTGGCCAGCGGAACAGATGACTTAGCAGTGAAATTATTATAGGCTCTCCCCTCTTTGAGTTACTGCTTTTAACAACTGAACTCTGTCCAAACGAAACAGAAACAGTTACAGAATTGCCCCTTTTAGTTGACATAGCTTTCTCAGCAGAATGCTGCTACAGTCATTTAATTGTCAAATGTGTGTTGTTGTTTGGAGGGGAGAGGGGCATGTCTTGGCTTGGCTGGGGGCTTGTTGTGACCACAGAGCTGAGTGGTCAAACTGGATTAGGAGGTTAGAGGGGTAATTTCAGGCTTAACCCAGAGTTTATCAGGCCACGACCTCATATTCTCACGGTAGGTCTACTTTGAAATCTATTACTACTACTGTTCCTTCACAGTAATGTTTCAGCTGGCAGGTGACACAACTGGACCTTTTTTATTTAAAAAACACATTGAATGTCTAAGATAACTGCTTTATCATCATATTGTTGGAAGTAGTGTTTTCACTGCTACAATACTAAAATTCCAAGTAATAGACTCTTCAGACAATCCTGTGTAATTTTCAGCATGAAATAATACTTTCTTTCATATTACTACGTGATGTTATATCTGTGTAATGCCTCAGTAGTTCAGGTAGGTTCCATAGTGGCCCATGTGTGTACACTAGTCTTTGTGGTCTTATACTTGTTCCGATACAGCTCTCTATTTTCGATACTAGTTTTAGTATTGGCTGAGTTCCAAACCTCTTCACTAGAATCCTTTGGATAATTTCAGCATCTACTAAACAAACGGTTAAAGGTAGCTGTTAACTTGAAAACTACCACTTCATGACATCATAAGATGGAACAGAGCATTTTGAACGTTGGACATGTGGACAGAATAATAATGCAGGATTACTCAAACACGTGTGAATGAAACAAACCACAGCTCCAGGTATATTTTTGATGAGGTACCAACATTCTAGCATGGCTTAAAGATCACAAGAAGTAATTTTGCGTAATATTGGACCTTCACATTTAGAACATCTGTAACTTTCTTCTTAGCTTTCCTTGACAGTGAGTCCTGGAGTACAAATTAATAACTGCAGTAAATGGACAGGTCAAACCACACACCGTTGTCCATAATTAGGTGAAGTCCAAGCTCAGCATTTCTGCTTGAATAGAGAGTGCAGTAGGTGTATGCTGTGCCTTTCAAGGTGTTTCCCTCTCCAGTGTGGCCCATTAATCCAAGTTAATTGAATCAATGCTGTTTTTTCCAGTCTGTCCCTGGAGTGTAAGGTGGTAATAGTTCAAAGCACAAATGTGTACTGCTGCTGTGTTCATTTCATCTGTGAAGGAGCAGAAAAATACACAATGTCCTGCTGTGTTGTGAATGAACACTCCGTCAAATGGTAGCGGCCTGTGACTGGTCCGAGTAATACACTGTTTTGTTTACAACCAGATGTGGCCTCATGATGTGGTCCACTGCAGCAGCTGGGTCCATAGGACAGTTAATCCCTGCTACAGAGAATTGAGGAAGATGGAACATTTGTAGTAAGCCTGTAGTGTGCAGAATATAAAACTAAATTCTTTAATTTTTAAAACTAAATTCTTTAATTTTTAAATCAAATGTACTTGATTTTAGTCAAGATGCGCATGGGTAAAAAAACTGAGGAAGTGAGGGCTGTAGTCTACCAAAAATTGCTTTAGTCGTCTAAACAGATGCTCTATGCATCGATTGAGTAAAAGGGAGCTCCCAATATGATTACACCTCTCTCAGACTGCACCCGGTCCAGCTGCGACTCCCGTGTTGGAGCAGTTTTGTTGTGGTGTGACACTCACACTCAGAGCAGTACTCTGCTGTACTGTTGTGTCACTGCATTTGAACGCAGACCACGTGTTCACAAGACGATTAACCACTTATCAAGGAAAAAGACTTTCTGTGGGCTCTGGTGCCTGGCCAAAATGTCATGCTCCTGTCATTACTTTGAATTATTTGGATGTCCTGAGGCCTCTGCACTGGAGATGTACCGCATGCAGTATGAGCCTGGGGTTAGCAAAAACTACTACTTATTTATAGTGAAATACTAAACAGGATCTTCAACAGTGAAAAGACAGACGAACCAAACAGAACTCCAACTAACTCACTCCATGAATTCTCCTTTCTGCATATTAATCTTCCAATAATAATTTCTTCCATATTAATCCTTATAATGCTAATAAAATAAGTCAACACCAACAACCATTTCAACTACACAACTGAAGGTCCACAGACCTAGTGACATAACACAACACAACATAACATGAGGGCTATATGATATGTTGATTCATGTGACAATATACAATTTTGGTGACATCTTGATTCAGTACTGTGTGAAAAGCAGCACTTTTGCCCAATTCATCCTCTTATTGGTCAGCCTCTGTATGAGTGACAGCTGGATTAAACCAATCACCGAGAAGTATAATTCTCAGAAAAAGCAGGGGCCTTTAGTTATATCCTAAAGATACATAAACCACTATAACCCTCACTGGCATATCACCCACCCTTAATTTCAATACAGTTCACCACCTGTATACATTATTTTTTATTATTTTTTGCTCTTTGTAATTATATTGTATTGTGTTAGCTACTGTGTCCAAGTAATTTCCCTGTGGGTCAATACAGTTGGTCTAAGTCTCATCAATTTCAACCAGACAGAAAGCAAATAAGACAAGTTGAATATTCAGTGTGCGCATGTCATGTCTCTTAACTGCTTGAATTGTCTGAATGATTAAATACTGGCTATGATGTTTTTAGAGCCAGCATAAGTTTGTAAATATGAGCGTCGTTGCTTCTCTCCCTGAAGGTTGAGTACTTTTAATGAGTGTATATTTCACATGGGCAGTGACAGCAGAGTCTATGGAGAGTCATTTGAGTTTCCATTCTTCTTTGTGCTGAGTGCTGAGTGGAGCCGGCTCTGTGCTCTGTCCATACATCACATACCGCTGTAAGGGACCCACAATGGCCTGTCTGCTCCTTTGTGTGCGTGCCATCTGTGGCTTTCTGATACTGTGCTCAAACTGGTCTTCATGCATCATCCACGTATACACCATAATTAGGACGGCACTTAAGTCCATATTAGGTCATAAGATGTTCAGTGGTGCAATCTGTCTGGCAATGATGGGCAGGAGCCTATCAAACTCAATGGGAAATGTCAAAAGGTCATGGGGATATTATTCCTTTTGCATGGAATGTTCCGCAGTTTGGCATTAAAGGTGCATTGTGTAACTTCTGGTGGAGTCATAGTTTTTTCTCCGTGGAGGTTATAGCTTTGTCTGGAAAGTTTGACAGTATCGTAACTTCCACAGTATTAAACCTGTCTCTCCTCTTGGAGACCAAATCAGACAGGTCAGATCTGTGTATAAAACCAAGGTAGAGCTGTTTGATGTCATACTGTGGAATATTCCAGGAAAAAGAATGACATAGCCATAAAAACAAGCAAGTGACGAGCCCCCAACCAAAAAGTTACATAGTGCATTTAAACTTATCTGTCTTGTATTCATTCAATTACCGGTGTTTTTATTGCTTTAAAAAAAAACAAAAAAACTGGATGCTTACTTACTGTGAGTGAGCTAAAATGTCTGATCTGTATACTTTATTGATCACTCCTTTTTTTTTTTTTTGCATTAGACCCATTTTTCAATGCCACTCAGGTAACCTATCAGGAGCAGTGAGCTACAACACACAACACCTGGAGACCCATCTCCAGATTTTGATCTAGGCTTAGTAAGGACTGCCTTAGCTGGAGGATTTGACCCATGGTGCATGTTTTGGGTTGATGGAGGAAACCGTAGTGCCCTAAGGAAAAACTCACTCAGACACCGGGAGAAACATGCAAATTCCACACACTAAGTCAAAGGCTGGGAGTTGAACCTGGAACCTTCTTGCTGTGAAGCATGGGTTCTAGCCAACCTTGTACTTTCATGCCAAACTGTGAACCTTTTTTTCATACAAGTCCTCATTTCATCATCTGGCTATTTATTTTTAGTTGTGATAAAAGGATTTCCCTAGTATCCAGCACATGTGCTACTTCACATGTCCTCACACATCGCCCATGTGTCTTTTCATTTGTTCTCTTGTGTCCATAGTGTCTCCTCATGTCCACAAAGTCTCCTTTTGCCCAATTTGTATTTTCTTGTCCACAATATCTTCTTATGAGCACATTTGTCTCTTGATGTCTACTCTGTTTCCTCATGTCCATATTGTCTCATGTCCACAGCGTCTCCTCAGGTCCACAGTGTCTTCTCATGTCCACACTGTCTCTTCATATCCATAGTGTCTCCTTATGTGCACAACATCTTGTCATGTTCACACCGTCTCCACATGTTCACATTGTTTATTCTACAGTGGCTCCTTGTGTCTCCTCTTTTCCACAGTGTATCATCTTGTCCCCATTGTCTCCCCGTATCCACACTGTCTCATCATATTCACACTGTGTCTTCATATCCACAGTGTCTCATCATGTCCACAGCATTTTCTGATGTCCACAGCATTTTCTTATGTCCACACTGTTTCCTCATGTCCACATTGTTTATTCTACTTTGTCTCCTTTTGTCTCCTCTTTTCCACAGTGTATCTTCTCATCCACTTTGTCTCCTTCTGTCCACACTGTCTCCTCATGTCCCCATTGTCTCCTCATACCCACACTGTCTGATCATGCCCACACTGTGTCTTCATATCCGCAGTGTCTCCTCCTGTCCACAACATCTCCTCATGTCTACACTGTCTCCTCATGCCCACAGTGTTTATTCTACAGTGGCTCCTTTTGTCTCCTCTTTTCCACAGTGTATCTTCTTATCCACATTGTCTCCTCATGTCCACACTCATATCCATGCCTCACATTATCCCCACATGTCCTCATTGGGCCTCATTACTGAAACGCTCTTACAAACAAATTTGTACTTAAGGCCTTCTTAAGAACATTTTTGGCATTCACAAAACTTTTTCTTAATTGAAAATGTTCTTTTGGAAGAAACAAATCCTACGAACAGTCAGGAGCACTCGTAAGAACAAAAATTCTACAGTTTTAGAATATTATTACTCTGATAATGCAACAAATTCTAATTCCTTCATGATTTTAAGTTATATATTTTCTTAAATTATTTCTCATAAAAATATTACTATGTGATCCAATAACATTTATGAGGAGTTTTCTAGAGCATGTGTTCTATTGGGTCTAACAGACTTTATACAGGCTGCAGTGAGCCTCAGTCTGTCCCAGCCCCAGTGCTCTCCATATGGGTCACTGCCACAGCCCTGCGCCTGGTCACCGCACTGGACTCAACAACATCCCCCTGACCCCCCATGACCAGAGCACATTCTTATGCACCCCTACCCTAGCCCCCCTCCTTCGCTATTTACCGTGGGTCCATGATCGTGGAAAGTGCAATAAATATGATTAAAGCGAACGCTTATTAGTTTATGACTTAAATATTCCCTTCTTGAGTGTGTTCATGTGACTTTGGACATTTGAAATCTAAACAGCTGTAGACGCGCTCCACCTCGGTCACACGCTCCCTCGTGCTTTCACACGTCATAATACCAAACCCATAGTGGCCATATTTGGAGGTTCAGAGGGTGTTTCTAACCAAATACATATTAATTTTCTATGTAAATGAAATGTAAATGAGCGTGCAAAACAGCCTTGAAACCTGTTGAATCACTGTATAAATGTGCGATTAAGATTCATGATAAGAAACCCCTACAGTATCGCCACTGTCCTATTCTTGCAAAATACAATTTATTAAATTTAGAAAATCTAATGATATATGCAAATATTTGTTTGCTTTTCAAAATTCTTCATGGTGTTGCTCCTCCTCTGAAGGGTTTCATCTCATTGAGCTCTGAAAAAAACATCTCAAGTAACACACTCATCCTCCAGAGGAGAGTTCACTGTCCCCAAATGTAAGACTACACTCACCAAATCCTCTTTTTCCTCTGTTGCTGTGAGTCATTGGAATAATTTGCCAACAGAGATTCTAACCTGCACAGGTTTTCAAATGTTTGCACGTCTGACGAAGAAGTGGCCAGTCTCTATAAAGTTTGTACACATTACGGATGAGTGTGATTTGAATGATCAGTAGAATGTAGAATGTGTGCGTGTTGGGCTTTGATAGAGGGCGGAAGAGAAACCGTGTAATCCGTTTATCATTCGTTCATTCAGTTTTCAAAATAAAACCAAAAATAAGAAAACGAAAAAACAACTATTTTCTTCATTATTTGTCTCCAAAACTAGGATGATAAAACGGATAGCAATTTGTTTTTTCAGTTTTCGATTTTGTGTTTAAATGAATGATGGAAAAAATGGATAATGGCCGTTTCCCTTTTCATCCAATTTTGACCCTTAAGCAAGTTGTGTAAACCGGAAATGAACCTTTACTAGGAGCATAGACACACATATACAGTATGTCTATGATTAGGAGGGTGCGCAAGAACAAACGGAGCACCTCATTCATTCATTCATTCTTAAGAATAATGTTAGCAATAGTTTCTGTTTTGGCTGAGTGCACAAACATTACCACCATTTAAACTAGAGATGTGAGACCACGGATCGGGCAGATGACGAAAAATAATATTTACATCCAGTGTATTATCACTTTGTTTTAAATAAAAAGAACATACCTGCAATATGACACTGATTTTTTCTGTCGTCATGTCTTTGGGTCTTAGGGTTACCCTCTTATTTCCATGAAAAAGGACATAGTTTTCCACATGGGTTTCCATCTTGCACTTGCTATAGGCATATACATGTATATGTCTATGGCACTTTCTGCTTAACTTAGGTAAATGTGTCACTTCCGGGTCACAGAAACAGGAAACGGCCGTTATCAGTTTTTTCCATTATTTATTTAAACACAAAATCGAAAACTGAAAAAAAAAAAACGAATTGTTTTTGTACACTGTATCCTATGCTGTATAGATACAGTGTACAGTTATAATAAATATCTATTTTTCTTTTATAAAGAAGCATTTTATGGAGCTAAATTATTCCCTGATTGTCGGAAAGATGGACTGGAGTGGGTAGTGTTGTGTTTTAGTTTTTGTTTTTCCTCGAGTGATGTGAATGTTCATGTATGTTAACTAATCGTTATTCGTTTTTTGTTTTTTGTTTTTCATTTTGGTTTTGGAGACAAATAATGAAGAAAACAGTTGTTTTTTCATTTTCATATTTTTGGTTTTATTTTGAAAAAACAAATGAACGAATGATACACGGATTTAAGAGGCTAAGAGTGCATGTGGTTGCGTGTCTAATGTAAGTTGTTTTTAGAATAGTATTTCAACATGGTAACTCTAACTCTAATATCTTTTTTAATTTATTTTCGGACAATTTGTCGATATACACTGAATCTGTATTTTAGTATTTCCACCAGCCTGATCAGGGACTACAGGTGTAAATTAGCATCCATGCTATAACCTGGCTTCAGCATCTTTCCAATGACTTCTGTCTTGGTTAATGTATTGTTGTACATGGTCCCTGTACAAATTAAAAGCATACCATACCATACCATACCATACCATACCAAGGTGTTCGTAGCTGGGTGTTGGTGAATTTGGCGCAACTGTCACTTAAGAAGGAATTTGGCTGCTTGAGAACACTTTGTGAATCTGGTGCAGAGTTCTCTCAGCATTTTCTTAAAAATGGAAGTTACGAACATTTTTAAAGAAAACTCCTTAAAGAAAACTCCTCATATCTACAGTGTTTCATAATGTCCACATGTCTCATATCCAGTGTCTCATGTCCACATTGTCTCTTCATAGCCATAGTGTCTTCTCTGGTCCACACCATCTCCTTATGTCCACGCTGTCTCCTCACGTCCCCAGTGTTTCCTCATATCCGCACTGCCTCCTTATGTCCACATTGTCTCCTCATGTCCACAGCGTCTCCTCACATTATCCCCACATGTGCACACTGTCTCCTCATGTCCACAGCATCTCCTCTTGTCCACACTCACTATGTCACGCCTGTCTGTGTCCGTAGTGTTGATCAGATCTGCTCTTTTCGCCCTGATTCTGCCAGTCACACTGCCTCACACAGAATGACACAGAACGTCTCACATGGAGAGCGTTAAAAGGTTTGCCCTCTCACCAGCAGGGGGTGTAGTGCCATTTGACTCACTCAGTGCACTAAGCCACAGCTCTGGAGTACACGCTGTGGGTTTGCTCTCATTTTGAAGGGTGATGTACAGCAAAACTAAACTGGCTTAGTTTAATTTATTCCCAGATGTTTCAAAACTACTTTTAATACTGAAACTACTGGTAACACTTTGAAATACCTACACCTTAATTAGCCTTAACTTAATTCATAATAAAAAATTCAACCTTAGTAACTACTCAGTTAATAACCCTAACTCCTTAATTAAGTTGTTACTAAACCTGAATCATTTTGAATAAATTATTTGTTCATTATGAATTAAGTCTTGATAAGTCTGCAATAGTGTAGTTATTATAACAACTTTTATTATCAGTTAAACTTCTGAATAGCTTTAGAAAGGTCTTCTTTCAAACAAGAACTATAGTCTAAGAACATGGTAATATTGGAGAAACTACTACTATTATGTTGTGTTGAAAAAACTATTTAAGCCTTTAGTCATTTAGCTGGTTAATTATGATATTTAGACCAAATAGAAAGGAGAAGGTATATTGTGTGAGTCAGCGGAAGATCTGGGAGTTAATCAGCTAGTGAGTTCGATCTGCCTTTTTGTTTTCTATTACTTTTTGTATTTAATTGTTGTTTGGCTTGAACTCGCATGCAGTTGGAATCTTGTGAGTTTAATTTGGGTCAGATACACAGTCAGATTAAAGAGATATTTTAGTCTACAAATTGGTCAACAGGGCATGTGTTTAGTTCACTTAGCATATAATTCTGTAACTACACATTTTCTTTTGACCCTTTTGTCTCTCAGTACGCCCCATTAAATATCATGTGTATAAGTGTACTAAAACCATACAATATTTGTTCATCAGATTTATCCCAGGCAGGTGCACTGACAGGCGACTAACCCTTTTCTCTCCTCCGCTCTCGGCTCTTGTCTCTGCAGAAATGTTTGAAATTCAATGTGGATGCTCCGATCTGGCTGTCCAAACAACGGATCCTATGCAGCCTCAACCAGAGCCTGAAGGATGTCCTCAACTATGGCCTGTTCCAACCCGCTTTCAACGGCAAGGCTGGCAAGTTCCTGGATGAAGAGAGACAGCTTAGGGAATACCCTTTCCCATCCATCGCACCTGTACCCTACCTGGAGGTAAGACCACGACCTTGTGTGACCCTGTACTATGCACCTGCCTCTGCCCTGTCTCTGCCCAGAACTGACCCTGTACTATGCACCTGTCTCTGCCCAGAACTGATCCTGTACTATACACCTGTCTCTGCCCAGAACTGATCCTGTACTATGCACCTGTCACTCCCCCAAACTGATCCTGTACTATGCACCTGTCTCTCCCCCAAACTGATCCTGTACTATGCACCTGTCACTCCCCCAAATTGACTCTGTACTCTGCACCTGTCACTCCCACAAACTGATCCTGTACTATGCACCTGTCACTCTCCCAAACTGACCCTGTACTATGCACCTGTCACTCTCCCAAACTGATCCTGTACTATGCACCTGTCTCTGCTCTGTCTCTACCCACAACTGACCCTGTACTATGCACCTGTCACTCCCCCAAACTGATCCTGTACTATGCACCTGTCACTCCCCCAAACTGATCCTGTACTATGCACCTGTCACTCCCCCAAATTGACTCTGTACTCTGCACCTGTCACTCCCACAAACTGATCCTGTACTATGCACCTGTCACTCTCCCAAACTGACCCTGTACTATGCACCTGTCACTCTCCCAAACTGACCCTGTACTATGCACCTGTCACTCTCCCAAACTGATCCTGTACTATGCACCTGTCTCTGCTCTGTCTCTACCCACAACTGACCCTGTACTATGCACCTGTCTCTCCCCCAAACTGATCCTGTACTATGCACCTGTCACTCCCCCAAACTGATCCTGTACTATGCACCTGTCACTCCCCCAAACTGATCCTGTACTATGCACCTGTCACTCCCCCAAATTGACTCTGTACTCTGCACCTGTCACTCCCACAAACTGACCCTGTACTATGCACCTGTCACTCTCCCAAACTGATCCTGTACTATGCACCTGTCACTCTCCCAAACTGACCCTGTACTATGCACCTGTCACTCTCCCAAACTGACCCTGTACTATGCACCTGTCACTCTCCCAAACTGATCCTGTACTATGCACCTGTCTCTGCTCTGTCTCTACCCACAACTGACCCTGTACTATGCACCTGTCTCTCCCCCAAACTGATCCTGTACTATGCACCTGTCACTCCCCCAAACTGATCCTGTACTATGCACCTGTCACTCCCCCAAACTGATCCTGTACTATGCACCTGTCACTCCCCCAAATTGACACTGTACTCTGCACCTGTCACTCCCACAAACTGACCCTGTACTATGCACCTGTCACTCCCCCAAACTGATCCTGTACTATGCACCTGTCACTCCCCCAAATTGACTCTGTACTCTGCACCTGTCACTCCCACAAACTGATCCTGTACTATGCACCTGTCACTCTCCCAAACTGACCCTGTACTATGCACCTGTCGCTCCCCCATCACTCTTCCAGACTGACCCTGTACTATGCACCCGTCACACCTCCTGTCATACCCTCAAACTGACCCTGTACTATTCGCCTGTTATTCCAACAAACTGACCCTGTACTATGCTCCTGCCATTCCCCCAAACTGAACATGTACCATGCACCTCTCATGTAGTAATTGCATTTCAAATAATCTTTATTTAAACATAAACATTTTTACATTACTAATCAGAATTTGTTTTTGATCAAAGTGAAAGAAGTGTGAGTACTGTGGGTGTTATTTTGAAGAGAGCATAATGTTTCTGTCATGATATGTCATTCATAGCACAGAGCAGAGTGACACTGTCAGCAGCAGCTGTCACCATGTAATTGTAGGGCTGTTTCATCTTCATGTTTAGCAGCATTTTCAGATTTGAATAACACTCACAAATATACTTTTCTGAATGTTCATTGCGAGTAAATAGTGAAGGAGTTGAATGAAAATGTGTGCCTGTGCAGTGTGCAACCACCTGTCTCTCTGCTGTGAGTTATTGATTAATCTCTGCTCTCCGGGATCCGCTTGATATGATTGACAGCTTCAGGTGAGATGCTCAGAAACCTTTGTTTTGCAGAGGATTACCCTGAGGAGCACAGCCACACTTCCTGTTGAAAGCAGGCCCCTCTGCAGCAGTGAACAGGGGCCAGAAGGTTAACCCTAACCCTAACCCTAAAATGCAAAAGCTCCTCATGTCCCATATGCGACAGTGCATAAGCTGACCAGATGAAAACTGACTTCCATATCCTGCTTATATTCAATATATGAGTGGAATCAAAGGCAATACCAGGTTAACCCTAAGACAGCACAGTGTGATGTAACTGTGGGAGCTATGCTACAGCGCATCAGAAACTCTGACAACTGAAGCAGGTAGTGTTGGATGTTTTTAAGTTGTTGTCAAATCAAAGTGGAGGGTCACACCAGCGAACTGTAATATTACAGGTGTTCCACATGCATTGACTTGGACAAGTAAACAACAAAGTGTCATTTTAGACTGTTTAATATGCAACATACCATACATTACACCAGAGCAGCATCATTTTAGGAAAATATTTAATTGCAATTTTTCTGAAAACTATTGTGATTGTAATTAGATTTACAATTTGGGTTTTAAAATAATCATTCCATTCACAATGTACATTTAAACATATCCTTTAACATTTGTAAAAAGCCAGAAAACTGAACAGTGAAACCAGTGCCAGAATCCCATGCACTGTGCTTGCCTGTGTAGTGGTTTAAGGCTGTCGCGGGTTTGCCCCCGGCCAGAAGCACTTGCATTTCACACTACAACTGTCCTGTCTAATAAAGCCTTAGGCCAGAAAACCCTTGCATTTCAGAGCGCTTTTGTTGAAGTCTAAACTAAATAGTTAGCTTTGTTCAACTTAAAAAAGGACTTGTAGTTATTTGCTCAAAATATGATGTAACTTAAATAATTCCATGACTTGTATAATGTTGTTATTTGCTAATTGCCACTATTCCAAATGGCTGAAGTGAACTCCTGCAGGCCTACATAAGTCATGGGACTGTTGTTTTAACTTGATTTTACTGGCCATGATCAGTTGCAACAATAAGTCTTAAAGGCTTGGCTGGATGCCAAGTGTGAAATAAATCAATGGTTGTAATGGTCATCCACTGCACTCCTAGACAGAGGATACACACTGAGCCAGAGTGCCCTCCATGAGGAGATGAGACTCAACCCAGGGCAGCCAAGTAGAGCAGGGCCCCAGGAGCTAGTTCCTCTTAGCGGCAGGTTGTCACGTTTATGTGCACCTCTACATTGGCTGTTTAATCGAGCAGAGAGCCTCTGGTTGCTCCAGGTCCAACTTGTTATGATTTCATATCAGAGGAGACATCAAGTGTAAGGTCTGGACAGTGAGTTAAATAAGAGCAGGAAGCCATTATGTGATGCATTACAAAGTATCATACCATTTAAACAGCAATCTTTTGTTTCTGCTTTTCAGTTTCGCTACAAAAGACGAGTCTACACCCAAACCTACCTGGATGAGAAGCAGTTATCAAAGCTCCACACTAAGGTAATCTCTCTTCTGTAGGAGCTGCCTGCTCCCTGTGTGCTGTGAGCCCTTGTATCATTGGTGGGGAGCACAGTTTCATTCATAACATGTTGCATTTTATGTATGTATGTATGTATGTGTGTGTGTGTGTGTGTGTGTGTGTGTGTGTGTGTGTGTGTGTGTGTGTGTGTGGGTGTGTGTGTGTGCGCGTGTGTGTGTGTGTGTGTGTGTGTGTGTGTGTGTGTGTGTGTGTGTGTGTGTGTGTGTGTGTGTGTGGGTGTGTGTGTGTGCGCGTGTGTGCGTGTGTGTGTGTGTGCGCGTGTGTGTGGGTGTGTGTGGGTGTGTGCGTGGGTGTGCGTGTGCGTGTGTGCGTGTGTGCGTGTGTGTGTGTGTGTGTGTGTGTGTGTGTGTTTAGTCCCAGACAGCCCCATGTTCTGAATGAAAGAGGTACATGATGAGGGAGACTGAGTGTTAGGAGGATGAGTCATGCTCTCATTTTCCTGTCTGTTTGGAGTTCAGCTGCACACAGGTTATATTCTGAGAGTGGAACATTGAACCAAAGGAGCTCTCTCTACTTTGGAAATCAATAGTTCACATACATCAGTTCTTAAATGTATAAAATACATGAGCAGTCTCCTGATTGTGAACCCTCTGTAATTTTGTGGTGGATTAGTGACTGAATCTGTCTGTAGCTTGAACACAGCTGCTTGTTATGGAGCATTGGTCTTGGCATTAATGTTGTAGTAAATCACAGAAAAAAACTTTTTTATAAAGGATGTATTGTCTAAATAATGTCTTATCATATGCTGCCTTTAGTCAAACTGTTTTCTTACTGTGTATTTGACATCATGTGTGGCAGGCAGTAGTAATGTACTGTGATTCTCTGCAACTTTAGTTGTATCACTGCCCACTATTCATGCAGCAGAGGCTCCCTGTGTCATTGGGTCAAGCATTAGCCTACTTCATTGGTACACACTGAGGAGCCTCAGGCTTAGGTTTACTATGAGGTTTATACTGTCTACATTTTACTGCACTACCACACTGTAGCTAATGCCATATATCCAATACCATAACAAACCAGAATGGACAGGGTTTTTTTTTTTTTTCTATTTTTGAAAATGCAGTCATATAATTCAGATCTGGTTTTCAGAGCATGAAGAAATGGTGGAGGACTTGATCCAGTCACTGTATGATTATTATTTTGAAAATGACTTTCCAAAATCAAAAGTTGATCCTTATCATTTATACTTGTAACAATGTCCATTATCCTGCTACATTTTAACCAGGCACACTATTGAAACAAGTCATTATGCAGTCCTGACCTCTATTTTCTTTTTGATATTAAGTTGAAATTGCTCTTCTCTGTCTTGAATTGAGTCACAACACAAGTCTTAGTGGATTGGTCCATGTATTATAGACAAGTGAGTGGAGCCCTGGGCGCTGTGGCCACTGAGATGGAGGGGGAGGAGGCTGAAGCGGCAGAGCTCTTTTAGTAATGCACTATTTGGTAATATGGTCACAGGCACACAGTCCCCAGAGCAGGACCTGGTAACATGTGTTTACAGATAAGTCAAATCACATATCTGCTATCGGGAGATGTCTGCTGGAGTAAAACTCTTTAAGTTAAATAGTGGCATTTTCTCTGAGGAAGCTATTGACATCAGTGTCATGTATGCATTAAATACTCTTTCACATTTTCAAAAGAATGACGTTTGTGGCACTTTAGAGTACTGTACTAGATCTTATTGTGCATTCACATTTCGTCCTGGCTTTAGCTCAGTTCAGTCCTGATGTAGACTTGGTTTGGTTCTGTGCTTGTCCTGTGCTAGTCCAGTTAGTCCTGAGATAGATACATTTTTAGCGATATTTGCACTTTTTAACACAAAAAAAGGCTATCAGCCATAAATCTTCAGCAGAGGCAGATATTTTGTTTTGGCCGACCTGCTTCCAAGAGAATATGCATAAAGCTTTATTTGAACACTTTAGTGCAAAGTGATAACTGCACAAAATGTGACTACACTGCTCTCTTAAGATGTATGTGGGTGAGTTGTAAATGTAAAGTACAGCATTTGGGGAAAATAATCAAAATCAGTCCCTCATATCAGCCTAAAAATATTGGCAGATCTTACTGGTCATTGATTTCTCTGGATTCTAAACAATTGGTATCAGAATCAGCCATGGAAAAACCCATATCGGTCATTCTTTAATAGTCAGAAAAAATAGTTTAAGCTAGAATATGCAAGAATATATATATAGTCTCTCATGCAATGCGCTCTTGTTGAGCTGTAATTTATTTATGTTAGCTTTACCGTAACGGTGTAAATGTATAGCTCGCTTTGCATTCTAAAAGTCCATCATAGTATTGTGACATTGTGGCAGTATCATATTGTTGACAGTAATATTACAAACACTACAAATAATATTACAGACACTGCTCTTGTTTCTCTCTCTCTCTCTCTCTCTCTCTCTCTCTCTTTCTCTCTTTCTCTCTCTCTCTCTCTCTCTCTCTCTCTCTCTCTCTCTCTCTTCTCTCTTTCTCTCTCTCTCTCTCTCTCTCTCTCTCTCTCTCTCTCTCTCTCTCTCCCCCCCCCCACCGTCCTGCAGAATCGCCCCTCTCCATCTCCCCATTCGAGCGTGCTGCCTTTGTGGGAGGGACAGTGTAGCACTGGATGGATGTACTGACTTTGACAGAGGGGCAAAGGAGCAGGAGGAGAGGAGGTGGTTTTTGCATGGCCATGTGGATGATGGTTAGGCATTTGGATTGTAGCTGATGACCAGGGAAATGGGCTCCTCTTTGGGCAGGAATCGGACATCTGAGAGAAGGAATGAAAGAGCTAAACAAACCAGGAAGGCCAGGCTCAATAGTAAGGTACCTGCTTAATGTCATCATCTACTTTCACTTTCATGTGTCATGACAGTTAATTCGTCTCCCCTCTCTCTCCTATAGTTTTGCAGCACTACCATAAAATTATAAGGATGCATATGGGACAACAGCAGTAAGGAAAAGTTAGTGAGGGAGTGAGTGAGGGAGTTAGCTGAAGATGTATTATTTTCTGGTATTTACTATATTTTTTCCATATAAATAGTTGTTTTTGCTTTTGCAACTCCTGTGCAGGTGTAGTCTTATGAGTGCAGTTTGGGTCAAATACATAGAGATACACAATAGTTTCAAGAGCTTTTGCCAACCACCCTTGTTTGTCAACTATCGAATATCGCCCACCCCTGTTGCTTATGTTTATCTCGGGTACTTCCTCTCCTGTGGCTTTGCTAGCGTTTTGCTCCGCTGCATGTTAGCAGAAGTGAAGTGCTGGTGCAGTCTGAAACTCTGACAGAATGCTAATGCTTTCCCCTGCGCTGGTTCACGTGCAACCTCTAATATATATATGTGTGTGTGTGTGTGTGTGTGTGTGTGTGTGTGTGCGCGCGCGTGCGTGCGTGCGTGCGCGTGGGAGTGTTAAGTGTGATGTCACTACTTCCGCATCCAAGGCACATCAGCTGATTGAAAATGACATGTTTGCTTTTTTTAAAGTGACAGCACAACTCACGTTAAAAAGGGATTGCAGTTGTTTAACATTAGCAAGGTAAAGTAAGGAGCTAAGCTAGGATAAGTTAGAGATATACACACTGGCCATCCGATGTCAGGCTAGGTTAGAACTATATTAGTTACATATTTTATACAATTTGTGGTAAAAGTGTTTTGAAAGGTAATTGTTTGATGAAAAACAAGGCTAGAAATGATCTCTTAGTTGGTTGGACACGGAAGTGACATCATCACTTAACAGTCCCACAGCCTGAGTGCACCTTTATTACTCATTGCTACTACTGCCGCCGCTGAGATCAAGTGCCTGTTGGGGAGTGAGTGTTACACATGACAGACAGGAGAACCACTGTGTGTACAATAGGACAGTAGCTCCAGTGGCCCAGAGCTGTCAGTTTGAGTCAGGCACCTGGCAGCTGTCAGGAGCGTGGCCCAGAGCCTCACCTGACCAGCAGCGTGCTGTGAAAACTCTGCAAGAATCCACTGACTCTGTGTGCAACCGCGAGTAAATATGCACAGGCTGGTAAGGCTACACTTAAGCCCAAAATGATTCATTTCTCATTCCCAAACAATCAGTGGTGGAAAGTAGCAAAATAAGAAAGATAAAGTACTGTACTGTAAATGTTTTTTTTGTATTGGTACTAGGAAAATAGTAAACTTAATATTTCAACTTCACTTCTTCTGAGAGCAGTTGTGTGCAGTTGTGTACATTCTACTCTACTATTTTTGTATTTTTGAACTGGGTTGAAAAGTATACATTTTTACTTGTAGTTTTACTTGAAATTGTGTTTTTGAGGATGTTCATGGTGTCACCCCTGCTTCAGTGATCCCACATTTGAGGGCAAAAAGGAACTTCATACTTCAGGCACTGTGCCAGTTTTTTATGCTGCTGAAACAGGATAAAGAGAACTAGTTCATGTTAAACAATTTGCAGCGGTCCAGAGTTATCCATCACTTTCCTAACGAATCACTAAGATCCCAGTTATTCACCTGAATCAGTTTTTCATAACTTTAAGAGGCCAGAGCAGTTTTACAGTTCCGGTTATGCTAACAAGTAGCATACTAACAGTGTTTTTTCCTGGTTCACAGAGGATAAAAAAAAACTAGATAACTAATAACTAGATGCATACAGCACATAGCAGTCCCATTTTGATCCTAGGAGCTGCTTTTACAATACATCTGTACAAAACACATTTTACTCTTTTACATTGGGTACAGCCCCTTTAAATAATCATTTAAGTGGAACAGATTATGTGATACTAAGACTCCTCTGTCCGCTATTGTTTAGACATAATTATAGTGATCAGTGATGTTAAATACACTCCTACTATTGCTATACTTTTTTTTTTTCTCTCTATGGGTGTTAAACACAAAATGAAAAGTTTTCTCTATAACCTGCTACTAAACGGAAATTGGCAATTTATTGTCTCAGAGCTGTCAAACTTTTGTGTACATTAGTTTTGGACTTTTTACAATAGTTGTTTCTATCTGCAGTAGCTTGTAGTGTTCTGCTGTCCAGTGTAGCAAGACTTATGAAAAGTACAAAATGTCAAATAGTGGAAGAGAGCCCTGGTTAGTTGGTCAAAATGGATTGATTTATAGCTTGGTCTATGCAGGGAAACCAGGCCATGGGATTCCTGTAGCCTGGGGCCCCTCGTGATACGCACCACATCCAGCTAACCGTGGCCTGGTCCAGTTCTAGGCTCTGCTGTCACTTACTGTTATCGATCCTTTTTATATTGGCCAACTACAGTCAAGATGAAAGCCGGGGTTTGCATGGTTGACTGTACAACACTTTTGCAGGACTCTCAAACCACGGCTGGGTGATTTTCAATTTGATTTTACTGTATATTTTGGCTGTCATTGTTGATTCAATGAACACAAACAAGACATACTTTTAATCAATGCCATTTAACGCAGTTAAGTTAAAGAGTCAAATTTCTTCCTCCAAAGTCTGAACTTCACTCCAAACCACATGCTTTTACTGACGGGATTTTTTTTTTTCCAAGGTTAAAGGCACTGTACCAGATTTTTAATGTTTTAAAAAATGTGAAAAAGATTTGATTATTCCTCACTTACCTTATGCATTTTGAGCATTCTGAGCACCTAAAAATACCTTTTTAATATTTAACCTTGTTGCACTTTAAAATGAGGATGATCTGTGAGCAAGTCTTAACTTTTTGACTGAGTTAACCATGCCAAGACAATAAAATGCCTATGGTACAAATGGGAAAGAAATTCATTGTAAACTTAAATTGAACTTGGACTCAGAGAGCGGTGATACTTTTGAAAGAGGCAGACAAAAAAAAACTGAGATCAAACAAGGAGTCCAAGAGGGATGCGTTTTCCTCGAAACTTTTCCGTGTATGCATTTGAGATGTGGACTGTAGAAAGATGCTATTACTATACAATTACTAAGAAGGAAATCCAAAGACAAATTCACCTTGAAGAAGATCTTTTCAAGAATATCGAGAAAAGAAAACTGCTGTATTTTGGCCAGATTACCCACCACAATAACCTGTAAAGAGATGAATCAAGGATGGCCATTTAAAACTTTCAATGGCAGTCAGCACAGTGATGGCATGAGCGAAGCCAGTGGATTTGCAGCTCTGTCATTAAAGAAAATACTTTGAGGAATATGAATATAAAATATAAAAATTATTGAATTATTTAACTTATTTTTGTTTGGATGTGTGTAGAATCCCACAGTCATCCAGGTAGAATCCACGGCAAAAGGAGAAATTCAATTTGTCAACTGGACAAAAGTTTATTTGGTCGAATACGTTTCGCAGCTCATCCAAGCAGTTCTTCAGTTTTGAAGAAGCAGCTCTTATTTTTGTTTGCTAAATAATCCCATATATCTCACATCACACATTTGATGGTTTCCATATGTGTATGAAATGTAGAAAGTAGTAAACAAAGAAAAAAAAAACATTGAATGAGAAGATGTGTCCAAAATTTTGACTGGTAGTGTATAATGTTTTAGAAAACATATTTAGGTCTAATCTGTCTGTCTCCATGAGTTTTCGCTACTGTAATCCAGTGGACTTTGCTGGACTGCTCTGTGTGTGTGTGTGTGTGTGTGTGTGTGTGTGTGTGTGTGTGTGTGTGTGTGTGTGTGTGTGTGTGTGTGTGTGCGCGTGCGTGTGTGTGTGTGTGTGTGTGTGCGTGTGAAAGCACCTGACTGGCCCTGAGTCAGCACTCTTCCCTTTGGACCGTGCTTCTGATGACAGCAGCCATTCCTCTTATTTCCCTCGCATACACACTTGACACAGCACATAGCGGCAGAATTGTCTTTTAATACTTTGAAATGTTACGTAACACCGCTATTGTGTTGGCCAAACTTTGTAAACCTGAAAGCTGCCAAGGACAAAAACAGAAAATATTTTGATAAATTTGGCTTTAAATGCAGTTCAACAGTAGACTCCACTCTACTAATTAGTTATGTTTGACAGGGTTAGTAATGAGTAAAGCTAACATTGGTGTGTGTGCGTGTATTTGCCAAATAAATAAATTCAACCACGAAAATAGCATTTCTTATTTTGTTGGCTTTATGCCTGGGAAATGTGTGACTTTCACCTGGATATACAGTTAGTACCCAGAGGGGGCTCACCCAGACACGGGGAGAACATGCAAACTCCAAACTTGATTTTGATACTAAGAAATAGACACGATACTCAGTACCAATTCCAATACCACAATGATAAATAAAAACACTCTTTTCAACATTAGATCTAGTACGTTCTTTTATGTTACCATGTGGTCTTATATTTGTGTAATCTCTCAGTTGTCCAGACTGGTTCTGTAGTAGTCTGTGTGGTTTTAAACTTGTTCTGATACAGCTCAAGCTCATTCTAAAGCTGTTCAGGAAAGGTTCATTTCTGCCCTGTGGATGTGACTTTTTAATACTGATACCTGATGAAATTAGTATCTAGGTTTGATACTAGTTTTAGTATTTAGTATGTGATTGTTAATACTTTTGATAACCTTACAAAGAAATGTCAGTGTCACCATAGTTTAATTCCACCTCACCTTCTCATCGCACTCCTCTTACCAGTTTGTATTATAATTGTAGAGAGCTTTGGAATAGAGTGGGTTGTTAGTGAGTGTTCAGTTGTACCCAACTGTATAATCAACACAAAGTACTTATCTCATTCATTCTAGTCAATGAACCTTACATTTCTTCTGAAGTCTGTAATCTTGTACTGCTAAGACCATCAGCAGATAAGTTGCTCTTTCAAATAATGGAAATGTTAGTTTAGTTCAGATAGTTTATTCAATAAAAAGCAAATGTACTGCAGACTGTGGCAGGTAGACATTGCTGAATCACTGGGGTAAACATCTTCACTCAGGAACTAGGCATGGTGATTGATATACTGAGGAGGTTGATGGTTTTGCTGCTGCGGTAGAGAAGTGGTAGAAGTTGACGTAGTTGATGGAGGGGAGAGAGAAGGCATTTATATGACGGGTTGAGGTAATTGTGAAGGTAAAAGGCAGGTGGTACAATAGGCTAGGAAATAGTTTCGTACTTGAATTATTCTTAGTTGCTTAAACAAACTTGAGTGGCAAGGGAAATTACTTTGGCACAGTTGCACACAACTGATATTTATGATTTGTTCTTATTAATAACACACAGAAAATAGAATAGTAATAAACCTCTAAATAATTTGCCTGCTAAGTCCAGAATGATATCTCTTTTATTGTGTATTGTGTATATGTATTTTTTTATACAGAGTAATATTAGTCTGGTCACCACACCCTCTGTCACGCCTTGAGCAGGAACCACACATGATCATCCAGTCAGATTTGTTTATTTCAGGGACACATTGATTCTGCAGAAATCCGCAGTGTTTTTTTCAGTCCTGTTATATTCGTAAAGTATTGAAGAAGTGTGTATTGTGGATCCCAGACAACTAATAATATATATGAGCAAAAAAAGGGAAAATAGAATAAAAGTGAAAGCAAAATCATATAAAAGTAAATATAAATCATATCCAATAGTTGTATGGAGCAAGGCATGAGTATTGTCTGGCATTGTTCACTGTATAATCTATACAGTGCATCGCTTCATCTTTAAATTTGTAAACATTTCCCCAACACTACAGTATCTGGCTTTTCAGACAAAGCATTCAGCTGGAGAGTTGACCTGTCCTGTGGGTGGAATGGTTTAGCGTACAGCGCAGTGTTTTCAGGGTCCACACACAATAAGCCTGTGTGTTTGGGAGCGCTGTGAGTGGAGAACAGGCCACAGCTTTGATTTGCTTTGTTCCAGCCTGGAGTCACCATCACATTCATTGCGCTCGGGAGCTCCCCGATTTAACCAAAACGACTGCTTGTATTTGTTCAAACTAAGCTGATGTCTTACACCACGAGGAGGACTGTGAGGGGGACACCATGCTACTACGCGCGCTCAGAACTGCCAGGAACAAGCCCACAGAGGTTAGATGCTAAATGAATGGTTTCATATGGCTCGTACAGGCAGGGGCAGAGGGCTATAGGACTAGAGTGTGCTGAGTATTGCCTTATTACAGGAGTTAATGGGTTAATTTGATATCCTAACATTGTAACGGATATTGCCACTGTTGAAAATGAATAGTTTCTGGTATGAGATGGATGATACAGATTGGGTTGTTCAGATACCATTAAAAAAATCGAATCCAATACTGATTCTTGGCCTAGGCTTCCAATACCAAGTACCAGTCCAATACTAGTGTGTGAGGAGGAATTAAACAGCCTGCACCCAGTTTTTTTCCCATGTATTTGAACAGAATTTGTTTTGCCCCAGTACAGATATATTGTATAAGCAGCTTTTGAGGCAAAAATAAGACCATTGTGCTCTGTCTGCATCTATAATGTGTGTTTTTTTTGTCCAAAAATCTGAAAGTGCACATTAGCACACTCATGACGGGAAATAGTCAAAATGATCAGAATGCATAAGGTAAATGAGGAATAACTAGTGCAAACTGTTTAAAATGAACTAGGTCTGTTTTTCACATTTTAAGACTGTAAAAACATGTAGGTTACAGCGCCTAATAGCGAGGCTTCTAAAAACAGATGCTTTAGCTCAAGAGCACAAAAATGAAAGCTGTTATTAGTTACTATGGACTATGGGACAGTGGTTTTCAACATGGGGTTCGGACAAAAATTGTATATAATAGTCTTATACAAGGCTTGACACCCTCTTTGTTGGCCTATACAATTATTTTTCCTAGGCCAATCTCCTAAAATATAAAGAAACATTGTCATACAAAAGGTGACATTATAATGTTGCGGGTAGCTTATTTGTGTTTGGGGTTGCAAATGCCAACAGTGTTGGTATTATGGGCTTGTGACTGAAAAAGGTTGCAAACCACTGAACAATGCAATTAATTTGGCCAAACTTCTAATTTCTCACTAAAGAAGGAATGAAGACAAAGACGTAATACAAAAATGTGTGTGTTCATCTGCAGAGCCTCCACAGTTTGTATTTAAGCTGCACAGGTTGTTACTGGCTGCATTAGCTCTGATACCATAAACAGCATGGGTAATACATTGGTATGGTGTGGTATCAGATCAGCAAAGGTTGTAATATATATATATATATATATATATATATATATATATATATATATATGTTTTTATTGCACTGAAAACGTATGCAGATGTCCTTACTCTGAGCTGGCTTGTGTTTTCACACACGACTCTTATTTGGCCTGGAAGAGAGCCTTGTTTTGCTCGTTTCCATGGAAATGTTGTTGACTATTCACCTTATTCCAGAAACTACCATGGGTGCTGCCATCATCAATGAAGTTGTATTATTTTGCATGGGGCTGCCAATCTCCATAGTAAAATAAGTTTTTTCTGGACCACAAAGCCATTTTTAAAGTCCCCCATGAACATTTTACACAATATTTTACACAAATAAACCTACTTTATTCCATATTTTAGCAGAAACCTTTCCCATATTTTCAATTGAAATTAATGGAATTCTTGCTTAATCAGAAAAGACACCACAAAGAAAATGCGGTTTAATCACATTTACAGTAAAAGTGGGTGGGGCAAAATAAGGTCAACAAGTATGGTTTTAACTAAATATTTCCACAGAATCATTAACTTCAGAAAGTTACAGTGCTGCTTTAAATATGGATTCAAAATAAGGTGTAAATTGACCAAAAAAAAAAAAAAAGAAATGTTTTGTCAGTCCTCCCAGAGCTTTTACATATTTAATCAGGGCTTTTAGTCAGCCTTTACTGAGGCTAAGTTTTAAGTAGAAACTGAGCCAGTTTCTACTTAAATTATAAATGTTATGCGGTGTGAAATGGCAACGTTATTGTACAATCTTTCACATAGTACCACACTTTAGTACTTCATCAGTTTTAGCCTCTCCTTCAATTTTTGATCAGTGGGTTGAGTTATTGCTGATTAGGGCTGTCAAAAGTATCGAAAACCAGACACTCATTTGAGCAGGTATCGATACTAAAAAAAAGTCACATTCACAGGACAGAAATGAACCTTTCCTGAATAGCTTTAGAATGACTTTGAGCTGTAACAGAACAAGTATAAGAGCGCATAGACTAGTATACACCCATGGACCACTGAGGGAGTACATAGATATAAGACTTCATGGTAATATAAAAGAAAGTAACACAGTTTAATGTTGAAAATCACATTCTGTTGTCTAAAGAAAGTTTTTTAGTTTTTTATCAATGTGGTATTGGAAAGTGTATCGAGTATCAAGTCTGTTCCTTAGTATCAAAATCGGAAACCTGTCTGTGAAGCATTTTAAATATGTCAACATGAACATAAATTGGATCTTATGTTTTGACAAAGGACAGATTTCTTTGCTATTAACAATAAAGCACCAGAGGAGAGTAACAGGGGAGCAGTTCATTTGAGCTGAGCCACAGGACTGGACAGATGTATGGATTTTTTTTTTTACAGTTCTCTGGTAAGTCTGAGAGGGCACCATTTGAATGATGTAGCACACAAGCTATGTTTTTCTAGACTTGCATATAGAGATGCCAAAAGTATTGAAAATCAGATACTAATTGAAATTAGATATTCAATACTGAAAAAAATCTCATAACTGGATAAAATTTGACCTTTCCTACATTGTTTCATCTTCAGTTATATCAGAACTTGTGTAAGACCACATGGTGTAATAAACAAATACTATTATTTTGTGTTGAAAATTACAATATTGTCTAAAAGAGCTTTTAAAATCAGTATCGGGTGTCAAACCTATTCTTTAATATCAAAATTGTGATTTTAGTATTGTGACAACACTAGTTACATAATATGTACTGTAAACATAGTAACTGTGAGTGTCAGTAATAAATGGGCAGAATAAGTAACATGGTACTATAACCAGCTCAACATCACAAATGCCATGGTTACCCTTACATTAATATGGCTCCATGATTTTTTTTTTTTCAAATAGCTCACTTTACAGATGAAGTCACAACCTTAGACAAACAAACTGACACAAGGCACTGTAAAACCAGAAATTGTGAATAAAAAGTTTATATTATAGAATGTTAGCATTGGAAATGAGGAGGTATTTTTGATGGGGGAGGATGGGTATCCCATAATGCTTTGCAGTGTGATGTCATAACTATGAAAAGTGCTATTGCAATGTTTATGAATATTGTGATTTGTAATTTATGTTGCGCATCACTCACACATGGCCTGTCCATATGCTGAGAATGAGAAAAACTTGTATGTTTTCTCTATATGCAACCAAGTTTCAGTTGTTATTGTATTGTATTTTTTTTATATACCACAAGAATATAAGCTACAATCTATACCTTTAAACAGATCCAGGAACATTAACATATGAATGAAGATTGAAATTAACTGTTCAACTATTAAAAGAGTATAGAAATTAACTATGAATCTTGATGCAGAAATGGCTTCAGCTAAGAAAAAATAAATACATTTTTCCTTTAGCTCAGACCTTCAGCCATTATGGGCCTTCTGCGTTTACATTGTAACGAATAGACTAGGGCTTTGAGGTAAATTATAAGTTGGGTGCAGTTGCCATAGTAACAGCCCTGCATCGGTGACGACTAGTGGGGCTTGTTTTACACATTCAGTGCATCACAGTGCCAGCATTTTACATTCTAAATTATATATGCATAACTGTTGTGTGTCAGCCGTGTGGTCATGTGAACTTAAGTGAAGTATTGCATTATAAATCTGCAATTACTTTCATTTCATTGTACATTGAAAATGCTCTTAGCCCGACACTCAAAACTGAATTCAATTACTCGAAGATTTATTTCGAAATAGTTCCCTTACAGAAAATCCTATTACTCTGTGCCAAGTACATATGCCGACTTACAGTGTATCTGGTTTTGTAGCTGACAGCATTACGCTTTAAGCCTGTTAGGTATGAATATTAAAGGTTACAGATGCTAGCATTTCCCCACACGTATGCAGGGCTTACAGGCAGCAAAGCTATTGAGACTTTGCAGTTATGTCACACTGGGGGTGTTCTAAATGTATCTCTGTGGTAGAATGTTCAGCATTTACCATGGAGACACAATACACACAGCAAACACAGCCAAAAAAGTTTTAAGATAGTCTGAAAAGAAAAAATACAAAAAGGATTAAAACAGCTAATTTTCAGGAGCCTGTGATCTATAAGAGTGTTCATGGTCCTGTTTAGTGACTGACTGAAGTACTGTTGGCTAATGCTAACTAGCTTGTGACTGTAATTTTATGTGCAAGTGTTTAAGAGCATATATCATCTCACCTGTTGTGGTTCCAACTAAGTCAATTTTGTTGGTTAAATTGTGTTCAAATAAAGCTCAGATTTAAGTCTAACAAAGCCTCAGACAGAGCAGTGCCTACAGTTATGCACACCCCCAGAGAATGTTGATGACATCAGCTGTAAAGTATCAGTTCAGTATTTCATCATTACAATCACTTTAGCAATATATTATTTTTGGAATTCTAAGTTGTTGTTTTTTGCAGGTTATAAGCCTGTCCAGGAGCATGAATATTTAAGACAACAAGAAAACAGTAGGATTAGCAGGTTTAAAAAACAAGACCCTATGATGACAAAAATGAATTGTTTTCATCTTATCAGACAGACAGCAGAAGCAAAAAGAAAATGTTTTCACTCATGTTTTTTTTTTTTTTTGTCTATTGATCCATCATGATCTTTGACTTGATTTGTCTCATTAAGTAATTAAATTAATTTCTTGAACCTAAACAAGACAGACTTGTAAACAGTCTTTCATGATGCACTGTGTAACTTTTCTGGTTGAAGGTCCATCACTTGCTTGTCTCCAAGGAGATGTGACAATGTTTACCTGTATGGCATTCAACTTACCTATCTATGCATATGTGAGGGGGTCTCTTCTCTCCACAGATCCGTTTTGTAACTGACTCCATAGAGATAGACAAGTTTAATGCCATACTGTGGAATATTTCAGGCAAAATAGTAACATCACCATGGAGACAAGCAGGTGAGAGAAAGTCAGCACCAATGGAAACACAAAAAAATGTGTGTAGAATCCCTCAGTCGTCCAGGTAGAATCCATGGCAAAAGGAGAAATTCAATTTGTCAACTGGACAAAAGTTTATTTGGTCGAATAAGTTTTGCAGCTCATCCAAGCTGCTTCTTCAGTTCTGGTCAGACGCTGGTGGACACTGTCTTATATCTGTCTGAAGGGAGGAGCTAACTACAATAGGCAATTGTAGTTAGCTCCTCCCTTCAGGCAGATATAAGGCACAAAAAAGTCAAATTTATTCCTCCCAAATTTTTACTTCACTCCAAACAACATGCTTCACTCCGAACCACATGCTTTACTGACAGGGGATTGGCTGTAGACCTCTCCTAGAAATTGAATATCAACTTCACAGCCCTAAAAAGATACAATATACAATTTTACCTCAGCTTTTTTGCTGCAAATGATCTTTTTGTAACTAATCTTTGCCATCCCTTTGACAAACAAACCCATATGGCTGAGTTGTTTTGAAGTCTTTACGCTGCTGCACTGGTAGTTCCTCTCATGTGACCCCACTCCTTGTTTTCTGCACCACATCACTTCACTGCATTTTTAATGGAACCATGCTCCAAGATCTTGTGCTGCAATAAAGGAATGAATTATGGAGTAAACTGACAGATAAAACAAGCTCTGGCTTCGGTTTGCACTGATCAAGAACTACATGTAGATGTATGCTTAGCTTTCATTTGGAAGTACACTCACAAGTAGGACTGCACCATATGAAAAAAGAGGCAATATTTGGTAACTATGTTTTGACACAAGTTCAGCTTCATTTAGCACTATAATGTTCCTTAAAGAACACATTCATTTTTAAACAAGTCTTTGGATAAGTATTTCACATTTTCTAACTGAAAATCATCACTGCATTTGGAAAACACATTTTATAAACTGCACCTTTGTTTACAATAAGGCACTGGAATGAACAATCAGAAAGTAAACAAATTAGGTCTTTACTTACTGGTTTATGGGCATAAAAACTGCATAGGAGAAGTCTAGATTTTTACTTATGAAGCAACAAAACTGGAAAATGTGAGCGTAGCATTTTTGAGTGATGCTGGGACAACAAAATGACTTGGTTAAAAGCTTGAAAGCTTTTGTCACTTGTCACTTGAAAGCTTTTGAAGAATAATCAAAACTTTTACTCAAGTAAGAGTACTGTTACACTTCAATAAAAATATTACTCAAGTAGTAGCAAGTATGCTGCAAGAAAAGTACAATTTCTTTAAGTGAGTACTATCCACCTGTGTCAGTTATCAGTAAAAAGAGAAGGAAAGAGGAAGAAACTATGAAACTATTTTTGTTTTGTTTAAAATGGCACATACTAAATGTTTTTGTCAGCTTGAGAACTTTGTGTTGTAATTTATGTATTGTTGTTGGATATTAGTATTTTTGTGATATTGTGTACAGATCTATTCTAAGTAAAAAGGCCAATTAAACTGATAGTACCCACATACATACATTTCCTTATAGTTTAGACAAAATGTTGCATGTACAGTTTTTTAAGTAATGTGTCCTTGGATCTGCCTTTTCTCTTTGACAAACTGTCTCAATAGTTTGAACCATTTTGTCACATGTGTCTCTTCTTACCTTTGCAAAGAGGTGTCAGTATAAAAATATAGGTTTATTTCTTTCAGTGAAACGTGATGTGAAATGAAGGAGCTCATTGTCATCATCATTTAGAACAGAATGACATTGGTCTTTCCTCAGATGAACATTTTAGTGCTTCACTCATTGATTCTGCAGAAATCTGTAATTTTTCAGTAATTTTCAGCCCTCCTCCTCTTTTCTTTTCTTTTCTTTTTAATTGTAAGCAGCAATGTTGATACAGATGGATCCTGCATGCCCTTTATTTATATTTATTTATTTATTTATTTATTTTGAGTATTGAGTAGAAACTATAAGTTTAAGTGAGTGCTTCCAAGGGTGGGCATTGTGATAAAAGTCTTGCCCACCCATTCAATCCTGTTACCTACAAGTACACATACAGTATATCATTTGCCAACCTAAATTTTCAGTCTGCCCACAGTTCAGATGGCTAGAACCGGGTCCACTAGTAAGTATTGTTTAGTCTTACCAGGTGGACAATAAAGGAAGACAACTAACACGTAAACACGCCTCAAAATAATCCAGGATATACTGCGGTAGTACGCACATCACTTCAGCCTCCGAGCCTGATGGCAGAGGGAAAAACTCAACATATGGCTCAGAGCACCTGGAGCAGACAGGGACAGCACAGAGCATGTCTATGGAGCAAAGCACTCACTCCTGCTCCCACAGACTGGCCTGACCCTCTGCTGTGAATCTGCGCACTTATTGCCTAAACAGTTGTGACATTGGAGAGCATGTGTGTGTTTTACAGGTCAGCTCCGGTTCATGATCCTGTCCAGTGACGGGCAGCTGTGGATGCAGAGTAATGATAGCAAATATAGGCCAGTGAGTGTGTTTAACACACATCCTCTCTGCCTCTATACATGAGCTCGCACATGGACGCACACAGCACAGCCTATTCAATACTACATTAGCCCTGCACTCTGGCTTTTATATGAGCAGGAGCGGACTATGCAGAAAATACAATGAAGACATGTGGGTTAAAGAGGGGGAGGAAAGTAACGCAATGTTATATCTTTGTGTTTATATTTTATGTGCTTATGAGGCATGACGCTTAACTGTCCACTAATCCTGCATTAGTCAAACGTTTTTAATAATAATAATAAAAATAATATAAAACATTTTTTGTGAGCAGCACCCCATTTTAAAGAGGGTGTATTATGTAAAATAGACTTTAGAGCTTTCTACCAAATAATAACATTGTTCCCTCATCAACAACATGTCTGAAGAGGTTTTAGATGTCATCCATGCACATTTGAGAAATCTAATGATCTATAGCACTATCTGAACCTTCATTACGATTAGCAAAGACTCAGCCCAGAAATGTACGTCACCATGCTCCCGCATGGCAATTTTCAGTAAATACACAAAAGCATGATAAAAAAAAAAGTACAATACAACTTCACAAACCTCATACGATATTCAGTAGTTTCATGAGCAGATCCAATGAAGTAATTTTCCCTGTGGAGCAACAACATAATAAAGTATAAATCACACATTGGTTAGATATCATGTAATTTGGATTTTGTTACAAATACTGTATGTACCTCAGAATATCCTGTGTACATGAGGTCTCTGTTAGACCCATCAGAGGACATCCAGCTCCCTTGCCAAGATTGTGTATTTGGCAGTGCTTCAGATAAAGGCACTGTGTTTTTGTCAGGTGGAAATCTGTGTGCGCATTTAAGGCTAATTATCATATAGGGACATATTAGCTGCTAAATGATCTTGGACTAGATTTTAGTTTTACCATTCCTATAATGTGATTCTTTGTATTGCAGTCAGCTCAGAAATGCTCTATACTATAATGCAACGTAGATATTAAAATGTTTTATTGTGACAGATTATAGTTATATAGTGAGAACAGAATATAGTAGTGCATTTTGTGATTAGTGTTTCCAAACCCATTCGAGCCTTACCCACACAATAGATAGAGCACTGGGGCCTTTAATGAGGCTGCTCCTCACACTGGGGACCCTCGCCCTTATTGACTTCAGGCCTTTATGCAGAGGAGGGCGTCTGATGAAATCTTAATTAAAAACATGATTCATTTGTAACTCTGCTGTCGCTGGGTATAATGTCCTTATATCAAATGTAGTGTTTTCTATAAGGGCATTAAAGAGTAGTAAACATCATGTTATTCTCTTTATAGTCAGAGGATAAACATTTCCTTGGTATGACAGTACAATACCCATTTACAGGAAATACTCAGCTTTGTTCTTAGTGTATGCAGTAAGTGGCCCTATACTAATCAAAATGCTTCAACAATATTGCACTGTGAACTAGGGTACCATTAACTTCCATATATTGAGGACACATAAAAAGAAGATATTTTTAGCCATAGAAACTGGCAACCCATTTTAAGGTGTTCTTTCAGCTATAATTTGGACATTTATTTTGTTCATAACTGGGGCACAGTTAGTGATAGACAGTGATTTTGATACAGATTTGTGCTGAATTTTGTTCAACAGAAACAATTGAATCGATTGTTTTTTGTTTTAGTGTCTTTTTTTTTTTTTTTTTTTTTTTTTTTTGGGTATATTTTTGTTTGCTCAAACTATGAAAGTGCTAAAAATAAACCCTCAGCCTTTTCAGCAGGTCAAACAGTAATAAAAAATACTTACTTTTCAGTCCAGTTAAAAAATGTTGTGGAGTAGAAAGTACAGCTACCTTCTCTCAAATGTAATGAAGTAAAAGTAAAATGTATCCACTTTAAATCTACTTAAGTAAAGTACAGATACCTACATTTTTACTTAAGTACAGTATCTTACTAGTTTTACTTTGTTTAATTTTGTTACCACTGGTTTTAGTTGTAGGCTGTTGTATTGATAACATACCATTTTTTGTTGTTGTTGTGATAGAATATTGAGTGCATACATCTGCGTTACCCCACTCCCCTGCGCTCTCATCAGTGATTGATTTGCACTTGTTTCAGTGGGTTATGACTTCCTGGTTGGTCCAATGGCCCCAGGCTGATACGATGGGCCATAAAGCTTCACTTGATGGTAGTCAGGGATCTCTGCTACATCTCTACCCATCAGTCCAGTGGTCTCTTTGTGGAAATATTAGCATGTTAGCAGTAGCCAGTGTATTACAGAGCCTCCTCATTATTTATTGAACCTGTGTAGTGTTGAAGTCTAGCTTGGTTAACTGTTTCCTATTAATTACTAGCCTGGGATCCAGACTGGTGCTCCTTGTATATGTGTATGTACAAAGAATTTGTGGTCACCTCCTTCTTTTCTGCATCTCAGGTCAAAGTCAGTCAGAATCGTCCAGTCAGGTTTGTTTCAGGTTTATTTCAGCTCCACATGGGAAACAAAGGAGCATAGTGGTGTCTGTCATATAGAACAAAACCAAACTTATTTCACCTCAGATCAACAGTCTTTCAATGCCTGGTATTATTTTATTTTATTTTTTTCTTTGTGACCAGCTATGTATTGATACAGACGGACTGATTGGCTAACTCGTCTGTCAGTCACCTCCAACTCTTTGTATTGAATGTGAAAAGGAAATTCATCCCCACCTATCAGTTAGATATTAGAATGACTATTAGTAAATTATGCTTACATTTTATACTAACATGAATTATCCTTAATAAAGCATGAAAAAATACTTAATTGATAATGTGTGTAGAATCCCTCAGTCGTCCAGGTAGAATCCATGGCAAAAGGAGAAATTCAATTTGTCAACTGGACAAAGTTTATTTGGTCGAATACGTTTTGCAGCTCATCCAAGCTGCTTCTTCAGTTCTGGGGAACTGAAGAAGCAGCTTGGATGAGCTGCGAAACAAAGGGAGTAAGCTGTCAGCAGTATCATGTGCTTCACGGAGACCTGCCTTCATACAAACTTCCCGGACAACATGGCAAAAGGAGAAATTCAATTTGTCAGCTGGACAAAAGTTTATTTGGTCGAATACGTTTCACAGCTCATTCAAGCTGCTTCTTCAGTTCTGGTCAGACGCTGGTGGACACTGCTTTATATCTGACTGAAGGGAGGAGCTAAATACAATGAAATTACTCTGAGACTACCACACCAGTCCTGTCTCCGTTCCTGTTCACTCTGTACACCTCTGATTTCCAGTACAGCTCTGGGTCCTGCCATCTGCAGAAGTTCTCTGATGACTCTGCAGTGGTCGAGTGTATCAGGGATGGACAGGAGCTGGAGTACAGGACACTGATTGCAAACTTTGTGGAGCGGTCCCAGGCAAACCATCTGCTCCTGAACATTGACCAAGGAACTGGTGATTGACTTCAAGAGAAAGAGGACACCAGTGGAGCCCATTACCATCCAGGGCCATGACGTGGAAATAGTGGACTGCTACAAGTACCTCGGTGTACAGGTGAATAACAGACTTGACTGGAGGGACAACTCTAATGCTGTCTAGAAGAAAAGCATGAGCAGACTCTACTTCCTAAGAAAGCTCAGGTCTTTCAATGTGTGCAGCAAGTTACTGGACATCTTTTACCAGTCTGTGGTGGCCAGTGCTCTGTACTTCACTGTGGTCTGCTGGGGGAGCGGCACCAGCAAATGGGACATTGGGGGGACTGACATTGGGGGGTTGACAAACTGATCTGTAAAGCTGGTTATGCGATTGGCTGTGAGCTGGAGACATTTGTCACAGTGAGGGACAGGAGGACACAGGACAAACTGCTCTCCATCATGGACACTCCTCCTCACCCACTGCACCAGACTATAGAGGGACAGAGGAGATAATACTCCCTACAGCTGTACAACAATTCACCCACTGCACCAGACTATAGAGGGACAGAGGAGATAATACTCCCTACAGCTGTACAACAACTCACCCACTGCACCAGACTATAGAGGGACAGAGGAGCTCATTCTCCAATAGGCTCCTACAGCTCCGCTCAAACAGTGAGAGATACAGGACTACATTCATACCATACTCCATACAGTTGTACAACAACAGTACAACAACTCACCCTTATGTAACAGATAATACTCCCTACAACTGTACAACAATTTAACCTTAAGTAATTGATAACCTTATGCCCTGTCAATCAGCATATCATTGCACTGCCATTCTTGTCTCTTGTATATAGCTGTGATTTTATAGTTTATTTTATACGTTATAACTTATTTTTCTATTTTATTTTGACTTGTACATATACATTTATTTTTATAATTATGTCTCATTTGACACCTGTCTCTTTTTGCTATACCATCTATTTTTGTTACTCTCTGTTATATTATATTGTGATTAGTGAGCTACTGTATCCAAATAATTTTCCTTGTGGATCAATAAAGTTTGTCTAAGTCTAAGTCTATGTCTCTCAGGAGAAGTTTATTAACCATTAGTTTGGGACTGATGACATGGTTTACATGGAGTGTAGTCCATTCTAGTCTTGCTTATGCTTCTATTGTAGGGAGTATTATATCTCTGATGACTGATAACAAAGACTGAGCTGGCAGTAAGTGTTTTTGGTACAGCACAGAAATACAATTTCTCTAATAGTTTCAATGCTGAACCCCAGTTGGTTTAAACCTAAAAGGACTTTTTTTTTAAATCCTCACTTCCCAAACCTCAGCATTACTCAATGCTTCTGCTGCTGCAGTACATGCTGTCCATATGCTGAGAATGAGAAAAACCTGTATGTGTTCTCAATATGTAGGTTAAATAATTTCCCTTGTGGATCAATAAAGTTTTGTCTAAAGCACTGGCAACCCAAGTTCACTTGTGATTGTAGAGCCTTTTTAAAGCTGTTAGAGCACAGACTACTCACAGCTTTTTTTTTTTATTCTTTTTGCTTACTGGTTCAATTGTACATCAGTGTGAATAACTATACTACACTACAGATCAGTGAATTTACCCATGATTGTTGACCTGAAGCAGATTTGCACACGTAATTGAGCGGAAATATCTAAGCACTCAGCTTGCGTAAACACTATTCATCCATTTGTAACTGCTACTACTTCCTGTTAGCTACTCCTCATCCTCAACAGTTCATATTCATTTTTTGTCAGTATCACCCACGCCTTATATTAGCTGAACCTTCACTAGCAATGCGCGACTGTGAGGGGACTGGCACAAAACATACAACTCAACCTTGGTACGCTTACTAGCAGCCGCTTTGTGTCCCATCGCCATAACAACCGCCTCAGTGAACATGTGGGAAAGAGAGAGGAGGGAGTGAATTTCTCTCTCTGGGTTTGACTTGAGGATGAGCAGAGCAGAGGATCTAGCAGCTCGGTGGAGAGGGAGTAGTTTTTGATATTTGGACAAAGGTAGCGCACTGGGCAGCTGATGGTGAGTGCCACTATTAATTGTGTTTTTTTGTGTGAGTAGATGACTGCGTGTTGTGGTCGTTATGTAAAAATGGGGGATGAAGTAAGAAAGATAGAATAACTGAGTGGTTGAACTTGCACTTTTCAATAGATGCACTAAGCTGTTTTGTTTATAAGCTATTTGTGTTTGGGCTGTCATTATTTTCAAGGCAGTGGTTCTTAACTCAAATTTGTATTTAGTTCTAAATTTTTTCAATTTTATTTCACATTTATTTAACTATTGAGAATACTAATCCCTTTTTCAAGGGAGTCCTGGCCAAAACAGCAGCACAGTACATCAGCATACATTTAGACCAGAGGTGTCCAAACCTTTTTCACCTAGGGCCACATACAGAAACATATTCATAGCAGAGGGGCACATACCAGTGGTCGATATAGCGAGACATTCAGATATATGCATTTTACAAAGCCACAACACGTTTAAAAAGTCTTGAAACCCTAATTTTAGGTCTGTATCACAATGCAATAAGATGTTATTGAGTTTACAGTTATAAAAATACTTTAATTTTCACTTAAAAGTACGTAAGTAAGTCAAGGATCATTTGGGCCAATTCAGCAGAATTCCTGAGGGCCAGCAAAAATTGGTATGAGGGCCACGTTTGGCCCCAGGGCCATAGTTTTGGACACCCCTGATTTAGACAATCACATTTGTTAGCTAAAACAGTCACAAACCACATATCTCATTTCCAAACTTTTCAGCATTAATTTAAACTGACTTATTGGAAAACTGAAACACTTTAAAAATTAGAACTGACTCTTGAGGTCGCAAAGAATATTGTCCATTGTCTATTTAAGTTGTCAGGGCTGAACTAACTATTTAACTGCGACTCCACTCTGAGTAAGAATGCATTTTTTTATTGTATTTTTGAGCAAAAGACCTGTAATTGAACTCATGTAAGATATAGTACATTAATGCCTTAGTGGAACATTCCAGGCAAAGCAATAACTAGAAAAGTTACATAATACACCTTTAAATGAGACTTCAGTGAGTAACAGGTGATCGTCTCAAACTGCAAATATAACGATATATGTCTTTATATTAAAAAACTATTTCACACATTTCCACACCCTTTTACTGCGATGTCTTTTTCACATGCCTCAGCTCTCATCGCTGAAGGAGCACACTGGAGCTTTCATCTGTACTCTACATTATTTAACACGGTCGTCCACATGAGTCTGACATCACACTCCTCTTTTTCTTCTCTCTCCCCCCTTTCATCCCTTCTCTCTCTCTCTCTCTCTCTCTCTCTCTCTCTCTCTCTCTCTCTCTCTCTCTCTCTCTCTCTCTCTCTCTCCATTAGGCCAACTTGAAGAAGTTTATGGAGTATGTGCAGCAGAGAAACATCGAAAAGGTCTCGAGATTCCTGGAGAAAGGCTTGGACCCAAACTTCCATGATCCGGACACAGGAGGTATGGAATTCTGTCAGACTTGTTCTAGTCCTGGTTTTGTTATGGTTTACCCCAGTTTGGATACAGTGTGTGTCCAAATTATGAATGTCACATTATCATTTTTTTGTCTCAACATTTAGCGGTACTTAAAGGTTGTATAGAGGATTTTCCAAGGAAAGAGAAACACAGCGACTGTTTGTCCTTTTTCAAGGACACCATGCTAGAAATCATGCTTGTTTACAGCCGGTGTGCGTTCAGAATTGCTGAACAAATTGCTGTTGAAGTAACCTGTCCAGAAGTAATTTAGCAACCAACACGTCAGTCTTTAGACCCTTCGCCTGGTTCAGTGCACGCCATCGCTGGAAGAAATCATCTTAGTTTGGCTTCGCACCTTTTTCTCTTCTCTTCTTCTTTCAGCAACCTCAAAAATGAACTTTCTTTTGCAGCTAACTGGTGGTGGATTCTTCTCTGCCATTGCAACAAACTTTGTGCTAACTGTGAGGAATCTACAGTTGGAAAAAGCTGCTAAGAACCGCTGCATTGGTTGAGTAAACAGCGTCTTGCGAGTGTCTAACGAGGTAACCTCGTTATCTATTGGCTAATGTTTAGCTGACCCCACCATGTCCACAGTTGATGGATTTTCATTCTTTCTTTTTTGGTCATCATAATTACAAGGCTGCTGCATCTCTATAATGCTATTTTGAACTTTCATTGACAATTTGAAACTAAAACAAAATCCTCCATATAACCTTTAAACCATTAGTAAATGGAAGGTTAAAGGGGATGGTCCCATTCACAGTGGAGTTCTTCTACTATATACTGTTGGTCATAAAGACTGATGGCAGATGCAGAGAGAGGAGGGCTCACTCTGCGACCAAGACTCCAAAATATTAGACCTGCTTAACATCAGTGCAGCTCTCATCTCGTCTTTGCTCGTACAACAGTTCTGAGTTTAATCTTTGTCGCTGTCTTACGCCGAGATCTATGACCCAATGCAGTGGACACTCAGCTTTTTGAAATTAAACTTTGTGAATGATAAAGTTATTGTGATTCAAACATCCAGATAATAAAACACTTTTTTTTGTAGTATAGATTGATTTGAGGTGACTTTTTTGCTTCTAAAATTTTCACATTAGTTTTTGTTCTTATGACTATATTGTGATCCGAATAATCACAGTAGGTGGTGGATCAAACATTTGTATATTTCTTTAAAAAACAGTAAATCTCTCCCATAAAGTTTATGAAATTATGACTTCATCAAATTCTAGAACGCAATTATTATTGATTAACCTTCATTACTGCAAATTACTCATACCCGTACATTGTCTTGCAAGCCTATAATTGTGTGTTCTCTATCTCTCTTCACTGCCAAATGACCATACAGGGATTTGGTGTGCGCTGGCTAAAGCTGGATTACTTTCTTTGTTAATCTTCTCATGTTTATGCAAATGTTTTTGTCACCATGAAAGACTGTCCCTGCTGCCTGACCTGTAGTGAGATGGAAGAGCAGAATGCACCGAGCTAATGCTAACCAGAAACAGGCTATAAGACTGCGGTGATGAGTGTGGCCAGCGCGTAGTTACTGTTGCGGGTCTCTGGGGTAAAAACAGTTAGGCTCCATGGCCATTTGGAAAACGTATGGAGTATTTTTACAGTATTTTAATTTGGAATGAATTAATTTGAACAAAAACAATGCAAATATGCATTTTGCAAGTCAAATTACACTTGTCCTGATTTGGACCTGGTTTGAGTTTAGTCCCAATGTAGACTTGGTTTTGATTTTTGATCCAGGTTTAGTTACAAGTTTAGTCTCAGTTTATTCCAGTGTGGTTTACTGTATGTATGTATACGTGTGAACATATCTTAAAACTTAACTTTAACTTGACTGAACCAGAGCTAACACAAAGCTATAGTGGAACACATTATGGCTAATAAGCTAGCACATAGCATGGCTATAGCAATTAACTTTTATTTCCACCCCTGTTATTACTGAGCTGTAAGTACATAGCTAGGCCAGTGTTTTTCAAACTTTGGTACAGTTTTCACAGTTGGTAGACAAGCTCCTTTAGGTGGTACATCGACAGCTCTCCAGTATGTGGGTTTACCTAATTCAGTTCATTTTATCCACTTTTTACCTCCTTTGGATAATTTCTTGTTTAGAACGGCAATGGAATTGATGTAGCCCACTTTTAGACCTGGTTTAGTCCTAGATTAGACCTGGAATAGTCCTGTTCTACTTGATTTAGATCTGGTGATACTGGGAAAGCCAAATCTTTTCTTTGGTGGTACTGAGTATGAGGGCCAGTGAGCTAGACCATTTGATTATATTAAGTTACAACATATTTATTTCACCTCTGTAATGAAAACAGTGCAATAGTGTAAACCTCATTCAGATGGAACACATTAGCATTATTTGAATGTATTTTGTTTGTGGCTGTGAATATGATAACTCTGCCCTCATCTCCCTCATCTCCCTAAAACAGTGCATTGTAACTAAGCAGTCTTTTCACACATTTGCCTGCAGAATGCCCTCTCACGCTGGCTGCACAGTTGGAGGGCTGTGCAGAGCTCATCAAGGTGCTGAAGAGTGGAGGGGCTCATTTGGACTTCAGGACCAAAGATGGCATCACGGCCCTCCACAAGGCAGTGCGCAGCAAGAACCACACAGCGCTCATCGTGAGTCCACACATATACACACACATACACACAAGTGCTGATGCAGCACTCTGTTTTCAACATTTTGTGTTTGCAAAGTGGGGCCAGTGTGAGCAGAGCCTGTGAGCTATGAACAGCAGCGGTGCTTGTGTGTCTCTGGGTGTCCGGTGGCTTGTGGGCAGGTGGAGCCAGGAGTCTGTCTGTATTTGTGTTCTTGTTACAGCTCTGACCTGGTTTGAGAGTAGTGAAATATTGATATAAGATATAATGTTATAAATCAATACAGCACGGGCAATGGAAATGCACAGTATAAGCCTATGAGTAGGGTCACAACCAGATAATCAATTAACTGCAACAAGTTGGTTATTGACATAATTGTCAACTAATTTAGTAACCCAATAATCGTGATATGTTTTTATAACTAAGAGAGGCCTGACTAAGCTCATTTTTACACTGTCACTAGTTAGGTCTACATAAAAGAGAATTTGCTCTGAAAGCGGTGAACTGAGCAGTCACATTCTGGAGCGCAGGTGTGAACACAGGCGACCTCAGGAGGGCCTACTCAGTGCAGTAAAATTGGGAATTGGGTAAAAAAGCACTCAGAAATGGAAATACGTTCAATGGTCAGCTGATGGCCTTTTACGTGGCTCATTGTGCATGTTTGGAGTGAATGATGTGCATGATGATTATGTTTTCTTTGCTGGCCTGTGTGTCTACAGACGCTGTTGGACTTGGGTGCATCTCCTGACTATAAGGACAGCAGAGGCCTGACCCCTCTTTACCACAGCTCCATGGTGGGAGGAGACCCGTACTGCTGTGAACTGCTACTGCATGACCATGCACAAGTGGGCTGTGTGGACGAGAATGGCTGGCAGGAGATACACCAGGTACTACTACATTTACATGTACAGTACTATCAGATACCAAAATGTACAGTGATAGTAGTTGGTATAAAGTATAAAGGTGGGTTTTTTTTTAAGTAACAATTGTGTTTATATTTTTGTTTTTGAGATGAGGCAACTGCATAGACCATGATCCTTTGCTGCAACCAACTCACGCTCTTATTTAACCATTATCCACCATTATGACAAAAATAATAACTTAGTTGCATTTCTACAATACCCTGAGCCTCGCCCGCATGCAATATTAAACCAGAGCATTTGGCTATTGTTGTTCCATCTTTCTATAATTGTGTGTTGATTGCCACTTGGAAAGCAGAAGGTGCTATAGTTGTATCTGGACTGGACTAGTGGGCAGAGTACAGGCACTGAAGAAATTGGTTTGTGTTGAAAAAGAGCAAACACAGCATACTGTTCATTTGTTTAAGGCCCGAGGCGCCCCCTTGTTCTGTAAACATAATAACAGCTTATGCCTTTGTAATGCTTTGTGTCAGGCTTTTTTTGGATAGAAGAGTTTAGAGTGAAAAGGGTCACGAACAAGGCAAATGTAGAAAAAATTTAGAAAATGTATTGCCCAGCTTGAACAAATAAAAGCATATAGTGGAACTTAAAGGTACTTAAAGGTACTAACTTTTCAGGTTGGGGCGTCCGTCACCATGGAGATGCTATTGCTTTGCCTGTAATGTTCCACAGTATGGTGTTAAACTTATATAAGATGGATTTATTCAGTTGCTGGTGTTTTTATAGCTCAAAAGTACCTTTTATGAACATGCATTCTGACTGTGAATGGGGTCACCTCCTCACAGATCTCACCTGTAAATAAGCCTGGTGGTGTCTCCTGCTTGTCCTATGGGGATTGATAAGTTTAACACCATACTTTGGAACATTGCTGGAAACAAGCAACTGGCGGGCCCTCTACTAGAAAAGTTACATAATGCACCTTTAAAGCCACAGTATGTAACTTTTTAACCTAAAAATAAACTATGTTGTTTCATGTTGAAACAACATGTGTCTTTACTCTGAGTGGGCTTGCATCTCCACAGACTTGACTCTTATTTGGCCTGGAGGAGGGCCTCATGCTGTTTGTTTCTATGGAAATGTTACTTTGACTATAACCTTTCACAATATGGCATAAAGCTCTCATCTGTCTTCATGGGAATGTTCCGGAGTATGGTTTTAACTTTTCATCATATACCGGCATTGCATGAGTCCAATATAAAAGAATAAACAATACTTAACACCAATAATTTTTCAAAGCCCTCAATGCCTCAATCTCAAAAAGATATTATTAACAGATTTCTGGGGTTGTCATATTATTGTAATGAAATGCAAACCACAAAATCTAATGTGAGTAATCTGAGAAACCATTGTGAGAAGCAGATCAGATTACTCCCATCGGCATTTGCTGTTTACATGTCATTTTAGTAATCAGACAACTCCAATGATCACATTGTGGGTGCGCTTGTAACCACAGCCCGTCTGTCATTCCCAGTTTATCTCCAGTGCATCGTGTGTCTTTTTAAGCACAATGATGAGTTCAAATGGAAATAGAAGAGTGATGAAGTTACAGGCGGCTGTATGTTTGCACAAATAAAATAAACAAAACATAAATAAATAAATAAATAAATAAATAAATAAATAAATACATAAATAAATAATAATAATAATAATAATAATAATAATAATAATAATAATAATAATAATAATAATAATAACAATAATAATAATAGAATTATAAAGTATATACTTTATAATTCTGTTTTACAAAAGTGAGAAGTAATTTTGTGAACTTCACTGCAACTTAACTTCAATTTGAGGGCCTTGTAACAAACAGTTGTAAGAAATCAGCTTGACAAATAAGGGTGGGATGAGACACAGTTCCCATGGCGAGACACAAGATTTGGTCTACAAGAACAAGGCCAGATTTTGACACCATTTGTAATAAAGAAATTGTGTAACTCACCAGCACTTAACACTTTATGAACATGGATTTTTTTTTTTTTTTTCCATGTGAACATTCATGTGAACAATCATGTAACAATTTTATCTTGTGCAGTCTTGTAGCACAAGATCTTGCCTAATACCTAATCACAAATCTACTTTCTATATTATACTAAATTGACTCTTATGAGCTTTTAGTCATGGTTTAATGCTGTTACTTCCTCAAAATCATACCTGGAGTTGTGTTTTGTTTCATTCACACATGTTTGAGTAACCCTTTATTATTAATCTGTTTATATCTCTAAAGCTCAGAATGCTCTGTTCCACCTTGTGCTGTCAAGAAGCTGTAGTTTTCAAGTTAGCAGCTATATTTTACCTTTAGTTCAGTAGAGACTGGCATTTTCTGGGCTGAAATTATCCATATGATTCTAGTGAAGATGTATGAAGTTTAAAAACATAGTGGAGCACTTCCTGTATTACCACATACATCAGAAGTGTTTTCAGCCTAAAAGAGTGTCTTAAGCCTAAATATGCAGGATTTGTTTGTTAAATGTGTGTGAATGAAACAAAACACAACTCCAGGTGTGTTTTTGATGAGGTAACAGCATTCTAACATAGACAGGAATAGAGAGAGAAAATAGTGCATCATGGGCCAGGGAAGTCCCACTGAAATTATTGGTATTTATTTTTCATATCTTGCTTATTCCTTTTATAGCTCATTGGCCATATCTAGAAAATATACCAGTTAACAGAAATGATGTGACAGATGCAGTGAGATGTACTATTCATATGTTATTACCCCAGCAGTTGTTTTTCCACAACCATATTTAATGTCTAATATGTATTGTTTATGGTTGACTCTGAGTATATACAATCCCAGCTGTATTGTCATTGCCCCCCATATTATCCCGCCCTGCGATAAGCAACAGCAATCCCAGGACCATTTGTACACCATCTCTCTTCTGTCACACACGCCAAGCCCCACATAACACACACAAGACAGAGAACAAAGCTTTGGCTCAGGCACAGTGACACGGGACTACACCAGAGCAGGAGGGAGGCAGAGGAAAGCAGACAAAGAGATTAGATGAGAAGTCCATTGCTTCCACATCTGTGAAACCAGGAACTGAGTGAGCCATAATTCTAGTCAGATGAAATTAAAATCAAAGATACGCTCCATGGATGTTCATGTGAAGGGGGTGATCAAGTCTCACGCCAAGCAGTTGAGATTACATTGTTTGTTTAATAAATAGACCAAAATGTATAGCTGTCAATCAATGTGAATGAAACAGCTTAATTACAAACTGTACTATTTATTTTAAATTCAATAAACGTTATCTAACTGTGTACCCAGATATGAGGTAGACATGTTCACCTCAAATATAGCTTTCACTGATAACAACTGTAATGCTGATTTACTCTTATATCAACATTACAAAAACATTGGACATGATGGCTGAGTTGTTTGTTATAATTTGGTGCTTTGGTTCTCAAGTCAATTATCCAATCAGAATCCTGAATGAGCCTCTCATTTGGGTTGCCAGGTTCAATGCTAAAATCCAGCTGGTTTAAACCTCAGAGGGCCCTTTATGATCTGAATCCTCCCTACCTAAATTCTAGCACCTGCAGCCAGTCATTAACCAGTGCTAGTACAGCTCAGTGAGTGAATTCTTCAAATGAAGCATGGCCTGTCCATATACATAAAACTTGTATGTTTGTACTGGCAATGGAGGTTCAGCTGTGATTGTAGTGCCTTTTTTAAAACTGTAAGAGTGCAGGCTACATACAGTTCCCTTAAGAAAGAAAGAAAATTGTAGAATACTTCACTGTATTTGTGTTCCCAGTGGGGAAATTGATTTTTCAACTAAAGATCAGTTGTCACATATCCGGTCTTTGCTCAGAAGTAAAACATAAAAAATCAAGATGGGCATGAAATAATCCTTCTGTTTGTTGTTGTTTTTGTGTTGTTATCTCCAGGCGTGTCGCTATGGTCATGTGCAGCACCTTGAGCACCTGCTGTTCTATGGGGCCGACATGAGTGCTCAGAACGCCTCTGGGAACACGGCTCTACATGTGTGTGCGCTCTACAACCAGGTACCAACTGTCCCCATGCTTCAGTCTGTGTCTCTCATAGAATATTAGAGCTACCCACATTTAAAGAGCGTATTTAAGTTCTTTTGGAAACTTTTGCATTGCATTCATTTAAAACAGTTTGCAGTGGTCCAAAGTTATTCCTCACTTACCTTATGTATTCCGAGCATCCAAAAATTTACCATGATGAGTTTAGTACTTTTCACAACCCTCAGAGACCAAGACAATATCAACACACCTGCTAATGCGCATTTGATCCTGATTATCCGACAACAAAATGCTTTTTAATTAGATGCAGACAATACACAGCTGACTTATTTTGTTAGTTTAAAGTACTAATCTACCCTTACGTAACTGATGAATTGACTACACTAGTTAATTGATACACTATACACTATATCTCTACTCTTGAGTCTTGCCCTGCTTTATCTGCACCACTAAAGAGCAGTATAAGGTGGTAGTTTTTAGCACACATTTCCTGATTAAAAACCTTGGTAGCACACTCATCAATACTTCAACATCCGCTCGCCTCCACACATCACAGTCAGCAGAGCCATAGCGCATTCACTGGTTCATTACACATGTTCATAATATAATTAATACCCAGTTTAATTAGAAGTCGCATGTATGAAATTGTGTAATGGTACTGTGGTGTGGTAGTGGTAGTGTCTGGTGGTCTCAGGTGCAGGGCTGATTGATCGCAGACACAACAGGGCTCCAGGAAGCGGGAAACAGGCCTGGATCAGATGATTACACTCGATCAGAGAAGGCAGGGAGCCGGCTGAATTAACTCAAACTAATGGTGTAGTCGCAAACATCAATAGTCCCGAGAGAGGACACGCTCTACAAGGAGGCGGAGACCTGAGGGGTAGAACATGAGAAACATAATGTCTGTTAAAGGGCCCGTATTACACTATTTTCTGAACTGTTCTAATGTTGTTTCCTCTTCAAAAACATACCTGGAGGTTTTTTTTTTGTTTTATTCACACATGTTTGACACACAAACCCTGTATATTTAGGCTGACTAAAATGTAGCTGTTAACTTTAAAACTACCACTAAATGACATCACAAGGTGAAACAAAACATTTTGAGCTGTGGAGATGTTGACAGATTAATAATAAAGGGTTACTCAAACACACGTGAATGAAACAAAACACAACTTGACGAGGTAACAACATAACATGTCTTAAAGTTCACAAGAGTCAATTGTGTGTAATACAGGATCTTTAAGGATTAAATAATGGTAGGTTGTGTTCAAGAATGGATGTCAAGATATCAAATTTTAGTGTTATGATTATTATAAGAATCAGAATTAGAATTTAGCAATTATTGATACCCAAGATCAGATAACAGTGAAATCCTTTGTTTATGTTCATTTATACTATGAATGCTTTGTAAAATATATATTAATTATAATAAAAAAATAATCACTTTTCCTCCGTGGTTCTCTTTGCTGTGTTCTCATTAGCTGTAAAGAAAAGCTAATGCGCTAACTATAGCCACAACTTGTCAGAGTTAAAGGGCCAATGTCCCATTAAAGCATTGATTAATCCTGCATATGTGTTTGTATTTGATTAATCCTGCATATGTATTTGTATCTGGAAGTCCCACAGGATCTTGGCTCAGTCATTCTCTGCAACTTTCGGAGGTGTTTCCCACCTTGACCTTGGAGTCTCCAGCCCGTACTCTGCACAGATGTTTCTGTACACTATGCCTGCCGCTTGGTTGTGTTGCTTCATGTATGCTTTCCCTGCCAGCATCTTACACCATGCTCCTTTGCAGCCAGGATGAGGGCCTCTGTGCTGTCCAGCCCTCTCAAGCCATTGATAGGATTTCTTGATATCAGCCACTTCAGTTATGTTTCGGTGGTACGCCTCATGTAGGGGCTTGTCCTGCCATGATGGTCCCTCCAGCACCTCTTCCTCTGAGCTCCACTGTCTGAGACATTCTCTGAGCACATCATCTGTCAGGCCTTATCCTTGATGTACTTATGGATTTTGACTGTTTCATCCTGGACAGTGGTTCCCACACTCACTAGTCCTCGGCCTCCTTCCTTCCGACTCGCATACAGTCTCAGGGTGCTGGATTTGGGATGGAACCCTCCATGCATGGTCAGGAGCTTTCGTGTCTTAACGTCTGTGGTCTGTATCTCCTCCTTTGGCCATCTTATAATTCCTGCTGGGTATCTGATCACTGGCAGGGTGTAGCTGTTTATTGCCTGTGCCTTATTCTTGCCATTGAGCTGGCTTCTTAGGACTTGCCTTACTCGTTGCAGGAATTTGGCCGTAGTTGCTTTCCTTGTTGCCTCTTCAAGGTTGCCATTTGCTTGTGGGATACCAAGGTACTTGTAACTGTCCTCAATGTCTGCTATTGTTCCCTCTGGGAGTGAGACCCCCTCTGTGTGGACTACCTTCCCTCTCTTTGTCACCATCCTACTACATTTCTCAAGCCCGAATGACATTCCAATGTCTGTGCTGTAGATCCTCGCGGTGTGGATCAGTGAGTCAATGTCTCGCTCGCTCTTAGCGTACAGCTTGATGTCATCCATGTAGAGGAGGTGGCTGATGGTGGCCCTGTTTCTGAGTCGGTATCCATAGCCAGTGCAGTCGATGATTTGCCTGAGGGGGTTCAGACCTATGCAGAACAGCAGTGGGGACAGTGCATCTCCTTGGTATATGCCACATTTGATGGACTCTTGTCCATCAAACCAAGGGTTTCAAGGGTGGTTTCAAGCGATTTCCACAACCGCATTGAGTTTGCAATGAACGCCTTTAGAGTCCTATTGATATTGTACAATTCCAAGTACTCAGTGATCCGTGTGTGGCATTGAGTCATAGGCTTTCTTGTAATCAATCCAGGCAGTGCACAGGTTGGTCTGACGGGTTCTGCAGTCACGGGCGACTGTTCAGTCAGCCAAGAGTTGGTGTTTGGCTCCCCTTGTGTTTTTGCCGATGCCCTTCTGTGCTGTGCTCATGTGCCCATCCATGTACCCGCTTATCTTAGCCGCGATGATGCCTGACATGAGCTTCCATGTTGTGGAGAGACAGGTTATTGGCCAATAGTTGGATGGGACTGTACCCTTTGAGGGATCCTTCAGGATCAGGATCGTATGCCCTTGGGTTAGCCATTCAGGGTGAGACCCAGGCCAGGCGCTCGTGGAGTGCAGTGATAATTCATATATGTGTGTGTGTGTGTGTGTGAGACATTGTGACATAGACAGATATTTAGGCTCAGTATAGATTGACTTGCAATCACATATTTTGTTTTTTAAACTTCTCACAATTTAAATTTTTAATCTTTTAGTTCTGATTAGAGTATGATAGAATAATTAGTCTGATATATAATCTCAAATAGAGCAGATGCTATTAATTGGTTTGAGAAGTATGAAAAATAATGGCTGTTACCATAGCAATTAGCTACAAAATATTGTAGCTATTGAATGCTCAGAAATGTTGCCAATAACAGGAAGCTGAATTATTTGTTTTGAAACTAATAACCGAACAGAAAGTCCACAGCTGTTGCCTAATAATATGTGTTAAGGACTGGATCCACACATTTTCCATATTGCAGTGTTGTGGCTTTTAATTCACTTTTAATTGCCAACAACCCAACAACCCAGTGTGTTTGAATAATACAACCTCTTTTGAATAACTCATAGGAAAAGTTTCACTTTAGTCCTGTGCTCTCTGGTCTTGTACTGTCAAACCAAAGCTGCCACACTATCAGACTACAGTAACGTAGCATCTATAATGATAAATAAATACAACGGGGGTGGGTCTAACAATCTAAGACTATATCTTTAAGTGAGGTTGTGTGGTAACACTATAATAAATACAATTTCATTTTCCTTAATGTGAACCTATTATGCAAAATCTACTTTTTAGAGCTTTTAACCATGATATACGTGTTTCCCCTCATTTCCCTTCTCAAAGTTGTATTTAAAGTGATTCATGGATGTTTATTCCCCTGTATTCAAGACACCATTGCTCAGATCAACTCTTATTTTCACCACCACCAGCACACACCCACTGCTATGCACTTACTTTGTTGTCCAATTTCATTTTCTTAATCAGTAATATGTGTAAAATTTGCCAGTCTTGCGTAGTTATTTTGGTACATCTATATCTGCTACTTGCTAGCGAGATCTGTAGCTATCCATAGGCGAAAGCTGTTTGTTGCTCTTTACTGTGATGACGTTTACGACGACTTCAGCACCCACTGGGCACTGCAGTTTTCTAACTCAAAGTCAGTTTTTTTATACATTTTTTTTAGATCAATATTTGTGATTTAAAATATCCACATTATAACATACTGATCCACTGGAGTCATGGATTATAACTATATAGCAGATACAAGCACAATATGTCATGAACAAAGACAAAGACATTCCTAATGAAAAAATAGGAAAAATAAATAGGAGGACTTCAGAGTTAGTAACTACTTAAAGCCCCACCATGGAAGATTTTGGAGCAGTCCCTGTAGATGCCTATTCGTTCTTTCATGTATTCTTAAATAATCCTCCGTAACTCAGGCATAATTGTGCAGTAGTGCTAAATGTGAAACCACTCCTGCTCCAAACCTCCAGAGATCATCCTGAAACGTGACAGTGAGAGAAGACATCTGCCAGTCCTGTTTCCACTCCGCTGCCCGGCATCATTATTGTAAAGGCTGTGACTTCTTATGCAGCCACAGCACTAGGACGCACTGAGCTACTCAAACACACTCTTAATGAATTCCTATAGGGAGACTGCAAGAAAGGAGCAAGACAGATGGTCGCAACTGTAATTGGGCAATGCGTGAGTGTGTACACAAGTTAGTGCAGCAGAAGGCTAAATGTGAGCTCCATGTGCTTTAAGCTGTCTCATTTACACTGTTATGAAAATAGATTATTCTGAAGTGCTAAATATTAGTGGTATACTAATTGGGGATTTTTTTTTAGAGTTGATTCCTGTGTATATGGTGTTTTAATAGCTTTTCTACTCTTGTTTGTTCCTAGCTTTTTTTTTTTTTTTTTTTTTTTAATGAATGAATGAATGCTAATGGTTAAAAAGCATATGAACCTGGAAGCTAGTCAAAATCCCTCTGTGCCCCTCCACAGCTGGGTTAGCCTGGGGGCAATGTGCTCCTTTTCACTGAAAGTCAGTCTCACTAAAGCCCGAGTATGACCTAATGAGAACATCTGTGTGTGCTGCTCAGTGCACACGATGTATTGAGGTGGATGTGATTTATATGGCTCATCTGCAGTCCTGTTGTGTCTGATTTAAACTCTACTTTAAACTGCACAGTTGAGTAATGCCATGGAATGAGTTAAGGATAATGAACTGTGAAATGAGTATTGACAAATCACTGCTGTTGGTTTGCCCATGTTAGATGTTATGATTTGAAGTAATTATGATACTGTGTAAGCCATGTCAGAGAGCATGTTGCATTTAAACGGCCCTTGTAACCCTGGTATAATGTTACACCTCAAAAACATGCTGGATTTTTTTTTATTCTTTTATCTTAGTGAATGTTTTTTTCTGAAAGAACTTGTCACTTAGCTAACATTGTGTGGTGCCTTATGTCTTTGCTTCTAGGACAGCTGTGCACGGGTGCTTCTGTTCAGAGGAGCCAATAAGGAGATAAAGAACTACAACAGTCAGACAGCCTTTCAGGTATGAGTAACATCACTGCTCTCTCTCTCTGTCTATGAGAATCAATGGAGCAGCCAGATGAAGAGAAGCTGCATTTGAATAACTTAAGAATGCAATGGAGACTTTAACTCACTACAGTGGTTTTCAACAGTATGTGCTCTGCAAAAAGGAATATATGCAGTTGTTTAAATGTCTTGAATTCTCAATTTTAATCTTAGTCATTTTGTCTCGTTTGATGTTAGACTAGGGGTGGGCAATATGCCCAAAAAATGTATATTCTTATCTATCTTATCTTTAAGCTTTATATTTAATGTTTTCTAAGTGTCTTTTATGCAGTCTTTAACAGGTAACTAAAACTATATGCTATTTCTGAAAGTTAACTCTTCACTGTGATTGGTTAAATCCACCTGTCAGTCAGAGCACTGTATTTGAGCACTGAGCTGCATTAAACAAAAAAGCATGGCATTCCAATATGGCGATTTTACCAAAATAGCAGATCATCACAGGGATGAGATCACGATTAGATTTTTATCATCAGCCCTATGTGAGACCTATATTTTTTCATTAGTTTCATGGTATTTCTGATAGTTTACTAGGGTCGCTCAAAGTCGCTTTACAATTTTGTGCATTATCCATTCACTCCACACTCGGTGGTGGTAAGATACTATTGAAGCCACAGCTGCCCTGGGATAGACTGGCGGAAGCAAGGTTGGCAATGTGCGCCAGCACCACGCACACCACATTCATACTAGATAATGTGGGTGAAGTGTCTTGCCTAAGGACACAACAACAGACACCGCCCTGTGGCATCTCATTGTCCCAGTGACTGAAATTTTACTATTATGACAACACAATACAATTTTTTTATTTTATTTTATTCAAATAAGTTTCTTCTTGTTTGAAGACTGCACTTAAAATGAGAGACACATGCAATTTTAAATAATATATAACCATGTTTAGCAATGTAGTCTTTCCAGTGAAATAATCCTGTATGAAATGAACACTGACATGGCTCTCCAGCATCAATTAGCACTCATTTATTTGTCCACACACAAGCTGTGCCATTCCTCACCATGTTAACAGCCATCACTAACACTACACATTATGGTGTCAAATATTCATTATACATGCTAATAATGTAACCTAATACATTCTCTTTCTGTTTCAAACCTTTAGGTGGCCATCATTGCAGGAAATTTTGATCTGGCTGAGATTATAAAGGTCCACAAAACATCAGATGTTGGTGAGTTGACAGCGATTTGTAAATTATTGAAAGCTTAAAGCGTGCAGAGAGCGAAAATGATGGGAAGAAATGAAATGTGTGCAGAATGGATGAGAGGCAGTTCTGGTGATCCCTGCTGAGATAAGGGCCTTCTCCTGAACATGAACATGTGGGAAATTCTGCCATCTAGTGCCAGCTCAGTGGAATAACTGACAAGGCTAGGGTTGTCAAAACTTGAAAATCAGATACTAATCAACACTAAAACTAATATAGAAACTAGATGCTCATTTGAGCAGGTATCGATACTAAAAAAAAAAAGTCACATTCACAGGATAAAAATGAACCTTGCCTGAACAGCTTCAGAATGATCTTGATCTTTTCTTTGCTACATAATTCATTTGCATTTCGGTAGGTAGTACTCAGTTACATTTACTAAAGTAACTTTTTAAAGAAACTTAAGTAATATTTTACCCATTAATATTTTTATTAATACAGTACAGTACTTGAATAAAAGGTTCTGTTACTCTTCCCACTCTACGCTTCTCACCGCTTTATAATATGTCTATCCTGTGAAAATACCAGATTTTTTTGCATTATTTAATGTTTAGTCCTTTAAATTACTTAATAATAGTGTTACTCTTACTTGAGTACAATTTTTGTCTACTCTACCAACCTCTGTATATCTGATATCTGATACCTTCAATATAGTGAACAATAGTGTACGCTATAATGCTGATATTGTAAAATTATCTCCAGTTCATCTTTTTTACAAGGCAGAAAGATGAGGTGTAATCCAGAGTTATGTCCGCTGGTCCTATTCACAGATAAGACTGTGAAAAGAACAGGCTTTATCTTATTGCTGTAATTTTAATCTGATTAAGGCTTTCTATATATATCGAGGGCTGAGAATTTACATGGTTACTGTCATTACGGCCAAAATGAGGGATGAATGGAATTATACTAACTATTTTTCCTCTCAAAATGATTAATGATAAAATGCCTGAGAAATAACTAATGTCTTCAACTATTAGTGCATACAATATAACAGCTAGAAATGAAATTGAAAGATTAAAACAATAAGGTGCATGTCACTTATTTTTAACATTTTTAAACTGTTTTATGGTTGTATTTTGAAATTTGAAGCTATATGTACATTTTCTGGTTGGGATCCAGCATCTGCTTAACTCTAATGAGATGTTATTACTTGAATATGCCACTCACAGCAAGGTATTAAAATTATCTGTCTTGCATTTATTCAGTTACAGGTGTTTTTATTGCGCAAACATAATTGAAAAGCATGCATTCTTAATGTGAGTTGGGTCGCGTCTCCACAGATCTGACCTGTAATTGACAGACGCCTTTGTATTTTTTTATACAGGGATATCAGTCTGGTCATCACTCCATCTGTTGTGTCTTGAGCCAGAACCAAAAACGTTTGTGCAATCAGATGTGTTTATTTCAGTGACACATGTGAAATGATGGAGCTCATTTGGTCAATTATCATTTACAAACAAAATCACATTTCTCTCACCTCAAACAATTTAGTGCTTTGCTCACTGAATGTGCAGAAATGTTTTTCATTCCCATATAATATTTTTTACTTTCTTTTTTCCCTGCATGGAAATATATAAGTTTAATACCATACGGGGGAAATATTCCATGAAAAAGGGTTAACATCTCCATGAAGAAAATATAATTTATAGACGGATTATTTGTTTATCAACACAGCGGATGTGCGTGCAGCCTGAGTGCAGAAAGTGCCACTGTCTGTGCGGTTAACATGAAGTTGCAACGTTAGCTAGCGCTGTTGTCAGCGCACTAAAACAGTTTATCGCCGTGTGATAAAATAAGTTATGATGCTAAATTAACATTAATGAATGGGATACGTCTTAATAAACCATATGTGTTAAATGCAGGTGAGTGCGTAAATGATGAGAAGAAATGGCTCATCTGATCGATACACCTAGCCCCACCCCCGGGAGAGCCTGAAATCTGTTGAAATCCTACAAGACACTGGCATGATCCCAGACAGGACAGCGGCTCTTTCTGCAGGAGACATGCACAGTAGAGCTCGAAGTGACATAGTCTGATAATCCCTCTATCAATATCAGTATTCTCAAGTACTTTAATACAAAATAACATCTAACTGTATCCTTGTTATAGCTCCTAGTTCAGTCTGCCCTTGCATGTTCCATGTCTGCCCTGACAGGCTTTAAGAACAGAATACACTTGTCTCTGAGGCCTTGCATGTGTCTATCCTCCCCAGTGCCTTTCAGGGAGACCCCCTCCTACACAAACCGCAGACGTGTGATGCCTGGCCCGCTGCCCTCCCCACGCTCCCTGCTCCGCTCCGCCAGCGACAACAATCTCAATGGAGACCACCACGAGCACATTCACGTCCCCCGAGAGATACGCGGGCGCCAAGGTCACTCCCCAGTCCCCTCCCTGCGCAGCCTGCCCGCTTTCAGCCAGCATCACGGTAGCCTTGGAGAGGTAAGGCTGCCTGTGTGGATGTGTTGATATAGAGACTTACTACTTACTACTTTTTTGGAATGATATGGTTTGCATATCATAAACAAGAGTAACTGTTTCATTTACATCTGTTCCTAGTGTGTCTTAGGTGTGTGAATGTTATATTAATGGATCTATGTTTGTGTTTTAGATTGCGTTCACACTTGCACAAAACACTACATTAAAAGTGGGACTAAACTATTCCTGTTTGTTGTAATTGTTGGTAATTTTAGTGCAAACTAGGTATGCGGTGTGTGCAGTGTGTACCTGTTAGACCAATCACACTGTTCCTTATATAGCTAGACCCGCTCCTCTTCCTCACTCTTTTCTTTAGGTACTGCCTAGTTTAACAGCTATATTTGAAATGTGGTTGTGGGAAAAGTTAAGGTGTTTAGTCTCATTTTAAGTTAGACAAAGGGTGAAATGCCAAAGCTAACATACCCAAAATAATATAATGTCCCTTTGTTCTAATCACTTTGACTTGAGTGATAGATTTGCCCCATGTGTTTCAGAGCCGTCATGGTGAGATGCCAGACAGCAGCCTCCAGAGCACGGGCAGCTCACGATCGTCCCACTCGCGCTCCCCCTCCCTGCACCACCCTCACGAGGACGACAGGCCGGTGCCCAGGAGGTCCCACAGCCATGGGTACCCCCACGCACACAGCCAGAGAGGGAGGCTCAGGTCTGCTCCTATACACTCTGTTTGAGCATCATAAAAGCTCTATTTGTGGAATTTTCCTGTTCCTGTTTTTTTTATTTGTGCACTGGGGGTGGGTGATATTGCCAAAAATTTATATCTCAATATTTATTTCCATTATATCAATAATAATAGGCTGACAATGTCTTGGTTGAGGTTCAAGTATCACACAACTTTCAGCATTAAATAATAGTACCATGTGATATTATATCGTCCATGTATGTTCCATAGTGGTCCATGTTCCATCTCATTTCAATACTAGTTTTAGTATCTGCATTCGATACTTTTTGACAATCCTAATAATGTAATAGCTGTTTTGTTTTTTTTCTCTGGTTGAAAAGTTTATTGAAGACAAAATTTCTACTTCAAATCTATGACTCTAGTGTGCAAAAAAGTCAAAATAAGTAAGATAATAAAATGTAACATTTAAGTTTTTGCAATGAATGTAATAGTTTCTGTGTATTTCTCAGTTGGGAGGCCACAGGGCAGTAACTGCTTGTCTCTTGTGTGCTGGGGGCGTTGGCTAATACAGAAGGGCCCTTATAATTATTGCCATAGGGACTGAATGAAGACTGCAGTGTGAGGAAGAGTACATCATTGAAGCAGCCCAAATAACAAGTTAAGTATCTCTATGTATCTGACTAGCAGACTACAACTGTCAAAAGTATTGAAAATCAGATACTAATTGATACTAAAACTAGTATCTAAACAAGATACTCATTTGAGCTGGTATCGATACTAAAAACATCACATTCAGGACAGAAATGAACCTTTCCTGAATAGCTTTAGAATGATCTTGACCTGTATCAGAACTGGTATAAGAGCACATAGACTAGTATATGTCGACTGTGGAATATACCGGGACGACTGAGGGATTACACATGGTAATATAAAAGATAGTACAATACTATTATTTAATGCAGAAAATTACATAAAAGAAGAAGTTTTTAATGATTTATCATTGTGGTATCGAAATCAGTATTGAGTATCGAGTCTATTTCTTAGTATCAAAATCGAGTTTAAAATTTTACACTACAATTTATACAAATTTTGGTCAACTAGGACACCATTGACCGAATAACTGACGAAATAACTTAAGGCCTTATATCTGTGTAATCTCTTCCATAGTGGTCCATGGGCATATAATAGTTTATGTGCTCTTATGCTTGTTCTGATACATCTCAAGATCATTCTAAAGCTATTCAAGAAAGATACATTTCTGTCCTGTGAATGGGACCTCTTTTTAGTATTGCTACCTGCTCATATGAGTATCTAGAAATTAGTGCTGTGAGTAATACCTGAGGAGACCGGCCTGTTTGAGGATTGATGCATAAATCTAGACACCCACTTGCACCACTATAACTTGCTAGCATTAGACAAACTGCTCACTAAACCAGGACTCTGATCACATCTCGCTGTTGTGGATGGGAGCGGGTTAGCTAAGCGGTTAGATTGCACCCATATGTCAGCAGTATAGCACGTGTAGCATATACCTGATGTGATTCCTGTGTTTGTGAGGGAGCAGCAGTGTGATGGCTGACAGGGGGATTGCATTACTACACCACTCCTCCCTTCCCTCCTCCCTCCTCTCCTCCTCTAATACTCTGCTGTCACTGCGCGCCATCCATCTGGGATCCACTCTCTCTCTCTTCCTTTTATTCATCGGAGGAGTCATACTCACAGGACAAACAGCGCCTCTTATTAAATCATATGCGCGTACAAACAAGGCTTTCCCTGCCGTAACATTCTGCAATGTTGATGAGTGTTTTTGATGAGGGAACAACATTTTAACCTGGTAGAAAGCTCAAAGGAACTATAACAAGATTTGAAATGTTATAAACTTGACTTATTTGTGTCACCAGATATGAGGTAGACCTGTTCAAATCAAATATAACTTTTACCAATAACATTTGTAATACTGATATTTATTCTTAATGACATCATTGGACATGATGGCCAAGTATGTTGTATATAATTTGATGTTTTGGTTCTAAAGGTGATCATTTGGTCATTTGGGTTGCCAGTTTTAATGCTGAAATCCAGTTGTTTTAAATATAAACTGGCTCTCTCTGATCTGAATGGTCACTACCTAAACCCCAGCTCCTGCAGCGAATCATGAGTCAGTGCTCAGCTCAGTGAGTGAAGTCTGGAGGTTCTGAGCTTTCACATGAGGCATGGTCTGTCCATATGTGCTGCAGCTACTTGGCCAGGACAGGATTTTTAATCTCAAGGAGTTTTATCATAAATAAAGAATTGAATGAAGGAATATACTAAGAATAAGAAAAAACATGCCTGTGTCCTCCACTATCTGCAGGTTAAGGCACTGGGAACCTAGGTTCAGCTGTGATTGTAATACCTTTTTTTAAAACAGAAAGAGCACAGGCTACATACAATCATAAAAATATTATTAGGCGTTCCATGGGTTGAAAAATGGACTTGTACAATGTACGATGAATCATAAACATATAACAACTCATAACGTGTTGGTTAGACATGACACAGTTACAGCAGGCTCAGTTGAAGTGTGGTGTCACTTCCACAGTTCTGCCTCTCTCCCAGCGTGTCTCTCTTTGACCTTGTGTTTACGCCTCTAGTAACTCTGGAGGCATTATGGGTACCAGGGGAGTGTGAAATTAGCTTGGCCGGTCAACAGCCCGCCCATCAGCCCCATCCAAGCCCGTACAGCACCATCATTTAAGCAGCCTTGTCCTGTGCGTTTCGGTTCAACAGGCTGGCTATAGCTCAGAGAAAAACATGCGCTGATGAAAAGACTGGCAAGGGGACAGACAGGTCACAGGTCATTTACTGTAAATTCCACTCTCATTTAGTTGTTAAAGCTCATACGTGATGGAGGCTTGTTTGGGTTAATGTGATGTCAGCTTTCTAAAAGGATTACACTTTATAACTTAACTGTTAAAAAACTGCAGAACTTCTTGCTGTCCACCTCTTCATAGCAGCATTTTACTGTACGGAGCTGGAGATTTTAATTTAAGTTGTATTAAACTTTTTTAACATCTGTGTATGACCCAACATCTAAAATTTTCAGGTATTAAATGACGTAAATACTGAGTAGTGGGCGGGATAGGGAGTAGACGAAAACTTTTTTTCTGAGCACTGAAGCCTCGAATGCAAAACAATACAGGATTACTCAAAATGCATGAATCAATCGAAATACATCTCATAGAAAACAAATGATTCTGAAATGCTATAACATAGTTAAAAACATTTAAAATGCCATATGACGCTTCATATGTCCTTAAATATGTCTGGGCATATCCATCTGAAGCAAAAATTGCCCATTTGAGTCTTCTTTGTTTGCAAAATTAACTAGTGTTTACAAGTCATTTAATGAAACAGATGGTATTGTAGAGAGAATACAGAGCACTACGCTTAAGATCAATATAACGAGTTTGTGGAGCCAGTCACTAACAAACGATAAACAGGTACAGCTTATGTGTAACTTCTGTTTGGACATTCTTCTTTTAAAGTTAATACATAGGCTTTAACCAAGTACACATATTATTGCTATAACACTTAGACTGCACATCCTTATTTTATTATAGATTAGATTCAGATTCTGAAGTATTGTTAATTGTCCTGTGTATTTAGTATGACTCTGCTCATTTAACATATTGAGCTTTTACTAGTCCACTGTGCCCCTCCTACTGTATTTAAATGTACCAAAAATACACTTAACCTCTTTTACGCTGTCTGTCCTCCTCCCTGGTCCCTGTCCCATGGCAATGACAGCTCTCTGGTCCCTGGTCCCTGTCCCATGGCAATGACAGCTCTCTGGTCCCTGGTCCCTGTCCCATGGCAATGACAGCTCTCTGGTCCCTGGTCCCTGTCCCATGGCAATGACAGCACTCTGGTCCCTGGTCCCTGTACCATGGCAGTGACAGTTCCCTGCAGACATAAGTCAGGAATCAGGAGGGTTCTTTTGCTCCATGGCCTTTTTTCATTCCTCTGTCCTTCAGCTGGAAATGAGCTGCAGACAGCCTCCAAACTCACAGAAATCAGGCCCATAGGGAGATAGTCTATAGTGAGTTTGCCAAGGCATTTGACAGCGGAGGTACACATTATTATTTCCATAGGGAAATTTGTCCTCCACTTTTGACCCATCCTTCAATACGACTAGGGCAACTTGTCAGGAGCATTGGGTGCCACAGTGCAGTGCCTGGGACCCATTTCCAGATCTTGAAGTAGAAATGGTCAGCAGGACTACCTTAGCTGGAGAATTTTGCCTATAGTGTATGTTTTCGGTTGGTGGGGCAACCGAAAACAGAGCACCCAGAGGAAACCCACCAGACACAGGGACATGCAAAACATGCAAACTCTGCACAGAAAGCCCGGGCGCCCAAGAAGTCAAACCCGGAACCTTCTTGCTGTGAAACGTGAGTGTTAGTCACTCTGTCATTGCTGTTGTTGTGGGCCTCAGAGAATGTGAAATCTTAAATTTCTACATTTTACAGCAACCTGTCGATCATGATCTACTGTTTAGTGTCAAAGCAATCATGGAGCTGTGTCATTCCAAATACAGTGCTCCTTCTAACTCCGTTTGGGTTTTGATTCACACACAGAATGACCCACTACAAGCACTGCAATGTAAACATATTAACAAGCAGCTTTTGGGTCATGGGAAAAGTAAAATTGTAAATCTATTGCAATTATATCATCATTATTGAATATGACAACAATTACGAGAGCATAGTGAGTTTAGAGAATAAGTATATATTGTGCTGAGAATAATCCCATAACAGGATTCAGATATCTCTACAACCTAAACTGTTATGTGGCCGTATTATGACCTGAGGATTAACACAGTTCCATTCTCCCCACAGCAGCACTCTACTTTGATCCTGTGCCATCTCCTCTTCTCTTTCTTTTGTCATCTTTCTTTAATTTGGTCACACCAGCAGTCTGCATTATCCATGGTGTTTTAACTGGAGTCAGGAGAGACAGGACCAGGATAAGGCCATACAACAATGGACACCAACAGGAGGGGCTAAAGAGGAGGGAACTGTCTTGTGCCTTAACTTTGTACCTAAGCTATCATTTGTTTTTAATAGCTTTGCATATTGACTGTGGAAATGTAGGGAAATGTTGATTATGTTGATCATTGCACTGATTTCAGTGCAATTAGCAAATCGCAAAGATTAAAATTATTTAAAGAGGGGATATCATTGCCTTTTTGTAGCTTTCTACCATGTTATATCGTACCCCAAAAACATGCCTGAAGAGGTTTTATATGTTATCCGTGCATGTGTCAGTAATCTAGCGATCACTCCCGGGCACTATTCAAACCCTCCTCACACCTTCAGATTCTGTTCAAGACCCACATACCTACGTGATATATGCATGTGTACAGCAATTCTCCATAAAAATACAAAAACATGATACACAATAATACACCACAATTCACAAACCTGATGTGATGTGCAGTAGTTTCATTAATGGAATGCACTCTGATTGTGTTGTGATGGCCTTTGGAAGGAGGAGTGACTGGGCATGGAGAGCAACCTATTAGTATAACCTACTAATAGTTTAATAGTCAAACATGCTTTAAAATGCAGACTTTTTCTGGAAAAAATCACTCCCATTCTAACACAGAAATCAGCGGACTTGTTTCTTTCATTAAGTAATTTCAGATCAGTATTGCGATTTAAAATGTCCAAGTTATAACATAACCCATGTCACAGGTGTCAGAGAACTATATAGCAGACACAAGCTCAGTGTGTCTTCTTTAAACCGCGCTCTGTGAACTGAAATCATGACTTACATACTGTGCAAATCTAGTGGCAGTTCTTCCAATGTTAAAAGAGATGCTGATTATTAATGCGCTTTTAAATTGTCTATAAGTTATTTACTCAGGAAGGTAATGCAGTGATACACAAGAAGCTGCTTACAGTGTCGACATTGAGAAAATAGTACTTACTGTGTCAAAACTGCGTAGTACTTCTTTCAGTGTTGGTTCATTATGTAACTAGTAAATATTAAAGGTGCTGTACCTGTCTTAAAAAAGTGAAAAGCCAAACTAGTTCCTTTTAAACAGATTTCAGTGGTATAATGTTATTCGTCACTACACTTGCATTCTGAGTATCCTGTTTATTGAGTTTATATGCGCTTTTCAGAACTTTTGGAGGCCAGAGCAGAGTTTTTCCATCAAGGTAACGCTGACAACAACTAACTAGCATGCTAACGCCCTGATTATCAGACTATATAATGCTTTCTAGATGTAGACAGCACACAGCAGACTTATTTTGACCTTGAGAGCTGCTTATACAATATATCAGTACTAAGGCAAGACACATTTTGCTCAAATATATAAATCGGGTACAGTGCCTTGAACTATTTTTTAATAGTTTGACTCTAAGGTCTAGACACTTGTGGTGGTAAAGAGCTAGAAAGTGAGAGGCTGAATTGTCTGAAGGCTCTAGTGCTGCGGAGAGAACGATTGAGACTTAAATCTGACTACTGGATTTTGCACTTAACGTAACAATCTGCAAGCAATATGAATGTATGATTTTAAGTTTGAATCCTTGTTGACCGAATAATACATGGTTATTTTTGGTGTGCTTATAAAAATGATTTAATTACATGCAGCTGTTTTGCACAACTGTTGTGAAAATATACCAGATTGGATTCAAAATTTGAGAAGGAAATATTGAATAAAAAGAAAATAATGACATTTGATTGTGAATCTAAAGAAGCGCTTGGATCCAGGTCGTTGATGTTTGGAGTACCTCTGGATAGGCAGACTTCCTGGGTTACATGGTTGACTCATCACAGCGGATGTTAGTTATATTTCCTTTCCTCGTATTGACAGTTGCCATAGTTACAGAGGCTTGGCTGGTGTCCTAGGAAACACGGGAGCCTTTATAATCGGCTGTAAACTTTGTGCATATGTGTGTGTGTGATAAACTGTTGTTGTGTGTAGTCTATCTTTGTGGAATGGAGTAGGTACAACAAATTAGTAAAAATATGAAAATAAACATAAAAACAGCATAGCTAATCAACAGTTAGTGATAATGTAAGTAAGTAAGTAAGTGATATTCCTGCATGTGTTGTAATTTCACATTTGTCTGATACTTAAAGTGAAGCTTAACACTAAATCCTTGTATATGAGCATCCAGTAGCCCTTGCAATTTCAAGTACTATGTGACATCACATATGATTTCCCTGATTACAGCCAGGTGTTTCTGATTACAAACAACTGGATGCAGGGGTGGAGTTTGGAGTGGGCATACATGTTAGAGCAATCACACTGTTCTTATAGCGCCAGACCCTTCCCCTCCTGCACCCTCACTCTTTACTTCTTCTCAGGTACTGCCCTGTTTAGCAGCTCTGTTTGAAATGTGGTTCGTTTAGCGAAATGTGACCCATTAACAGGTCAATGGTGTCTTGGTCGACCAAAATTTGTACTAGCTGACCAATAATTTTATTTAAATTATAAGGATTATATGGGATAACAGCAGAACGGAGGGGAGACTCGATCTCGATACAAAGGAATATACTTGATACTCAGTACAGATTCCAATACCACAATAATAATTAGACAATAGAATGTGATTTTCAACATTAAATAGTACTTTAATATATTAACATGTGGTCTTATGTCTGTGTAATCCCTCAGTCATCCATGTAGGTTCCATAGTGGTCCATGAGCATATACTAGTCTTATACTGTAGTATGGTCTTATACTTGTTTTGATAAAGCTCAAGATCATTCTAAAGCTGTTCAGGAAAGGTTCATTTCTGTGACTTTTTTAGTATTGATACCTGCCAAAATGGGTATTTAGTTTCAGTACTAGTTTTAGTATCGATTAGTATCTGATTTTTTATACTTCTGTCAACCCTTGTGAGTGAGTTAGCAAGAACATTTGGTGTTTTTTGGTACTTATATATAAAAAAGTCAGATTCAGCGCACAACTTTAAACTTTTAGTCTTTATATAATTGTTTCCTAGTACTTTTCTGCATAAGTAGTTATTTTTGCCTGAACTCCTGTGCAGGTGTAGTCCTGTGAGTGCAGTTTGGGTCAGATAAATAGATATGCATAATTGTTTTGAGTGCTTTTGCCACATTCACGTTTTAGTCGACTAATTTATTGGCAGGACATGTTTTTAGAATTTCTTTGACTACAGCTCTGGAATGCCTGAAAATCAAAGTGTGGTGTAGCATGTCACTCTTGCGCTCTCATTTTGGTCCTCTCTGTGTGACTTTGACACACTCTCATCTTTGCGCTCCCTCAGCCCCTCCCTCCCTTGTCCGCTGCCCGGGCTCACACATTAACATGCGGCAGACATCCTGGCCCCTCAGTCCCTGCGGTAATTGGAAAGCCGTCAGCCTGCCCCTGCTTCAGTGGCAATGAGGGACACAGAAAGAGAGCCAGCGTAAGATACGGAGAGCGGGGTGGAGCTGAGATGAGGAGAAAGGGATACGGAAAGATGTGTGTAGTAAAGACGGTCAGGGCACAAATGAGCTAATCCTGTGAATGAAACTGTGAATGAAGCCAATAGTATGAGATGTATATGGACACATGTTGTAGGTTAGAGTGATGGAAAAGGACTGGAAGTGTGACACAAAACAGATCAGTCTCCCCTGTCATTAAATGTCTATATGTGCTACTAGATACAGTCGGAGCTAAAGACAATGTATTGATGTGCATTTCAAGTAAGCAGCAGCAGGAGACGGAGTGCTCCTTGCACAGCAATAGCAAAGTGATGAATGAAGACTGCTGTTGTATTAGAATTCAGCGGCAGTGAGAAGATGCATTGTGGAGAAATGTTAAAGTCAGGGCTGAGAGGGAAGCAGAGCAGGAGAACGACAGAGAGAAGGAGGGGATTTAAGGCGAGGGGAGCAGGGAGGAGCAACTATTAAATGAAATGAGCTCTCCCCCTCCCCTCTCTCGTCCTCCCTCCCCACGACGCACTGCCACACGCACACACGCTCTGCCTGCCTCTGGAGCTATGGACCATCACAGGAGTACACAGCTCCAGCGTCCAGCATATGTGTGCGTGTGGGAGGTGTTAGCCACAGGCTGGTGGTGGAGGCTAGCATGCTAACAGAGCAGCGCTGTTAGCTGTGGAGGGGGCAGACTGTGTCTGTGCGCACACACAGAATGCACATTGAGAGCGTTTGGCGTGTGAATGTGAGCAGGCTGTCTACAGGGAGAGAGCACAGAGCACAGCAGCAACAGCAGAGGGCTGCCCCAGCCCCTCTGCTCCACAGCAGGACTGCCTGGACCAGGAGGCTCCACTATGGACTGGACTCAGACGTGCTTTGAGATGGGCTTTGAGACGGGCTCTCAGATGCCTGGGACAGACAGCGGCTGGAGCAGACGCTGATGAGTGCTTTCAGCCGTGTGTGAGGAGGATGCAGAGGACAGAACACAGATAGAGCACAGGGCAGTGGAGCCAGCAGGGTCTTTTGTATGGACATGTGACTGTGGACAGTCGGGGACATCTATGAATCGCTCCCGCTCCTTAGTGTCCAGGGGGCTCCATCAGAGCCCTGTGCTCACCATGGCAGTGACCTCGGGCTTCACTTACCAACTCCCTGGGATCACAACGGTAACCTATGTGTTTGTTTACAGTCCTGGGTCTGTGCAGCGAGACACCAGCCCGCCCCATCACACTCCCCCTATGCTGTCGGGCCCCCGGGGGCCCAAGAGGAAACTCTACAGTGCTGTCCCGGGACGTACCTTTATTGTGGTAAAGCCTTACACACCCCAGGGAGAGGGAGAGATTCAGCTCAACCGCGGAGAGAGGGTGAAAGGTAAGCCGTCTTCTAATTCATAGACTGTGTATGACCGTGTATGGCTGCATCTGCTGTCCTTATGCTAATGTGATGAGTGTTCTGTGCTATCTGACTAACAGGCTCACTCACAGTCACTTCTCTATCACATGTGTGCTAGAGGCTTCATTTCACAGCCATATAAAGTCCTGTTTACATGCACTCTGGCACTGCTGCTGCAGAGCTCTGCTTTATGCATCTGTGTGTGCTCTTGTCTCCATTCATGCCTCACTCCAGAGTATGACTGTAATGACGTAGAAGGTAACTCCATACTATTCTTCTGCCCTGCACCCCCCCGCCCCCCTGTGTCGCTCCTCCCTCTAGTGCAGTGTCTGAAGATCACTATAAAACAGTGACTACTTGAAGGAGAGGGCATGCTAATTCCACTGGCTCCCTTTGTGCTGGCCTTGTTGTTGTCCACACATCCACACGCACAAGACTGTGGTGCTCCCTTATCACCAGCACACAGACAACTGACCCACACACCCTCCTCTGCCTCTTCACATACACCAGCATTAGCCTAATGGAGACTGTTCCCCCACGTCCTTACAAAGACCCTCTCCACTGTCCCTGCCGGACCAAACAGGAAGTACACATTAGAGCCAATTTGGTATTTCAATTTAGATTTAGTTAGTACAATCAACATCAGTGCATAGCCACTTCCCTTACAAGCCACTTAATTCCTGTAGTGTTTGCACATTGGAAGAGAATAAATGAAAGGAAGGTGAAATAATCTCCTACATCATTCATTCACTTAATTTAGTCCTATCTCCTTGTGGTGTGTATAATATTGTGTTATGAAAGTGCCACATTATTAAGCAAATATGTCTTTACAACCTCTCTGAAGTCATATTTCTGTCATACTTTATTGTTTGTGTTAGTAGTATGAATAATGAAACCTACATTTATACATTAGGGCTGCAGTCGACTAAAGAAATTGTTGGTCAATTAAAGATATATCCTGCCAACATATCCTAGTAGACTAAAAAAAAGCAAAAGCGCTCAAAACTACTACACAAACTGCACGCACTAACCCTAACTCCAAAACAACTATTTATGCAGTAAATTCTATAAAGACAGATCATACTTTTAATGTTTTCATTTTTAAATTTTTAATTTGTCTTTTTACAGATAAATACTACAAACTACAAAGGATAACTCATTCACTTTAATTTCTGCTGTTCTCATAATTATAATTTAAATAAAATGGTTAGTCGACTAATACAAAATTATATCGACTAAGCATTTTCCAATTAATCTACTAAATGACTAAAGGCCTACAGCTCTAATATACTTTTATAGTAACTAACAGTCAGAACAATGCTTCTGCTCACTAGTCTGCAGATCTGTTGGCCTTGCAGGAAACCTTGCTAGTGCCACAGCCTTGCCAAGTCAGCCATATGGTGTTTGTATGGTACACTGACAACCAAAACCATGAACATGCCGCCTTCTGCTTGGGTTTTTATACTTGTAAACATTGAAGAAAGAGCAAATCCTTTCTCTGTTTAAATATTAAGTACTATTTTGTAGTGCATAAAGAAGTTCAAAGTTCAAAGTCAGCTTTATTGTCAAAAGCCATATGTACAGGTTGCACAAGCAGGATTTGAAATTGCAGCGCTCCCTCAGCCCACAGTGAACATTAAACATCTTATAAACATGACAATAAAACATAATGACAAAACATAACATATACGCATAGCAACAAGTAAGAATTCAGCAGGACAACGTAAGTGTTTCCAAAATTCATCTGGAATCTGTAGTCATCACAGGTATAATACTCCCTACAACTGGAATGTACTATACTGGAATGGACAATACTATCAGCTACCAGGCTACTTTAATTTATTACAACACTGCATGAATGCTAAAAATATGCTCCAGTGCTTCCAATATTATGCAGTTGTTAAAAGCTCAAGACCAGCTAGCATAATATGATGCCTTTGACAATGGTTTAGCCTTTAGTTTTCTGATACAACTACTATATTAGAGGTTGGTGTCCCTGGGTTGCTACATAATACATTTGATCTAATCTGCATTAAAAAATGGAAGAGTTACTAATAGTGCTCATTTGCACTGAAGGGCAGGAGAGGCAGTGCTAGAAGATCTTATGATTCATGTCTTCATCACTTTATTTCATTAGCGCAACAAAGGACAAAATCAGGCATGTGATGTAATTAGCTTCATACTGCTATAGTCTATATTGTAGGGCTGAACAATTTGGGAATGCAGTGGTATGGTGCTGTTCAAAGTTCATATTTTTGACTGACTGAAATTTTTATGCAGAATAAGATAGGATATTTTGTTGTTTGTGGAGGTAATTATGGAAAACATTGCAGTCTTTGCTAATTGCGGCCATTCAAATTGTGATTTTGATTGCGATTAAATGTCCTGCATTACACAAAATTGACTCTTGTGAACTTATAGCCATGTTAGAATGTTGTTACCTCCTAAAAAACATACCTGGATTTGTGTTTTGTTTCACTCACACATGTTTGAGTAATGCTTTGTTATTAGTCTACAACTTTAAAGCTGAAAATGCTCTGTTCCACCTTAAGATGTAATGAAGCGGTAGATTTCAAGTAAACAGCTACCTTTCATCTTTAGTTCAGTAGAGATTGCCCAGGGCTGATATCATCCAAATCATTGTAGTGAAGGTGTATGGAGTTTAAAAACACAGTGGAGCACTTTTTGTATTACCACATGACAAGGTAGAGCAGAGTATTTTCCATTTGAGAGAAGAGCTCATCCTAAATATGCAGGATTTGTGAATGAAACAAAATACAACTCCAGGTATGTTTCTGATGAGGAAACAACGTTATAATATAAATTTTAAAAATAACATAATATGGGTTGCTTCTGATTCCCTACAGTGTTGTGTGTTGAAATATAAAGATGTATTTAAAACAAAAACATTCTCTAGCTCTTCACCAATACTATCCCCATATGCCATATGCCACTGTCCCCGCACAGCACTCACCTGTGTGGTCTTTATGCCTTCACCAAATCAGCCTCATGATTGTTTAAATGCATTTGTGATAGGGCAAACCTGCATCATAGCATTATTAATATACATACAACAGGATGTAGTTTCTGTGTAGACTTCTGACAGGAAGTAAAGTAATGGACTAGAGAGCATGAGTCATACTAGTTGGACCTAAGACATATATTGTCTGTATCAGAACATCATGTTAGTATAAGTAAAATACTCAACTTAAATAGTACTGTTATTTAAAGGTGCTGTGCCAGATTTTTATTGTCTTAAACATCAAAAATGTTAATCATGCTCTGTAATAAGATTAAAAACGTTTTCACAACGTTCAGAGGCCAGAGTGGAGTTTTGCCATCATGCAGCTAGCATGCTACTAGGGAAAAAATGTTAATGTTATGCTTAATTACATGAAAGAATGGGTACAGCGAACTGTGTGGCCTGCTCTCTCACTGTTACTCTTACTGTAAAAAGGTATTACAATCACAACTGAACCTGAGCTACCAGAGTTTTTCCCAGTATATATTCAATCACGGTAATGCCTACCTCATACAATGATGAGAGACAATCACAGTTATGAGATGCCAGCTCAGACGTCACCCGGCCAAACAAGGTCTGCATCAGGTGCTGGGGAACCAGAGCACCTTGATGAAAAATGGGCTACTGGAACAAGAAGGCGGAAATGGGCGAGATGCGAGAACAAGGCTCTGTTGGAATGCTACTACTCCAGTAACCCTAGTCAGCGGGGTTACATGAACAGGATGTGGGAGAAATGGTTACTTCGAAACCCACAGTCCAAGCTAACGGCCAAACAACTAGTAGCTCAGTGTTCCAACATCCACAAATGGCAACTGCTCTCACAACTAGAGATTGACGAGGTACAACACCAGGGAGCCAGGTCAGAGGAGAGTTAACACCAACTCCCCAACCAGAGATTGGGTACGAAGCCCCAATAAGTATCACGCTGAACGAGGCAGCGAATGACCTGAAAGATAAGATCATGGCCCGAATGAACACAAGGCAACCCCGGCGCCAGTTACAGAGGCTAAGTGAAGTACCATCTGAAAGTCTGAATGCAGATGTGAATGCAGCACTGAGCGCAATCCCTACCACAACCATCACTGAAACCAATGAGCTGATGTACACTTCAGCAGCAGTGATCCTAGAGGTGCTGGGCTATAAGAGCAACCATGGGAGCCATGAGAGACAATACCCACCATGGAAAAGACGGTTAGAGGCCAAAATCAAGGAAGCGCGGAGAGAAGTGAGCCAATTGTCAGAGGCCAAGAAAGATGCAATGAAAAAGCAAGTACCCAGATGCCCATACCTGAAGCACTCGAAACTGCCAAGCAAAGGATGCAAGCCTTAGCCAGCCGCCTAAAGAGGTACACGCGAGAAAATGAAGCCAGACGAATAAACCGCCTCTTCGCAACACAACCTGTGAAAGTGTACACTCAGTGGCAGGGGAATAACACCAGAGCAGACTCCCCAAGGCTGGAGACTGAAAGGTACTGGAAAGGCATATGGGAGAGGGAGGCATCACATAACACCGATGCACAGTGGCTGGTGGCTCTGAGGGAAGACCACAGCAACCTCCCTGAACAAGATCCAGTCATCATCACAGTGGCAGACATTCAGGAAAGAGTCTCAGACATGAAAAACTGGACAGCACCTGGCCCTAACATGATCCATGCGTACTGGCTAAAGAAGCTCACTGCTCTCCACGAGCGCCTGGCAGCACAAATGAACCAGCTGCTAAGGGATGGGACTCACCCTGAATGGCTAACCCAAGGGCGTACGATCCTGATCCTGAAGGATCCTTCAAAGGGTACAGTCCCATCCAACTATCGGCCAATAACCTGTCTCTCCACAACATGGAAGCTCATGTCAGGCATCATTGCGGCTAAGATAAGCGGGCACATGGATCAATACATGAGCACAGCACAGAAGGGCATCGGCAAAAACACCAGAGGAGCCAAACACCAACTCCTGGTTGACCAAACAGTCGCCCATGACTGCAGAACCTGTCAGACCAACCTGTGCACTGCCTGGATTGATTACAAGAAAGCCTATGACTCAATGCCACACACATGGATCACTGAGTGCTTGGAGTTGTACAATATCAATCGGACTCTAAGGGCGTTCATTGCAAACTCAATGCGGTTGTGGAAAACCATCCTTGAAACCAATGGCAAGCCACTTGCACAAGTGTCTATCAAATGTGGCATATACCAAGGACATGCACTGTCACCACTGCTGTTTTGCATAGGTCTGAACCCCCTCAGCCAAATCACTGACCGCACTGGCTATGGATACCGACTCAGAAACAGGGCCACCATCAGCCACCTCCTCTACATGGATGACATCAAGCTGTACGCTAAGAGTGAGCGAGACATCGACTCACTGATCCACACCACCAGGATCTACAGCACAGACATTGGAATGTCATTCGGGCTTGAGAAATGTAGTAGGATGGTGACAAAGAGAGGGAAGGTAGTCCACACAGAGGGGGTCTTACTCCCAGAGGGAACAATAGCAGACATTGAGGACAGTTACAAGTACCTTGGTAACCCACAAGCAAATGGCAACCTTGAAGAGGCAACAAGGAAAGCGGCTACGGCCAAATACCTGCAACGAGTAAGGCAAGTCCTAAGAAGCCAGCTCAATGGCAAGAATAAGGCAGAGGCAATAAACAGCTACACCCTGCCAGTGATCAGATACCCAGCAGGAATTATAAGCTGGCCAAAGGAGGAGATACAGACGTTAAGACACGAAAGCTCCTGACCATGCATGCAGGGTTCCATCCCAAATCCAGCACCCTGAGACTGTATGCGAGCCGTAAGGAAAGAGTCCGAGGACTAGTGAGTGTGGGAACCACTGTCCAGGATGAAACATCCAAAATCCATAAGTACATCAAGGACAAGGCCCAAATAGATGATGTGCTCAGGGAATGCCTCAGACAGTGGAGCTCAGAGGAAGAGGTGCTGGAGGGACCATCATGGCAGGACAAGCCCCTACATGGGGCATACCACCGAAACATAACTGAAGTGGCTGATATCAAGTAATCCTACCAATGGCTGGAGAGGGCTGGTCTGAAGGACAGCACAGAGGCCCTCATCCTGGCTGCACAGGAGCAGGCCTTGAGCACCCGAGCAATAGAGGCCCAGATCTACCACACCAGAGAAGACCCAAGGTGGAGGTTGTGCAAAGAGGCTCCTGAGACAGTCCAGCACATAACTGCAGGGTGTAAGATGCTGGCAAGGAAAGCATACATGGCATACATACCAAGTGGCGGGCATAGAGTACAGAAACATCTGTGCAGAGTACGGGCTGGAGACCCTAAGGTCAAGGTGGGGAACTCCCCCGAAGGTTGTGGAGAATGAGCGAGCCAAGGTCCTGTGGGACTTCCAGATACAGACTGACAGAATGGTGATGGCAAACCAACCAGACATAGTGGTGGTGGATAAGCAACAGAACAAAGCCATGGTGGTGGACATTGCAATACCAAGCGATGGTAATATCCGGAAAAAGGAACATGAGAAACTAGAGAAATACCAGGGGCTCAAGGAAGAGCTGGAGAAAGCCTGGAAGGTGAAGACATCAGTGGTCCCCGTGGTAATCGGAGCACTCGGGGTTGTAACCCCCAAACTGGAAGAGTGGCTAAAGCAGATACTTGGAAAAACATCAGACATCTCAGTCCAGAAAAGCGCAGTACTAGGAACAGCAAAAATACTGCGCAGAACTCTCAAGCTCCCAGGACTCTGGTAGAGGGCCCGAGCTGGATGAGGGTGAGAGAGGACAACCACTGTGGAAGGTGAGAAACACATTTTTTTTAAAATATATATATATATAGTACTGTTATATATATTTTTATATTTTGTTTGCATATTCATGATTGGCTGCAGGTGCTGGGGTTTAGGTAGAGACCGTTCAGATCAGAGCGAGGCATTTTAGTTTTAAACCAACTGGATTTCAGCATTGAAACTGGGAACACAAATGACTCACATGAGGCTCATTGTGCTCTCTGATTGGGTAGTCATTTTGAGAACCACAACATCAAATTATGTTTTTGTAACTAATAATGAACATTAATTGTTATCAGTAAGTGCTATATTTGACTGGACCATGTCTACCCTTTATCTGGGGACTCAGATAGTCATGTTTATGAAATTTAACATCTAAATTTGACATACTGTTACTTTAAATACAAATATATACTTACATACATACTAGCACTTTGTGTAGATGATAAAAACACAAAGAAAATGTAGAAATTTTGTAGAAATATTGATTTGATGTCACAGGTGAGATACACTGTTATTGTCTGATTACCCTGGCCTGGTTTGTTTCTGTTGGTGAACAAATTCTTGAGATATTTTATCAACATATTTTGTTTGTATATCACAGTAACTATTCTATAGGTTTGGTAACCAGAGGTTGTTGCATTGTGTTTTTGTTATTGTATAGGGTATCTTTAAATGTTCCAGTGCATCATATCTGGGAATGAGGATAATGTCAGTTTGTCTTCTTCCACTTTGGCTGAGACATCTCACTATTCTCTATTGCTTGTATCAGTCCCAAATCCATGCACTAATAACATATAAAATCACTATGTGTAACAGCAACACCTACCCTTGCTGTTCCATAGCCTGTTAAAATAGTTTTTTGCCCCAGATCCCATAAAAAAGTGTCAAATGTGCCACTCTCTGCTGTGTGTGTGTCAGCCCAGTGGCCTTGTGTGTGAATCAATGTCCGTAGACAGCATGAGTCTAGACAAGCAGTCTCTTGTCCACCATTTAGCCTCCTCATGTCTTCAGCTCTGTGAGACAAGAGCTAGTCCAGACTTAATGAGATGTGTTTGTCCATCCCATTCACTTAGTGTCACTTAGCCTGAGCACATGCTACAGTGGTCTGCTACTATATCTGTTAGCTGGGGTACACTGGTGGTCCTGTTAGATTTGGCTAATCCTTTTAGCACACACTATTGATGAGTGGTGAGTTTATAAGCAGTTAACAACTGTCAGAGGCCAGAGAGGAGTTTTGCTGTCACACCACTGGTATTAGCACGTTAATAGGGCAAGATCACTACTTCCTGGTTAGTGAACAATAAAAAACTCTATAATTAGACACAGACAGCACACAGAATGTAAGAGCTGCTTTTATAATATATACAAGGGCAAATCTATATTTTAAAAGAAAAATCTGGTCCTTTAAATGCAAATACAGTATATATTTACATATATAGTTAACGCCTCCTGTCCACCGTTTAGCCTTTTCATGTCTCCAACTGTGAGACAAGTGCTAGTCCACACTAGTGTTGTCATGATACAAAAATTTCAAACTTGATCTCAATGCTAAGGAATAGACTCAGTTCCCAACACCAATTCCGATACCACAAGGACAATATTAAACCCTCTTCAGTTAGTTAACAGAATGTGATTTTCAACATTAAATCATAGTAATTTTGTCCATAGTGGTCCATGGGTGTATCCTAATCTATGTGGTCTTATACTTGTTCTGATACAGCTCAAGATCACTCTAAAGCTATTCAGGAAAGGTTCATTTCTGTCCTGTTGATGTGTCTTTTTTATTATCTAGTATCTAGCTTTTATGCTAGTTTTAGTATCAAATAATATCTGATTTTCGATAGTTTTGACAACTATAGTCCATCCCATTTACTTAGTGTCACTTAGCCTTAGACACATATGCTACAGTGGGTTGTTACTATCTGGGGTTCACTGGTGGCCCTGTTTGATTTGGCTAATCCTTTTAGCATACTTTATTAACAGTCCCGTCCCATAGCCTGGCTGCGCTGTTTGTCTCCGCTCGCCTTTCATTGATGTAATCTGATCTCATCATCTGGACCGACACTTCTGGAGAGGTCACTTACTGTCGCTATGGTAACGGGCAGGAAGCGTACCTCTGTAACCTGGTCACCCGTACAACTGATTTAGTAGGGGTATATATGATGGCGCTGCTAAGCTGGACCAAGGACTATGGCATTGTAAAGCAAAAATGTTGTAATGGCACTTCCATATAATTTAATTTATCAAAGCCTATAGAAAATATAATCATTTATGATAATGGCAGTGAACCGTGTATGTGATGTCTGGTTAGAACTCATTAGTGGATGTGGTCATTTTATTTTATAGGACAGTCAAACAGCTTGTATAGTATAATTGGTGTCTGAGCTAAAGGCTAAGTATGTTAATAGCCTCATTATTAACTTCATTAGAACAAGGGATGGACAATATAGCGATGCTTATAGTAAAATTGGCCCATACGTAGAAGTTACAATGAGAATAAAAGTGTAATGAGGCTAAAGACATGGCTTATTTTTTACTTAAGTGAAAAGTTAATTACAGGACTTCACAATAGTTTGTGGGCTTTGCTACTTTAAAATAGCCTATAGATTTTAACATAGACAAATACTGATTATATGGCAATGTCAACTCTGCAGTTTTCATACCCAAGTTGTTTTAGATCATTATTGCGATTTAAAATCTCTAAAACATTTTTATATTATACAGCTGACAAAAGCACAATATGCCTTTTTTAACATTTGAGAGAAGACTAAAATATGAACTGAACAGAACATGTATATCTAAACTACAGGTAAAGCAAAACATTTTTATAAAAAGAGAATAATTTGTTCTTTGCCTAGGACATTTTTCATCAAAACAATTGCAGTCTTTACCATATGCTACCTGCACCAACTCAAATTGCGGTTTTGATTAGATTGCGATATACTGTGCTGCCTTAACATGCTGTCAACTCATATCCATGGCGCTTCCCACCAAGACACAGTCAGAAAGAAATCTTATGCAAAGCCCACGTGTATAGGTTTAGTGACTCTCCCGACATCCTTCTTCTGAACAAGGTGACACGTTTAGGAGCATGCCTTTGCAGCGCGCGCACACAACTACACAGCCCATGCACACTGCCCATGCACTCTCTCCAAACGCCATTATAAATCTTACCGACAGCCATGAAAATGAAAGCGGCGCAAGTAACGTCGAGATTAGACATTCACAAACATGATTAACGAGCTCCAGCCGCGCCCACTGTGTTCAGAATATTAACAGTGAGGGCCTGCAGACGCTATACACAGGCTTTTACTGTAATAATATGGTCATGCTAGTGTCAAGATATGCAAGGGTTAATTGTTTTTATGGTTACAACAAAATCAGCGTGCATTTTGGCATGTTTTTGATGAGGGAACAATGTTTAAACATGGTAGTAAGCTCCAAAAAAGTTAATTTTGCACAATATGCCTTCTTTAAAATGCCACATATTGTAGAAATTAGACATTTTTTGTCTTGATAACTCTGTTTTCCCAAATCTGTGCAGTGTGAAGTACGGCATAACATGAAGCAGTATATTCTTTACAAACAATATATTCTATATAAACACTCACACTTGTTTTTGTTTATTCACTTAATTCTCAGAAATGATCTTTACTCATAGTTCAGTAAGTACAGGCCTTGTTAGTCTCCACGGGGAGATAGATATGTTTAATGCTATACTATGAAGCATTCCAGGCAAATAATAACATCTCCAGACAAACAACGGCCGACTCTCAAATAGAAGAAAGAACATTTTTACCATTTTTTTAGAGTGAGAATAATAAGCATATTTTTCTGTTTCTAAGCAACAAGTAGCATTGTCAGTGCATTAAAACACTGCCATATCACTTAAGATAAAAATAACCACATTATTCACCAGCAATTTTTAAAACGGACCCATTTATCAGATCTTCCCGTGTCATTTTGTCATATTCCATTTGAGGGTCAGGATGGGTTAGCGTGCGCAAAGCCTAAGTGCTGAACTCGAGCTAAACATGCTAGTTAGCCTCACACTGGGAGTGCAGGCTGGATTCATTAGGCAGCCTGGTGAATGCAGGCGTGTTTGTGTGTGTGTGTGCGTTTAACTGGAGTGTGTAAATGTGCTAATCTCTGCTAATCTGCTTTAGCGCTCCATTTTGTGTGTATTTGCCTTTGTGCAGAGCTGGGAAAGTAATTGCCTCCCACAAGTTAGGCAAACAGGCAATTTGTGATTTCATAAGCAGCTGTCTCACTGTCTCATTAGTAAATGGAATATTTCTATTATTTCTATTTACTTTTTGGGTAATTTGTTGTCTTTATCATATTTTCAAATAGGATCGCAGACCAGTATATGCTAAATTTGCTTTTTGTTTTAATCATGTTATAATGTTAGGGCTGGAGTTTCGTAATTTATCAAATTTTGAGATTCTGTTGTTTCTAATGGTCATTGATATGCCATTTTAAATGTCTACAGCCAATCCTCTGAGTTTAGACACTGGAAGAAGAAAAAGAAAAAAAGATAAACAAGAGTGTTTTTACCCTTATTTAATTTGCCCCCAGTGTTAAAATCAAACTAAAACCTGAACTAAGCTGCTTGTAATTGCTGTTTAATGTCCATCCGTACATCTTTAATATGGTGAAAAAAATACCAAAAATGTGATGTAATGATGTAAAAGTAGTTTAAAAAGCCATAAGAGTATAGTATGGATCCTACCTGAATATTAGTGATATATTTGGTCTTCTCATGTGCGTGTCTGTGTTGCTGTGATTCCATGAATATATTTAATTAGCATTTATCTGAACAACAGCTCATTTGCACAAATCTACATGCATCTGTCCTTCTATCTTATGGGCACTGACAGAGCAAGTCAACTTTCAGCACCAGTAAATGTTACACCACTTTTTACACTTCAAAAATATTGTGAAATCCTAAATAAATAAACATGAAAATCACAGAATCAGATTATTTAATGGAACAACTGCTTCAGGCAAGGCCATTGTTGTCACAGCGACCCCTCTTGTCCAATCAGAGAAACAGTGGGGTGCTTGGTCCCGCCCACACACTGCTACCTGCTTCCTGCTGACGCAAGCTGTCCCATGATTCCACTGTTCCCTCTCTCCTGAACATATCCTCTGAACTCTGGCTCACACCCAGAGCTCTAGACAAATACTAACCCACGCTAGCTTAGCATATGTCTGATTTACTAAGACACACTCTCACAAAATGCTAATGAGGAACACAGCAGAGTTAATCAGTGTATGAATAAACATGAAGGCTGCTGCAGGAAGCATTGACTGGCCAGGGTACAATACTCAGCAAAAACACAGGCCTGCTTTGTCCTTGTAACCACGGCTGGAAAGTAACTCATCACAAATACTTATGTTACTGTCACTGAGAAGATATTTTTGGGTAACAATTATAATGCATTTAAAGGTGCACTATGGGGTCCATCACTGTCTTGTTTCTACGAATATGTCATTGCTCAGCTTCAGATGTTCCACAGTGTGAAATTAAACAGCTTACCTTACATTTACGCAATTACAGGTGGCTTTATAGCTCAAAAAAACCAAAAAACTAGAAAAACAGGCATTCTGACTGTGAGTGGGGTTGTCTCTCCACATTTGCCTGGTTTGGTCTCCATGAAGATAGAAAGTTTTAATGCTATACTGTGAAACATTCCAAACAAAGCAATAACATCTCCATGGAGAAAAGCATTTGACGGACCCTCCACCAGAACAGTTACACAATGCACCTTTGAGTTACTGAGGAGAGTAAGTCCTAGTCATACCAACATCTCACCACCAGAGCCCAGAGAGTCGTTTCATGACAGACACATGACGTATATGCCGCCTGTGGACATATTGGATCTAATAAACAAATGTAAACTCCAAAGGAACTATGCATAAACTACTCAGTTATCAGAACAGTCCTATTATTTACTGTCAGCTGTGGGGTGGACATCTGCACAGTAGGGATGAGATGAGATTTTATTTCCCCATTTTTTGGCATTTAGATTGGATAAAAAAGGGTAAAACGCTGGTGAGTTAAAATTTTGAGAAGTCATAGTTCCAAAAAGCAGTGCTAGGATGATAGTAAATAAATAAATATTGTAAGGGACAAAATTGCAAAATGAACCACACAACTTTGTTATTATAAATTGTATCAAAATCTCATCTTGTCTCAATCTTGTGGATGCAATCTTGTTTCTTGTCTTGACTATTAGAAATCTGAAACATGGCTTGGTTAGTGTTGAAAACTTTCTTATTTCAGAAAGCATATAGTAAATGAAATTGTTGATCATTTTTATCAATGCTTTTTATTGCTATGTTGTGTGTAGTTGCTATGCTGTGAGTGATTTTAACTGACAGTAGCATTTTGACATTTGTTTTTCAAATGTAAAGTGCAATATATAAATCTCTTCCCATTATAATCTGTTTGATAAATCTACTATGGCGCTGAATGCCCCGATATCTGCACTGACTGCCCTGAGTAGAATTGAAACTTAATTCAGCTAATCCAGCTGCTTGTAATGACCCCTGGACATGGGCAAGAGCAGGGCAGGGCCATACTGGATGACTAGATGACTTACTCCATCTGGCCAAAAGTAACAGGTGTATTTTGATCTCTCCTGACAGAAGTATAAAGGCGGAACAGAACAGAGGCACAGGGCGGTGCTGCTAATCGCTTGACAAAGCTTTGAAAAGACTGGGTCAGGACCTCCTCCGCAGCACTGTTCTGATCCCCAAGGCCCTGCTGAATGTTAGAGGGGGCTGGGTGAATAATTTAGAGTTACTTCATTTTTAAAAATAATATATAGTCTCCAACACAATTAAAAAATGATTAAATGGTGCAATGTGTAACTTTTCTGGTGGAGGACCTATCACCTGCTTGTCTCATGGAGATGTCTTTGCTTTGCCCAGAATGTTCCCCTGTATGGCATTAAAATCATCTATCTTGCATTGATTTAATTAACAGTACTTTATTGCTCAGAAATACCTTGAAAAGCATGCATTTGAACTTTGAGTGGGCTTGCTTCGCCACAGATCTGAACTGTAACTTGGCCTATTAATATACATTTTGTTCTAATTTTCACAAAAGGAAAATTTCATTTGTGAACTTGACTACAACTCACTAAATTGGGGCCTTGCCATCAACTTTAAAACATTGCCATCGATAGCAAATAGTGGTTCTGCAACTCAAGTCACATATTGGATATCAGCATCGGCTAAAAAAATCACATTAGTCTATCTCAAATGTTACGGACATTATCATAGACACAGCAGGGTTGTCAAAAGTATTGAAACTAGATACTAATTTGAACAAATATTAGTTTTTAGTAAAAAAAAACAAAAACACAAAAAACACATTCACAGGACAGAAATGAACCTTTCCCTAATAGTTTTATAATGATCTTGAGCTGTATCAGAACTGAGGGATTACACAGATATAAGACAACATGGTAATATAAAGGAAAGTACTACAATGAAAATCACATTCTTTTGTCAAAGTTTTTTGTTCCACCATCGTGGTATTGGAATCAGTATTGAGCATCGAGTCTATTCCTTACTATCAAAATCAAGTTTGAAATTTTATGGTGACAACACTAATTCTTACTCACGCTACTCTACCAATGAACTTGAAGGTTGAAGTCCTCTGTATCAAACTTGTTGATTTCTTGAAGGACCCGAATGGAATTTTTTAGTCATATATAGAATCGTAGCACCACAGTTGACCTAGTATGAGCTGAGCTGTCCCAGTTTTCTCTTGTCCTTGAATGCACCATGCACTCACAAATCAGAAGTGCAGAAATGAGTTTCACTGCTCAAAAGTTTTCGACAGATTTGTGGCAACTCAGGCACTTTTTCTGAGGAAAAATGACAATGTGTTAGCAAGTAAGGAACTTCAAGAGTTGCAAAATTAATCACAATGATTCACAATATATATGTATTGGATTACTGTTGTTATTTGGGTAATACAATGTTCTCTATAGAGAACCAAATACCCAGTATCCTCAGTACAACCTGTCAGAGTAATGGGAGGTTTGTATGTAACATTTGAACTCTGTTGAGAACTTTTCAAGAGCGAGATCATCTCATTCAGCTGTCTCCCTTCCCCTCACCTGGCCTTTGGTTGGGCTGCCTGTGCTCTTTGGTCTTCTTCTGTCCAGCCAAAGCTGGCACACTGTCAGACAGAAGTAATGGAGATCACATCTACTGGTGGTGTATGAAAAGACACCAGGGCCGGGTCGGGTCAGCCAATCCAATTACAGATGGTTGCTTTTATGGTATTTGTTGTTTATTTATTTATCGAGTGAATCATTTAATGGCAGTTCTCACCTCATACAGTCTAGGCTGCAACTCATCTCCCTCTCAAAATACTGACAAATACTGATGAAGTGCACCCAAGAAACTTTGTAAAACATGGCTGTAATATCCTTCCAGTTTGAGGGACACAATAATCTAATTAGCTAGCATAATACATTTGTCATTTCTAGAATTCATTATTTACAGTTGTGCACAGAACTCCTGTAGTGCCATGTTTGTAAGTGTGGCTACATCGTGGCTCTGGCCTGAGTCCAGGGCATCCTGTTGAAATCAGAGAGAGTACATTAGTGGCACAGAGCCATCACTGTGCATCTGCCTTTCTCAGGGCAGATGCACCCTGTGCTGGAGCCTCTGCAAGAAATACTTGGGTTTGGTGCATTCATTCATACCTCACAAGTGTGCAGCTTCTTTCATGTATTAGTGTTTAACTTCTTTTTCAATCATTCATACCTTAGTGTTTATCATCTCTTTCATTCATCCAAACCTTACAAGTCTGCATTCTCTTTCATTTATTCATACCTTAGCGAGTCATTTCTCTTTCATTCATTCACACCTTCATGTGTATCTTCTCTTTCATTCATTCATACCTCACAATTGTTATTTTCTCTTTCATGCATACCGCACAAGTGTGTATTTTCTCTTCCATTCATACCTTAGTGTATCACTATACTATACTATACTATACTATACTATACTATACTATACTATACTATACTATACTATATCTTCTCTTTCATTCATTCACACCTTGCACATGTCTTGCCTCACTCATTCACACTGATCTCTGAGTGTTAACATTGTACATACAGAGACCCAAAAGGAGTGACTCAGCTCAAAGCCAAAGCAGAGGTACGCAGGAATTCAAATGTGCTCAATGGTCCGTTCCTGGGGCGCGTCCGCACTCAGGCAGGGGAGCTCGGAGCTGCAGCCTGCCTTTGTGTGTGTGAGGGGTATAAATAGCACTGCATCCTCACTCAGGCTATTTTTAAACCAGCGGTCGTGACTGACTTAACCAAGGGCAAACACTCACCTACAGCCTCCCTGGACCAGAGTCTGACAGTCCACTTACGAGACAGCAGGGAGCACCTGTCTGCTTATGTCAGATTGCGTCTTTATGACTGTCAGCTCATATCACAGCTAATACAGCCCTCTGTCAATCTCACGGCACCTCTATTATTATGTTTTATATTGTCACAAAACTTCTAGTAAACTAACTAACAACTCTAAGATCTTCTAAGAGTTTGCATTACTAGTTTTTATTTAACTTATACATTCTCTGGCCTTTTCCTTGTAATGTAGGATATGCCAAGAACTAAAATGGTTTTCACAGTCTCCAGAGGTGCGTAGTACTCAGTTACATTTACTAGTACTTACGCAGTACTTACGTGTATATATTTAACAGTATAACAGTACTCTTACTTGAGTAAAAGCTTTAATTACTCTTGTTTAACTGGCAAAAGCTTCATGTTAACAAAATTAAACAATTTGAACATGTTCTAATTTTTATTATATGTCCTTTGAAAATACCAGATTGTGCATTTTTCATGTTTTGTTGTTAAAAATTACATTCACTTAAAATTTTAAATCAGAAGATACAATGAGACAGTTTCTTACGATTTACTATAATTAGTAGTTCTCCCAAATATTGCATACTTTATACTTTTGTTATGACTTACTTCAACTTGTGTGATATTATTGGATACACTGCCTCTAACCCCATCATATTGCAATAAAACTAATTGACCCCTACCAACTTCAATAATAGCCCCCCTCAACCGTTACTCGTACTGACACTACTGAGACTTAAATGGAAGCAATGATGAGGTTAATATCTGTGTAACGTGCCTCGGTTAGAACCTAGACTCCGCTCTGAGCGCTCAGGAGGGGCATACATCCTGTTGGTCGGACATGAGAGGAGCGAGGTGCTGTGATTCCATGAGACAACAGGGATCAAAGAGGAGCATCAGCAGAGTGTCTGTGAAGATAGTGCCATATTTTTTACAGCAGGGAGTCGATAAACAGCACGCCTTCACAACACCACAAAAGTTTCTTCTTCTGCTACTAGAATGTTTGTTTTGGGACACAGTGTCAGTCAGCCAGTGTAAGAGAGTGATTTGTGGTGGCAAAAATATTGGTTTTAGATGGATGTCAACTGTAGCAGAGTTATGTGCTACTTTTTGGTAGAATTGTAAATGTTGAAATGATAGAAAATCCACAAATGTTTAAATGAGACCTTGTTACTAAATTTATACATTACAAGTAATATAATCAGGTCAGGTTTGTCCATAGACTCCATAAAGACGTGGACTAAGGGAGTATAACATCACTCATAGCGTTCAGCGCCAATCAAATGAAGCCAAAAAAGTTTACCCATTTTCGTGGCTAATTTGGAGTTTCATATTTGGAAATCTTAGTGTATCATAACAACCAGAGAGCCAGTCAGGAGTGAGGCTGAAAGTAACGCCCCTTCCTGCCACACCTGCGTTGGCGCTTAGCTGGCGCTTAGCAACGCTGTCAAACAAACCTGTTGCTAATGCTAGCAGAAATGACCTCAGTGAAAGAAGGCACCAGCTTGGCCTGTTAGTAATGCTGATGTCTTGATTTAGGATCAAAATTGTGCAATAAAATCACCAGGATCATCTAGGATGTGCTAATACAAACCAAATGACCAAAATGACGAGTTTGATGGCAGCGGTTGTAGAGCGAGGGGCCATGGTTTTTCAATAGAAAGTAAATTGGAGCCAGAGTCGATATTGCAAAATCTTTGGCATCTGTTCCATTATAGTATACATTTTATTTTCCTTGCCAGTTGCGCTGTGTAGATGTTTGCTGTGACTTTGTTTGTAGCCTATTTGGTCCTAAAAAGACAAATCTTTCCTTGTATTTGACCCAACCTTAAAGTGCATATGACAGGTTGAGTACTTTTTTACTAAAACATAGTTAACATAGTTATAATTACAGTTGAAAATCAGATACTAATTGATACTAAAACTATTACAGAAACTAAATACTCATTTGAGCAGATATCAATACTAAAAAAAGTCGCATACACAGGACAGAAATTAACTTTTCCTGAACAGAATGATCTTGAGCTGTGATTAGACTAGTATTCATCCATGAACCACTATGGAACCTACCTGGATGAGTGAGGGATTACACAGATATAAAACCACATAATATAAAAGAAAGTACTGTGATTTAATGTTGAAAATCACATTCTATTGTGCGAAGAGTGTTTGTTATTATTACAGTGGTATCGGAATTGGTATTGAGTCTATTCTTTAGTATCGAAATAACGCTACTCCAACTCTGGACAGATGAATCTTTAGTGCATACTCTTGGTTTTGGCCATGTGCACATCAAGGTACTAGACACCATCATTTAGCGTGCCGTGTGTAGCGCCGTATCCCGGTCTCCTAGCAACGTGTGAAGAGGCCGGGCTGGAGGTGCAGGAACGGAGCACGCGTGAGCTCGCTGGGATAATGGATGAGTGTTGTACAAGTGTGCGTGCTGGCTCAGGCCTACAGCGAAGATCAATATCAACCCTACATTCATCTCTAATTACCACAGCAGCAGCTCCTCCATGGCTCTCTATGCAACCCTGCTGCATGCTATTGTAAGGGCCACATCAGGGGCGCTAACAGTGTCGTAGTATCCTGGACATAGACAATAGAACATGGATTTGACATTTTTGGATTTGACATTAAAACAGACCTATTATGCAGAATTGACTTTGTAGAGCTTTTAACTATGTTATAGTTGTTTCCTCTCACTATTTACACTCTCAAAGTTGTATTTGTAGGGATTTGTGCATATTTCAGCACTCTTTAATTTTTTTAATTTTCAAGACACCGTATTTTGCACCGTCCCTGGTATACAGCCACTGTACTTCTCCAATTTTATTTTCTTAATCGGTGATACAAGTAGGACTCGACAGCGTCACGTAGTCATTTTGGTACAAATGAAAAAAAAAAAAATCTGCTGCACACTAGCATGATCTGCAATTATCCATTGGAGGTGCCAACTCTTTGTTGAGATGACGTTTACAGAAACATCAGCTCCCATTGGGCACCGCGGTTTTCTAACATGGTAACAGACTTGTTTATTTTATTAAGTTGTTTTAGATGAATATTTCCATTTAAAATGTCCAAATGATAACATAATGATCCATGGGGGGTCATAGATTATAACTATATAGCAGACACAAGCACAGTATGTCTTCTTTAAACAGTCACAGATAAGTTAAGGTATGGGGGAAAAAACAAACAGGAAACATTTTTTTCTGTATGACAAGAATAATTTCATAAAATCTTGCCAAACATGTTTGTGAGCCCCCACACAAACTCGCAGTAGACATTACACCATAATATTTAGCATTATATCCCTATTTTTACACTAGTGGTCAATATTTCTCTTCTGTGTCACTTGCCTCCCTGACCTCCCTTCCTTCAATCCCCTGTTAAGGTTCATTTTCACCGGGGTAAACAGGTACAGGTCAAACTGGCTGCAGTTACATGCACACTGTGAATCTGATTATTATTTGATTTTTGAAGTTATAAGTTTATTAAAATCACAGGTAACAGCAAAATCATCCCTTAAAATATATATATCACATAAATACATAATGTTTTTCAGATTAAAAAAAAGTAGCTCAATTGCATACAAAAAAACCACACTTAACACACTTAAAATGATCATAATACAAATTATAATATTGTGTAATTATCACAGTAACACTATACTAACCTCCCTCCCTGATCCTTTACCTGTATCACCTTGGTGAAAACATACCCTCACAAACCCTCCCCTTTAATCCCTATTATTACCCCACAGGTCTCAGCCCCTCTTCTCTCTGAGCGTTTGACTGACTGTTCTTCCTGTTGTGTGTCTCAGTGCTAAGCATAGGGGAAGGAGGATTCTGGGAAGGCACGGTGAAAGGGCGTACAGGCTGGTTCCCTGCGGACTGTGTGGAGGAGGTGCAGATGAGGCAGTATGACCCCCGACTAGGTAAGACCACCACTACTACTACTGCACTGTAAACAAACTCAGTGAATCAAGCTGAGCGTTATATGGAAAATACTGGCAGCTGTTGTGTGAATTTACTGTTTAAAAAGTAGCAATGTATACTTTTAAAGAATGTTATACTGGGGTTGTAAAAGTATAGAAAATCAGATACAAATCGATACTACAATTAGTATCGAAGGTACTCATTTGAACAGATATGAATACTAAAAAAATCACATTCACAGGACAGAAATTACGTTAGAATGATCTTGAGCTGTATCAGAACAAGTATCAGACCACATAGACTTGTATACACCCAAGGACCACTACCTGGATGACTGAGGGATTACACAGATATAAGGCCACGTGGTAACATTAAAATTACGAAATTACTATGATCTAATGTTGAAAATCATATTCTATTATCTAAATAAAGAGAAATTGAGTTTGAAATTTTAGTATCGTCACAACACTGTTTTACTATAAACCCCAAACAACCCCAGCTCCCAGTGTTTTTCCCATGAACTTGATCTGGTGCTGTCCATGATGCTGAAGTGAACCATGTATCTAAGAGAGTCAAAGGAACTGTATGTAAGATTTAGGTTTTAAATTTCATAAATGTATTAGTTAAGACAATAGTGACTTCTGTTGAGAACTTACTGTCAAACAATGATGCCTGTCTGTATTTTTTATACAGTCTGACGCTAGCTCCACTATCAGCCTGGTCACCATGCTCTCCGCCATGTCTCAAGCCAGAACCAAACATGATTTTTCCTCGTAAGCAACCATATTTGTTTTGATATGGACAGACCATGACATGATCCACGATTGGTTAATCCAACTGTCAATCACGCCCATTTGAAAATAGGGAGATTCAACTGTGACCAGACTTGCATCTTCCTAAAGTATTGAAGAAGTGTGTATTCTTGATCCTAGGCAAATTGAGAACAGACCTGAACAATTTATAATATTTTAAATATTTACACAATTATAGAATATAATACTTACAAATTGGATTTCTTTTTTTAAATACAAAATATTGTTATCCGAATGCCACTTAGGCCCTTTATATCTTTATCTCTCTGGCTCATCTTTTACCACGCTCACTTATCTCTCATTTACATCTGTGTAAACACTACACCACACTTTATCATTATGCTAATTACATGTAATCAGGCACTGTATAATTATTGAAATCAGGCTTCCTCAGTGCGTTTGTTAACTCCAAATCGAATGTGGATTGTGTAAAAGTATTGTTTGAGTTTCTTTGCTTCCAACAAGGCATTTAAGCTTTCAGGGAGGTTTAATTAAAGGGAGATGGAAAGGTCACTGTGTTTAGACTGTGTTAAAGATGTGCTGTGCTGCTGAGCTCAGTGTGATACAGGCTGGCGAAGATTCACAAATGTCATTTAAAACTATGCTGAACATTAGGAGTATATGAAGAAACATTTTACTCTTAACTTTTATTACAACTAAAGATACTGAAAAGAAATTTTTGGTCAACTAAAGACATCTCCTGCTGATCAATTGGTTGACTAAAAAGGGGCATTGTAAAAGCTCTCAAAACTATTATGTATCTCTTTATGTCTGACCCAAACTGCACTCAGAAGACTAGACTAGACTACTGCTAGCCATGGCCATAGATGATGTTTTTGAAATGGCAGCAGTGACAAATAGAAAGAACCTTTGTAAACAGTGGAGTAGATCAGACGTGTCTCTTCATTAGCAGATGGCAGTGTATTTGCTCTCATCTCAGGGGCAACAGACACATGCTCAGACACACGTACAGCCACACTAGAAATACACTTTGGTGAGCAGATTTGATTGGTACATTTCATCTTTTAATTGTGTTGTTTTCAATTGAATTTTATCTAGGTTTAATTAGGAAACGTTGTTTAATAAGTCTGTTATATGTGGCTGGGCTGGTAGTAGTAGTTCAGTTGGTACAATGTTATCCCACTAACACAAAGGTTGGATTCAGTCACTCATGCCAGTGCATAATGATGTTGTGTCCTTCGACAAGACACCCATTTGTAGTCCTAACTAGAGTGCACTGAACTAAGTTTTACATATTTATCAATCTGGAACGGCTTTTGCTGAAAGTGATCGAGAAAATGCGGAACGTCATGACGTTAATTTGAAAAGTCAAGTTTTATTACATCCAGTTGAGAGAAAAGCACATCCCTGTCCACAAATAGATAAATCACTTAACTTCTGCACATTTTTCACAAACAAAATCATCCGTATTTTCTAGGGTTGTTCTGATACCAATACTGGTATCAGCAAAAGCTCCGATACCGCACATTTTTCAGGTATCATATCGGTGAGTACTCAGGGCAAATCACAGATCCAATGGCACTGTGTATTTTCCTGAATGAGAACCTGTAGATGCGAGCAGCTGCTGTTGACGTCTGTGGCTAATGCTACCGCTAACGCTTTGAGCAGGTTAAATGCAGACTGTGGAGGTGGTGTGGACACATGCTAATAATGACAGAAAAAACACTTGTGTTACCTCTTTGATGCCTTCATTTCGCCTTTGGTGTGGATGCTCAACTTAGCAGGAAAAACTGCGCTACAGACAGTGCAGCCGACAACAGTGGCAACAGCACTAACTTGGACCTCAGCCTCACTGTTGGTTTTATCCATGTACTGCAATAGAAAATAAGAAATTAGAAAAGTATAAGTCCTTAAATCAGCCTTACTTATGGTCAAAATCATTATAAAATTGACTCTTGACACTTAGTTCTCAAAATCTAATTTATTCTATAGATTTTCTTTAGAGATAGCCTTTTAGTAGATTTATTTTTTGCTCTTGTATTGTAACAAAATTAAGTAGCCTAAGGGCGCTTTTACACAGCTAGTTTGATTATTTGGTCTGCACCAGGCAATTAAATTGTTATTATGTAGCATATAGAATCCAGTGTGGTCCGCTATCACACCTGCAAACAAACCATAATTAGTCTGATTGACGTATATCCAAGGCACCTGCACACAGCGGGTTTGACTGCACGTGGCTTGTGGACACTGAGGCTCTCTCACACTCCTGACCCCTCGGAAGCAAGGCCGAGACTAGTGGCCTTCCCAAGGAGCCCCTCTGGCCCCTATCCCCCCAAGTGGAGGCCGGCCTCCGGCAGACACGGTTTCTTGAACCCTGCTTAAGAGCCTCCCTGGCCCGAGGAGGACAGACTTGGAAACCTATGGACCGCCAGCCATGGGCAGGCGTCCGGACCCAACCCCTGCGGCCCAGTGCGCACACACAGGGCTACCTGGTTGATCCTGCCAGTAGCATATGCTTGTCTCAAAAATTAAGCCATGCAAGTCTAAGTACACACGGCCGGTACAGTGAAACTGTTATGGTTCCTTTGATCGCTCTACCATTACTTGGACCACATTTGGCCACAGTTTGAGGTTTGCTCCATGTCTTCTTCACTCACCACAAACAAGAAATTAAATAATTAGTATCCCCTCCCATGATGCATTTCAAATATTTTGCTTGGACCTACTGTCTATGGTTTAGACCCGAGTTTGCGCTCTCACCAGAGGGACTGCACCAGAGTTTGGCATTTGGTGCAGAGTCAAGCGGACCAAGACCACATCTTTCTTGAGGTCTCGGTCCACTTGATTAAGTGCAGATCTGAGTGCGATTGATGCTTTCACACCAACAAAACCGAACCAAAGTAAGGGCTTCTGGTTTGAATGGAATGTTTGGTGTGCTGTCGGTGTGTAAGCGCCCTAAGTCTACTTCTTCACACTATGTGGTATCAGACTGGTATTGGTATCGACGAGTACACTAAGTCCAAGTATCGGTATTGGATCGAATTCCCAAAAAATGGTATCAGAACAACACTAGTATTTTCACTAACATAGGCTGAAATGCATCTGTCAGCGTTGCCATGTTTGCTTTGGTTCGCTTGGGTGCTTGACCTTTGGCTTCCACACAAACCTCAATCGTGCTCTGTTATTGGTCCGCCTCCTCCCTAGGCAAATTTGAACCTTACAATGGGAGTATCTCAAGATGAATTCTCGAGAGTTTGTGAGCTCACATATATCACAAGAATCCATCTTGCTGCACAAGGTTGTTAGATGAGGCTAGTGTTACATGCTAAAAGTGTTTCTGCATTTGTAAAAGTTAGTTAATGAAAGGGAATGGGGAGCGCTCCTCTGTTGTTACAGTGGAGCGCTTGTGTTATGTGTACTGTTGACCACAAAGATTGAATGCAGATGCAATCAGATTTTTTCCACTATTAGAAATCTTTCATCGCAGACAGCCAAAATTGTACAGTGGACACAATAGCAGCCTAGTGCACACAGCAGCCTAGTACATTAGCCTAGTGCACGCATTAGCTTAGCGTATATAGCAGCCTAGCACATTAGCCTAGTGCACGCATTAGCTTAGCGTATATAGCAGCCTAGCACATTAGCCTAGTGCACGCATTAGCCTAGCGTACATAGCAGCCTAGCACAAACACTTACAAGCGTTGTTTATCCAAAGAAAAGCACTGAGGCATCACTGACAGTCGCGCCAATACATTTCAGCCTAGTGAAGCACAAAGCCAGACCTGTCCACAATTAAGGATCCCAAATACTATATTACACTGTCTCCTTCCTCTGCCCTCTACTGTAATAGGCTCAAACAACATAAGGCCGCTGTGACACCTGACGCTCTTCTTCAACATATGTCCAGGATTTGTGACAAGGTTCCAAAATGACTGACATAAAACCTTTTACATTTATCCTATTACATTTTTTCAATGCATCTCTGTTTGTATGGTTCTTATTTAGAATCTGTCTATTCTAACCTATCTAATGTGATTTCTCATTTGGCTTATCCCATTTGGTTATCAGAATGAGAAGGTTTATTACCTTTGTAAGTGAACAAACTTCACAAACTAGGAATGTGGATTGGCCATATGGTACAACATATGAACAATAAGGTGTTAAATAAAAAATACTGTGAATATAAGATTATTATGGATAGAACAACAGTGCAAAAATAGCAGTGTAGGTAGATGAAGTATTGTTGAAGTGAGTTATTTTTTGGTTGCCACAGGAAACTAGTTCCATGATTATTTGATTTTTACACTTTCCTGTGCCAGTCATGTTAGAGATTGGAGAAGGCATTGTGGGGGTCTTGCCCAGGGACACAAGGAAAGTATGCGTTAGCCTTGAGGTTTAAACCAGATATTCGACTGATGGATGGATGCTTGACCGTATACACCACACTTAGTAACTTCTTAGTAAAAGCTGTTCACAAATCCCGTGTCATCAAAGAGGAGTTTTTTTTTTTTTAACCTGCATATTTTTGCTACTTTGTTCATGTAATGGTGTTGTGGAGTATCTTGTAGACTGCTTACATGTACTTTGGAGGAATTGCGTGATGCTTTCTCCAGGATTGCGTTCTGTAGGTGTGGGATAGGGTGCATGGTCTGTCATCTTGGTTTATAGTTGTTGTTAGTGTGCGTTTTATAGTTGTTGTTAGTGTGTGTTTCTGTCTCTCTATGGCCTCTCTGGTTCAGTAGTGGTACCTATTACAGTTCATGAGATTTTGTTATTTTATTGCTCTTGTTTGCTGGATAATAAAACCACTACTGCGTCAAAAGTGGTACACATAATTATTAATATGTATAAGGAATATTTATGAATCAGTTTACAGTTTAAGTTACATACATACATTTTAAAGATGCATTATCTGACTTTTCTGATGGGTAGTCCGCCACCTGCAACATGTATACTTGTCTCTGGTGTATAAGTAACAAGTTATAGGTCAGATCTCAGAAAAAGAGACTTGGCGCTCCAAAAAGAAGTTGCTCTCACTGTAAGAACTTGTTCAAGCTATTTTTTAGCAATAAAAATACCTGTAATTGAAAATATGCAAGATCCTGTGTGTGTGTTCAATGCTACACTGTTGACATTTCTAGACAAAGCAATAATCTCTATGGAGACAAGCAAGTGGCAGATCCCCCACCAGAAAAGTTACATAGTTCATCCTTAATGCTACAAATGCCCAATTGCACACCCAAACATGATAAAAGTTAAATGCACATCGATGTACAAAATTAGAAAGATATATTTCTAATCGCACAGCATTTTTCTCAAACATAAAGTTGTGAATGAAACAGTAACACACTTATTCATTGCTTGGACACATGAACCACACATTCCACCACACTTCTATCCGCATGACCAGTCCACCAGGGGCTAGCAGTCCATCTTCAGCCCAGGCCCTCCAGCAGAGACACAAGAGAGATGGAGAGAGCATGGAGAGGAGGGAGAGGAGAGGGCAGACCGAATGAGAGAGGGCTGAGACCAGTGACCAGCTGAGAAAATGGGGCCAAAGCGAAGACTATTGATTGAATCCATTAAGGCTCCAGTGAGTGATGAGGCGGTCAACTGCTGCTGGCTGTGAGCTGTGTCAGGTGTGTAATTATTATGAGACTGGGAAAGTGATGGAGCCTGATAGACAAGTAAGAGGGAGGTTGGTTAGTAAGATTCAAGAGGCACTGGAAAATTAAAAAGGTTGATTTTTGTAACATAAAGAGCTACACTATTGGATTTTGTTTAGTAAAAGAGACATTCTTTAAAGCTACAGTATGTAACTTTCTGGAGAAGGCAGACATATCGTTTTTACTATGTTTTCCAGTGCAATTAACACAACCAAAATGAAAAAATAAAAACATGCTTTTATTTTTGTCTGAAATATTCAACAGTATGATGTTAAGCTTGTCAGTCAATGGAGAGCCCCAGTTGCAGGTCAGATTTGTGGAGTGGTGAGCCTTCTCACAGTACGAATGCATATTTTTCAAGTATTGAGGTACACTCTATTGTCCCCCTAGGACAATCTGTGCATTTGACCCATCCTTCAATGCTGGGGCAACCTGTACACAGTGCAGCGACCAGGACCCATCTCCACATCTTGAGCTGGCTTGGTCAGGACTCTTAGTTTACCTGTTGTGCATGTTTTGGGTTGCTGGAGGACACTGGGAGTGCCTGGATGAAACAGTAGCGAAACATTCAAACTCTGTACAGAAAGCCCTGGGTAGCCCAGAGTCGAACCTGGAACTTTCTTACTGTGAAGCTAATGTCCCTTCCAAAATGCAAGATACCTTACTATGGAACATTCCAGACAAAGCTGTAACATCTCCATGGAGACAGGCAGCTGGCAGACCCCCACCAGAAAAGTTTCACAGTGCACCTTTAAGCTTCATAGGACTCCTTCCATCACTGTAAATTGCTCCCTTCTTCTTTGATCGGATAAGTGATGCTCCATTGTCTCTGGGGTGAAACATTATAACAAGCATGTAAACTTTTATTTCTGCTCTTTTAGCCGCTTCACTTCTCTCCCTCGCTCTCTCTCTCCACGCAGCAGTGCAATTGAATGACTCACAGCCGCATGAATCAACCCAGTCACATCCAGTGCTGCTATTTTTAGAACGCCCTTAACAAGTTTGGGAGTGTGTCTGCACGGGCCCAGAATGCTTAAACATGAGAGTGACTGCGGCAGCACACACACATATAGACATACACACACACACACAAACACACACACACACACCCACAAACACACACACACACACATACACACACACGTACAGAGCAGTGTGGACTTTAGTGTACAACCAGCCCGGATCATTATCACAGCAGGACTAATTTCAGGCTGCCATTTTGTCCTCGCTCTCCTGCCAGTTGCTTTGAGCTTTCTGTGTCCACTGACCCAAACTATTTTCATTTCTTAAAACATCAAAATGGATGTTGTTTTTAATGTTTTCTTGTGATGTGTGATGTTCTTTTTTTTTTTTAAGCAGCTCTCAAAATGTTCATTTGAAATTTTGATAAGCTAAGTTTGTAAAAGGTGCAGCAAATTGCCAACAAATTTGGGCTGATAATCATGATTATTTGGCTCATGTTGGAAATGATTACTTCTATACTAATGTATAAAAAAATAAACTTATATATGATGAAACTAAAATATTATGATCAATGATCTAATTCATAGTTTATTTGTGTTTTCTAATTCAATCAATGATTTTAAATTTGAATAATTGCACAGCCCCACTTGAGGGTTGGTGCATAAATTCCTGATTGACCCAGTGCATAATGTTTCAGCGTCGCTGGGCAATGCATTACCTGAACCAGTCAAAAATGCATTATTATTCTAAGCACCACTCCACAGATCTGACTTGTAATGTGGCCTGGTTACTCAGTGGAGTTCTCCACTGAGATGGATGTGGGCTTGTGGGCAGAGTCTTGGACAGGACAGTGCTGATAACATGGATGGCATATAAACCTTCAGAATATTTTTTGATGAGGGAACATTATAACATGGTAGAATGCTCCAAGAAGTTGAATTTGCATAATACCCCCTCTTTAAACTATTTAAATTACAAAAAAAGAAAGTTAAGATATGCAAACATAATGGATATTTGCTTGTAGTAGTGCCTGGGCCTACACCTCAGTTCTATATCCTGTGTAGAGTCAGTTATTTTATTAAGAAGAGCTGAGAGTAGTGACCACCTTTTGTATCAGGCCTCTGCTGACTCAGTGCTTTTGAACCATCATTTAAGTGTAGTCTTGCTGTTTAACCCTGCACAGCGCCCTCCCCTGACAGGTCGTGAAGGTGTGCAGCAGGTTTCTTCTCATCTAAAGCCAGCAGACTGTGTCAGGCCATCCCTCTCTCTCACCGTCTCTCTTTGGAGGACAGAGCCGTATCAAATGGTAATAGATGGTGCAGCGATTTGAACAATGAATCAAATGTGAAGGAGGTCTGGCGATGGAGTGGACTCATCACATTTGACAGGCCTGTGCAGAGCAGACAGAGCATGCAGGGACAAACATGAAGGTGCAGGTGTGCGGAGTCTCACTATGTCATGCCATCTGCCCCTAAGACACTACTGGAGTATTTACTGCACATTTTGTCCGTCTTCCTATGTATGCAGTAGTGGCCATCTTTGTTCAGTATCTAATAATATCAGTAAGCCAAATGGAGACAGGAGTATCAATCAGTACTGTGGCCAAAGCTCATTGTTTAAGATGGATCTCAGTAGATCTCAGAAGCTAAGCAGAGCTGGGCCTGGTTAGTACTTGGATGGGAGGCAGATGGGAATATCAGCTGTTGTTGTGTCTTTAGGCAAGGAAAGCACCAGTATGTAGTAGAAAATCCAGTAGAAAATGGTGTGTGTGTGTGTGTGTGTGTGTGTGTGTGTGTGTGTGGGTGTGTGTGTGTGTGTGTTATTATTATTATTATTATTATTATTATTATTATTATTATTATTATTATTAAATGTATAATTTAGTAGGGATGTTCAGTGTTTTAGTCATGATCTTTATTTAACAACAATTTACCTCATAATGTTTCAGTTTATGCAGTGATGGCTTTCCTTGTATGTTCGTCCAGTCCCTTGAATGACTTGGATGATGTGGGCCAGTCTCATTTAGGACAGGAGTCAATATCATATATTATTGTAAAACATGTATCGCAAAAGCAATGACACATCGTCCAAGTTAGAAAATTGCATTATTTTTTACTTAACATTTTCCAACAGTTAAATGAGAACTTTTTCTTTTTTTTTGAGCAACAGATACAGTTTTGTTTGCAATTATGAAACCTAAGTCAAAATGAGAGATGACTTTTTGCAGGCAATCTACAAATTCACAATAACCTGTTAAAAAGGATAATCACCACAAACCCTTTCCATTGGGGACTTTCAGTGGATTCAATTGTTTTTAGTTTATATGTAAAGACCGCACATTCATATATAACTCTACTATCGACTAACATAATAGTATAACGTGCTTCTGGTTTTATTCATTGAAATTTCTCTGTTGAATCTGTTCAGTCTTGTGTATTTTTCCACTTCATTTGAAAAGCCTGACAAGTGTGTTCCTTCATTGTACTTGATTAATTTCTTCAAGGCATCTGCTACTTTCTCTGACAAAGCAGTGGTATTTTTAGGATCTGGTCTCTGGCTCTGTGAAGGAAGAGAGAGAGCAGATAACACAAGATGCTGCTTTTGGGATGGACAAAAACAGAATAGTGTTAAGGAAAAATAGGAATTGTTTTATCAACTTGGGGTGGAAAAATGGATTGCTGTCCGCTCCTGGTGTCCGAGCTGCCTGTACTGTGCAGTCGCATTGATGGAGTGGTTACCGTGGTGAAAGCTCAGCCAACTAGTGCCCTGTGTCATGACCTGTACTGGGGTAAGTCTATCCGCAAGAGATTGGGTGTAGTTTTTGAAATATTAGGTATATTCTGTATTTTTTTTCCTGGGCTAACACTAATGCCCACTTTTTCCATAGTTAACAGTTGGAATAATAGGGATGCTGTCTTATTTTTTGTACTACACTTTTTGTAGCCTACTTCTATGTTTGAGCTGAGGTTTTATAACAAATCTTTTTTTTTGTTGATACCAGCTAACTTTTAAAGGGGACAGTATGTAAGATTTTGATTTGAAATGTCATAAACATGGCTTTATCCCCAAATACAAGGTAAAATGTTACCTGTCAAATACAGCTTTCTCTAATGACAATTGTAATACTGATTTATTCTTTATTATAAAAACACTGGGCTGAGTTGTTTGTGTTATAATGTGGTGTTTTGTTGTTTTGTTTTCTGTCATCCAATCAGAAAGCAGAATAAGCCTCACATGAATCTCTCATTTGGGTTGCCAGAATCAATGCTGAAAATCTGGCAACATGATCTTCTTTTTCTCTGTATATCCCACTTCTGCCCACAGGAAATCTCTCCAGACAGACGTAAAAATAACTAACTCAATACAGCAAAATTCCACGTGCCAGAATTGAACCCAGGACTGTTTGAGTTTTGAGGTTTGAGTGCTCTTCATTGTGGCACTTTGCATGTCTTCTTTTTGTTTTCCGCCTTATTTTGTACACAGTAAAACTAAATGTTCTTTGTTGATTTACGTCCACATAATGGGATAAACTGTTGTTCATAATTAAACGGAGATGGCAGATCTGGAAATATCACACCCCAAAACTGCCGCACAATCGCTCACACACAACTAGGAGCACTGCATGTAGAGCTGGCGTTATGGGGACACAGCTATGAGCTATATTCATTCATTTTAAGTTGTTGTGTCTGTGAGCAAGACACTTCACCCACAGTCACAATTAGAGCTGCAGAATACAAGGAAAAGAAATCTAGTATTCAATTTTGTTTAATATAGCAGTAACCATACTTTTGATATTTCATATAATATTGTAAGTTCAGCTTAATTACATCAAAAAATAATTTATAAGTCAAACAATGTCACAATCATAGGTGTTTTTTGATAAAACTTTCCATTTAAAATAAATAAAAAAAATAATAATAATTTTTAAGAACCATAACCATAATCTTCTTGTCATATGGATAGTGCGTTAACCAATATCTGTAGTGTAACATATAGTGATGTGGTTCCTTATTATGTGAATGGTTGGAACCAGATCTCATTTGTTAATGGAATCAAATCATTAACTTTCTCATTTTTATACATTTTTAAACTGATTAACGCTAAACCAACACAAGAATCAGCACAAAAGCAGAACAAGCAACACGAGTGAGAGCTTTTTACACAAAAAATATATATTTGGCATCATAATAACAGTGAGTTTTAAAATTATTATTACTGTAGTGCAGCATTTTAAATAATGCATAATTTCAATGGGTAAACACTCAGTTTGAACCATTAAACAAATTTTAGCCTTGGTCATTTCTCTCTGTGGTTACTGTGTAGATAAAATTAGTCATTCATCTGTCATATAAATAAATATAAAAAGAGTCAGTCTTTTGAAAGGAACAGATCAAAAAGACTCAGGAACCGAAAATCCATCACTAGCCTATAGCAGTCACTATACTAGTATACTAAAAGGCATCTGGCTTAAACCTCTCTACTTACTTACCATCCAACAAAAGACATGAAAAGCTGTGACATCTTAGCAAAACCAACCAATTGTGTTCTTTCTCTCCATATCGAGCATTAGCCATGGAGCTTCAGAGTTTTGTATGTGAAGTCCCATGAAATCCTACCATTGTCTGTGTCGTTTTCCTCCTCATTTCTCCGGCCTGTATCTGATGTACTTTATATGAGCAATTTTCGTTGCGCAATGAAAGTCTATTCGGAGTTCATTTTCAGTCCCATCCACTGGCACTTTGACGCCAGATTAGAAAGTTCGGTGGAGGTGGTTTGGTATGGAGGAGGAGGAGGAGAAGGGGAAAAGGAAGAGGAAAATAAAGACATGTCATAGCGTTCCGTGCAGGGGGGGAATGGAGCAGCCTCGGGTTGAGTTCCACGGTCCAGTGACCCCAGCACTGACACTTGTGAGATGGGACAAAGAGGAGAAGGACAGAACATGGTGGTAACTCACATGGATTTAAACAATGTATAGAATTACCACTCTGGGATTTATGGTTGTCTACCTGATTTAGTGGTTACATAAAAGAAGGAAGAATCCAGAATGATATCTCCAGCTTTTATAAATATATCAGTCTGGTCAACACGTTCTTCATCGCACCTTGTGCCACAACCAAATGTGATTGTCCAATCGGATTTGTTTATTTCAGTGATGCATATGAAAAAAATCAGCTGATTGGTCACCTATCATTTACAACAAAATCAAATTTCTATCACCTCAGATTAACAGAGTTTAGTGCGTCACTCGTTGATTCTGCTGAAATCCGCCCTATTTTTCAAACCCCTGTGGTATTTTTTACGGACAGTCAATGTGGCTCCCTGATTGGCTAATCCATCTGTCAGTCACGTCCATCTGAACTCATTCGCCGGTGACCAGACTCACATCTTCGTAAAGTAGTGTCTACATAAAGAGACAAGACACATGACACAAGATTGGGTCCACAAGAACAAAATCTTGTGGCATGAGGTCTTGTCCTGTCCCTATTAAATTCATGTCAAATGTCACACACATTTGTCAACATAATAATAATATATAGTCAGGAATTATATCAATATGGCAACATCAAAATCTCAGGTTTTATTTTCTTGAAACAACATCTGAACTCATCTCTCTTTTACCCTTTTCTCTCTTCCTCTCTTTATCTCATTATTCAGGAGTCAGGGCCAAACGGGTGATACGTGTCAGCCTCGGCGGTAAAAGGCTGCTCCACAAGCAACCGCAACAGCTGACTCAGCGTTCACTCACCAAATACTATCACAACACTTCAAACACTACTACAACACTCCAAATACTACCACGTAAACACAAATAATACCACATCACCACAAATACTACTACCTCACTCTAAATACTACCTTTTACTTCACATACTACCACCTCATTCTAAATTCGAGGACCATGTCAGTACAATTACTACCACGTCACTACAAATACTACCGCTTCACCTCAAGTACCACTGCCACTCCAAATACTACCAGTTTACTCCATATACTATTCCCACTTTACTCTCAATACTACCACTTCATTCCAAATACTACCACATCACTACAAATACCACCATTCTGTATACTACACCTTTACTACAAATACTACTATTTTATTACCAATAGCATTTTTACCAATTATTACTCCATGTAATTCTACCTGACACACTTCATTTTACAATCTATTCCAGTTTCAGTTTTCATAAGAATTTCAGAAGTATGTCTGATTGGTAGGGTCTATACTTAAATGTGAAATTGTGAAAAAAAAAATATCCTTTTCACATGAACACATAATTGACATTTGACATCCTGACTTTTACCAACACAAGCTGCTACATGTGCCCAGTTCATCCATTACTAAATAATGAAAACATATTTAATCTGATTATCTGATATGTGATTATTTTGGTCCACCATCTGATACGGTCATTCACGTCAGTAACCATGTAATCAGATTAGAGACACATCTCATCCACTGTCAACCAGTGGGAATCATGTGGGACACTCCTACTACTACTACTACTAACAAACAAAGAATGACCAAAATCCAAAAATCGAAACTGCCATGACATGACGAGACACTGGTAATGACAATGGACCAACAAAGGGCAGAGAAGAACACGATATAAGTGCACACAGACACAGATGTAACACATTAGGGCAGGGAAAACAACAGACAGGAAGTAAGTCTAAGGGCACGCTACACTAAAGGAATAAGATACACCAAAATATGCAACAACAATGACTACAAAACATAAACCATGACAAATCTAATACAATTCTAATATGAATATTGCCAAAATGCTTATTTTTTTAAAGGCTCTAGTGTAGTCAATAAGTATTCTCATGCAAAATTACTTAAAATGTCTAAAAACCAATGCTGTTTTTAAATCAAATTTAAATCATTTTTTAAATAAATTGTTTGCATTTTATATTTTACATATATTTCACTGTTTGATCAGTTCAAGCTGGTGTGGAGCAAAGATCTGTATAGAGTTTCAATGTATTTAATTCCAAAACTCATTTGTATTGCTGGATCAGTATTACTTGGCATAATATTAAGATAAGAGAACCTTTATTTATCACACAATGGGGAAATTCCTGTGTTGCAAAGCACAGTTTGATATAAAAACAAGCACTCAAAGATCAAGACAAATATTAGAAAATAGACTTAAATTTAACTCAACACTTTGCAAGTATAATAAAATATAAGGCTATAGCACTATAAGTACAATAAGTGGCTCTGAGTATTATTATGCACAGTACAGTATAGTATGAACAGGATTACAAGGCTATCAGATCAAAAATCACTGCTGTCTATTTCACCTTTATGTATCTACGTAAGTCAACCGAGAACCTGTTCTCATTATCAACAATGACTGGGTTATCGCACATCTGCCTTTTAGATATTTCTTACAATACCATCATAATACCATATAATTAATAAGGGAACGCTTGACCCTCATCTAGTATTATGACATAATCAAATTTTAGAATCTGAAAAGCACCAATAGCAGATATTTTTTTATTAAAACAGTGTAAGACATTGATTTCTTAGTGGAGATAAGATCCTGTGGTAGTGGAGATGCACAGTGTCCGACCTCTGCACATTATCAGAGCAGGGCTGTTCTATCTGACAGTCTGTCACTCAAAAAATATGAATCAATTAGAAGTACAGTAGTAGAAGTAGTGGTATAAAAAAAAATTTCTAAATGGAGCATGGCAACTTCCAACATGATGCTAGCAGATAGATGATTCATATAGTGATGGCAGTTTAAGTGCTCAAATCATCTGAACAAGATCTCCTAGGTCTCAAAGTGCAATTTACAAATGTCAAATCAAGCATGTTTTATTGGTTAGTCTTTTTTTATATTTACTGTTGCCACATGTTGTGTGGTGCTTTTTGCATGATTGAAGAGGAAAGTAAAATAAATGTCAAAAAGTCTTTATATAAAAATATTATTTAGATTTTGGCTAGTAACTCTGAACTGTAGCTATGAGTACCATGAAAGCGTATCTCCTCATTTGGGTTGTACAGTTTTAAGTGGGGTGTAATAATGACTTCTCTGCGGTGGGCTAATTTCTGTCACTGCTTCTGCAATTAGGTTGTGCACATGCTGCAGCTGCCAGGACAACATGGGGACACTGATCTGAGGAGTTCACTTTCAGTTTGAGGATACACGCCATTGTCTTTGGAACCGTTTAAGATCGATATTATAAAGGAGAAGGATTCAAAATAGAATTATCAAGTCGGGATGTTCAGTTTGAATATACTCCCATATGACTGTGAGTGGTGTGATTAAGTTACTCAGATCAGGTGTTTCAAGTTTAAAAGTTGTTCTGACTTGTCATTTTCTTCCTTTTTCACTTAAATTACATAATAATTTATATTACAAGTGGAAACAGGTTCCAAAAATAATCACATCCAAAAAATAGTGTCCCCTTAACTGATTTTTTTTTTTTTTTTTACATGAGAAAGCTTACTCCTTTTTTTTGTAACTTATACATTTGAAGTAGCTGTGGATTGGTTACTTGAATTGTACCATTTAGCTGTATGTCTTATTACAAAGTAAAATTTAATGCCATAGTAATGTGCAATTAATTACATTTTAATTGAGATTTAGTCATTTCAAAAAACTTGCATTGTTCCTATGAGCGGCATCTCATTTTTTTAATGTGAAGATATGATTTGGAGCACTTACCGGTACTTTGGATTTTTTTTTTTTTTTTTTTTAAAGGACTGTACTTAAGTAACAGTACTTCCACTACACAAATGCTTTAAATGAGGAAATCTGGGAATTTTTTTTTTTTTTTTTTGGCTGGTAGCATTAAAATAATACAATAATAAGCAATTGTTTTGAATATTGCTGATGCATATTATTTTAATGTAACAACAGTGATTTAATACTACTTTGTTTTTTCCAGAAAGTCGAGAGGACCGGACTAAGAGACTGTTCCGACACTACACTGTGGGATCCTATGACAACTTCAACTCATACAGGTACATACATCCCAGTCCGCTGCCTGATCACAGTACTGGGTTTACACTTTGCCTTATTGAGCTGCTGCCATCTAAAGGCAACATACTACTAATGCACCCTCAGCATTTTAACCCTCATTGTACTCATATTGTACATGTTTTATAGAATTGTATTAGGACTGAAAAAGTGTTGAGAGAAGAGGTTTTATGGCTAAGATAGAGCTGGAATTACATCAAGAGTCACAGGTAACATATATATTTAGTGTTTTGATTAACCTCGATATATCTTATTCATTCTTATAACACTGCTTACAAAGGGGCAACATAAAAATAAAAAAAAATAAAAACTATACTATTATATTTGATTGTAAAGTTAAGGCGCACTTCAGTTTGTAGTAAAAAAAAAAAAATAACATGACTGCGGTAAAAAGTCCTTATATTTCATCTATCGGACATTTTTTGGAAATGTTAGAGCGTGTGTGTGTGTGTGTGTGTGTGTGTGTGTGTGCGTGCGTGCGTGCGTGTGTGTGTGTGCGCGTGCGTCAGGTAGAATGAAGAGGCTCAGTGCTCCGAGTGCATTAATGTAACATTTAAGGCCAGAGAGCAGATAGAGTAAAGTGGATAAAAGGCTGTAGTGAGACATATTGGTGCTTGTGCATATGAATGAGAGCAGAAGCAGAGGATCCAAACACACATTTGACCTCCACCACAAAGGTTTTTAGTCTGTGTTTCATGGAAACAACAACTACAGGATTGGGCCCTCTCCACAGCAGTGTACTGCAAATGAGCAATGTGGAATAAATTAGTAAGAAAGTAACAACAAGCTGTGTCTAACGGGCTATTTTGCATATTTTACATACTTATCTACTAATCTCTTTATGTATGTTTCATTATGTACAGTGTAACTCTCCCCACAAACAAGTTTCAAATAAATACAGCCCTCTACTTTACCTAGTTTACACCAAAGAATTACTTGGAACAGTAGAGTAGACAATGCTATTAAACACTGTATACACAATTTAGTAGTGAAAAAAGTGGATTTAGAGTTTACTTCCACTTTAAAGGTGTGTTATGGAACATTTGGATCCTCTGCAAGCTGTTTCACAATATGGCAATCCATTTGACCTACTATTTATGAATTATTATTTTAGCTTGATAGATGAAATTCACTTGCAGATGCTATAGAACATTCCAGGCAAAGAAATAATATCACCATGGAGACAAGCAGGTGGCATTGTGCACCTTTACAAATGTGCTTACAGCTGCTTGACTTTTTGCACTTTGTCTTCACATGTACACAGATCAGCAGTGACCACTTTCTTTATTACTTGCTTGCATATTTTCACATACAGTTGGTGTGTGTGAACGCTGAGCAGCAGTCGCATGTTGGCCTTTAACATCAGAGTGTATGTTCTAACTCTGTGTGCTCTAGCCTCTCTGCCCCTGTGCCTTTGAGCAATGATGGGACTCACACTTGCCTTCTCTCTGTGTCTCTCCCAGTGACTATATCATCGAGGAGAAGAATGCAGTTTTACAGAAGAAAGAGAATGAGGGCTTTGGCTTTGTGCTACGGGGAGCTAAAGGTAAGACACACACACATACACACACACACACACACACACACACACACACACGCGCACACCACACATACACACACACACACACAAATTTGTGCATGGTGACAGTTTTTTATTATGCCGTCCTCATAGTATAAATGCCATAGTCATCTCTAGCCACACTGAGTTTTCAGTCCCATTTGACTCTACAGAGTGCATAATTAACATATACAGTTTATTTTTGTATTTTCCCAAAAACTTTGAAAAATGACTTTTATGCAATTATGTTTATGCAATTATGTTAGAAGGCTAACGTTTGGCTACTAGCTTACAATCACTGACTAATGCATTGTTTTATACAGCAGCATGGTTAAAATGCATAAGAACTACAATGGACATGCTACTTTACTATGTTTTGCTACTGCCAACATAAAAAATAACATTTCTGTTCTTAATTATTTCAATAATGAAAATGTTTCTACACAGTTGCATCACTATGCTGGTGCATTGTTAGCATGCTAGTGGTTGTTAGCAGTGACGGCAAAACTCCGCTGTAAGCTCTGAATGTTGAAACATGCTTATACACTGTAAATATTTGGGCTCTAGGCCTTTAGTCTTTTAGTCATTTAATCCATCAATGGTGTCTTAATCGACCAAAAACTGTATTAATAATTATTATTTTATTTAGATTTCGGAAGATATGTAGTGAGTTGGCTGAAAATTTGGAAGTGAGTTGAGCCTGCGTTTTTCCTAGTACTTTTCTGTATAAATAGTTTGGTCATAACATGGTCAGATTAGAGATATTTAATAGTTCTGAGAGTCTTTTGCCATGCCCTGTTTTTAGTTGACTAATCAGTCGTAGGACATGCCTTTAGTCGACTACACCCATAATGAATATCTAAAATGCTGTCTGATGGATACGTCTGGACAACCCCAAACATTTTAAAATGAACTAGGTCTGTTTTCTGTTTTCTGTTTTCTTATGACAGAAAAAATCAGGTGCGCTGCCTTAACATATATAGTTAGAGTGTGAATCAACACTGGCAGCTTTGGTCAACGCTCAGCTTGTGTGTCCCGTCTGCTCCACACCCTCTCTCCCCCTCCCCCTCCTTCCTTGTACCGTCCACAGTCCGCCCTTATTTGTTCCTGGTTGTCTTTATCTCCATCTTAACCTCAGCCTCCCTTCAATTACCCTGGCTAAACAGTTTTACCCCAACCCTCCCCTCTCCTTACCGCCAAGCTGAACTCAAATCACCCCCTCACCATCTCGATCACAGCTAATACATTTCCCGTTGCACGTGCCAGCTCCTAGCTCCCAGCCCGACAACCGTCCGTTCGCCTGAGCCCGTTACCATGGCGACCACTCCCAGGCACCACGCCAATAGTCTGAGCGTGCGGTACTGCTCCATGGCTAGCACTTGTTTCTTTACTTCATGTGTGTTGTAAGAGTAAACTCGTTTGGGTCAGAGAAGAGGTTTAAATAATTCCAGGATTAAATGGGCCTATGTTAAACTGAGAAGTGACTCATATGAGCTTTTAGGCATGTTATAATGCTGTTTCCTCTTCAAAAACATACCTGGAGTTGTGTTTTGTTTCACTGACACATGTTTACGTTATCCTGGTGTATTAGGCTGTCTTCATCCCCAAAGATCAAAATGCTCAGTTTCACCTTGTGATGTTATTTAGCGGTAGTTTTAAGGTTAACAGCTATTTGTAGCTTCATTTGAACTGCTTTACTCTTTAATACTCTTCTACTCTTTTACAACCTCAAATTGTTGCTTTTAATTTTGAGTATTTTTTGTTTTAATTACAATCTACAGTTGACATTGTCAGCAGAATGTTTCTAATATCTAACATCACAAGGAGGAACAGTGTTTTCATTTTGAGAGAATAATAATAATAATAATAATAACAACAACAACAACAACAACAACAACAACAACAACAACAATAATAATAATAATAATAATAATAATAATAATACATTTTATTTATATAGCTTTTCTAAACACTCAAACACAGCCTAAATATGTATGATGTTTGTATTAAATATGTGTGAATGTAACAAAACACAACCCCATGTATGTTTCTGATGAAGAAACATTATAACATTGATCAAAAATACTAGTACTGTATAGGCCCTTTAACAAAATATAGAATATATGTCATTATTATCACAGTAATAACCTCACAGTATAGTGGGAGGGATCACAGTATTTGTAGAAATTATACTAGCGAGAAGAGTAAATAAGTTTCAGAACAGGTTTTTTTATGTTGGCTGGCAACTGCACCAAAACAATGGATTTTAGTCAAGGAGTTTGCCATTCAATATATTGTAAATCCCTTTTTAATTATATATTATACAATATAGGAGATTGCTGTGAAAGATTTGGACTGAAGTGTTGAATGGTCTAATCTAATTTGCAAGTTCCTAGTCACGTTTTCATAATAGTTTTTGTTGTGTTTAGCTGAAACTCCCATTGAAGAATTTAGCCCGACTCCCGCCTTTCCTGCACTGCAATACCTGGAGTCTGTAGATGTAGAGGGAGTGGCCTGGAGAGCAGGTCTACGGACGGGAGACTTCCTTATCGAGGTACTAATTTTTTAATATATATTGTTTGTTTGGCTATAGGGCTGCTAGATTATCCGTGATTGAATCAAAATCACAATTTGAATGGACACAGTTAGCAAAGACTGCAGTTTTTGAGGTATCATAATTTCCTCCACAAACCACAAAATCTTATTCTTAATCTTATTCTGCATAAAAATGGCTAACCCTGTTCTGTACAAACATGTTCTGAAATGTGATTCTTGTATTAGTTTGTCAGTTCATATTACAGACTTTTTGTCAATTCTCGTGGACGCGTTTAAAGTGTGAACTTTGAACAGAATCCTATTATTACAACACTAATCACAAATCTAATCACAAGGCTTGTCTGAAAAAACACATGAAATGAACGTGCACTCAGGAGCAAGCCCAAAAAATGCAACCATCTCATAATCTGCAAGCAACTTTCCAATAAAAGAAGCCCAAAGTCGCTCTAAAGAAGCGGACTTGGCAACTCTGGTTTGGCCCTGTTTTGCATGAATAAGCTTGTATCGTGTGTGTGTGTGTGTGTGTGTGTGTGTGTGTGTGTTGTGCTGCAGGTTAATGGGGTGAACGTGGTGAAGGTTGGCCACAAGCAGGTGGTGTCTCTGATCCGTCAGGGGGGCAACAGGCTCCTGATGAAGGTGGTCTCGGTCGCACGCAAGCCTGAGTCCGATGAGGTGGTACGCAAAAAAGGTAAGGCCAGCATGCTTTATTTAGCCCAAGGGTAGTCTGAACAGTCAGTGGAACAGAGCTGTAAATCACTATCTTCAGTTTAAGTGGATTAAGTGCAGAATGGATGGTGTTTTGTGTCCATTATTGTGGGTTTGGGTTTAAGAAATAAAAGACTGGAGTTAATATGGTATTTAGGGTGAAGTATAGAGCTTGCAAAAATAAGTACAGATTTGCCTTGTGTCAAATTAGGCCAATAGGCTGCAACATCTAAATAAATGCATGAGCCAAAACTATTTACTATAAGATAATGGTAGGACTGTCAGTAAACTTTTGTCTTTCAGAACTCTCCCGTTCTCACTCTCCCCTTTTGTCCTCCAGACCTCTCCCATTCTCACTCTTCCCTCTAGTCTTCCAGAGCTCTCCCATTCTCACTCTTCCCTCTAGTCTTCCAGACCTCTTCCGTTCTCACTCTCCCCTTTAGTCCTCCAGACCTCTCCCATTCTCTCTCCCCTTTAGTCCTCCAGACCTCTACCATTCTTATTCTCCCCTTCAGTCTTTCAGAGCTCTCCCGTTCTTATTCTCCCCTTTAGTCTTCCAGAGCTCTCCTATTCTTATTCTCCCCTTTAGTCTTCCAGAGCTCTCCTATTCTTATTCTCCCCTTTAGTCTTCCAGAGCTCTCCCGTTCTCATTCTCCCCTTTAGTCGTCCAGATCCCGCCCCTCCTCCCCCCTCACCCTCCCCTTTAGTCCTGAGATGTGGCTGTGGGTTGGATTTACGTGTCTTACTTTCAGTGGTTGCGTTTTCATGTCACAGTGTGGAGCTGTAATGTCTTGGCAGAGGCCTGTTCTCCTTTTCTGTCTTTTCCCGTTTGAGTAAATGCATACATATTTTCTGTTGTCATGGTGATGTAGCCACACTTGTAAATCAATATATGATAAGTTACATTTTTATATCAATAAAAACACTATTCTGCCACTGTAAGCTTTGGACTAGTTTTTATTTTACTGAAAGATATTTAGAGTCACAAACTTAATATAATATAATATAATATAATATAATATAATATAATATAATATAATATAATATAATATAATATAATATAATATAATAATATATTCCACAACATTTCAGGCACCCTCCACTTTGAAATGTTTTTATTTAGAATTACTACTACTAATTTTTATTACTACTAATATCTCTAAAGGTGCACTACATAACCTTTCTTAAGGCGAGTGCATGCACCTATCTCTATGGTAATGTTTTTACGTTACCCTGAATGTTCCACAGTATGGCATTTAACTCATAGCTTGCATTTATTCAGGCATTTTATAACTAAGAAGTACCTAGAAAAACTTGAAAAGCATTCTTACGGTGAGCAGGTTCACCTCTCCATAGATCTGCCCTGCAACTTGGCCTGATGGTGTCATCAGCTTATCCCCTTGGATATGCATAGCCATGTTTAATGCCATACTGTGAAACCTTTCAGACAAACCAATAACATCTGCATGGAAAGAAGCAAGTGGCATACCCTTCCCCTAAAAAGTGTGATAGTGCACCTTTAATAATGCATGAACAATTATTTATTTTGTTAATATTATTAATAATGACCTTAATTCTTAACCACTTAACAACGTAGTTACTAAGCCTGAATCATTCTTAATAAACAATTAAGCTGCAGTTGATGATAAAGTAGTACCTTTATCTGTTCTCTTCCTCAGTTAATACTATCATCATTATTGAGAGATTTATTTCTGGCTAAATATGGCTTGCCCAGTGTTTTATTTGCATGTCTCCCTCTAGTCCTCACCTAGAGAGTAGACAAAAAATAAACTTGTCTCCTTTTATACCGTGCAGTAAGATGTAGTCATATAAAAATACTGCAGAAGACGGAGCGTGTTGTCTTTGGTGCAGCGATGGGGCACTGGAGCTTACCATGCTGTTTTAAAACTTCCGCTAGCTTTGGTCTTCTCCTCTCCTCTGGGACTCACTCTGCATACCGTGGCACACCTTTACTCAAACACACACATCACACACACACTTCCCGCGCCGGGCCTCACTACTGTCTCTCCGTTGCCATAGCGACTACACTGCATGTTTGAATTAAGCATTACATTACAGCCTCCGAGTCTCTGTTGTTCTCCCTCTCCACGCCTCTGTCCTACTGTAAGGCTATCTGCGGATGGAAGCTAATGAGGAGCAATCATATAAGGACTTTGCCGGATTGAGGGATCTATGCTCTGAAGACCACCGCGATACTAGATTTTGTAGGATAGTTTTTATATTCTAGCTGGACCTTTGCCGTTTTGCAGAGTAGAGCGGTTCGTAATGTTGGACTCTCAGCTTTCTTTCTATGTGGATGCTATCTGTAGTGCTACACTGCTACATTTTCATTCATTTTTTCTAGTAACTTTTGGATAATGAGTTGAATATCTTTGTAGCTTAGCCGTACAGGGATGATTTGTGGTATGACTGGGAGTGCATCCTATTTTGTATTTTGCTTGCATGTTTAGTTGTGCCGTAAGTAAAAGAGTTACACATTTTAATATTCCAGACTAGCAGCATGTTGAGAAGATAAGATTGTATTGTTCAAATTTGAGTTATCATGTTATCAGAAAATTCCTGGATATAGGCTTCCTGAAAGCTTATATGCATTTTAGACTTTTTTCCATTCAGAAGGTATCATATTTTGTTTTAAATTGTTAATCACTATGGCAACTGTCCTAATTTTTCATCATTCAGAAACCATGGATAGATAGATACCTAAACTAAAAGATAACATTAAAGTTGCTAGCTGTTCAACATGAAGAAGTTGGGCTCTAACCGAAGCACTAACAAAGTGCTAGCCAAACGTGAGCCTCACAGACCACCTGACCCGGCCCACCTCAGAGGGCTGAAGCAGGGATGGAGCGGGCGCCTGGGGGACGCTAAGAGGGCCCTGAGCCGAAGAGCCAAAGCATTCACCTTCATCTCCTCCTCCTCAACCCCTTGCCTTGTGTCCACAGCCCCACCCCCACCCAAGAGGTCACCCAGTACCACCCTGACGCTGCGCTCCAAGTCTATGACCGCGGAGCTGGAGGAGCTGGGTAAGCACACACTTGGTTCTTGTCGACTCAACCTGTCCTCTACATTCTGTGCTGTCTCCTGTCCTCATAACTTTTAGTGCAATTCTGTAATCTTGTCTTTTTCAAATCTATTCTGTCTGTATCTTTTTTTCACCAAGCTTCTGCTCGGAGGAGAAGAGGAGGTGAGTTTGAGGCAAGAAATTAGTACTTTTAAATTTGATAACAATTCATATGTATTTGGGCTGGGAATCTCAGGGCTCAGTACTTGGCTCTGAATACCAATCATTATGTTACACTTTGTTTATTGTAATCTGCAATATTGATCAGAAACAGCTTAGTAAGAGAAAGCAGTCCATTGACTACCAATTCAAAACTGCACAACTGATAAGCCCCACCTCTTTAAATAGCAGGTATTCATTTACATGTTTTATTGTTGATAAGTGGATAGGTGACAGTCTGTAACCATATGTGTATAGGAAACAACATTTTTTCTGAACACTCAAGCCTCAAGAGCAAGACAATACAGAATTACTGAATCAATCAAAACACAACTGTGAGTAAGCTTATATTGATGGAGCACTGATATAACATGGTCAAAAGCTCATAAAAGTGTATTTTGCATATCCGCGGCAAACATGATTTTGTTGTGTAAAGGACCCCAAAACAAACCAATTTATAATATGTATAATTTATAATATAGACCAATATAAAATGACTCAAACTTTTTGCAATAATAATACACTATCACTAAAAGCAGTATCCATAATACTGCTTATAGTATGTTGCAATGATGGGGATAAAGTTGGAATTTCTTTTTGCTATCCATGTCTCAACTATTCCTTTCCTTTAACCCATAGCTTTATTTTCTTCATTCAAAAATCATAATATTATGCTACTTAGCTCTTAAATAATGTCTGTGTCTCTGATGAAGCTGTGATAGTTGTCTTTGTTGGTACTGTAATTAAAGGTGACACAGCGCCTGGGTCTTGTGTGGGAGTATTTAGTTGTGGTTCACTTCCCTTCCACAGAGAGACTGGATGAGATGCTGGCGTCGCAGGAGTCCATGTTACACTCTCAGCCCCTGGAGGCCGACTACAGAGCAGCCACGGTCAAACAGAGGCCCAGCAGCCGGAGGATCACCCCAGCCGAGATCAGTGTGAGTGAGCGCCCCCTACAGGGCACCAGTCACACATATGAGGCATTTACTCTGTGTGATGGGAACATGAAAAGAACCAAATGAAACAGAAAACACACACCACTATCGTCATAGAGGTGCAAATGTAAGAAGCAGCTACTTTTTTTTTATTTTTTAAATTTAAAAAAATATATATATTAATTAAAAATTAATTTAAAGAAGTTTATGGTGTAAGGACATATGTGTATTTGTAGTCAGGGGAGACTTAAAACTAGGGTGTATGTAGATTTTTTATTTAAAATTTGTAGACATTACATATATGTGTCCCCAGATAGAAGGTAGAATATCAAATATACATTTTACAATTGTAATGTTAATGTTAAAGAACAAATATTATGCATTATTTGTCTTGTTCTTGACCTTTAAACATGCTCTTGAGTACATTTGCTTTGGTATTTCATGTTTTACAACTTAACATGATGACTATCTTCAGATAATAGATTCCTTGTTTCTAGAGGTGCCTCCCCATACTGAGAACTTGGTTTAGGACACCATCTGCTGGCAATAGGGGGAAACATTAAGTTAAGTTTAGCAACTTTTTGTGACATGCTAACAGAAACATGCAGTCAAAATGAACTCGATTTGACAGCAGAAATGTTCAGCTTTTAGTTTATGGACTTTAAAACAATGCAGGACACCTTGACTTTTACTTGTTACGTCACAAACCTGGGAATTTCAAAATTGCATACTTGGTCTTTGAAGGAGTGGACTTTCTAAACAAGGATTCATCAAACAAGCAACAAAATAGGTCAAGTAGATATTTAAATCTCCAGTGTGGACTAGACACTGGAGCTGGGAAAGAGAAGGAAGGAACTTGAAAGGCTGAGAAGGCTGATGGTTTTGCTGCTACGGTGGTGGAAGGACAAGGGATAGTAGAAAGAAAGATGGACAAAAGTAAGTATTTACAGGAGAAGGTGGCAGGCTGTGATAGGCTGACAGTGACATGTGACAAGAAGGTGGAAATGCGGTCTTCGTGTTTGTTTGTTTGTTTGTTTGTTTGTGATTGCTTTTTGATGTGTTGCAGTCTTTGTTTGAGAGACAAGGGATGACCTTCCATGGAGCTCTTCACCCCAGCATGGACCGAGGCCATATACCATTTCCGAAGGGGATGACCAGGACAAAATCATTTGGTAAACCAATGTTTTGCTGCTATGACCTTTGTGGTAAAACAAAATGTCTGTGTCTTTCACTACACTTTAATTAGCTGCAACGTCAGCTTTATACTAATATACTAATGAGTTAAAATTTTCTAAAAGGTTAAATTTTCTTCATAATTTATACTAGTTAGTCATAACAATCTAGGCTTGTTATGGTCTTATATGTTTTGTTTTTGTCAACTAGTAACTCATTAGTTTTTATTTTGAGAGAAGTCGAAAAGGTAGGACATGCAATATGTTCACTTGAGCTGTGTTGTTTCCCAGGTGCTTCTGAAGAGGACCGCCTGTCTGCCTTGGCAGGAGAGCACCGTTTTCCCCGTAGCTCCTCCATGACGGACACCCTCCGGGACCATTCCCAGCCTCACAGCATCCCCCCTCCCCCACAGACAGCCCCTCCTCCTCCGCCATATTACCTGGACACTGGGCCTCCTCCATCCTTCTGCCCCCCACCTCCGCCCTCCAGAACCCAGAGCCAGGGCCATGAACCGGGGGGCCGCTCCAGCTTTAAACCCTCCAGTCTGGACCTGCCCTATGAGGCAGCTCAGAGACAGGCCACTCACCTGGAGAGGCAGAAGAAGGCTCGCTCTATGATTATTCTCCAGGACTCTTCTCATCTCCCTGTAGAACCCACTGAGATCCCCCGACCCTCTGCTGCCACTCCCCCTGAGCGCATCAAGAGGAAAGGCCGCATCATCGACAACCCCTACGCCAATGTGGGACAGTTCAGCATCGGACTGTATGCACCCACAAAACCCCAAAGAAAGAAGAGTCCTCTAGTCAAGCAACTGCAGGTACCTCTATATCAGCGCCTTTACCTTTCAAACAATTATAACATGTGATTACAGATAATGTGTTTAATTTTTGACAGGTCGAAGATGCACAAGAAAAGGCTAGTTTGGCCCTGGCCACTGCCCACTCCAGAGAGACCTCCCCCTCAGGACGCCCGCCTCTTGCCCATGGGCACTCCCACACCAGCCGGGTGGACTACTACCAGCAGCAGCTGATGGCTGAGAGAGAGAGCCTGCGAGCACAGGGAGAGATGATGTTTCAGGGGAAGGGACCTTTTGCCGCTGCAATAGCTGGAGCAGTCAAAGACCGAGAGCGCCGCCTAGAGGAGCGCAGGAAATCCACTGTCTTCCTTTCTGTTGGGACCATGGAGGGGGGAGCTAGCATCAGCCCTGAGAACCCCTCCCTCACTCAGTCTCACTCCATAGATGAACGGCTACTCTCGCGGGAGCTAAGTCAACTGCCTCCCCCTGCCACGGCACTCAGCCCCTCACCTAGTGGGACCACCTTTATCCATCCGCTAACAGGAAAGCCCCTAGACCCCAACTCACCACTGGCTCTTGCGCTGGCCGCAAGGGAAAGGGCCCTGACATCCCAGAGTCAGTCCCCTACTGGCAGCCCAGAGCCCAGGACTAAACTAGAGCGGGCTGGCCAGGGCCTCCTGTTGTTTGATACTCAGACCAAAGAGTCTTCTTTTAGGGACGGCACATCTGCATCCCCACCTTTCTCTCCCAAAAGCACCAAGGCAGCAGGCTATGGACTAGGACCTTCTGCCAGTCCTGTTCTCCTCCCCCAGCCCACCAAACAGTGGGTGACGTCACCATCACCCGTATCTTTCCGACAAGACATGGACAGTAGAGTAGAGGAGAGGAAGGAGGACAAGAGGCTAGAGGACAAGAAGAGCATGTTGATTAGTATTATGGACACATCCCAACAGAAGACCGCTGGGCTCGTCATGGTCCATGCCACTAGTAATGGTCAGGAAGTGGAAGGGGGCTCAGAGACAGAGCCAGGGAGAGCGAGCACACCCACAGAGCTGAGTAAAGCTGTGGTCACACGGGCCAAGTCCCCCAGCCTCACTGTGTCCCAGCTCCAAGCTCAGGCACAGGCCACACGTCCAGCCAGCCCTGCACAAGAGAAGAGCCTTCCTCTGGGGAGTTCTGAAGAGGATGCAGACCCATACACCGTGACTCTGCCTCCTGCCATGCTGACCTCCAGCGATGAGGAGACCAGAGAGGAACTTCGAAAGATTGGCGTAGTACCTCCACCTGATGAGTTTGCCAATGGGCTGCTTGCACAGGGGGCTAAAGCTGTCACTATATCCACCATCTCCATTACCCCTGCATCTCTGACCTCCACAACATCCACCACTTCTACAATAACAGCCAGCCAGCCTCAGCCCCCACCTCCCCCAGCTGCAGTTGCTGTCTCAGGGAAGCCATCAGACCCTTTGGAGCCCCCTCCAGTGACTGAGTCTGGCTCTGCGGCGGACTCAGGTGTGGAGGAGGCCGATACCCGCAGCTCCAGTGAGAAAGAGCGGGACCACCACCTGGAGACCACCAGCACTGTGTCCACGGTCTCCAGCATGTCCACGCTGTCCTCAGAGAGTGGAGAGCCAGCCGACACACACACCACACACACCTCCTACGCAGACGGACAGACCTTTGTGCTGGACAAGCCACCAGTGCCTCCCAAGCCCCGCCTCAAGTCCCAGGTGGGAGGAGCTAAAGGGTCGGTGACCTTCAGGGACCCTTTGCTGAAGCAGAGCTCTGACAGTGAGCTGTTGTCCCAGCAGCAGGCCGCCGCCCTGGCTGCCGCGGCTGCTGGTGGGGCTGGACTGCCCCCTGGTGGATCGGCATCAGTGACCGGCCTGGCCCCCACCAAGCCGCGCTACCTCTTCCAGCGCAGGTCCAAGCTATGGGGAGACCCAGTAGAGCCCCGGGGCCCTGGAGTGGGCCTGGCTCTTGGGAGTTTGGGTAATCTGGGTGGGCTGGGACTTGGGCTGGGTGTAGATGAGGGCAGACCCTCTGTCATGGGCGAGCTAAGTTCACGCCTGCAACAGCTTAACAAGGACACACGCTCCCTCGGAGAAGAGCCACTGGGAGCATCCCTGGACCCGGGCAGGAAGTCACCGGTAACAGGGGCCAGGTAAGACAAACTCCAGTGCTCTCCAGATGAGTCTGACAACATGAGATGGAGAGGAAAAGAAAGACTTAAGTAATAAATGTGGTACTGATTTAGTTGTGGTGCATTATGCAGATTATTTTCTCCTCTGGGAATGTTATTGTCAGAGGTTAAAATAATATATACTGTTTTCATGTAAAATGTGTCTGTTTTCATCATCATTTGAAATAATGCAGAGAAGTCCTCTGCAGCAGGGACTGGTAATGAGGTCAGAGGGTAACAGTATGTGCCTAATGTACTACTGTAGTGTTTGTGTGAATCTTTCCACTGTGAGAATGTACCACACCAGTATAATAATAACTTATGGAGCAGAGGATGGAGGATTGTAAGCACAGCGCCATGTTGTTTTCACACTCTACAATAAAGTCTTTATATTTCTGCAGATGTGAGGAGCCAGAAGACAGTAGACCTTAAGGTTATTTACACTAGGGTAAACTATAGCTTTATTTTCTTTTCATTGTTTTCCTTCCAATCCTACAAACTAATCCAATTCACTTTAACACAGACTTTTCCTCTATTGTGATTTTAAAATTTGAATTTAATTTCTGACCATGTTTGCATCTATGGATTCACTCACATTATTTTGGCCTTTATTGGCTGGGTGTGTCATATTTATGGACTGCTGATTTCTTCTGTAAATAATAGGGATGCAGTCCTTTAGTTGCTCAGTCAATTAATCAGTCATTATTATTTTATTAAGATTATATGGTTTTATACACAACAGCAGAATGCATGGAGTGAATTGGTTGGCGTTTTGGGAGTGACTGGACAGTCAAGTTTTCCTTTTCACTCTTAAAGATGCTGCTTACCAGTACTTCTTTGTGTATAATTGTTTTTGCACAAGATCCTAATCATTTTGTGGCATTTCCCTTAGTATATGTGTATCGCCAAATGCAAACATGGTGAGGAATGGCTCTGAAAGCATGGTTGCTCTGTCTCCTGTCATACCTCAGTCTGCCTGCAGGGCTCTGTATGTAGACTCCATCAGACTCTGCTCTCACTGCTTTTCCTTCAGATTCTGTCCCTAACACTTGTTCAAATGCTCCATAACCCAACACATGAACCAGGATTATCCCAGTGCATCTTGCTGGTGTTTGTGGTCATCATTGGTAACAGGTGATAAGAAGTAAAAACACACTTTTCTTCTCATCACAGTAGTAGAAATATCACTGACTACTTCAAAACCAATTTTTCAATAGTGTTTGAACAAGGTCCAGCAGAACTATCATGCTGTGACATGACTGCTGTGTTACATACAATATGATCAAAGTTGTCAGTGTTAAAGATGCATAACGTAACATTTCTTGGTGGAGGGCTGTTATTGTTTTGCCTGTAATATGCCATAGAATTGAATTAATTTATTCATGCATTTATTCAACTGCAGCTGTTTTAACTGACAAAAAAAAGTACACTGAAGTACCTGCATTTTCAGAATATGCCAGGCAAAGCAGTAACTCCATGGAGAGCAAGCAGTTGGCAGAACCTCCACTAGAAAAGTTACATGATGCACCTTTAAGTGATATTATCTTTTGTTGAATGATACATATACATCTGCCAAAATTGCAATTTCTGCAAGTTCAAATCAGATTGGTGTTCATCAGGTGTAAAAGAGCTTCTCCATCTGTGTGACTGTGATAAAACATTAAAAGAAAATCATGCAGAAATAGACTACAGGTTAGTGAAATAGCAGATGGTTTGATTTGTTTGAAAAGACTTGCCTCTTGTGCCTGATGGTAGTGCTGAAAGCAGGGCGGTGGTTATAAGATATAGTATGTTGTGGTATATGTCCCTCACATACTGGACACTGTCCCTCTGTGCTGACACTCTGGTCATCATGTGCACCACTATGCAAGTCATACATTCAAACAGTTGCATCCCAGTCCATGCCAGCTTTCACTTAATGGGACATACTACACTAAATTAATAGTTTCACTATTCATTCGTGCATGTTTAAATCAACTGTTGTGGTTGCAGAAGTGGGAGAAGTTGTTTCAACTCACTGAAACAGGAGGTGTTCCAAACACCTTCACTGGACTCACTGTGACCATTTCAGCAGCCCTGAAATCTCCCTCATATGGAGCTTAACTGTCCCACCCCCTTTGAAGCACACCAAAGTAAATTTCCCATTTACTTATTTACTTTATTTTAACCCATAGACTTTTCTAAAAAAATTCAATCCAAATTTAAAGGAACAACCATAATGTCCATAACACAGTTATTTTTAATCCAGCGATATTTAAAATCTAAGTTTGGGTGAAATGGTTGGATTAATTACTAACTGCAGTTGCTTTTTAAATTTTTTTTTAAACTTCCATTTTCCACTTCCACTTCAAAGTGGGCAATCACTGTTGAGCTTCATGAAGCATGTCACATTTTACTCCTGAGTTCCCATTGTTGCCAGCAGAGGGCATCTGCTCCAATAGAAAGTTGATAAGAAAGTGCTGCAGGAGCATTTTATGTACGTTAATGAAATACAAGTGTAAAGTGTGAAGGCTACAACTATCTTTGAACTGTAGTATAGCCCAGCACTCCCTCTGGTTGCCCTCAGTGGGAACAAACCCATGCTGCTGATGTCTCACGTCAACTCTGTGCTCTGTGTGTTCGCTTTGGGGACATCAAATATGTTGTCTAGGCATATTAGTACCAATGCTGTATTTTACATAAGACATAAACAGTGATGTCTGTCATCAAATATAAAGCCATATAATACAAATGAAAGGTCAATAATATAAGTTAGATCTATCAACATGTGCCCCTTGTGTGTTTGATATGTGAACATTTCTTTGTCACGTTGCTCACTACCAGATCCTCCCTACTGAACCTTGCTCTGTTGTCTGTGCCGTACATGAAAACAAGACTCCCAGACTCATACACGCACACATGTACACATACATGCACATACACATGCACACAAATACATGTACATACACACACATACACGTACATATACATGTACATACACACACACAGACACATGTATACATGCATACACTCCTATACATGCACACATACATGCACATGCACGCATATACACACACATACATGCACACGTATACATGTACATATACATGTGCATACACATGTACATGCACACATATACATGTGCATACACATGTACATGCACACATATACACACGCACAGACCCTGTATGTGGAGCAGAGGAGGCTGGGTGCTGGAGGCTGCGTCTCATTGGGTGATGCTAACATTCTGTCCCATTGCTTTCTCTGCTCACCTTGCATGCTCCGCCCGCTGCTCTGATCTGATTGGTCTAGAGGTGACTGTGCGCCCCGGAGGGCAGGACCACTGTGTAAGTGTGCATGGAGCTCATCTCTGTCCCTCCGTCTGCACTGAAGCTCCACACCTCTGCCCTCTTCATTGTGTTATTATACACTGTAGTCCAATGTAGGAGGTTTTGGAGGTCCCCACTCGCATGCCCCAGGCCCCAGCAGCACTGCCCTCTCCTCCTCCTGCCTGTAGTACTGTAGATTTTGCTCTTTAAATTAATCTGCCCCTTCCTTTGTATTTCTCCTCTTCTCCTGGGAGTGTAGGGAAGGACAGTAAGGCCTCTAAATGTAGACCTCCTCTGAAGGTCCTGTTTCCTCACTGATCAGAGGACAATGTTCTCTGCAGAATTCTTTGTGTCTAGAAGCTTTCTTAACACTTGAATTATGATGTACGCATTACTTCTTTTAGGATCTAAATCTAACTAAAATACATCTTTATGTTAAGACTTTAGTCAGTTCTGTGGTATTTAAATATGGTGTATCAGGGTGTCTTCTGCAGATGGTGTTATTTTTAGTTGTGGACAAAGCAAAAAAAAAACTGTTGGATGTATAAGGTAGACTTGATTTGCTTGCTTCAGTCAAAACTTTAGCATTACTTCTTTCTAGCAGACAGTATCTTTTCTTAACATGCATTAACCTGGATGACACTAATCTAAATGAAGTCTTTGTAGAGCCTGCTGTCTCCTGTCCTTTCAGTTAATATGATATACTCTGCTTAGTCCTAACCTCTGGCTGTGTCCTTTGTGTTCATCAGACTTTTCAGCAGCCTAGGAGAGCTCCACACCATCTCTCAGAGGAGTTATGGCACCACGTACACCATCCGGCCTGGCAGCCGTTACCCGGTGACCCGCCGCACCCCCAGTCCAGGCTCCCCGGACAGGGACCCTCTGGGACGCTTCAGCGGCTTCGTCCTGCCCGGTTCTCCCACCACTCCCCCTCAGACCATCCTAAAGTCGTCCAGCCTGAGTCTGCCCCAGGAGCCTAAAGAGGTGCGCTTTGTGATGAGGAGCTCCAGTGCGCGCTCCCGTTCGCGCTCGCGCTCTCCCTCCCCCTCTCCTTCTCACTCCCCTCGGATGGGCTCGCCCCTGCTTTCCCTGAGGCCCTTCCACCAGAAGCCCCTGCATCTGTGGAACAAGTACGACGTGGGCGACTGGCTGGAGAGCATCCACCTGGGAGAGCACCGTGCGGGCTTCCAGGAGCACGAGATCGAGGGCTCACACCTGCCTGCTCTCACCAAGGAGGACTTTGCCGAGCTGGGTGTGACGCGGGTGGGACACCGCATGAACATAGAGCGTGCTCTGAAGCAGCTGCTGGAGAGCTGACAGCGGCCCTGAGAGTGCAGTGCACACATCAGACATCAGGAGGCAGCACTTCTCTTATACTCTGGACTGTCCGGCCTCACGTTTACACATGTCCTCTGACGTACTGGGCCCACAGTGAGGAGAGCCAGAGCCAGGTCTAATCAGAACGTGCCCTCAGGGCCTCCAGGGGTGTCCTCAAAGAACAGTATGAGCTCCAGCACTGGTCGCCCCTCCTCTGTGTCTACCTCTGTTCTCTGAAGCCCCGTGCAGAGTACAGGAGGAGCCAGGCCAGCAGACACACTGATACGATGCCTTTCCCATCTCTCCCAGTGGCTGTGGACAGACTGTGGAGCCCTCCGCCTTGGACCCAGACTGTGCTATCAACTGGAGAATGTTTAACCAACACTCGTGGCTTTTTCATAATCAGTTTTTTGGTTTTCCAAAGGGAATATTATAGGGATATAATATAAGATATATATGTATGTTAATATAGCTTTCAAAAGAAGAACAATATTGCAAAGAGGACATATAATAAATTAACCTGCGCCTGTTTTGAGGTTTTAGTATAGAAAGTGAAAGAAAATTTATTCCACCAATAGTTTACTCATTTCTACTAATTACTATATAATACATATATAAATATATATATTTGAAAGAAAAATCTAGAGAATAATGTTTTCATAGATATGGGACGTTCCTTAAGGTCACTTTCCATTAGCATAGCATGAGCAGCTGTACCATGTGTCGTGTGTCTTTCTTTTCTTACAGTCTTCCTTCAGACTAAAGGGCATCCCGTAATGTGAGGCTTGGACCACCGTGCCCCCGCCCCCACACCCCCACACCCCAACACCCCACCCACATCGGCACTTAGGAGCACTATTACACAACACCAGTGTGATTATAAGCAAAAGGGACTGTCCGCCTCATCATGGACAATGCAGAGGAATCCTACTGATTGAATAGTGTTACTTTTAAACGTTGCCAAATGAGTCTTAAATTGAACATAATTGGTAAAACATCTAAGGGCTTGTGTGTGGATGTGTGGGCCCCTAGCGGAGCACTTGGGGCCCTGTACCTGTCCTGCGCTGTGGGGAGGGGGGCACCTGGTCTGCACACGCAACCTGACTGTGTCTCCCAATGTCCCGCCTTATATCACACTTGGAGGCCGGCATGAGACCCTAACACCAGGTTGTACTAAAAACAAAAATCCTTTATAAGAATAACATTTGCTCTGGGTTTTGTGAGTAGCTTCTATTGATACTTTGCAGCTGATGTCATCAACATTCTGTGGGAGTGTGATGCTAACTGGAGGCACTGCTCTGTCTGTAGCTCTGTTTCTTAAATTAGACGTTAATCTGAGCTTTGTTTTAACAAGATCTGATCAGAAAGAATTGATTTCGCCGGAACTACAAGAGGCTGATTTGCGCTGTTAAATAAGTCTCCCAACATTACAGTCACTGTCGCTAGCTAACATTAGCCAATTGTTGTTGTTTTGTTTTTTTTCAGTTAGTCTCTCATCTTTTTTGTTGAAAATCAAACGTCTAAACAGGAAGAGTGTTGTTTAAATCCATTTTGTATGTTTTCAGACGATTTTAAAACACATGGCTGTGTTTGCTAATGTGTGCAATGTGCCACCATGGTAACTGCTGAACATTCCGTCATAGACATACAGGCAGAACACCCCCTAGATGATGTCACTGCAAAGTATCAATTGGCAGTGAGTTTTATTCAACCAACAATACTACCACTATTTCAGCAGCTCCTGGTCTGAACGTTAAGCCACTAAGCTCTGAACTTTTAACTAATTTTAACCACTATTTTGTAAAGCAGGTGGTGAAATAGAACACGACTTTATCAATGTTGCTCTCTGTTGTAAGAATAGCACTCACTGCCTCTTTGTTCATAGTTATTTATTATTTGTATTACTAATTTTTGGTGTTGCGACCTCTTTTAAACATCCAACTTTCATTTACTACCCTCGCACTGTGGGTACGTTTTGTAGCGTGTGAAACATAATTTTATTTAAATTTCTCAAGGACAAAAAAAAAAAAAAAATGAAAATAACTTGTCCTTTCTAACTTGTAAAATGAACAAATATATGCTTTTTTCATAAGCAATGTAGATACAATAGATTTCCTATAAATTTTTGAGAAAAGTATATAGATCTATATATATGAATGTTTGGCATATATGCATAGTTAACCACCTGTGGAAAGGGTGAGCAGATTTTATTCTTTCTACGAACTTTTGAACTCTGAACTGGGGGATGATTTGCACAAAAAAACAAGGTGACAAGGTGCTAACATAGAGCCACCCATCGTCGAAGCGCAGGTGTGATCTGGATCCCCGTGTTTGAATGGTGAATGGGTGCGTGTGTGTTTTTATGAATGGGCCTGTTGTAGTGATGTAAGTAGTCCACTAGAGCCTTACTATCATCTTATCCCAGATTTCCGGGCAGTGGCTGTGGATTCATTGACAAAAATAAAACGCACACGGACATTGGTTTCTCATTGAGGATCGTGTTCACTTGTGTTGTCATGTCAGCTCGGGGGTAGAGTCATTATGGGATGCTGAATGAACGTATTGGCGTGTAGGTTGTGTTGAGTCACTGTTTTTGTCCCTGGTTCCAGATGGCATTTGCGCTCCCCTCCTCTCTCCTGTTTGAGACATTGAGTTTGGGAGTTTGGGCTGTGAAAGATTGAACAACATTGAGGAAAATGTGCCAAAAATGACCTGACATTGAACTGTATATCTCTTTGCTTTGGGACTATCTTAGTTACAGCATTCTGAAGCTGTTAGACTCAATAATATGGTGCCATCTCCTGGAAATCTTGAGAACTGCAGACATTTCTTAGATCTTTTCCCATTTCCTCTTGATGGAAATATAATTCAGTTTTATTTTATGAAATGAAATGCAGACTAAATCTGTGTTTAACAAAGATTGCCATAAGGTAGTTGCCTGAAGTCCAGAATTATATCTCTGTCTTTTTTATACAGAGGTCACCACTCCCTCAATTGTGTCTCAAACCAGAACGAAATGTGATCATCCAATCAGATTTGTTTGTTTCTGTGACAAATGTGAAACAAAGGAGCTCATTGGTCGCCTATAAGTCATAAACAAAATCATATTTCTCTCACCTCTGTTTAGTTCTTCACTCATTGATTCTGCAGAAATCCACAATTTTTTCACTCATGTGATTTTTTTCCCCTTTCTTTTTCCCTCATAAGCAGCCATATTAGTTTTGATACAGCCAGACCATTCCTGATTGGCTAATCCACCTGTCAATCATGTCCATCTGAACCTGGGGAGATTCAACGGTGACCAGACTCACTTAAAGTATTGAAGAACTGTGTAATCTATATCCCAGGCAACAGGGTGTTACTTATGGAAATCTTTGGGACACAATATGACTCACCTGCACCACCATGTAAGCTTTCTATCTTTCTATTTAAATCACATGAGCTTGGTTTGTACTGTGATAATGGGGAATCCTGTTAACTACTGTTCCCAAATAAAACCAAACACGGTCCAAAATGGCGTCTGCTCTGCTCACACCTGAGTGGAGACACAGTAGTGAAATCCATTGGGTACATTATGTTCTTTTCTAATCGACAAAGCACAATCTGCATTGTGTAGGGAGCAGTGTAACCTTTTAAACACCAGTGCTCTTATCATGGATGGCTTTTCTTTGGATTTCTTGTTGGTTTTCTCCTTGTTTGCACTGTGAAGTTTAGACCGGTGGGTGTGTCTGCCTCATCTCAGGCCTGCCTCGTGAGTCCTCTCTTCTCCCTCACAGTATCAGCCTGATCGGGTCCAGATGGATGGTCCAATTCCTCAACAGCTAAATTCCAACAGTGGACAAAAACAGTTTGGTTAGTGCTAGACAGTCTGCCCTGAAGTGATGGTGTAGCGCTGGTTGCTAAGGCGATCTGTAAACGTCTGTTGCTAAGAGCAGACTTAAACTGTTATCCATGGGTTTTAAAATTATGAAAAATTTGTTGCTATGGCAATTTACACATTCAAACTGAAATCTATCTTTTGAATGGGGAAAAATTATTCATGTAGCAGGAAACTGAAACTTATGGATTTTTTTTTACTGTTTTATGTTAATGTTTTTTAAAGTTTTATTTTAGATATTTGATTTGAGATAAGACTACAAGGGTTCCTACACGTCCCAGAAATCCTGAAAAACTTGGAAAACAATTGCCCTGTCGTCCATAGAAAATTAGAAAACGGGCCAAATGTTCGAGGAAAATATATATTTTGTCCTTGTTTTCCCCCTTTGCCTGATAAGTAATAAAGAATGTTACTGTTTTTATCACAGTAAGAAAAATAATAACAGATTGAATTTTGATAAACCTCCTTTAAAACTCACTAACATGCAGGAAATTCCACTTTTTTTGTTCAAAGTTTCCCCAAACCCCAACACCATTCGTTTTTACCTGCTATAGCCATGATCATGCCATGACACACAGGCATGCCTAATTTTCAGCTTAATAAAGCACATTTACTGGACCACAGTACCATTCAAACGAGAAGAATACATAGTCAACACTAAATACTGTATGTTCTTTGTTTAACTGGACTTCTAAACATTTTGCTTTTCTATGTCTAAATAAGCAAATTTACATTATATGAAAAATAATATGGTTAGACTACATCTTTAGCAGAAAATAGGTGGCAGTCTATTTGTAAAAGCAGTGACAACAAAATTACAAACGTCCTGGAAAAGTGCTGATAAACTATATCAAGTGTGGGACCCCTTGGTCTTAAATTGAACTAACCCAAACCATTGTTCTTAACCAAACCATAAACATCTCCTAATTTCCATCTCCTTTTTTACTATAACCCCGTCACTTCAAATGAACATCGTAGAACATCCCTCCAGAGCACACTATCTAGCCCTAGCATACCAGTTTGAACATGCTACCTAGTGCTCCTCACGCAGCCTGAGCGAGGGTAGAGGGGGGTGGAGGCTGGGGCAGGAGCTGAGATGTTCCACAGACACCTCCACCACAGAGATATGTTTATTCTGTAATAAATTTATAATGAAAACTGAGACTGTGTGAGTGTCCACTTTACTTTTGTTTTATTATGAGCTCCACGTTACACAAAATGGCCTCTTCTATATAGTTTTATACACTTCAGAAGTTTTTTTTATTGACTTTTTATATGACCTTAGGACTAGGTGATATGCTGATATGATTGTGAACAATATATTTTTCAACAATGTGTGTTTAAAGTGGCCATATTACACTGTTTTCTGATGTTACAATGTTGTTTCCACACCAGAAATGTACTTAGAGTTGTGTTTTGTTTAATTTACAAATCATGCATATTCAGGTTATGTTCTTCTCTCAGACAGAAAACACCCTGTCTCACTTTGTGATGTCAATTGGTAACACAGGAAGAGATTCACTGTATTTTTAAACACCTTCACTAGAATCATTTGGACAATTTCAGCCTGGGAATTGCCAACTCTACTGAACAAAAGGTAAAAAGTGGCTGTTAAAACAACCGCTTCATGACATCACAAGTTGGAACAGAGCACTGAGCTTTGTAGACCGTCCAAAATGCAAGGTTACTCAAACATGTGAATGAAACAAAACAAACTCCAGGTGTGTTTTTGATAAGATAACTCTTCTAACGTGGCTTAAAGCTCACAAGAGTCAGTTCTGCGTAATATTGGTCCTTTAACTAATTTTTCAATTGTTCAGCCTCAGCAATACTTATACAATACAGGTGGGTTTAACTGTAATAAAGTGAACTTTCAGGAGACAAAGATGACTTAAAGATGCACTGTGTAACTTTTCTGGTCTGCTCTGCCCCCATGAATGTTCCACAGTGGGACAGTAAACATTTCTATATCAAGCTTTTATTTCAATACGTGTATTTTCGTTGCACAAAAATGCCTTGAAAAACATCCAGTCTTAATGTGAACAGGGTTGCCTTTCCACAGATCTTACCTGTAACTTGGTCTGGTGGTGCCACCCGCTTGTCTCCATGGAAATGGATAGGTTTAATTAATGCCATACTGCAGAACATTCAAAATAAAGGAATAACATTTCCATGGAGACAAATGGTATTGGGTTAAGTGACTTTATATTGTATATTTACTAAAGACACTATGTTTACATGAAGAGTGTAAAACTAAAGGAACTGTATGTAGTCGGCTTTCAGTTTTACAAAAGAATCACGACTGAACCTGGATTCCCAGTGCCTTAACCTGGAGATAGAGGGCACATACAGTTTTTCTCATTCTCTGTATATGGACAGGCCATGTCTCATGTGAAGCTCAGAACCTCCAGAATTCACTCTGAGCTGCAGAGGCTGCACTAGCACTGACTCATATTAGAAGTGCTGGGGTTTAAACCAACTGGATTTCAGCACTGAAACTGTCAACCTAAACGAGAGACTCCCGTGAGGCTCATTCTGCTTTCTGATTGGATAATCATTTTGAGAACCAAAATACAAAATTATAACATAAACAACTTGGCTATGATGTCCAATTTTTTTGTAATGAAGAACGAATGATTAGAATTGTTTTTGTAAACGCGACATTTGATTTGAACATCATATCATAACGTCATATCTGAGGACACAGCTTGCGTTTATGGAATTTTAAATCTAAATCTTACATACAGTCCCTTTAAATTACAATCTGGCTCCAAGAAACTCGTGATATACATTTTTGGCATATCACCCACCCCTAACAACATGAATACGACAGCACTATGATCCACAGTAACACAGTTTGCTAACATCCAATATTAAACTGAATAAAACGGTGCTGTCGAGCCAAATTCACAGATTCTACATAAATATAGTTCCCTGGTGACATCTCAAAGTCCTACGCACAAGGATAGCAGCAAAAAAAATATGAATAATTACACATTCCCTTTTACAACGCTTCACATTTTGCTTTAAAAAAATTAAAATATAAAACATATAAATTAGTTTACAATGTGCCAGTTCAATGTCAGAGAAGGCAGGTCATTACAAATCTATTCACAGCGCCATCTTGTCTGAAAATACATGTTCACGAGATGTACGAGGATTTACAAAAAATAATGTATTTATAAACTATATTTTTCACATTCACAGATTTTGGATTCTAATCGTCCGCTTCAGAATCCTCCGCCGTTTTATCCAAGTCAAAGTTCTGCAAAATAAAATGAAATGTTTCAGAATTGACAAATAATTTTTTTAAAGGTGCACTGTGTAATTTTTCTACCAGGGAGCCTGCTACCGGCTCCCTCTGGAGATGTTATTGCTTTTCCTGGAAAATTCCATGTATCGCATTAAAGTGCAGATGATAGATTAGTCTATTTATTTGACTAAGACATAGTTAGCATCATTACATTTGATTTTACTACAAATTTTATTTTATTATTTAGTTTATTATTTTACCTCCTGGTTAGACACGGGCAGCAGATATGATTCTATAAGTGTTACGTAGCATCCATAATGTTAAGGGCTAAAACATGTTACTTTACACAATAGTTATGATTAGACTTAACAAAAATAGATGACACATTTTATTAAATGAGGGTTTAACCATATAAACCATATAAAAATGGATGACGTGTTGATAGGTAGGGGTATTCTGTTTTAGAACTCACCGCTACAGCCTGTATTTTTGTACTTTTCTTCTCAACTTTTTCCCACAAACTGCCATTTAACTGATCTAAAACTATGATAAATATTTACCACCGGTACTATCCCACAAACCAAAGTCATAAATAGAAAAGCATGAAAACCATATGAATATGCAATTCTATAGTTACATGTCAGATCTGTGGAGAGGTGACCCTGCTTACTGTAAGTACGAACGCATGTATTTTAGCATCATAAACACACAACATTTGCTTAATGCCATACTGTGGAACATCCCAGGCAAAGTAAAAGCATCTCCATAGAGAGAAGAAGGTGGCGGGCCCTCGCTAAAAAAGTTACATAGTGCACCTTTAAGCTACATTTGAAGAATCATTTTACCTCTAGTTCTTGTAGCACTTCATCCATAAAGTCTGTGGGGTTCTGCTTGTACTCCACTGCTCTTCTGATCGTGTCTCGAAACATCTACAAAAACAACCGTATTAAACTAAATGTAACAAATATATACTAGTTCATCTCTGTTATTTAGTACAAACCTTGACGACATTGGTCCCGTCCGCTGCTGAGACAAAGTAAGAAGGGAGCACGTGTTTCTTTGCAAAGTTGAAGCTTCGCTGAGTTGCCTTCATGTCAGCTGCACAGAGAAAATTGCAGGTTAATATATTACGTTGATTTGATTGACATAACCCCATTTCTAAACTGCTCAAATGTAGCTGGAGGACAGGTTCATCCTACAGTGGGATTTGCTGTTTAACTGTCAGATTGCATTTGTTGGCCTGGTTTATGGTTATCCGCATGAAACAAAAACTGGCACAAAGTTTAACATCTTTTCTGTCAGCACAAATAGACACAACTGAAATATTTTTATAGTTTCAGAATGTAGCGTCAAAATCCCACCCCAGAGATGTGACTGTCAGTTGAAAGGACTTTTAACCATAAGATTATATTATAATTATTGTACATTTGTGGCACCAAAACATAAACAAATAATGTTCAACAAATCATTTACAGAAGCCCCTGTCCTCCATCTAAAATTTCAGACTCAGACGTGAACTCAAAATGCAGATTTATTGACCTGGTTTATGGTTAATATCTCTTTATACCACAGTCAATGAGAATTCCAGTGGCTAATTGCCGTGCGTTAATACTGCATAACGCACAAGTAGTTCTGTCAACAGCCAAATCACTGTTCTATATCACTGCTCTGCTGCCATCGCCGTGACATCACCATAGCAACGTGTAAACAAATGTAGTAACTAGCATCATTTAAAGCACTGACATTTATAGACAGGGAGCAGGCTTTTCACATTTACATTTCAGTTTGTAGCACATTAAACAACCTGGAGCTGTGCGTTATGCAGTTTTAATGCACTGCTCCTCATTGTTTAATGCTTGCATATCTCTGCTGCCATCGCCATGACATCACCATAGCAACGGTAAAAACAATGCTCAACTCCTCTGAGTAGAATGTAGGGACTAGCTTCTTTAAAACACTGAAATATAATATAATATTTGAGACATTTATAGACAGTGGACAGACTTTTCAGATTCAAAGGTGAGAGATTTCGTGCGTTCTGACACAAAGTTTAATTTCTCTGTTAGCACAAACAAAGGTTAAATAGTTTCTGTTGTCATCTATAAGAACTCTTATGTTTATATACAAGTCTATGCTTAAAAGTTTGTGCCAGTCCCTGCAAGATATAAAAAGGTGCATTGTGGATCTTCAGTTTGGAGATTTCTTTCAAAAACTGTAAATGTCCCCTATATTTCTATATTACCCTGCCCTCCATCTGAATCTATTCTAGAATAGCCAGCCATCGCACCACCCAAAACAACAGACTCACCATCGATCTTATTGGCCACTACACAACAGGGAATCTCCGGTCTGTACTCGCGCAGCTCCTTGTACCACTTGCTTAGGTTTTTGTAGGTGATCTTTCTTTGGACGTCAAAAACCTGCAGAATTAAATGTAGTACAAACTCAAGTTTACGTGCTATAGGTTACATTCTTGATACATGTTTGTGGTGGGTATATAGGACTCACCATAATACAGGCGTGTGCTTTGTAATAGTACGAAGGATGCATGCTCTGAAACCTCTCCTGGCCCGCTGTATCCCAGAAATCTGTGCAGAGAAGATAACAGACATCATTAGAAGTGCAAAATGCGTACCACCTTTAATGCTTTGTCCTTCTAATTACACTAACTTAATATTATGAATCAGATGTTTCTCTTAAAATAGTTTTACCAATTACCTTTTACTACTAATACTACTCTTAATTTACTCTTAACTACTTTGCACGTCTACTTGAGTAATATTATATTTTTAAGACGTTACACTTACTTAAATACAGTTTGTAGTAATAGTAGCAGTTAGTAGTCAGTGGGGCTAAAGTGAAAGTGTAGTGTATACTTGCCTACTGCCACTGTCTTGTTTCCTACAGTAGCTTTGTGCTTGTACAGTGTCAGCGCGTACGTGGACATCTGCTGTGGACGACTACATCACAAGCTAAGGAAAAGGAGCCTTAAAACAGAAAGTATAGTATAATGGGATATTTAGTAAAGAAAACACCCACATATACTTGGGTGATGTGACAATAAAAATCAAATTGTGATCTAAATCCTGTGTCAATCTGCTATTTTGGTTTTGTCATATCAAGATTCAGTGTTTTTTCTCTTTTGTTACTCTACTGATATGCTCTGTTCTATCTGAGGTTTTATTTTAATACAGTCTGACCATAAATAACTATCTTAGCTGGAACTACAACAGGTGACATGATTTGTGCGCTTAAAAAAGTCTCTCGAAGATCTTCTGCCACCTGCTTGTCTCCATGTCCATGAGCTGCGATTGCTTTGCCTGGGTTCTTCCACAGTATGGCATTTTACATATCGTTCTTGCATATTTTTTTTTTAATTAACTGTTTGGATTTCTTGTATCCATGGAGACTGTACTAACTAAAGAGCCATTTGAGAGGACATTTGAGATGCTACAGGCTTTTTACACCATATGTGGCAGCAAATGTGGCAGAAGATCTTCGAGAGGAAACATCTTTGAGAGGGAATGGTCCATTTCATCACCAACTGAAACACCAGAGCTGAGTAAGAGCGAGGCCTTTCCTGTTGTGTTCCCCTGACTCCCGCCTGGACACTGATGTGATGCTGGAGGACAGAGAGGAGGGACAGTTTTGGCTCTTCCACAGAATCTGCTGTCCCTACCTGACCAGTCCTGTTAAACTGCACTGAGACCTTTGACTGAAACACGCAGTGGAAATGTTGCAGCAACATCAACTGCAACAGTTTGCTGCTGCAAAACTTGAATTACCCTCGGGATCAATAAAGTACCACCCTCTTTTCTCATTTAACAATTACAGGTCTCTATATGTTTATAGTTTTTCCAGTTTTTCTAGTTCTAGTACTACTGTTTGATGGTAGTCTGAGTCAGAGGTGGAAGGTAACTGCAAATTACAAATATTGTCTAATTGTGTAAATCTTTAGCCATTTACATTTATTCACTTATGCAAGAGTAACACCAACATTACTGTTGTCTATTCATATTTGATGCTTTCAAAGGATACTACTCGTCCAGAAGAAATCTTTCCATGAGTCTGAAAAAAACAGACAACAAAATATTTTACAACCCTCTAGAAATTACAGAACACAATCCAATAAAATATGATGTTAGTAGCAGTTACTTGGATTTGCCCACCGCGCTGTCTCCCAAACAGATGATCTTCACCGCTTCTGCCGCATCGTACTTGGTTGGATCCAAATCTGGGTGACTGCTCTCCTCTCGAGCCATTTCCTCTGGCTTCAGGTGCAGCTTTAGAGAAAACTGTGGATTTAAGACTGCAGCAGCTGTTGTGGATAGGTATTAGCTAGCTAAACGATTAGCCGAGGTTTGAGCGGGACAAAATGAATGAAAACAGGTCATTTTCCTTTTCCCTCCACGCTGATCGAAATGAGACAAATGCCTAAACACAACTAGTCCTTAGATCTCCGTTAGATTTTCGTTACCTTTTCAGTTTTATGATATTTTCATCCAAAAAGCTAATGAGGGCTAATGCTAACGACTGTAAGATTCAAATACCATTGTAAATGTTAATCCGCTGGACGGTTTAAATGTTTATTTCTATCCGAAGCTCTTCTTATATTAGAGAGAAATGGCACACCGAGTGACAGTGATGAGATGCGGTGTAAAAAGCCAAACACGCTAACAAACAGATTACGTGATGTTTGTTTGGTTTCCACGCAACGGGTTTCCTCGGCGGGTCTGGAGGTGCACGAGAACAGCATTTTGTCAACAGCGCCGCCTACTGGAGCGAGCCATGAACGGAGCCAGAATTCACATAAGAAATATCAAAAAGGAAAATTCACAAATGTTAAACCAGATAATTTCTATATAAATCAGCATTTTAACATTATTCATTTTAGCTGCCCCCATTTGAGCTACTGTCACCCCAGATGTAGTGTATATTTCCTCCTGTCTTATTTGATTGGAAAATGCTCATTTCTGTGAGTATGGTTGACCATTCAAAATATATAATATTTAGTTTTAAATAAATAAATGATTGCTATGACCATGGTCCTAAGTTTACACCACTGTGAAACCAACAGATAGGAAGAACAGAGTGACATATTGTAGATATCAACCTCCTTTATTGTGATTTAATAAATAATAATAAAAAGTGTGTATATAAGGACTTAACACTGTTAACTAAATGATGCGTGCTCCTCAGGCTCTGGAGATGTTTCTGTGGTTACAAAAGGTTTCTCTGAGGGCTGCCCTGAATACTGCCATCAGAATGTCAGCTCCCTTCACTTCACACAGAGGAGTCTGAGGAGCAAAGACATGTATTATCTCTCATTATAATATGAGTATATAGTCCTCTCTCTGTGTGTTTTACCCTGGTGAGAGCCCGGAGCAGCCGCTGCAGCAGAGCATCCTCTTTGTGAGGACACAGAGAAGACACTGTCGCCACACAGCGCAGCAGACACTGGACTGTGTGTTTCTGGGCCTGTCCACATTCAAACATTTGACATTTTATCACTCGTATCATTCATACCATTCATATAACTGTTGTTTACAAAATCTACCTTCTTGAGCTCAGAGATGGGACTGTTGTTGTTGGAGATGTTGCATAGTTTGATGATGTCATCTGCATTTAGGATGGGATCCTGGGATAGAAAAAGAAGCTTTGACCATATCATCTGATAGGGTCAAAACACTAGTGCATTCAGCTGTGTCCTCCTGTTGTATGAATGTTTTTGCCACTGGCACAGATTAGCAGCCATGTTTCAACTAGTCAGCCCCAGAGGTAGCTTAATACCACCCAGTGAGCAGTGATACAAAAATTTAATGCATTTATTACCAAAGAATGTCATTGCCCATAAAGCACCAGCTGACAATAATATAGCACTCAACGTTTCGCTGTTGACCTAGAGAAGGCTGTATTCACATTTCACCATTACACAGAATCAGAGAATCATTGCACGAATAAATCTCTATATGACAACATGACATTCATACTTGTGTATGGATTTGTATATGTATATCTGACCCTGAGCTTTTCGAGCCAGGTCCACAGGAGACAGCTGAGGACATGAGGGTCACACTCAGTGACCAGCAGAGCCCATCCACACTCACTGCTGTTCAGCTCCTCCTGAGAAAGATACAAGATACCAACTAATACGCGGACTGCTAAGTAACTTCTGTATTGGATTAAAGAAAGCTCTTAATATTTTACCAAATCTACCATGACTATAGTCAATTCAATTTAAAATGCATTGTCAAGGACAGAGGAAGCACAAAAATCTAACTTTAAAGTTGAGCAGACTTCTTACCTTATGTCTGCGTATACTACATAAATCTCATGTATCTGACCTGGAGCAGGGAGGACCGCTGCAGAACGCTCTCTCCAGCAGGCCCAGGGTCTGCTAGGGCCTTAGCCACAGCTCGGCTCACTGCACTGGGGGCTGTGTGCTGAGGAGTCCTGGACATCTGTGGAACACATGGACAGCCAGAAAATGTACAAAATGTACAAAATGTACATGAATGTACAGCCTCAGGGGCATTCCAATAATGTCATAATACCAAGTAACCAATAGAGGGCAGCAGAGACAAACAATTAGTGACTCCTTCATAACTTTTTTTTTACCTTATGTTTTTGTTGAAAGTCTTCAGAAAAAAATGTGTGAATAAAAATGAAAAATGAATTACTGAAGAAAACTATATATTTGAGATTATATAGCCTCCTATAAACTTTTCCGCAACTGATGTGATTTGAAATGTACAGTAGAATCAGTCAGGTTGTACAAAACATAATATGAATGACCTCAGAGGTGGAGGTGAATTTCATGAACGTTCTCTTGGCTGAGCAGGTGGAGCGATTGGGACAGTTCCTTGGAGGGGGCCTGTGGATGGTTCTGACTGAGTTCTGGCTCTGGACACACCAGCTCACCTCATGTCCCACAGCAGCACAGAAGTACAGGCCTACCTCTGTGTCCTGGAAGTACAACAAGGCTAAAGCATGTTTGATTGAAGAATGCAGTAAGTATCTCAATATAGTGCCTTTTTACAAATAAGATATGGTGGTATGGCCCATAATATGGAGTGAACTGCAATTAACTACTATGAGCATCAAAATATTTGCATTATTACGTTATTATAAATTGGATAATATTTTTAAAGAAATATTGAAAAGAAAATGTTCTACCTGATCAGGATCCAGAAATAATTATCCTATCATACCTCAATACAACACAAAAGTATGGCCATTTCCCCTGCACCTGACCTGAGTGAGTGTGAGCCTGGTGAGGTCAGAGTCACTGTAGCTGCGTTTGTCCTGTAGGAGGAGTTCTCTCTTCTTCTGGAGAAACCCCAGAGGCTCATCCCAGGAGCACACAGGCCCAGCCCTCCTCTCACTCCCCCCACAGCCTCCCAGCTGCCCTGCATGCACCATGGGAAGGAACTGTCGGGAGACCAGGGTGTCCCGCACTGCTCTGCTCAGGGCACGAATAGAGGAGCGCTTCTCCAGCTCAGAGTGGACCTCCAGAGGGGCAGGGAGGCCCAGAGCCAGGCAGGAGAGGCGCAAGCACAGCAGGTACAACACCTGAGGAGAGGGGCATGATTTGTAAGTGTCATATGAACAACAGCCATGCTGTTAATTCATATCCTCTATAATGTAAAATAACAGTTTAAAGGTGTCCAAAATGAAGCAGAAAATGGGCTTTCATTTGTTATTTAAAAAAAAAAAAACCAAAAAAAAAAAAACAACAGTTAAGTGACTCGAGTGTGTCTTATCTGACCTTGGGCGTGTACCGGAGAGCGCGTGCCTCCTGTCCGTGCAGTAGCAGGGCCTGTCTGTTGAGATAGTGCTGGAGGGTGAAGGGTGCCCCATGTCGGAGGCTCAGGTCTGGGTACTGCACCAGCTGAGTGCCCAGGAGGCGGGCGAAGTCGAACACCTGCCCGATCTGCGCCCGCGTCTGGATGGAGCGAGGGCGTTTGACCCGCACAAAATGAACTGCTTCACTGGGACTGATGCGCAGGGTGTAGATTAGGTAACAGGCGATCAGCACTCCTGATACACAGGAACAAAGTACTTTTAATAAGAGCTTTGTGTAAAGAGACATTTTTGTGGTCTTGTGGTATAAATTATTGGTGGTACAGCGGTACATGTTAGTGCTGTGACCTGCATAATCCCATGGCGAGAGAATACATTCAAACCATAAGTGTATTTTCCGATGTTTTTATAGCAAATATTCAAAATAATCCACAAATGTTGAACCCAGTAATTTTAATATATGACAAAGGTCCATTATATTTTAAATGTAGTCATCTGTTTTGCCTCCATCTCAGTTGGTTATAAAATGCTGTGATCTGATAGATCTGCCAGCCTCACCCGTTCTGCCCAGACCGGCGTGGCAGTGCACAGCTACTCTTCCCTCTCTCACTGCGAAAGCCAAAACCTTCACTCCATCGATGATACTGACCAGAGAGGACACCCCGAAGTCTGGCATCCAAAAATTGTAAAAGTAAACTGTAAAGACAAACAGAAATGTGAAACCACTGCATCAATACTTGGTATATGAAAGGTGCACATGATCTCACTGTCATTGTCCATGAAGATCTCAGGGGAGTAGGTGAAGCTGCTGCTGGGGTCCAGAGGGGGGCCACAGTAGCGGTGCTCTCCAGGCTGCTGCATGTTGATGATGGACCGGATGTTCAGTCTGGGGACATTAGAGAAGTACTTTACATTGATCAACTGTTTAAGCAAAGTAGTGTACAATTACAAGTACATATATAAAGGTACATTTACTTCTGTTATAAAGTAACATTTTAAAATTGTTCAAAACTGTTTTGTGTTTGAATTCAATCATGCACATTTGAGCAATCCTGTATGTACAAAATGCACAGTTCCACCTTGTGACATCATGAGGTACTAATGCTGGAAGACCTCCATTGCATTGGACTGCTGTTAATATTCTCCTTGCATACACTTTAGTTAAACTTGCTACCAAACTGTCTGTGGTGTTTTTATAATAGTATTTTGCCCTGTTCCTAGTCCTTTTTTTTTTTGTCAGTTTTAGTACAAATTAAAAACATTTGCCACTTTGTGTTCAAAAAGAGTAAAAAACTGAAAAGTGCTGCCTCCAGTGCCCACTGCAATTTCAAGTACTATGTGACATCATACATGACTTCCCTACATGATACATGATGATCTACAAAGACCTGTCTGTGGATACCTGTTAGACCCTTCTAGACACTACTCCTTATACATCCAGGCCTGGCCCCTCCTCCCTCCTCACCCTTTTCTTTAGTCCTCCAGTTACTGCCAAGTTCAGCAACTCACTTTGAAATGTTGTTGTGGGGGGTGTTTAGATGTTTAGTAAAACTTTAGTAAAGCATTGCCAAGAAATCCAAACATAGTTTAAAAATCCTGCCAATCTGTGTAATCAGACCATCACCTCATTCACATAGGACATTCATACACAGGCGAAGTGGGTGAAGTGTCTTGCCTAAGGACACAACAGCAGTATGACTTTCAGGCTGGTGGGAAAAAGCTCTAACCACTAAGCAATCTTACTTCTTGAATTGCTCAATGATGTTATATCTCTCTATCAGATTATTGGACGGTCTCGCCATTGCAATGATGTCATCGGTTACCCTGTGCGAGTAACACAAACTTCATGAATAAAAACACTCTTTGTTAGACATAGAAAAGTGCAGTATAATGTGACCATGAGGAGAAGAGCCCTCTGATGGCCTGCTGGTTGGACTTCCAGCACTCGGGCCCCTCATATCTGCAGCCGAGCCCCCCACAGGCCAGCAGACACAGCAGCCCGGGGGGGATGACCCGCACCAGACTCTCCCGGGCCTGCGAGTAGGACGGGCGTGGCACTGGAACGGGCCGGGTCAGTGTGGGCATCCTTCTGTACGCCTCTGCTCTCTAGTCAAAAATACTGCACAGGGAAATACAGTGGCATTAAGGAGCCATATCATGCAATTTTCCGTTCTTTATTATAATTTTGTTTCCTGCTGCTTCACCGTACCCTATTGCCAGCAAAGGGCACCAGATACTTCCAAATGTTCAAGTTTTTTTCTTGAAACTTTCTTGTATTTTTTACTTGAGTAGACTAATACCTTTTTACAATTCTATAGCCAATATGATTTAGAACTAACAATTCTCCCTTCACTTCTACTTGTATGTTAATGTACGTAAGCCTTATGGTGTGGAGATTTTTGTGGTCTTAAATGTTATTTTAGATGTAAGATACTTTAGAATAGCCTAATTTTATTTTATTTTTTCAGATTACCTCAGTTTTGTTCTTTGTCACACATTTTGAGTATTCTTTCCATTTTAAATGTTTTGGCTACTCTGCTGATTTCTACCCAATTAGCTTTAGCTTCCACATTGGCGAGCGCTTACCTTGTGGATGAGGGTCAGATGCAGCTTCCAGGCTTCCACTTCTCCAGGCATTTTGTTGGCATTGTGAGAGCTAAAGAACTGTACAGGACTGCAGCCAGATCCATATAATGAGCCAGCCTCTTAATCCTGTTTAAGGAGAGCGCATTCACACCTCACACCAAGCCAATTATATACTGCTTATACGTCAGGAGCAGGAGCAGGCTGGCTGTGGGGCTGTCCTGTCCTAATTACCCAACACACTGTTTACTTGACCTTGTTGTGTCAATGTGATGAAGAGGGAGAATTTGTGTGAAACCTGGATTCGAAACAAACTGGTTAGAGACTGGTTGTAGTGAAGAGGATCATCTGGAGAGTCTGAGGAGGCCAATGGTTGTGCTGCTGCGGTGGAGATGAGAAGTTTTGAGGAGTGTATCTGAAGTAGAAGGATTATAGAGTGGGGTTTTGTATTCAGATCAGAGAAAGTCCTTTTAGATTACTGGTTTCAGAGTAATCCTGGTTCTAAATCTTCTGCTCCCCGTAAATAAATCATAATCAAAGTTCTCTGGTATATCCATTGAAAAAGGTGGTCTTTCTGTGATGTAAATATTGACATCAGTCAGTCCACCCTTTGCAGCTATAACAGCTTCAACTCTTCTGGGAAGGCTGTCCACAAGGTTTAGGAGTGAGTTTATGGGAATCTTTGACCACTCTTTCAGAAGCACATTTGTGAGGTCAGGACTCTGTGCAGGCCAGTCAAGTTCATCCACACCAAACTCTCTCATCCATGTCTTTATGGACCTTGCTTTGTGCACTGGTGCACAGTCATGTTGGAAGAGGAAGAGGCCATTTCCAAACTGTTCCCACAAAGTTGGGAGCATGGAATTGTCCAAAATCTCTTAGTATGCTGAAGCATTCAGAGTTCCTTTCACTGTGACTAAGGGGCCAAGCCCAGCTCCTGAAAAACAACCCCACACCATAATCCCCCCTCCACCAAACTTTACACTTGGCACAATGCAGTCGGACAAGTACCGTTCTCCTGGCAACCGCCAAACCCAGACTCGTCCATCAGCTTGCCAGATGGAGAAGCGTGATTCATCACTCCAGAGAACGTGTCTCCACTGCTCTAGAGTCCAGTGGCGGCGTGCTTTACACAACTGTATCTGACGCTTTGCATTGCACTTGGTGATGTATGGCTTGGATGCAGCTGCTCAGCCATGGAAACCAATTCCTTGAAGCTCTCTACACACTGTTCTTGAGCTAATCTGAAGGCCACATGAAGTTTGGAGGTCTGTAGTGATTGAATCTGCAGAAAGTTGGTGACCTCAGCGCACTATGAGCCTCAGCATCTCACCCTGTCAGTTTGTGGCCTACCACTTCGTGGCTGATTTGCTGTCGTTCCCAGTCGCTTCCTCTTTGTTATAATACCACTGACAGTTGACTGTGGAATATTTAGGAGTGAGGAAATTTCACGACTGGACTTGTTGCACATGTGACATCTTATCACAGTACCACGGTGGAAATCACTGAGCTCCTGAGAGCGACACATTCTTGTATAAACAGTCTGCAGCACGATTTTATACACCTGTGGCCATGGAAGTGATTGGAATACCCGATTCCGATTATTTGGATGGGTGAGTTAATAGTTTTGGCAATATAGTGTATATACTGCCGAACATTCCTGGCAACCCTAATCCAGGCACGGTAATGACATGCAATAGTGGCCCTCAAACAAAATAGTTGCACAGAGCACCTTTAAAACAGGCGTTAAATAGAATCAGTCAATATTGGAGGCAGTTGGTTTAAACATAGTTTTTATTCAAAGATATTTTGTAAAATAATATTTAAATGCTGACCATTTGCAAGCATAATTTGGAATGGGCCGACATGGTTGTATGTGAAGACGCATACAATTATTAAAACGTTATTAAATATTACACAACAACACAAAACATGCTACTTTACGGTCAAATTAAAGAGACAGTTCAGTATTTTGTCAAAGTGCCTATATTTTGACAGATCACATTCACTACTTTAGACACTATTTGGAAAAGCAGAGCCAGAGTTGTTCATTTGATTGACTTTACCACAATTACATGACTGTACCACAATTTAATTCAGTAAATACTTGAATCCACTTCTCTACTTAGGCAATTACTGCAAAAAGTACTTTACCATCTCCAAGTAACAGACACTTGCTTTCAAAATACTGGACTATCCCTTTCAGGTAAAACAAAAGTGAAACAAAAATACTAAAATGCATGTGCGAAACTAAAGTCCATAATCTGTTTGAGGGGAGGAAAAAATAAAAAATCAGAAAATGTCAAAATTGCCAAAACACTGGTCCACTGCATCATGCATTTAAACATAAGAAATTGTATAGTAGTAGAATTTGGTAATTTACATAAAATAAAAGTGTTGGGATATTGTTTTACAGGTACAACCAAAAGGCACAAATTTGCTTGTTACCTTGACAACTGCTAACCTCGACATACATGGGAGTAATTACAGTACAGACTCGAAGCAATGGGATGCTTTCAATGTCAGGAAAAAAATAAAATAAATGAATTCACACTTTTGGAAATAAAAAGAGGAGCTGAAATCTTGACAGGACAATAGCGTTCAGAAAAAGAGAAAGAGAAATGTTAGAATGTTCTTAGACCCAATGAGCCTAGAGGTGGTTAAGTGTATCCGGGTGAGTAGGTTTTGGGTCTGCTGTTCTTCGTGGAGATTCCGCCATTTCGTCTGCATTCTGTCACTTCCTGCATTATTTCTTGGACAGTTCATTGGATAGCCAGTCTAGTCCTTCATAGAGGCCGGTGCCTTGGGTGGCGCAGGCGGATTCGATGTGCCACTGTGGTGAGAGAAAATGCACAAAGTGAATACAGGTTGGAGCAATGGCTTTTTGAGGTTGCACGATATGATTGGGATTACATTTGCAATCTATGTATAAAAAGTACCATACTGTTCATAGTGCACATTATAAACTCCAGCAGCATAACATTTGAGAGAACACTGAAACATGAATTGTTAAACTAATAAGAATGCCATGAAATGTAATGCCCTGTTCCCACCAAGAGTGAATTATGCGAAAAAAAAACAAAAAAACGTGTCAAGCACCCCTAGATGGACGCTTAATTATTTTGAGTCACTCGTCAAGGATGCTCGAGTTTGGGAATTTGGTTGCGCGAGTAAATCCGCTCTAGTCACTCTGAACGCTCCAAAAGGATCAACTGCAGCTGTGCGGTGCCCACTGCGTCTGTTATTTTCATTTTGAAAAATGGCAGACTTGAACTACATCCAGCGGGTTACGATGCTTTGTTTAATGTGGAGGAGATGTGAACAAAGGCGTTCACCCAATCCTCCAGCGGCGTTCCAAGTTTGGAGAGTTCCACCATCTCCTCCAAGAGCTGCGTGTGGATGATGGCCGTTTTCATCCGTACTTTCGCATGTCCCTGGGACAATTCTCTGATCAACCCAACACAATCCTGTTTGTTGGTGTATACTATTATTATATTCTAGTGTCAACTATGATGAAACATTAACAGTTACAAATGGTTTATACATAACCAGTAAGAAAATGATATGACATTAATGATGTGCATAAAAAGACCATAGAATGCCAATTTTTTATGTACAAAATACATAATGTACAATTAAACATATTAACATATTACAGAGACCGGAATACAAAAGGCCATTGCTCGGAGAAGGGAAGAGCTGAGGGACAGAATAAAGGAGAGGGGAAAGAGACTGGTGTAGGTCCTGTTCTGTGGACCTTACATCACTATCAAAACATGGCCCCTGATTGGTTGACGCGATGCAAACAGATGCAGAAAGTTCAACATTTTCAACTTTGGCAAAGTCGCTTCATTCGCGTGCCCCTCCCGTTTCGCACAATTGTACCGCTCAATTCGCGCCGCTCAAAATGTGCAAATCGTGCCACCCAATTCGCGCCGCAGAACTGTTACTCGCACGTCAATGCGCCTTTACATAGGGTTAACATGTAAATCATTCGCCTTTGCCACGCTAGACGCTTTCAGTGGGAACAGGGCTTAAAGGTGAAAAAACAAATATTTTTATGGGAAAAAAACTACTGCTAACACATTTTGTTGCTTGAAGTGAACATTCTATGACTTCTATAATTGCAATCTCAAAATGCAATTTTGTTTAATTCCGATATATTGTACAGTCGTACAGCAAGAAAACAATCAAATTTGTAATTTTCTGACAAATACTGCAACTGAGATTAGATTTTTTCAATTAATGTATTAAAAAGCAGGATGGCACATTGTAAACAACTCAAAGGAACATTAACTACTGCGAAAAGACTTAGATTTCAACTTTTAACCTAATACAAGTTGCAATATTCAATATTCCAATTTATAATTGGGATAATGATATTGTAATATTTCTTGGTACAATTTCAGTTAACTGAAAATATGCAAATGCCCAGACTGACACAAGTCTAATGTAGGATAAGGAAAATCCTGAATAAAATCTGCCTTTTTATTGTTTTGTTGTCAACTGCAATTTTGACTTGTTTGCGATACATTATGCAGGAGTAGTCTTGGAGATACTTACGTCTTTGTTGCGGAGGGCATGCAGGCCGAGCTTCTCCGTGAGTTCACTGACCGATAGAGCGTTGGGCAGGTCCTGCTTGTTGGCGAACACCAGTAAGGCAGCGTCTTTCAACTCATCCTCCTGGAGCTACAAAAGGGAAAAAAATTAAATCCAAAAAGTCCATACATCTTCACTAGAATCATGTGGATCATTTCAGTGTTGGAACTGCCAGTCTCTACACATGAAAATGTCAAATATAGCTGTTAGCTCCACAACTATCACAATGTGGAACACAACATTTTGAGCTTTGGAGATACAGACAGACTAAAGACACTTAAACATGTATGATTGAAACATGACCAATCACAAAACAGAACTGTGACAACAGTGGTTCAGTGTAGAGAGGGTTTCAGCGGTAGATAAAACTGTGTCCAGAAAACTACCTCTGAAACATTCTTTACAATACAGAATGGTGATTAATTACATTTCTAGTTTGAATGTACCTGAAAGGTGCTATAATCTGGGCCAATTGGGTTTCTTACTTTGGCTTGTGGTGTCACCATTGTTACCAATGGAACTCCACATCCTCTTTAGTCTTTAGAAGTTAAAAATGACGACATAACTAATATAAGGAACTTGCAAACCACATCTCATGAATACAAAAAGGACAGCCATCTTGTGGTTAAGCAATATGGTCAATCATTATAGTCAAAGTATAGTCTATAATTCAAATGAGCTTTTGAAATAGATATTAACGTTGACACACCCATGGTGTCACATTATTTTGTATTGTTTTGTTTTTATTGTGTTGGTTTGACACAGTTAAGGGTAGTGCACCAAAACACAGATGAAGCCATCACATTATCATAATATATAATGAAAGTGATGCAGGTTTACTGGACTGCAGATTACTGGATACAATTTTTTCATGTAAGCATTTTTCATGGTCATAATCTGGGGCGTCAATCTGTGTAGTAAGAAACAGAATAGTGTCCTTTGTCTATCACATACAGTAAACCTGATGTGCTGATTGTGTGTTGTTATAGTTTGCCATCAAATCAGAAAGGTATCCTACATAAATATATGCTCATGATAGAATATTATAATCATAACAGTGTTATGAGGCTGGTGGACGTGGATAAAGAACAGAGGCTGATCTGTTCTTTATCCACATAGTAAAAAAATCAATATGTGGCACTGGTATCGATTCTGCTCATCTACATTTCATCTACTTCTTAACCGCTGTGAGACATAAAACCTAAAGAGGAAATCTACAGGGAAACTGTCCATTTGGCCTCACATGAAATGCAAATGGTTTACAGGGGAGGAAATAAGTATTTAATCCCTTGTTGATTTTGTAATTTTAATGGCAGGTTTATTTTAACATTGAGAAATGGAATATCAAAAAGAAAATTCAGAAAATAACTGGAAAGAAAATGTATAAACTGATTTGTTTTACTGAGTGAATAAAGTATTTGAACCCTCTAGTCAAAAAAGACTTGGTGACAAAACCCTTGTTTGCAGCACAGAGGTCAGATGTTTCTTGTAGTTGATGATCAGGTTTGCGCACATATCAGAAGGAATTCTGGTCCTCTTCTTTGCCAATCATCTCTAAATCCTTGAGGTTTCGTGTCACTTGGCAACTCGGAGCTTCAGCTCCCTCCATAGTTTTTCTGTGGGGTTCAGGTCTGGAGACTGGCTGGGCCTCTCCATGACCTTAATGTGCTTCTTTTTGAGCCACTCTTTTGTTGCCTTGGCTGTATGTTTTGGGTCATTGTCGTGCTGGAAAACCCATCCATGACCCATTTTCAGTTTCCTGGCGGAGGGAACTCAGGATTTTAATGGTACATGGCTCCGTCCATCCTCCCGTTGATGCGGTGAAGTTGTCCTGTGCCCTTGGCAGAAAAACACTCCCAAAGCATAATGTTTCCACCCCCATGCTTGATGGGGGGTGGTGTTCTTGGGGTCATAGGCAGCATTTCTCTTTCTCCAAACACGGCAAACTGAGTTAATGCCAAAGAGCTCGATTTTGGTGTCATCTGACCACAGCACCTTCTCCCAATCGCTCTCTAAATCATTCAGGTGTTCATTGGCAAACTTCAGGAGGGTTTTCTTATGAGGTGAGATCTTGTGTGGAGTCCCAGACCAAGGTCGATTGATGGTTATTTTGCATTTCTTAAATTTTCGAACAACTGCACCAACAGTTGTCTCTTTAACACCAGCTTCTTGCTTATGGTTTTGTGGCCCATTCCAGCCTTGTGCAGGTCTACAGTCTTGTCCCTTACATCCTTTGACAGCTCTTTGGTCTTTCCCATGTTGGAGAGTTTGGAGTCTGATTGACTGATTCTGTGGTCAGGTGTCTTTTATACAGGCGACTAGTTAAAACAGGAGTCTAATTCAGGTGAGGAGTTGATTAGGAGTGTCAACTGGTCTGTGGGAGTCAGAACTCTTAATGGTTGGTAGGGGATCAAATACTTATTTCACACAATGAAAATGCAAATCAGTTTATACATTTTCTATAATGTGATTTTCTGGATTTTATTTTTGATATTCTATCTCTCAATATTAAAATTATAGACTGTTCATTTCTTTGTCAGTGGGCAAACTTACAAAATCAGCAACGGATCAAATACTTATTTCCTCCACTGTATTTATATACTGAGAATAATGGAACACTTACCATCTTACTTAGTTCATCTCTTGACTCTGCGATTCTTTCTCTGTCGTTACTGTCCACTACAAAGATCAGACCCTAAAAGTGCATCAAAAGCCAATCAACTTAAATTAAAAGGAAAAATAATTCACAATTTCTTACACTGTGTACATACTGCAAGAACAGATTTATAATTTTAAACATAAAATCAAAGCAGAGAAGCCTTGCTGGTACCAATTTACAAAATAGTTGAAATTGCTGTTCTGAAAAACAGGCTTAGCACTTGGGATCATTTAGGCTGTATTCGTACTTCCTTGTTCTCGTCCTGTTCTGATCCTGTTCTAGTCCTGTTCTAGTCCTGGTTAAGTCCTGTAGACTTGGTTTAGTCCTGTTGTAGTCTTGGTTTAGTTCTGGTGTAGTCCTGATGTAGACTTTATTTAGTCCTGTTGTAGTCCAGGTTTAGTCATGGTGTAGACTTGGTTTAGTCCCAATTCTGATGTTGCGCACACACAATTTGTTTTTATGTGTGCCACAACTGAATACACCTAAATGATGAGAAACGTACATTTAGCACAATATGTCTCGTTTCACACGGTACACCTTATCTTTACTGTAGTTAAAGACTGACAGGAAACAACGGCAATGACATAATGGCATGTAAGCTGACTGATCCAACTCACCAGCAGCTTTCACGTGATCAGCGTTTACCTTGAGCCTATGCAAATGCCCCAAAGTAATTGTGTTTGCATAAATTCATTCCCACTTTGGTGCTAGAGTTTGTTCCTGGGGCTGTAGGCCTTCAGTTGTTTAGTCAATTAAAGGGTCAATGGTGTTAGTGGTCCAAATCTTTTATTAGTTTCATTATTTGATTAGAATTATAAGGATTTATGTGGACCACAGTAGTAAGAAGAAAGCATGGATTGAAGCTGGAGTTTTGGGAATGACTGATGGTTTAATCTTCTTTTTCACTGATAAAGATAATGCTAGTACTTTTCTGTATACATCTGTATGTGGTTATTAATGCACAAGATTCTAATAATTTTGGGAGCTTTAGCCATTGCCATCCCATGTCCCCTTTAGTCAATGAATCAGTACTTTAGTCTTTAGTTGTTCAAGAATTTCTCAAGTTGATTACAGTCCTATTTCTTACCTGTGTATTCTGGAAGTAGTGTCTCCAAAGGGGTCTGATCTTGTCCTGACCACCGACATCCCACACTGTAAAACTGATGTTTTTGTATTCTACTGTCTCCACATTAAAACCTGAAAGAATACATTAAAAAAAAACATTATTATGTAAAAAAAAATGTCATGCCAAGATTTTTAAGATACTGCAAATTAGGGCTATACAATTAATTTAATCTATAGATGTGATAAATGTTCTATTCAGTTACAAAAATGTAACTAAAAACAGAATATGTGTGCTTGGTTTGACACTCAAAATCTGGAGCAAGCCTTTTTCTAATCTACAGTGACTTTGAAGTAGTAACATTTGTCAAGATACTAAAATGTTTAACTCAATTTAGACATTAAGAAACAGATTCGATACTCAATACAGATTCCAATACCACAGTGATTTGAAAACAATCTTTAGTACATTCTTTTATATTACCATGTGGTGGAATCTACACGATCACTTAGTCGTTCAGGTAAATAGGGTCTTATACTAGTTTTGACACAGCTCAAGGTCATTTTAAAGCTTTTCATTTCTGTCCTGTTGATGTTTTTTAGTATCAATATTTGTTCAAATGAGTATCTAGTTTCAAAGCTAGTTTTAGTATGGGTTAGTATCTGATTTTCGATACTTTTGACAACCCTACTTTGAAGACAAGACTTTTTAAATATGGGGAGTATAGATTAAATCTTTTGAAATAAATGTTATTTCAATTATGAGACAAATAATTGTTATCATGACTTTCACCATAACTAAGCAGCTGTACAAAAAAGTACAATTTTTTTTTACCAATTGTGGGGATTGTTGTTACAATTTCACCCAACTTCAGTTTGTATAAAATTGTGGTTTTCCCAGCAGCATCCAGTCCAACTGCCAAAACAGAGAAAAAGTAAGGGTTATTTAAATAAAAAACAAACAAACAAAAAAACATTGATGATAATAATAATAATAATAATAATAATAATAATAATAATAATAATAATAATAATAATTTGGCAAGCTAATTGCCAATAGCAATTGTGGTGATGCTTGTGTCCAATTTCACACCCAAACTTGCCATTGTTCTTCTATACAAATGGCTGTCTAAACAGGCAATAACGCAAGGAACAATGACGTAGTGTTGTAAATGTTAAAGGACGGGGTCAATCCAATTTCCATAGGCCGGGTCTAGTAAAGTTGTCCCTCTTCTATCGTTTCTGAATCTTTGCCAAAATAGGAGCACAGTGAAAACTACTGTAAGGAATTAAAATTGTTATTCAAAAACATCTAAGAGAACGGCAGTAATTTTCAAGTGTTTCTGTAGGAAGTGGCTTATAGTAGAGAGGGTTGCTGTATATTGCATAACGCTTACGTTTACGTTGAAGATATGACAAAACAAAGTCCAACAAAGAATCCAGCTATTCTGATGGAACGAGTAGGACCATATAACGAATAAAAAAAAATGTCTATACAATTTTAATACATTTTGATAGCTAACCCAGTTTTGCCAAGGAGGTTAGCTTGGTTTAAAGAAAACCGGTGGTAAATGCAATCACAACATTCAAGACTCAACTGATCACGCTAAATACATAGCCAATGTAATTAATGTTTTAAGAATATAAAAACGTAGTTTTTATAGACTTTTTAAAAGATTTTTAACCAGGCTAAATCGTGACAATAGCTTGAAGCAGCCCCGCACTCCGGGAAGCTAACACGGCAGCAAACCCTTTACCGCACTTACCCATTAAAATCCTCATCTGTTTTTTGCCGAAAAGCTTGGTGAACAAATTGGAAATCGTGAGCCCCATGGTGGAAGGTCCGACCCAAAGAATATAGGAGGTTTTGTCTGGCTTTTATCGGGAACAAAAGCAGCGGCTCGGCGAACACAGCTGTAGCCGACGGTGAAGTGCCACGTCCGGTGTGGGCCAACCGGAGCCAACGTGGAACTGCCGACGTCACCGCTTTGGATAACTTTATTGACAAAGCCACAGTTTCTGTTCTGGTTTATCCGTAGATTTCAGTGTCGTTTTGTTTATCAGTGACTGATCTGTCATCATATATGGGGAAAGGTGGCGTTTTTTCAAAAAATACATTTTATATAGACTAGACATGTGCCTGCTATCCCTTTATGATATATTTTAATTATTTATTTACATAGCCTTTTTAATTTCAATTTATTATTTTTGCAATAAGTTGCAAAATAACTGTCTTGTTTATAAAACGTACGACTGGATAAATATCTTACTGAATTATGACACGGGCAGAGGTAGCGTTTTTATCTTTGTTTGTATTATTAAATATACCAATGCCAGAGAGCCAAATTATCTATTGCAACTCCCAACTACTGCTTTTAATATTTTTTAATTATTAAAAAAATGGTAGACGTATTTTATACTCAAGACCAATGTTATTTTATTATCTCAATATTTTTATTTATTTATTTATTTATTTATTTATTGACAATTTATTATTATTAGATTTTATTTATTCTATTATGTTGTCCCTTTTAAAGTAAACCCATAGGCTGTGATGCATACAGAAGTGTAAACCTAACCTATAAAGCTTACACAGACACGCCCATTTGAGAAACAGGGTCAATAATCTTTTAATTTTCATTGAACGTGTATTTTAGTCATACACATACCCCATGACAATACGGCTATCCCCGTGTTTTTATAAGTCAAATAACAAAAAAAATAAATCTTAGCCTATTTATCTTTGGGCCTGTTTCTGTGTGCAAGACAAGAAGTTACCACTAGATGTCACTGTAAAGTAGGTCTAAAGTAAATGATCGATAATTTCGTAATGTCGGTGAGTCTTTAATCATAGATATCGCACACATTTATGACGAATTACTTTAACTGTAAACATAAGCGCGTTTAAGTTCATGGGGATGTGACATGAGTTACAACAGGTAAGTGCAATTCCGCCCTAAAACTTTCCTGGACAAACGGGTTAATTCTTGTGCAGAACGTGGCTGACATCGCAGCAGGTGGACTCCTTGAGGTTTACTCTCTGTGGGCGGGAAACACTGCGGCGCACGCGGCAGTCAGGTTAAGAACACGCGCACAGGTGTTCAGGTCGGACAGGTGCGCTCCGCTCGCTCTCCGGAGGACTGGTATGGACCCGGGCTGAAGGTTCCTACCGCGGTGTGAGGTTGAGCTCTGTGCACGGTGGATGTACCGAGGGTTGACCATGGCTGGGAATTTTACAGATAATGGCACTCTGCAGATTGACCAGGTTTGGATCTATGTTTAGTCATGTTTACGTTACATACACCTGTAATATTACAACACCAGTGTTTTCAGATGTAGCCAAAGTGTAGAAGACTAACGTATAATAACAATTTCTTTCTCTTTCAGATTGAAACCATCACTTACGTATACATTGCATTTCTCACGCCCAGGTAAGTCATGTTTGATCCTTTACTTTTATTTATCTTTTTATTTCTAATTTACAGTCCTCTACATTCTCAAATACACTCGAATAATAGAAAATCCTCAAATTCCTTCTATAGCCTAATAATAATTGTTTTATAACTGTAAATACTATAATTTACTCTTGTTAGTCTCAACACTGACCAGTTAATTCTGACACATTTATCACCTCTGGATGCATGAATGTGTGCGTGCGGGTGATTGGTGGTCGGAGGGGCAGATGGCACAGATTGGCAGTCACTTTTTGTACCTCAGGGCAGTTGTGGCTATGGAAGTTAATTTGTGAAAATTGTAAAGCAGACCATGTAATGTATTGTTGTTTTTGTTTCTGTTTCTGTTTTGTTTTTTGTTTTTTGTTTTTCTCTTTTTGAGACAGTCCATGTACATGTTCTCCTGATCTGATTATATAATTCTATCTAATTGGCAGTGTCATTGGGAGTTTTTCTGTCTTTTTGGTTTCATTATTGCGATGGAGGAATCTTCAAGAACAGGTGAGTCCTCTTTTATATAACTGCAGCCACTTAGACACTTTAACATTTGGCCAGAAAATACCACATTGTTATTCTTTCAAGATACAAAAATGCTGTCCAGTAGACTACAGGGTGTATCCAGTACTTTCTTTAGTTATATAAAGGATTAAGTAATGGTTATAACATTTCACATTATGTCAGGAGATTTTTTTATAATCAAAAATATAAACCTATGTGTAAATCTTTTTTTTTTTTTCTTTTTTTTTTTTTTTTCATTTAATTTAAATTACATGGTTACGTGACTTACTAAGGCTGGTGATGGTGGTGTAGTGGGTTACGCATTTAACTATGAACCACTCGGTTGGTAGGCCTACATATTGCAAATCCTATCTGGATATTGTGGCATCTGGTGTAAAATTGGCAAATTATGCAACTGGTTCACTGTGACAACCCTTGACAAAAATAAGGAGCAGCTGAACACATAACAAAAAATAGATTTCACTTGTCAATAACTCCATCATGCCAGCATAATATCAGAATGTTCTCTCACTATATTGGAAGTAAAAGTATTGAAAATCAGATACCTATCGATACTAAAACTACTAAAAAAGTCACATTCACGGGACAGAAATGAACCTTTCCTGAATAGCTTTAGAATGATTTTGAGCTGTATCAGAACAAGTAAAAGAGCACATAGACTAGTATACATCTATTGATCACTATGCAACCTAGTCGAATGAGGGATTACACGGACATAAGACCACATGGTAATATAAAAGCACTACAATGTAATGTTGAAGATCACAGAAAGAGTGTTTTAAATATCATGATGTTATTGGAGTCATTATTGCTTTTTGAGTCAATTCCTTGGAATCGAAATCAAGTTGCAAATTTTTATATTGTGACAACACTAACCTGTATGCCCTCCCTGTACAGAGGCAGCTCCTTGTCCAGCTGTCTCTGGCTGATCTCCTGGCCTCCTCCGTGCTTCTGTCCATCACATCCTCTAACATCATCTCTACAGGACAAGAGCCCAGTCTGTGCCTCTACGGCCTGCCCCTGGCTCTGGTATGTCTCACTTCATCTCACTCACATCCATTTTCATATGATTTCATAAAGTTCTAGATTTATATAAAACCTACACCAACCAAGAGTTATGTCCTGGTTTGGTCCTGGTTTAGTTCTGATGTAGACTTGGTTGGTCCTGTCCTAATCCCAGTTTTGATGGTGTGTAGGGCTGTAAGATTAATAGTTTAAATGGGTTATGCAATTTGGAAATTACAAAGTCTGCAATTTAGTACAGTCTTTTCCTCCACAACCAACAAAATATCTTGTCTTATTCTGCATAAAAACAGCTAACCCTGTAGTTTAGATAAGATAAGATATGCCTTTATTAGTCCCACAGTGGGGAAATTCCAGAAAAGAATTCCAGAAAAGAATTCCAGAAAAGAATTCCAGAAAAATTCCAAAAAAAATTCCAGAAAAAAAACACGTACAGTACAATGCAACACAATACAATACATTCTTGTATTAGTTTGTCAGTTCATATTTCAGTATTTTTGTCAATTTTCCTGGATGCATTTAAATTTTGAACAAATATTGCCTAGAGAAGGACAGGACTTCTGACTGGAATGGTAGATGCTGTGGCTCTAAATGTATATATGTCCATAGGGATAAGCAGGACAGCACCAGGCTAAAACCAGGTCAAATCTGTGGAGTGGTGACTCCGCTCAGGGCTAGAGTGTGTGTTTAATATGGCTGAACAATTTGGGAAGAATATCTAATTGTGATTAGACTGTGATTAGATTTGAAATTCTTGTTTTAACAATAGGATTCTGTTCAATGTTCACATTTTAAACACATCCAGAAGAATTGACAAAAAGACTGAAATATGAACTGACAAAGAAACATAAGAATCACATTTCAGAACATGTTTGCACAGATCTAACCTACAGGTTCTAACCTACTATTTTGTCATTTGTGGAGGAAATTATAGTACTTTAAAAATGTCAACCTTTGCTAATTGTGTTCATTAAAATCGCAATTTCAGTTTATTATTTCATTTTATTTTATAATTTTTTTAAGATTGAAAATGTCGCAGGCTTCCAGTCAGTTACACAGACATTTATTTGAGTGTTGATAAAACCTGCATTTCAGCCCTGTCACCTCTCAGTTAATCATTGACTGTATATTTAGTTTCACATTCAGAAGTTGCATTATGACATGAAATACCTCCACTCTGGTACTTCACACAGACATTTTTAGGTCATTGTGAAATTTCTTTACAACCTGTAATCCACCTGATTTGGTTTAATGTGATGTTATATAAATATAACAAGTGGATTTGCTGCGTCACGATGCCAACAGTTATAACTTCCAGTCTAAACATTTCCTTGAATATAGTTAATGGATCCGCTATCTGCTCATCTCCGTGAAGATTATATCACGTTGCCTTGAATGTTCCACAGTAAACCTATTTATTTAGCATTTAGTCAGTTACAGGTGTGCTCAAAAGTACCACAAAAAAACAAGCATTCCTACTTTCAGCGGCGTCACTTCTCCACAGATCTGACCTGTAACTTGGCCTGCTTGTTGGAGATACATAAGTTTAATGCCATACTGTGGAACATATCAGGCAATGTAATAATGTCTTAATAGAAAAGTTACATAAAAACAAATTCATCTGAAAGTAAGAAACAGCAGAGGACCCAGTAACACAGCAACTGGTGTTACTCAGTGTCATTCAGGGTGGAATTCCTAATACAGATATGGGAACTATGCAACTCTCAGTCCGTTTTTAGCGTAATGGAAAAATATCCATGCAGTAAATATTTCCCAGAACACATGTTTAGAGAAGCAACGAGGCAGAGTGAATAATTACAAATGCCCATTGGTCTAACAAGAAAATCAAAACTGTTAAAATAGTTTAAAAAAAGTTGTAGGTAATTAAAAGCGCACTGTGTAGTTTTCCTCATGTATTTTGCATTCATTCAATTACTGATGTTTTTAATGCAAAAAAAAAACAAAAAAAACCAAAAACTGACATGTACAAGATAAAACAAAAAAAAATGCCTTCCCTGTGCATAAATTGTCCCTGCATTTTACATACAATTTTCAGTGCAAATTCGGAGTATTCCATTTTAGAACTACTTCCTGTACTTTTTGTACTTTTTTCAGCTTTTTTCCCCACAAACTGCCACTGGTGTAAAACTCTATTTACCACAGGTACTATCCCCTCACACCAAGTCAAATGAGAAAAAAATGAAAACCTCTCATATGTACCTTAAACGCACACTTGCTCACATGTGGCTATCAGATAGGGCCCATGTGCAGATAGAGTCCTGCTGAGTCCATACACTGTAATCTACTGCACAGGGAAGTCAGGCAAAACTAATCTGAGCAACTAATATAAGAAATCCACCAGACCTGCCTGACAAGAAGGGAAAGGGTCTGATAACAGGCTGGAGAGACAGGTGAAGTGTAATGTGCAGTATGTATGTAGTATACATACATACTGTTACGGGTGTGTAACAGAGGGCGTGTATATAATGGCTTGTTTATCTCTAGAAAAGTCACGTTTGACATTCCATTCCCATATGTTTTTCTACCTCTTATACTGCAGTTCATGCCTCCTATGGCATTCAGTTTTGTTACTTAAGTAAAAGTGCAGATAAAGGAGCAAAAATACTTGAAAAATTATACTTGAGTAAAAGTAAAAGCATTTAGAATGGATTTTGAGACGTGTCAAAGTGAGAAATGTTGTGATTTTGATTTAGAATTTGGCTGACTTTTGTTCAACAAACAATTCAACGACACAGAGACCTAAAAATGGTACTGAACTACAGTACTTTTACTTTTGTACTTAGTTACTTTCCACCAGTGATCATTCTGTCACTGTGTCCCTGAGCAATACACTTCACCCCATTGCCCAGTAATGTGGCTGTCTGTGGATGGTAACAAAAAGTGTGTAACCAGATGAAAGAAATACAGTATTCACATCTATATACGCTCTGATTTGGTCTTATGCAAAATCAACTTTTTGGAGCTTTCCATGGTTACTCCATGCCATGTTTGAGTAACCTTGTAATCTCTTCTTGGCCCTATTCAAACCCTCCAACAGAACTATTTTTCATAAATCTACAAAAGCATGATACAAAACTGTACACAACAACTTCACAAACCTGATATGATGTGCAGTAGCTGCAGTAGTTTCATTAGTAGGATGCACGCTGATTGTGTTGCGATGGCTCTCTGAAGGGAGAATGTGGAGAGCAAAGGAAGGGGAGAGTGTCAAAACAAAAAAACATTTTAATATATCTGCTTCTAACACCCTCCTTGTGTTTCAGGTGTTTTACTGCCTCTCGTTCATGCTGGTCAACAGTTATGCTCTTAAGTCCAAGAATGTGGTGCAAGGATGGAGGACACGACCATCCGGCTCTGAGGACGTGCAGGTGAGCCACTGAGCAAAAATGTATTCTGTCTCAAAATAATCCAACAGTATTTCATTTAATCCTGTATGTTGAATTTGCTCTCTCAGAGTGGAAGAACCAAAGAGAATGTCCGTTATGCATTTCTGTGGTGAGTCTATTTATTTCATTTGCATCAGTTTACCTATGGCCTGACTAAACGTGTATTACGTATATGTTTCTGGTGGAGGGTTGGCCACCTGCTTGTCTCCATGGAGATGTTATTGCTTTGCTTGGTATGTCCCACAGTATGGCATTGAAGGAATATATCTTGCAGTTGCATTCATTCAATTAGGTTTCTCAAAAATACCTTGAAAAACATGCTCGCTGTTCCAAAGATGCTGTACCCGATTTAAAACATGAACAGTTAATTCGTTTTAAACAGTTTGCAGTGGTCCAAAGTAACTCCTCATTCACCTTATGCATTCTGAGCATCCTAATTATTCACTGCAAGTGTGTGTTTAAGTGTCTAAGTGCTTTTCAAAACTTCAACAACAACTATCTAATACTAATTCAATGATGACAGCACGTAGCAGACTTATTTTTAACTCAAGAGCTGCTTATACAATATGTCTGAACAGTGGCAAGACAAATATTGTTCAAATACATGGGGGAAAAATCGGATACGGGGCCTTTAAATTACAAATATTCAAACTGGATTAAGAGGTAATTTATGTCTTTTGGATTTTCATAGGGTATTCGTCATTGGGGTGTACGTGATCTATGCCGTGTTTATGGCTCCACCAAAGATTAAAACACGCACTGGAAATACTGAGCCTGGGTTTTGTAAAAGGTGGGATCATTTTTCCACTCACATGAATTGACAAAAGTGAAAATTCCTCTTCATAAATCATACATATATTCTTCCAGGTGTATTTTGTTCTCACATGTGTGGAAAGACCACTGTTCTGTTTACGTAAGTTGTATTGATTGTTTTGTTTCTTTTTTTTTAGTGTAGTGTAGTGACTGATGATGTAATGTCTTTCTCTAGGACTTCAAGCATCAAGCGCCAATTTATGTCTTCCTGTTTTTCATGGTAGTGGAAGTTATACTGTCCTGTACGGTAAGTCATACATATAGTACATATAGTCCCCTTCAGACTGGCTAGTTTAACCTCATTTAATATAGCTGCCTTATTTAGTAAATTTGCAACATTTTTGGTGTATCTTTTCAAAAACAATTGCATCATTATTTGGAAATCATCATTCCAATATGGGGACTTACACTTATACTTACACACTCTTATTCTTGTATCTTATTCTTTCAAATTTACAAGTACCGATGTATTGTATTACAAAACATTCAGAGATACAGAAAGAAACATAGAGATAGATAATGTAGCTTTTTATTTAACCAGGAGGTCCTAATGAGATTCAGAATCAGATTTTCCCATTTCAGTGAGGCAACGAGGCACAATGACTACTCTTCCTGGGGTCCACAGCTTAAAAGCAAATGTATTACATACACATTATGACAATTCATAATTTAATATATATATAAACTCCTATAAATTCAGCTTTTATTTGATAGTTTGTACCTTATCTGTGTGTAGGTGATTTACCATGACATCTTTAAGTGGCACAAGGGCCAGCAGCAGCAGCAGCAGGACCTGTTTCCAGTGGAGGGAGACGGACAGTCCACGAAGAGGTTCAAACATCTCAAGTACACGGCTCGGAACAGGGTACTGGTCATCATCGTCTGCTGGACCCCAGGTACAACACTGTACTACTACTATGACTACTACTGCTGCTACTACTACTACTACTACAACTACAACTAGTACTACTAATACTACTACTACCACAACTATGACTTTATTTTTATTTATTTATGTAAGTCATGTATTTGGAAAAAGGGACCATACATATTAATGAACATAAAATACATATGGAAATATGTCTGATTTTAGCCACAGGCTTATTTCCATCTACTACTGCGACAACAGTAATTATTACTGCTGCTGCTGCTACTGTTTGACCTAACGCAGATCTCTTTATTGTACAGCTCTGCTCCTCTTCGGGCTGACGTGGGCCATTGAACAGTCCAGACTCTTTCCACTGTACATCATACAGGTAAAGGCAAAATACTGTAGGCAATTTAATCATAATAATAATATAAACGTTTCAACACAGGTATATTTTGAAAATAGTAGTAATGAGAGGAAATAAAATAAAATAAACAATAAATAAGTAAACTCAAAAATCATTATGTTGGACCTTAACTGTAACAAATTAGAGGGAACTACACAGGCCATGATCCTTTGCTTCATTTTAGTGAGGTCAAAATGAAGCAATTACCATGAAACATATTTAGTTATCATCTTTTGGTATATGACTTAATGATACTACTAGAAGCTCCATAAAATGCCATAACCAAGCCAGTATTTTGTTGCCTGTAATGGAAGACATGAAAGATAAACATTTATACCAACAGTATGGAACATTCCAGGCAAAACAGCAGAAAAGCTACATAGTGCATCTTTAATACAGTATATGGTTACATCTAATCTTAAAATCTGTTCCGGATTTAGTTATTTGAATGCTTAAAAGGCCTGTAGCAGATTTTTTTCCTCGTGTGTTTGTCTTGTCCCAGTACAGATACATTGTATAAGCAAAATAAGTCCACCGTTTACTGTCTGCAGTTATTATAAAGTCTTTTTTAAACCTAATAATTAGGAAGTGCACTGTTAGCATGCAGATACTTAAATGCCATATACCAGACTTTTTTACATTGTAGATATTTTGTATAAGCAGCTCTTGAGGTCCAAAGAAGTCAGGCGTGTACTGTCTGCAGTAATTATAAAGCGTTTGATTGAAAAATCAGGAAGGGCACTGTTAGCAGGCTAGTTTTCGTTAACTCCATATTAGTCTTTGAGAGTTGTGAAAAACACAACATACATATTGTTGTGAATAATTAGGATGTTTGGATTGCATAAGATAAATGAGGAAACAGTTGAAAATGAACTAGTTTTCACAGTAGTAGTTTTCACATTTTTAAGTAAAAATGAGTGTTTGTCTTCTCCCCTGCAGGCTGCTACAGTCTCACTCCAAGGCCTTCTGAACAGTATAGTGTATGCATGGAAAAGACCCAACTTCACAGAGGCAGTGTTAGGGGAGCGGACTCCTCTCATCATCTACAACCACGTGTCATTCTTCGAGGAATCACTCAAAACGTCTGTATGACAAATGCACGAATCGTGGTTTTATTGTGCACTGGACTATATACAGAAGAATACACAGGACGGTGGCTAAGACTGAAGAAAACATATGAAGGAAGCTCAACATTACAGAGCACTGAAGATGAGCAGCAAATCGTAGCACGTTAAAAGTTACTGCGTTTGGACACGTTGTTGGTTTATGAAAATACTATTTATGCTGACAGAGAAGACTTTGGACTTTGTGTCAGTTTTTGTTTCATGTGGATAGGTGCAGTACAGTAAGTTATGCACCTATTTTTTGGACTAAAAGAATAATCATAATTCAAACTATGATCATACAAAACAGTTATTTGCTTAAAGAGAAGGTGGGGCATGAAGACAATGAACAGAAAAAAGTAAAGTAGGTGATGTGATGATATTCAATATTTAATGATTTTTAGTCTTTTTGAACAGACTCATGAGAAAAAATGGAAATAGAAGAGTTATATGGCTGTTTACACAAACATGTAACAAATGATTTGATGAAGTATGTATGTTCCATTGAACATACATTCATGTTTATGTTATGTTCATATTAATAATCTCGAGTACTCAATTTTCAATTGGAGAACTATTTGAATAATTTTTAATTGCACAGCCCTACACAAACCAGGCCACCAAATCTGCATTTTGACAGTTAAACAGCAAATTCTACCATAGGATTCTGACGTATCCTCAAACTTTAAACCTTTTTATGCTGTGATCTCTTGAACCCAATCAATGTGTTCTCTATACAGTTACATGATTTGTTTTGGACTTTCCACCAGTTAAACCAAGTACACTGAACTGAGATACATAATGTTTAAAATGTCCTTGAACCTGCTCTGGTGGCATTTTTCTGTGTATTGTTCAGTCACTTTGGACGAGAGCTAGAACATTGAAGCTTCACGTGGACACGTCTTTACAAGTACAAACATAATTACATCACTTTATGACCACGTCTCTGTTTTAAGTGTTCAAAGTTAATGTTTAATGGGGGACAATAGATCATCTGACTGGTGTAAAAACTGTACAGTCAAAATACTGTTTTATAATGTGATGGTTGAATATGCTCAGGTGCAGAGGTGGGTGCTGAGCAGTTACTATTACTTTTACTTGAAGTGCATATGTTTTTCTAATTATGACTTGGTTTGGTGGGATAGTCCCTCTGTTAAATTATCATAGTTTTAAACCAGTTTAGTGGCAGTTTGTGGGGAAAAAGTTGACAATTTACTCACAAGGAAGGCATTTTTCTGACAATATAAACCATTATTGAACATCTTTGTTGTTAGTAACATTTATGGAATTACCCCTATATAATATCATGGCGTGTCCAACCAGGAAGTAAAATTATAAACTGCGCCAAAATGTTTAAACTAGAAAATATTAGACAAGATCTTTTGTCAAATTGTAAATATAATAAGGTTAATTTTGTTTAAGTGAAATTAAGTTTAACCTGTCATATGCACATATTTAGGTAATTTCAAGATGTACTTCTACAAGTTTTACCACACAATTTGTTTTTATTTTACCATATATTGTATTTCTACTTGAGTAACGGAAGACTACTTTTATGGTTACTCATTCTTCACAGTGTTGACAATATTTGTTTTTCTTGCACCTTACTTTGAGGTGCAAGTTCCTATTATATAATTATTTAACATTTTGTACTTTTTATTTCTTCCTCTGACCCAAACAAGGCTTTATTTGATTAGACAGTAAAGCAAGAAATGGGGATGAAGAATAGGGGAAGACATTCGGCAAACTGCTTCATCAATTGAAATTCACTAATATTTTTAAGTAACAATCCTCTTATTTGAATATAATTTTTAGCTACTCCACCTACTCTGCTGACTTGTACTTAAAAAAGCACTTTGTATTTTACTGATTACTTTTATGTAACACAATAAAAGCTATTTTATAATACAGGTTGCCTTACGTAATCGATCATAGTCTGATTGCTCTACTTCTTTTTAATATCTGATGACCTATATCTTTACTCCACACTGCCAACACAACTAGAGACATAAGAGGTATGTTTAATTTTAATTCTGTCTATTATAAAGTAACAGATAAAACGCGTAAGTGAAGCTGCAGGACCGGTTCTTCTGCCTGCACATGCATACTTGCCCAATGTAGCCACTCACTGAGTATTCTGAAAAGGGTGACAGGCTGGGTTTGTTCTGCGCTAATGTGTGTGCTAGTGTGCGCCTGGGAAACAACATGATAGAAACAATACAGACTTTTAGTGCAATCTGCTCTCTGCAAAATCTGTGACTGAGTGACCGACTAATGAGTAACAGTTTTGTAATTCACTATTATGTTAATTTAGATTAGCTTTGTTTGACACCTGACCCTCATGTACTGGGGATTCTTTCGCAAGTATCTGTTTATTAATATATCATCAAATATTCAGTTTTAATGTTCATGGCTATATTATGCAAAATTGACTTGTGTGAGCGCTAAGTCATGTTATAATATTACCTCATCAAAAACATACCTGGAGTTGTGCTTTGTTTCATTCACACACATTTGAATAACCCTTTATTATTAGTGTGTCTTCATGTATAAATCTCAAAATGCTGTTGTATCTTGTCCTGAAGCGGTAGTTTTCAAGTTAACAGCTACCTTTTACCTTTTGTTTAGTAGAGATTGGAAATTCCAGACTCTAAATTATCCAAATGCTTCTAGTGAAGGTGTATGGAGTTTAAAAACACAGTGGAGCACTTCCTGTATTACCACATGACTGAAAGTGGAACAGAGTGTTTCCTGAACTAAAAACCTAAACTTAATTATGGACGGTTTGTACGTTAAACATGCGTGAATGAAACTAAACACAATTCAAGGTATGTTTTTGAAAAAGAAACATTATAGCTTTAATAAAAATGTTTGTCCAAAATCATTCCCTCCCTTCCTAAGCTGTAACTACTCAAATAGTAAAGTTATTTACTTACTTAGTCTCAATCTAGAAAGTTATATTAGGCATTATTGAGTGTGTGGCAGGTAAACAGACTACAGATTTGCAAGAGATTGAACTTTCCATTGTAAAGGGTCCAATCAAAGACACTATTTGTCCCACAATGGGGAAATTGCAGTGTCACAACGCAAGTTTCAGAAACAGTAGGAAAATAAGAGCATGCATCAAAATCAAGATAAATAATAATAAGTATTTAAAATCAACTAACTAGCCGATATAAAATGTCTGATAAGAAATGTCTGAATATTAAAAAAAAAAACAAAAAAAAAAACAAAAAACAGCAGCACAATTTTAAATGATTGCAATATATTTTTATTTCTCACAAAAAGGGCATCAATAAGGTAGTTTTGTTAGTCTTTTTGGGTCTGTGAGGCTGATCAGAATTTGGCTCATTGTATATCAGAGCATTTAGTATATCATTTAGTATATACTTTTCTACCTCACAGTAGGAAAGCTTTCACCTCTAAAAACATGTTTGATATTTGTGAGGAAAATAACTTTTATAGAAAATAAAACAATACCGTACAATTTCTGTCTTATCTTTATTCACATTGTGGAGGTTTTGTAAGTTAAAGAGGGAGTATTACACTTCTGTGGGGTATTAACTGCTAACACATAAAATATTTCGATCATCATGTTACCTTTTATTGTGTTGAAAATGGTATATCGCAGAAAACAGCATATTAACATATTTAATATGATTTGTTTTTGACGCTCCGAGTCTCAACTCCCTAGCCTCTGAGAGAGATTATTAAATTACCCAAACATGCATGGATGAAAATCTAAAACCTCTTCAGGCATGTTTTTGATGAGAGAACAACATTAAAACATGACAGAAAGCTCCAAAATGTCAGTTTTGCATAATACCCCCTCTTAAAGTGAAAACAAACCCTCCATGGGAAATTATTAGAATAAAGCCACTCACTTTCTGCTAAAAATTGTCCTGGTGTTATGAAAATCTGTTTGTGTTTTCTGTGCCACCATGTTGTTACTTTATACACTGTCCGTTTATGAATCCATTTGACCTGCTCCAAACAGTTCTTTTCAAAAATCCATAGACAGGGACCTCTGCTGTGCCATCTCCGAATTGGCTCTGCGACTGCCTGCTCGGCGCACATACACGTCATATCTCCCATCTTCCTCATCCTCCTCCTCTTCCTCCATCACCCGGTCCTGCCTGCTCAGAGAGTTGTGGTGGGACTGGATCCGGCCTGGCTGCACACTGGGCCAGCTCTTCTTCCTCAGGCTGCTGTTGACGTCCCTCAGAGAGGGTAGAGTGCCATGGAGCTCTCCTCTGAGGGGGGGCAGGTCCAGGGACTCTCTGCCCAGACAAAGTGGACCCTGGAGGGGCTTGAGGGAGTTGATGGAGGCCTGAGATCCGCAGTGGTGCTCGTGGATGCAGCGTGAGGAGGTGGAAGAGCGACGGAGGGCCTGCAAGGACTGGAGCTCTTCAGACAGGGCTCCGACGTCAGCTGGGGCGTCCTACAGAAGGCACATTTATAAAGGAACAACAAAGCAGCACATACACAGCAGTTGTGAAATAACTAGGACTGTTGCCATAATGACAATGAAAAGAGCAGTTATTATAAAGTGTAAAAAAACAAATACATAAAGTTACATGTTTTATCAATAGTGAATACCATGAGTGGTGCAGTCACCTTGTCTCTGAGTGAGAAGAGCTCATAGTGCGGAGGATCAAACACCTCCTGACACTCCCCTCTCTGGAACATGTTCTTCCGCACCAGCACCTTCAGTAACCATGACAACACCATATACACACATGAGTGAGGCCTGTGTGGGCTTTAAACGGACAGTCTGGAACATGCCTTTAGTTTGTACCTTCTTACGAGGCTGCTTCACCTGCACCAAGATAGAGACGACAAAGAGCAGCAGCACCAGCCCAGTGGACACGCAGATGATGGAGCCGTGGGTCTTGGTCAGGTGGAACAGAAGACCTTTGGACTTTTTCTCTTCAGATACATAGACATACAATCATATACAAGGAGACACATGGGGGATATATTATAGGGTATTAGGGTATATGCAAGAATTAATGTGTCAATTAGTTGAGCTAATCTCCAGATTTCACCACAGGCAAGGGAAGTCAGATTAGGCTGTGTGGGGGTTGATGGCTGTATTGCATGTGACAACACATGCAAAAGGTCTGTTCAGATATCGTACTAGGATTCGAAAGCCCCACTCACACACGCAGCCATTTCCAGGAATTTACCTAGCATTTTGCCAAAACAGGATCATGTATGAACAAAGCCAGAACTGATTTCCTTTTGCCTTTTTGATCAGGCAATTTCCCAGCTAAATTACAGGAATATCCAGGGGAACGTGTATGTGTGAATAAATCCAGAAAATTACCCACTGGTTGGTTTCCTTGGTTACAAGATTAGTATCATTATCAACATCTTCGTTTCTTGGTTGCACTACATGGTAAAATTACATTCTCATTCAGTTTGAATATGTGCTATGTGAGAATTTACAAGGAACTATGTGTAAATGAAGGCCAACTCTATAGTCGGGGTCAAATGTAGGCCTCATTGCACCATTTTTTGTTGATGCTCAAGTCTCCTGTTGAATTGGCCCAAATGAACACAGACAGTACAACTGTAAGAATCACTGATCTGTTGCACTCAACACAAATATATTTCAACATGTGGCTCTAGGTGAAAAAAAGTTTGGAAACTCCTGGCTTGGAATATAATGTTCAGGGTGTAAATTTGGTTCTGGTTTAGTCCTGTGTTACACCTGGTTAAACCTAATTTAATCCTTACATTCAGACCTGACTTCCCTGTGTCAGAGGTGCCATACCTTTGCAGTTGTTCTCGTCCCAGGGAAACACACAGTTCTGGATGCCATTACACACCAGCGAGTTGTTGATGCACATGTTATTGTCACAGAAGAAGGAGCCGCTGATACATGGAGCTGTAACATACACAGGGTTAGTAGGAGTCTCCCAGACCTGAGGCATTACATCACACAGTTAGGACCATTATGAACTGAGATGGATCACTATTTGTCACCTTTTAGTAAAAAAAATTATCAGGGTTTCCATTAATTGAGAGGGGCCTATGTTGGATCAAGGGGTAAAATGTTTTTTTGTTTTTTTTTAACATTTGCTATCTGCTCTGAGTGAGTTTTGTTTAATGTAAACACTGCTGTGAGGGTCTAAGAAATTAAAGTTAGGCACTAAAAGTTCTAAATGCAAAGAACTATCATCATATTTCTTTTAAAAGTGAGAAAATGTGTTGCATTTTTCTTTTCTCAGTGAATGCATCATCAGAGGCTTGATTTTAGACCTGTGGAAGGGAGTGTGCTGTTTTGAGTGACAGGTGAAGTTGAACAACAGCCAGATGAGGGAAGGGGGGAACAGGTTTCACATCTGCCATCTAATGATAAACTGAATTAACTTACATATGGTGGCTTTAACAAAAGCAAGCAAACATCATAGTCCCAGCACAACATTGTGGCGAACACAGCTGTACGTTATAGTAAAGTTAAATTTAGCAGAGACTCACGTTCGGAGAAGGAGGTGAAGAGCATCCTGAAGCGGCTGAGTCGACTGCCCTCGTCGGCCCACATGCGCACCACGCCCACCCCAGTCTCCAGCATCACATCATTAGCCACTGTGCTACAAAACTTGGCCTGCAACAGACCCCACACCGCGGCTCTTAGCTGGTGTGGGGGCTCACTGCTGCCAGGTTCTGTAGGACAATCGCTACAGAGCTTTGCAGTTCAAATGACTTAGGAGAAGAAAAGCGGAAGATGTGACAGAGTCGAAGTGTGTTTTACCTTCAGGTCCTCGATCGCGTTGCTGCCGTCGTAAATGGCCACAAAATTCTTCTTACACTCATTGGAGTTTTCCATCTGATACTCCAGAAAGTGCAGGTAAATCTGGTGGACGTAAACAGATTTGTAATGATGGTATTCTAATTGCACACGCAAAGAAGGAATAGTAGATCTACCTAAAATAATACAAAAAAAAACTAAACAAAAACTGAAAAAACACGGTTTATAAGTGCTTTTCACAACTTTCAGAGACCAGAGCAGAGTTTTGCTGCCACATTATTAACAGCAACTAGCATGCAAACATCGCACCAGTCTTATTTGACATCACACACAACCCATTTCTCTCTTCCAGGTTCAACCAGCAACTTCAGAGTCTTATTAGACCCTAAAAGCTGCTATTAAAATCTGTCTGTACTGGGGCAAAACAAACTGGACTTTATCATATGAAAAAAAAATTACAGATTAGCCCCGGCAATTTTTTTCTTTTATGGTTTAATATATAAATCAATCATGTATTTTACAGTGTAAATTAAAGCAAGTGACGGATATTGTATTATATTGTATCTTTGCAATTGGCCTGTATTGAATGTAATGTTTATAATATTGTAAAGATAATCACCTTAGGTCACTTGAATAAGATAAGATTTAAATCCATATTACATGAGTGACTTGTGTATGATCGGTTATGCTTGTCTCCTCACATGTAACAATGCCTGATGACATGAGGTCAAATCCAGCACATGGATTAGGTCAGGGATATAGTAAATATGACCAGCAGATGTGACAGGGATGACCATTGATAATCTTAAGCCTCTGGTGTATGTATGCGCTGTGCTTAAGTCTGAGCTCTGCGTCCTGGTCCTGCCCTCACTGAGAAATATCGAATTGTGATCTCATTCCTGTGACGATTTGATATTTTAGTAAAAGACACTTCTCCTGCACACATCTATTGGTCAGCCTCAGCAATACTTTGAGTGAGTGACAAGTGCATTTAAAGTGGGACTAAAGACCCGAATTCATTTCAAATAGAGTTTCTAAACAGTGCATTTCTGTGGACTAAAGAAGAATGTGAGGAATATATGAGAAACAGTGTGATTGGTCTAACAGGTATCCACACTTCAAACTCCGCCCCTGCAGCCAGGTGTAATCAGAAACATCTGGCAGTAATCAGGACAGTCTTTCGTGATGTAACATAGTACTTAAAATTGCAGTAAATGACAGCACACTTTTAGATTTAGATGTTTTTGAGAGAGAGAGAGAGAGCTAAAAATTACCTACTTTGTACCAAAATTGCCAAAAATTACAAAAAACAGTAGATGACGCTATTAAAACACCATGTACACAATTTAGTAGAGAAAAAAGGTGATTTAGTGTTTAGTTCCACTTGCAATCAAGTGTGAACTACTTGAAGAAGCAGATGATTACTTATCTCTTGAAGGCTATATAAATATGCAAAGTTTACACGAATCTATCTGATATAACTAAAACTGCCCTCCCCTGCATGTAAATACTAGATATAACACAGGAGGGGGAGTGGAGCATACTCGGTGGTTCTTGGGCGCGCGGATGGTCCAGATGCAGTCCACAGCCTGGTCGGCCTTCACCTTGTTGTCTTCCTCCACCTGACTGGAGCGGATCAAACCGTCAGCCCCAGACAGCTCAAACTGACAGTCTGAAAAAGGAAAATGAAACACATTTATATTCAGGACATGTAGATGGATCACTGTAGACTGACTGTTAATATCACAGGCATAATATCATAATCTTATCTTTAACATGATAAGATAGCCATAGTAAAAACTACATGCAGTTTTGTATTGTTCTTATTGCGTATTGATGATGTGTATATTGTTGTATTTGATCACATTGCCTTTTGTCTAAGGTCACATATGTCTCATCTTCAAATCTGTTTAGATGCATTTCAAAATGTTCACAGCTAATCTTTAACATTGAAATAAATATTTTAACTAAGCCTACCAATGCATGTAAATGAGCATTATGTAGCTCTTTTGGTGAAGGGACCACTACTCATCTAAATGGAGGTTTTTGTTGCCTTGTCTGAAATGTTTCACAACATGACATTAAATAAATCTATCTTGCATTTATTCAATTACATATGTTTTTTCGCTTGAAAAATATCTTGAAAACAAGTGTTCTTACTATCACCGGGCTTGCCTTTTCACAGATCTGACCTGTGACTTGTCTCAAGACATACCCAAATAGCTTATAGGCTTGTACCTCCCTCCCCCTTGAACTGCCACCTTACCGTGGTGGGGATTTTGCGTAATCGAATGATGCCCCTGGTAGGGTCTCCCATGGCAAGCAGGTCCTAGGTGATGGGTCAGACTAAGAGCAGTTCATGAACCCTTATGAACAGTCTAATACCAAGGATCTTGACATCGCCTGGTATGGTGCAGCCGGGGCCCCACCCTGGAGCCAGGCCTGGGGTTGGGGCTCGAAAGCGACCGCCTAGTGGACTGTCAAATGATTACCACCTGGTTGTGAGTTGGATTCGCTGGCAGAGGAGGAAACTAGAGAGACCTGGCAAACCCAAGAGTATCGTGAGGGTCTATTGGAAACGTCTGGTAGAGCCCTCTTTCAGCAGGACTGTCAACTCACACCTCAGGGAAAGCTTCTCCCAGATTCAGAAGGTACTCCCTAGGAAGGTGTTCCGGGCACATCCCACTGGGAGTAGGCCCCGGGGAAGACCAAAGACACGCTGGAGAGACTATGTCTCTCGGCTGGCCTGGGAACGCCTCGCGGTCCCCCTGGAAGACCTGGAGGAAGAGTGCGTGGAAAGGGAAGTCTGGGCCTCCCTTCTCAGACTGCTGCCTCTGCGATCTGCCCCCGGATAAAGCAGAAGAAAATGGATGGATGGCTTGCACCTCCATGAGGCGATGGACAGCTATCAAATAAAGGCGCTAAAGGAGCATCAGCACTGACTGACAGCATCACAACAATGAGGAGCAATGATGAGTTCATGTGCATGATGCTTCTGTGGACATGCACCAACAGCTACACAAGACACTGCTTTCTGTTATCGAGGGTCAGAAGCAGTGGCATATGCACAAAATATTACTGCAAAGCAGAAATACACAGACAGTGCCATAGAAGGATTCCTTCACTGCTGTTATTGGAGCCACGTAGCAGCCTGAGAGCTTGGTCTATGCCACGCAGTACAAGATGGTGGAATGTGATCGTCCCAGCCATGTGACATCCCAAGTCATGTTACTGATGATGATTTACCAAGAAATTTCTATCCTTACAAGGTTTCAATTATTTATGTTTTGCCACTCGTGCGCTGTTAGCATGCTGCTGGTCCTCCAATGACTGTGTGGAGGCGTCTCTAGCCCTGCCCCTCATAAGCTGGACCCAGGTCCTAATTGTGCCAGACCTTGGAAGGTAGTACCTTCAGCGGTCTGCTTGGGATCCCTAAAATGGGGCCATACACATTGCTTTACGCACTGGAAAGACTCAGGGTCAGCACTGTACCACCCCTATAGATATGTGTCTATACAGTGGAAGATACTAGGCAAAGCATTAACATCTCCATGAGGAGAAGCAGGCACAAACTCTTCACACTGCACCTTTAAATGTTGCAATGTATTACGATTAAAAATATAGACATGCAAAGAATACAATATTCTAAATTGAAAAAGTACAAAAGACTAAACTGTGAGCAAAATGACCAGATTCTCAAAATACATTCATCATTCATTTATTACTGAACGGCATTACTACATTGCATTCTAGTTTTCAGCAATCTTCTTACAGTCAAAAACACATACCATGGAATCATAACCAAATTAAAATATATATTCTAAAATAATGAATCAAATTAATAAGACATGGATTACCTGGGATGGGGTTTAAAAGACCTCCTACATGCAAGTGGAACTCAGGATCTGGATTGACAGAAAAAAGAGACAAATTGAATAACTGGGGCAATTTTTCTATTTGATATAAACCGCAGTAATATTGAATTGGAATGTCCTGGCATTTCTTTTAATGTATTTGAGAGAGTGAGCATTTCTTCCAACAGTGCAGTTACACCTCAGAGGAACATGACACGAACCAAAAGCTAATTGATTGACCTTTTCTGGTAGTAGCTATGGTTCTAACATTTACAATAAAATATAACAGGATTTAATGCTGTTCTCTGACTGGTGAGACCTTTATGATGCTTGCTGCGTACCTTCACGTCATTTTACAACATTTTCCATTAGTTTTTACAATTATCTATCAGGAAAAGTATAGTTATGTGCTTATAATGTATTCCATCCATCATCTTCCACCTATCCACTCAGGAGACTCCCAGACTTCCCTCACCCCAGACACTTCTTTCAGCTCCTCCCGGGAGACCCTGAGGTGTTCCCTGGCCCGCTGAGAGACAAGGTCCCTCCAGCTGAGAGACAAGGGTCTCCCCAGGGCCTCCTCCAGGTAGAACATGGCTGGGCCACCTCTGCAATGCACAATTTATCTCTAAGAGAGAGGCCAGCTACCCTGCAGAGAAAACTCATTTCGACAACTTGTGTCCGCCATCTTGTCCTTTTGGTCATTACCCAAAACAATCTTATTCTATAATCAGAACTCATGTCTCTCTGGGAGTATAATGAAACAGTTTTCACTCTTTGATGCAATCCAGTCCAAAACTCATTTACAAGTAGTGTATCTTATAGGATTTGTTTAATGTGACAGTTTGGGTCTTTTGAAGCAGGGTCTGTCCTGTAAGTAAGAATCTATAACTGCCGTTCTAGTACTTTTAATTATAGACCGCTATTATTTGGAAAACCTAGCTCAATCTGCAATTTATTCTGGTAACGTTCATTTTGTCTTTTTTTTAGAAAGATGATTTGTTAGGAAGATGTAATTTCCTTCTTGACAGGTTTGGGCTGCTAGTTGCCAGCCCTTTTCAGAGATGTCACCGGTCTTTGTCACATTTGAGTTAGCTTATTATTGCTTTCTGTTGTTTGGAGATAAATAATACAGTATTCAAACAGAATTCCTGTTTCCAATGTACCCGTTGAAATTCAAACATTTTTCTTATGTTTCTAAGGTAATCTTTTATAACATTTCAAATAGTTTTACAAGCTGGACTGAACAGGATAAGACCGAAATACAATTAGCATTTAATCTTTAGAAGTAAACGACTGTATTTTATTGTCTTTGAAGCTGCAAAGTTATCATTCACAACACAATCGCTTTGATAAATAAAAATGATTGATAAATGTGTAGAACTCAATTCAGAGTGACACACATATTGACACATAGTTACTAAGAAAGGAAACCAACTGCCTGCTAAAATTCATGGTTAGAAATCAGGTACAAACCATCTGTGAAGCTGTACTGCACGTGGAAGCCGATGCCCTCCAGTTCCTCGTCGCTGTAGAATCGTATCCACATGAAGCGCCCACTGGACAGCACCAGGCCGGGGTTGGCTGAGCCACAGAAGCGGCTGATCAGGGGGGAGAAGCTGAAGGGGCCGTCCCTTACCTCCAGGTGGTCAAAACGGCACTCAAACGAGCCCTCGATGTAGAAGGTTTTGTTGAACTGCAGCTCTATCCTCTGTCTGGGCTGGGCTGTGGACAACAGGACATTTAGTGCATATTTTTAGCATGAATAATTTTGCATTGTTGTAACATGGAGCTATTGCTTGAGTTTAAAGTCGGCCCTAACACCTAAACTCCACCCACACAACATTTCATACAGAGCTTCTAACTTGGGCAGTATCTGGAGAACTGAAGGGGAGAGTGAAGGGAGAGGAGAGGTGGGGCCTGGAAATATGAGCAACAGTGTGATTGATCTAACAGGTATCCACATGTCAAACTCCACCTCTGCAGATAGGTGTTTGTAATGAGAACACCTGGCTTTAATCAGGGCATTCCTGTGTGATGTGACATAGTACTTGAAATTGCAGAGGTCAGAGGAGGCCGTGCACACAGTTCTTGACCAGAAAGCTGCAAATTTATTTTCTTAATCAGTGATATGCATAGGATTGTGTTGTGTGTAGTAAATGCATAGCTGCATTTTGTGCAGCTATTCATCAGAGGTGTTGACTCTTTGTTGAGATGACATTTATGACGACGTCTCCCACTGGCCACCACCGTTTTCTAACATGTAAGTCAGTGGACTTGTTTCTTTCATTAAATTAATATTGCTTAAAATGTTCAAATATAACATAATGATCCAAATGTGTCATAGATTATCACTATATAACAGACACAAGCAAGCAAGTTAAGTGGCTAATTAACCCAAATGTCTAACCATATTTAAAATGCATTGCATTTGTCCTGCTGCCTCGTGTCCGTGGGAGTGCTTACCTTCTAGTATATAGAGACACTCCTTGTTTGGGGGGTATTTATTGGGGTAGTTTGGTGAGCTGAAACTACCCCCATCTATGTTCCGCTCCCAGTTGCCACAGTGGCGGGTGCGGGGGGGTGGCTGAGAGGGTGCAGCTTTGGTTACCAGCGGGGCATCTGATTGAAATGACACAGAACATCACTCATCAAAAGTACTACGCTGAGCTCAAAGATCAGACTATCAGACTATACAAGGATTACCATTTATGATCATACCTTTAGCTTTCTGCGCCACAGCAAATCCCTCCTCGATGCAGATGAAGAGGATCCAGACTGTAACGGAAATAAGAGGCTACAATCCAGAAGATGCCGGAAAGCTTAGCAGGATTTATGTTACGATTGTGGTCTGAAGAGGATAAGTCAATGTATTGTGGTCAAAAGTATTGATACACAGCTAGGGACTCATGTGAAGTAGTGATTAAAAAAGAGAAAAACAACAAAACAAATAAGTCTAAATTTGACCTTTCCTCAGTAGTTTTAGAATGGTCTGAATCTCTGGCAGTACTAATAGATAACCATATGGTATTATTAATGGTACAGTATATAATTTTCTAGCGATGACACATCACCTGCATGATTCAATGGAAATAGAAAGTTAAAGCTGTACTTCAATCTCCAGGGAGATCATATGCTTTATACCCTACTGTCGAGTATATATATTATAGCCAAAGGAACAACATTTCTATGGAAGCAAGCAGGAGGCATTCCCCCAAGCCAAACAAGAATCAGGTTTGTGGCGATGCAAGCCTGCTCACAGTAAGCACGCATGTTTATCAATGTTTTTCAGTGCATTAACAAAAAACAAACAAACGCTTATATTAGTCTATTTTTGGCTAACGTGTGTGTTTACAACATTCTATTGTTTAAAAAAGTGTATTAAAAAAGTGTTTAAAAATTGTATTATAGTGGTGCAAAAATCATATTGGCATCAAGTTTGAAATTTCAGTATCATGATATTATTAGAATAAGTATAGATAAAACTACCCAGGAGGAGGGTTGAAGTGTGTGAGTGAAAATGAGGACACACCACAGCTGTTACCATCTGTCTCCTTGGTCTTTGTATTTCTTTTACAGTTCATGAGACAGACACTGGCAAACATTTAGAGCCTCCATAAGATCATGATTTGGATCCAGAATTCTGTTATATAATGTATGAGATTAGCAGACCCTTCGTCCGGGGCATTCACTTGAGTCACACTGAAGTGGCATATCGGCATGAGCTAGTACTGGTCAGTCCATCTCTCTTCTTACTCTATAAGAGGGGCTAATTTACTAGACTAATGTGCTCTAGGACTACAGTCTCCAAATACATCTTATCCCTGACTGACTGATTTATTAAAAAAAAAAAAAAGACTTTAGATTATTTACAGATGTGTTGTGGGAAGGAATACAATCTTATTTACACTATACTGTATATCCTTCAATGTTATTCCAGCAACTACAACTAATACCTGGAATATATATTGGCTATAGTATTGTGAGTGGAAGCAATAATAGTACATCCAGACAGACAGTAACATTACAGCTAAAAAGCTGTGTACTGTAAGTCGATGCAAGACAAAAACAACTGAACAATGAAAGGTCCTTCAAAAAACTAAAACAAATATAATGGTCTCTTCTGTGATTATTGTTTAGAGAACGCTGCACCTTTTCAGCAGGTTAGACTCAGGAAACACCCCCATCCCTAAATAATAAGACTGCAATATCTGCTCAAAGTCACTTTACAGTTTCACGCATTATGCATTCACTCCTCGTTTTGAATCGAAATAGTGTTTTTGCTGTTGTCAGTGAAAATATTCACAAACTAGGAACTTTGGTGGTATAGTGCAGCATAAAACAATGAATAATAATAGTAAAATATAAACTATGATAAAAATAAAGATACACATAAAAATAATGCTCAGTGGAGGTAGTCACAGCTGCCCTAGGGTAGACTGACAGAAGTGAGGCTGCTGTGCCTTCAACCCCTCCATCCACCACACACCATGCAGCAGGTCAAGTGTCCTGACCAAGAGCATAACAGCAGTATGCTTTGGTCAGAGCTAACCTCCGGGTTGGTCCTTGAATGCAGTTGTTGTCCCAGGTCACAGACAACAAAACCACAAACAACAGTGTACACCAGTGCAACAAAAATAAATCTCAGGACATAAAATACAATTATTATTATAACTGTACAATATGCCTGCAGCTCAGAACAATTAAACCTGGATGAAAACATTAAACCCAACAGACAATTCATTGCTATTTGCAAGATTTACTAAAAGAAACTAAAAGAAGCACCTGGATATCAGTTTTCTCTTGTACACAAAGCCTTTTCCAGCTATTGACATTCCTGTGCGAGTCTGAGCTGACAGACAAACGCACAGCCCAAATCCTCTGGCGCCCCGGCACGGAGCCATCCAAAGAGACAGTCACTCCACTTCAGAACACTGGATTTTCTGCTCCGTACGCCTGTCTGCTCTGCGCGCTCTGAGCCCACGGGACCGGAGCTGTCCCTTCAGCACCACGTTATCAAACGATATTTGGGCTACACTTCTGGATAGTATTGTATAGTATTCATCTATTGTATTTGCCACAAAATAATCCTTAATTTATCTGTATGTAAAATTACAAATTCCAATAAGCTGGTAAATACAAAAAAAACGTGCATCCGAAATGGAGATTTCTTCCACGCAGACGTTTGAGTCGAGCCCCAGTCCTTTGAGAACTGAAATAGCATTTTTGTTAAGTTAAAGCATTTTTGTTGCATTGTTTTTATTAATATTTATTCATTTATAATTAAAGAAGTCGCAATCAGTTCACTCGTGATGAAATCGAATTATAACTGGGCACTCACCTACGTACATCCTTTCGTAGACGTGAGAGCTGCTTGAACAAAGAAGTGTTTCACATCTCACATTTACGATAAAAAAAAGGCTTCGAGTTTTTCTCCAAATCAACTTTCACCGTTCACTCCATTGGCATAAATCAGAACGCGTCGCGCCCAGACGTTACGCACGGTGCCACGCATGGCTACGCTGGATAAAAAGCCCACGGCAGTCAGATCTTGCGCTTTAACCAGAGGAGCGCGGCTGTGGTTGAGTGGAATCCCCCCTCACACCGCTCAATGCTCCAACTTCAAGACTGGAATCGGTTTGGCGCGGATAGAGATAAACACTGATTGCGCATGTGCGTCACCACCCCTGAATAAGTAATTGAGCTCTCCTTCACGGGATGGCATTAATAATGAATTATATGAGTCATCTATTTGAATTAAAATCATAATTAGCCGAATTGGGGATTAGTTTCGGCCATTTACTCATGCACCAGCAAGAAGTCTGTGTGGCCAGTGGGACACCAGTGGGAATACCAGGTGCCACAGTTGGGCAGCAGTGGTTCTGGAGGAAACTGTTGTTGTATCCTTAGGCAAGACACTTCACCCATGTTACTGATCATCAGCAGTTTATCCATTTATGGAGATCTGGTTGGAGATTATCCAGCCAGAACCAGCACATTTGCATATGGGAATAACTAGCCTGATTTTGGTCTAGCCTATATAAGGATGGGTATAGTGAGGTCATATCGAAAGGTCAGAGTAATAACAAAAGACCATATGGCATATTTAGTGCAGTCGTCTGCTGGTACTCACTCAGAAGGAATGCTCACCTTTAATTCACTTCAAAGATTTCCATCCCTGTCCGTCGTCATAGTAACCACATCTTGGCAGCCTCTTCGGAAGTATCACCTGGGAAAGCAGGTAAATTTCACAGAAGTGGGGACTGTTATAAAACAAAAGAAAAAGTACTGTTCTTGACTGTTGACCTTTTTTTTTCTTATAAATGCTACCTTCTGTTCTAACAACTGCAAGAGGATTTTATAACACACAACAGGTCTAAGGTTTCACTGAGGAAAAAGTCCATTGTCAATATATGTTGTAGTTTTCCTATGGGGACAATAAAATACCTTAAACTCACATTAATTTGGAATTCCTTTCGTATAGCATGACTCTACCTTAAACAGGTTGCTCTACACAAGAATACATGGCACTTGTCAGACAAAAGTACTGGCCAGTGAAAGACAACAAATACTGTGTAACATTTTAGAGTTGTATTATGCATCATTTTTGGTGGAGGGTTCAGCTTCTTCTTGTCTCAAAGATAATAGTACTGCATTTATTTTATTGCTTATAACCTTATGCCCTGTCAATCAGTATATTATTGCACTGTCGTTCTTGTCTCTTGTATATAGCTGATTTTACATTTTATTTTATATTGTATTTTTCTGTTTTATTTTGATTTGTACATATGCATTTATTTTTACAATTATGTCTCATTTGACACCTGTCTCTTGCTCTTTTTGCTCTACCATCTATTTTTGTTACTCTCTATTATTATATTATATTGTGATGTCTGAGCTACTGTATCCAAATAATTTCCCTTGTGGATCAATAAAGTTTGTCTAAGTCTAAATGTAAGTCTATTCCGCTACAGGTGCTATTCTAAAGATATCTTGCAAAACCTGCATACTTACTGTGTGTGTGCCTCTCCACAGATCTGGTGGCAAGCTTGTCTCCATGGTGTTTATTTAATGCCATACTGTGGAACATTCCAGGCAAAGTAGTAAGATCACCATGGAGACAAGGAGGTGGCAGAGTACCTTTAAATAGTCTTCACCTGTGTTCTTGCTTCTTTTTGAACTTGAATTTGCTGTCCTTTTATGATGGAACAACAGCACAGTTTTAGCGGTGAGAGTTCAGACAGTCAGACTGGAGAGAGAGTCAGAGGAGGCTAATGGACCCTAAATTGATCACTTCTCGGCGCGACTTTGTAATTAGCATTTTGATTGCAGTCTTAAGCAGCCATGGCATTGTTCTTATTAGTGCGCACTTAAGGATGAAATGAACAACTCATTTTAAAATTATGCACATTAAGCCAGAGGACAGGAAGACATCTGACTGAAGCAGTGAGAAAATCTGGCAGTTTAATAGAATGTACAATGCCAATTATTTACACCCAATAAAAACAATGGTAGAGTATATAGTCAGAGAATATACAGAGGTATAAAGGTGGGCAGAATTTCCAAATATTGTAAAAAAAGTATGGTTGCTTCCAAATCATACAGTAGTGGTCCAGGAAGAATGAAAAGGTATTTTGAGAAACCATTACTTAACTAAGAGTATCTGATAAAAATGAACAAAATCTGGTATTCAAATTACATAAACTCTTATTCAAGTAAATGTACTGCTACACTGTAAAATGTATTGCTCAAGTAGAAGTAAAAGTATGTTACTGAAGTCAGTGTGTATAAAATAGGGAGCCACCAACCAGTTATCTGCAGTAAATACAGTCAGTAACATTTATAATAATATAATAACATTTTAATTACCCTTAATAAAACATGAACAAAAATTTTATTCATAACAAACAATTTATTAGGCTTAGTAGCTGCTTACTTAATGCCCTAACCCATCCTAAGATGTTATAAATATTCTGAATTTTGACATTTGTCACATCGATTCAATCCCTGATATTTTTCTTAAAGCTGCCGTAGTCTCTCTGTGCCCTTAGATGTATCTTTTTAATCAGACTAGTGAGTTTATACAGAATTAGAAGAGTAGAGGATTTAAAGAGGTGGTTTTGTGTTCACATAATTTTTACAGAAACACAACTGTACTACGATTTGTGGTCTTTTTTAGAGATTTTAAATATTGATAGATGGATATCATCATCAGTCATCGGAAGACAAATATCAGATACTGTTTTTTCTGAAAAAATAATCTATATCGGATACATTTTTGGTATACATTCTTACTTAACTTGAACTTCAATCCATTGCTCCATACCATTCATCTTGCTCAAAAAAGATTAATCGACCTGGAACCATAACCTGTCCCCCCTATTTGAGGTGGGTGTGACTGACTGGTGGATGCACTTTCGGGTTGGGGACAGGTCTCTCACTGTGGTGTCGCAGAGTACCCGGCCTTCTTGGAATCCCTGGGAGGGGTACTAGACAGTGCACCAACCGGGGACTCTGTTGTTCTAGTGAGGGACTTCAACGCCCATGTGGGCAACGTCAGTGACACCTGGAGAGGGATGATTGGGAAGAACGGCCTCCCTGATGTGGACTCGAGTGGTGTCCTGTTATTGGACTTCTGTGCTAGTCACGGTTTGTCCATAACGAATATCATGTTCAAGCACAAGGGTGTCCATCAGTGCACATGGCACCAGGACACCCTAGGCCAGGGGTCGATGATCGACTTTGTTGTCGTGTCATCTGATCTTCGGCCACGTGTCTTGGACACTCGGGTGAAAAGAGGGGCAGAGCTGTCAACCGATCACCACCTGGTTGTGAGTTGGATCCGCTGGTAGAGGAGGAAAGCGGTGCCTGTCGCAGAGGAAATCCCTACTTTGAGGATCCTCAAAGTAGGGATGAGGAGAGGAGGAAGCAGAAGCTGGGGATTCGGAGGCGTCTATCACCCTGGCTGAAGTCACTGAGGTGGTTGGCAAGCTCCTCGGTGGCAAGGCTCCGAGGTTGGATGAGATCCATCCTTCATGGGAGTTTGCCCAACCAGTCCACACGTGCTTTGTGGATCTGGAGAAGGCATTTGACTGCGTCCCTCAAGGTGTCCTGTGAGGGGTGCTCTGGGAGTATGGGGTCCGGGCCCTTTGCTAAGGGCTGTCCGGTCCCTGTATGACCGGAACAGGAGGTGTGTTCGTATTGCCGGCAGCAAGTCAGACCAGTTTCCAGTGCACGTTCTGTTCATTGTTTATATAGGATAGGATTTCTAGGCACAATCAGTGCTCAGAGGGGGTCCAGTTTGGGGACCACAGGATCTCATTTCTTTGCAGATGATGTTGCCCTGTTGGCTTCATCAGGCACAACATGCACTGGGCTACAACATGCACTGTTGGTTACAACATGCACTGGGGTGGTTAGCAGCCGTGTGAAGTGGCTGGGATGAAGATCAGCTCCTCCAAATCCGAGGCCATGGTTCTCGACCGGAAAAAGGTGGCTTGCCCTCTCCAGGTGGGTGGAGAGTCCTTACCTCAAGTGGAGGAGTTCAAGTATCTTGGGGTCTTGCTCATGAGTGAGGGGAGGATGGAGCGTGAGATTGACAGGTGGATCGGTGCAGCGTTGGCAGTGAGGTGGTCACTGTATCGGATCGTTGTGGTGAAGAGGGAGCTGAGCCGAAATGCAAAGCTCTTGATTTACCGGTCAGTCTATGTTCCTACCCTCACCTATGGTCATGAGCTTTGGGTAAAGACTGAAAGGACAAGATCACGGGTACAAGCGGCCGAAATGAGTTTCCTCCGCAGAGTGGCTAGGCTCTCCCTTTAGAGATAGGGTGAGGAGCTCAGTCATATGGGAGGAGCTCGGAGTAGAGCCACTGCTCCCTCACGTTGAGAGAAGAAAATTGAGGTGGCTTCGGCATCTGTTCCGGATGTCTCCTGGACGCCTCCCTCGAGAGGTGGTCCAGGCACGTCCCACGGGGAGGAGGCCCCGGGGAAGACCCAGGACACGCTGGAGGGACTATGTCTCTCGGCTGGCCTGGGAACGCCTTGGGGTCTCCCCGGAAGAGCTGGAGGAAGTCTGCATGGAAATGGAAGTCTGGGCCTCCCTGCTCATACTGCTGCCTCCTTAACCCGGCCCTGGATAGAGCAGAAGATAATTGGAAATGATTGGTGGATTAACCAATTAGAGGATTAAGAAACAGCACAGATTTCTGTAGAATCAACTAGCAAAACACTAAACTGTTATTAAAAAAAAGTTTTCTGAATGATACAGGAATATTCAAGAGGAGATGTTTTCCACATTTGAGAGACATGTGCTACAAATTAGTGGCTGTGGTTGGACCGTCCCAAGTTAAGACGGAGGTTTGTTACGCTCTATGCTCTATCCAGACCCTTCTGGATTCAAACATGTAGAAGGGCCTGGCTGGTTAGGCAACAAAAAGTACAAATTATTTCTTAATGTTTTTATGCTGGGGGTTTCTAAAAGTAATAAACTTAACAGTATACTCAGACATGATATCTGCTGATAAAGTCATCTACAAAGGCATTTTTGTTAATTAAATCTTTGTTCAGTTTGGAGAGATGCTCTTCCTCCACCTCGTTGCCCTGTGCCATATGGCCAATCAAGACAAGTGTTCCTGGGACAGATGGCCAATGGTAATGGCCCTTACTCAAATCAGGGTTAAGCCAAAGAAGACAACTACAAGATTAGTCAGCTTCTCATCAATTAGGGTGAAAGGGCTGGGGCAGTGAAATGAAGACGGAGGAAGTGAGAGATAAGATTAGATGGAATATCTAGTTTGATATTTTAAGCACTGGATTTGATTGGACATCGGCCCTGGTCAAATCTGTACTCAATATGATTATGAAATGGAGCCAGAGCCATTGTGGTGGGATCCAGCAGAGAGGCAGAGCAGTGACCAAAGAGCAGACGTTTTGGGCAAGTTTGGCCCATCAATTCACAAGAAAAGCTGCCCCAGGCTTTGGTCCATTAGCAGAGAGAAATCTTCTTAGCCTGATCTGTGGAAATGGCAGCCAGCCGCAAGAAACAGGAGGAGGAAGGCAATGCCACTTTCTGGAAGATTAGGCAAATATGTAATCATGTTCAAATCCATGATGAGGTAATAAAAAGAAGGTAACATTAAAGGAGCAATACTTCTGTTGTGGCTACCTGTGTGTTCCCATGGATATGTTACTGCTTTGCCTAGAATATTCCACAGTATGGTATTAGACCATGGACCACTATGGAACATACCTGTAAGACCACATGGTAATATAAAAAAGTACTGTGATTTAATGTTGAAAATCACATTCTATTGTCTAAATAAAGACTCCTTTTAATTATCATGGTGGTATCAGAATTTGTATTGAGTATCGAGTCTATTCCTTAGTATCGAAATCGAGTTTGAAATTTCAGTGTTGTGACACCACTAATAGCTAGACATTATTAATTGCCCTGTATTATAATCATTTCAAGTAATAGTGTTTGATCTGCATGTGAAAATGTCATCAGAATCCATCTCCCCTCCATTGCACATATTGTTGTTGTTGTCACCATGCTCCTGCTTTGTGTCAGTCATTCTCTCCCTTCCTCCTTTTTTAATTTAGTCAAATATACAAAGCTGGACTTGCAATCAACGGCTAAGCACATGGCAGGGGCTTTAGAGCCATAATTACAGGGCACAGCAGGCCACAGTGACAGAAACTGACACAAAGTGAGAGGCGCGCTTGTTTTTAGCATCAGAGCGGCCAGTGAAGGGTTGGAGAGAGGACAGAGAGTAGGGTCATATAGACCACCACATGGGATTAGAAATGTGCACAAGTCTTTTTACATATGTACACTCATCAGCAAGTGCTGCATCATGGGAAGTCACTGCCTGTGTAAGCAAAGGAGTAACATGAGAACTGCCCTGGATATGAAAGAAAAATGCCCTTAAATAATATGGCCTTTAATAATCTTATCAGGTCAAAGCTACCATTTTTATCTTTGCATTGCATTTCCTTACCCTTATCACTTGTATAGTCTATTAGATATAATTTATATTTTATAGCATATATACATTTTACTAACAGTTAGTTAGATTAATGTTAGTAGCCTAGCCTACATGTAGGCTACAGATTAGTTTTTTTTTGTTTTGTGTTTTGTTTTTCTGCATTTTTTGGTATTGTTATTTAGAGTTTCAATACTAAAGATGATTAGGGTTAATCAGAGTGTTAATCTTGATGCTGCAGGCTAGGCCTATTCATTTGGCACAGGGGCCAAATCAGCCACCTTACAAATGATACAAAATATAATTTATCTTGTTTACTGGTTTTGTCCTAGTTTAGTCTGACCTGGTTTCATGTGATTTGGTCCTGGTTTAGTCCAGATCCAGTTGGTACTAGACTAGTCCTAGTTTGATGCTGGTTCAGTACTGCACTGGCAGTTTGGCACAGCAATGTTGGTAAAAACCTTTGCATTTTTCACCAAAATGTAATATAGCTGTTATTATTATAGCATTATTGAAAAAAATATTCCACTGACTAGTGGAATATTTTGTGTGATGCCAAATTGTGTTAAATATTGTGGCGCCCAGAGGCCATGGCCTGCCAAAAAATCTTGCCCTCATGAAAATTCTGTCGAATAGCCGTGCTGTAGGCTGATATTGGGCCCAATCTGATAATGAGTCAAACTAACATTTAGAGATATAGATTATACAGTATTATAAAACACATTATCAGTAGTTTTATTTAGACCCACAATGAGATATCCGGGGTATCCAGAGCATACAACTATAAAAAATACACTGTACACGGTCTATGGTCCAGGAGACAGTGGTCTTATAGATTCTAAACCTAAATAAAATAATTATCTGAAACTATTGAACAGGCTCTGTAGCTAATCTAGCGCAGTATAAGATATTTCATGTGGAGTTTTGAGTTTCAGCATATTCAATATTTTTTCTCAAAATATTGAATATGCTGCATTGACATGTTTGTCCACTGAGCGGCGCAATATGCACATAGTACCGATTACTCGTAATGATGCTAGTTGCTAAAGCTAGATGCGTTGTAGTTCTGTAGCGTTTTGTAGCTATTCTCAGTTTTTTCTCCTGGTTTTGCCCGTGTGGAAACACCTAAAATAAATCCACCATGTCTGAAAAGCAGAGGGCACTACCGTCGTGGATGTCAAAGAAGAACAAAGACAAAGACAAAGTGAAAGAACCGCTAAAGTCTAAGAGGAAGCCGAAAGTAACAAGGTTAGCATGGCTTTAAGATGGCTAACCGCACTGCTTTTTGTCAGATTTGTCCGTGGTACTGACTTGTATCGGTGTGTGCTTATTCCAGGTCTGTTTTCTACTGTATGAACGAGAAGGAGCTAGTAGAAGCTGCAGTATCATACCTCCTCACCAGCCGAGCACGGGTAGGTCTGCAGGGTGAACACAAGGTGGCGCACTTTCGCTTTCAAAACCAAAATACAAGCGTCTCAGATGACGTCACTTATACAAAATCTATTTGCAGCTTTTGATGCACTTCTACAGACAGGTACATAGGTTACATAGCAGATATTGTGTTGAATAATAATAGCATAGCACTCTTGCACGTTGTCTTCGTAATATTTAGTTCAGTTAGCAGGTCCACTGATAACTGATTTGTTTTATATTATAAAATCATATAGACTAATGCTGTGTTTCTCAACTGTGGTATGCAGAGTCTTCCGCAGTTAAAGTAAATGTTCTCAGAAATCTTTTTCTCCTCCATAGGGTTATGATTTTTTAACTACCTTATTCGTGGCTAAGTCTCATTTTAGACCATGTTTATCCCCAATTTAGGCCTGATAATGTCCAAGTTTGGATCTGATGGTACTCGGAACGCCAAATATTATCCTAGTGGTATGATTTGAACATTTTTAGAAACATTTAACAGGAGCACTGGCACACATGTCATATTCTAAACTTGCGAGCAACTTCCAAAAAATATTTGTGTAAATAATTTGGAAACCATAATATACTAACACTAAAATATTAACAGTAGCATCCAGTACAAAAGTAAAGGTGTTTAGTGTGTAATTACAATATTTTTATGACAACAGAACGCTATACCAAATCAAAAATACAACAGTAAACCTACTGCTTATATTAGTTCAATGTATTTACAATAGAGGTGCACTGGTGCACCATCTAAGATGTAGTATCGATATAATCAAATACTATTAATTTATTGAAACTAGATACTAATTTGAGCAAGTATCAATACTGCAAACAATCACATAGGACGCAATTTGAGCTTTATCAGAACTTTTATAAGATCTCATTATAACATAAAGAAAGTACTGTTATGTTGTGTATGAAAATTACATTCTGTTACTCAAAGTAGCATGTTTTCTCTTCAGCTTTATTGTTGTTGTCTTGTGTTTTCTCTTTCTTTGTGGTATTGTAATCTGTATCGAGTATTGAGTCAATTCCTTAGTATCGAAATCGAGTTTGAAATTTTAGTATCGTGACAACACTATTCCAAATATCTGTAAAATATGTACAATTTCTTGCATTGACCAGTATTGACTGAAGGTCTTGTGCACATCTCTTCACAGACTGACCTGAAAACTACAGTCCAGACTGAGCACGAGAGAGGGGATCCTGGCTCTAAACAGAACCCAGCAGCAGAGGCATCAGTGGAGTCCTCAGACAGTGGAGATGACCAGGACAGGACTTATGTGTCTGAATCAGACATGGACATTACAGAGGTGGAGACTGTGCCATACCCCGTGAGCACAGAGGGTAACAAGGGAAGGGAAGTGCAGGACTGTAAGGAGGAAGGACAAAATGTAAACAAAGATGGAGTCTCACAGGCTGCGAATAAAGATGATAAGAAAGAGGATGAGGGGTTCCAGCTGGTGCGGGAAATCTTCTTCACCTGAGTCATGGACTGCTCAGGAGGACAACCACATTGCTAAACTCTGGCACTAAAGTTTTTGAATAAGTAATAAGTATATATATTGTTACAGAGGGATATCAGTCTGGTCTCCCTTGAGGCTCAAACACATCCGTTCAATCAGATTTGGTGTTTTTTTTTTCAATATGCTGAAACGAAGGAGCTCATTTGTCGTATTTCTGTCACCTCACATTAACAGAGTGTAGAGCTTCTCATTGATTTTGCAGAAATCCACAACGTTTTTCAGGCCCCTGTGATATGGTTTTCCTATCCTTTATAAATGTAAGCAGTCATATTTGTTTTGATACAAACAGATCATGCATGTCCCTGATTGGCTAATTGACCCTGTCAGTCTCGCCTGTTTGAACTCAGGGGAGATTTACCAGTGACCAGATTCATATCTTTGTAAAGTGTATATTCTGTGTATATAAGTGTATATTCTGGATCTCAGGCAACTATAAGGCAGTTTTTGAATGTTGTGTGCACTAATGCTGCTTTTAAAATAATAAAATTTTTCCATAAAGTTTTTATTTTTATGTGTGATAAAGATACAAATTCCAGGGTAATATTTGTCATATTAAAATATCTTGTTCATTTACAAAAAGTATGTACATAGTTTTGCAGAGTTTGTATTTGAATTTTGCAAATATGATTCAATTTAACTTACTGAAACATACAAAAACATTCAACTGTACCATAGTGGGTTAAAGTTAGCTGGTTCAAACAGTTCAAACCATGCCCACGTGCATTCTGTCGTTGTGCCTCTGGGCAAGACACTTGACCCACATTGCCTCCGCCTGCCACATTATGCATGGCTTATGGCTATAGGAAGGGCATCTGGTATAAAAACCTGCCAAATTACATAAGCTTGATAAGTACACACTGTTTTTGCCATGCATACAGAACATAGTCCAAAATATAAAAAAAGTGTTATTGTGTGTTACAAAAACACTGAAAAAGACATTTATAATTGTCTTTAAATAATATTTTCAGTGTTGGATTTCATTTGTGTTGCTGTCCTTCTATTGTCCACTATTTTGTCACTCCTTTTAATTGACCTGTTTGTCAGTGTTGCTGTAAGAGCCAGCTGCACCTGTGCTCCCACGCAGGCAAAGAACCAGCAGGTGAGCCCATTCCAACTCACGTTAGTCCAATGGAGGTGAAGAAATCCAAGGATACCAACCAAGAGGAGTAAACTGGACAATCCTTGACCCAGCATACTTAACCACATCACTGCTTGGTCATCTGCATAAGCTGCCATCACCACAGCTAGCAACGAAAAAGCAACAAGTACTATTGGTATGTACAAACTTAGCATCACCACGGTTGTCAAAAAGTTATTCTGTATCCAATATTCATGATTTCTTGTATCATACCACATTCCGAATGCAGTCTCGTTGCTGTGTACTATGCGGCTATGAAAGGGGCTGATGAGGAGTTGGTCAGTGTGGATAAATTCCCCTGCAAAAATCAAAAGAGAAGTTGATATCTGGATGAAGATCAAAAAGAGGAAAACTGCAATCGAGCCACGTTGCCATGTAAGACTCCAATACAAAAACATGGCCTGTTGAAATGTTGTTGCCAAATCAGCTGTTATGTTTTGTCCTGTGGGTTTGAGACTTCTTCTGAGCACGAAGAAAACAAGTGTCATGGTCATAGGTCGTTTGTTTAATTATCAACCACAGCTGATCTTGCTGGGTTGCTTTGTGTTTAATCCAGTACAAGACCTGTCATAATAAATGTCTTATTGTTCAATAAATGATAGCTAGAATAATATATATTTATTATTATTATTATTATTATTATTATTATTATTATTATTATTATTATTATTATTATGTTGTATGATAAGATATGAGCTGTCCAGTCAGAATCTTCAAGGTGTCAGCAAGTTATCTACACATACAGTAATAATGTAAAGAGTAAAGTAGAATATGACAACACAGAAAGCACGTGTAGTTGCCATATGCAGGCTCCTCTCGTGAGCAGTGGGTGTTTTTATTCGGTTAATCACATGGTGCACACGTCGTGAACGCGCCTCGTCTCTGCAGAGCTCTGTGTGTCCCACTCGTGCGTGTTTCAGTTTGACGTACGGACTTCTCCAACTCAACTCAGGAGAGCGTTTTCAACTTTTCTCATCTTTCTGCATCAGAGACACACTACTCAAGGTTTGGCACTCACTTTTAGTAACGCATGCATCAAACTAGTGATGGAAATGCGTTTTTTTTTCTTTATGCTCAGTTTTAACAGTTTTGCACGAGAGGGAGGCGTGGTCGTCTTTCTTTGTCCGTTTTGGTTTAGACAAATACACATAACTCGCCTTAAAATCGACTGGCATTTTACCAGTTATAGTTGTATGCAGTCAATAACAAGCCGGTAATATCAGATGATGAATTATGGAGATAAAAACGTACAAAAATACATATTTTTGATTAAAGTCGCCTGAACAATATCATTATAACGGAGGAAGACTAGTAACACGTATAATATAGAGATTTTGCATAAGCAAAGTTTGTACATGCACCCAGTTCAGATTTAAACATGCTGTGACTTGTTATCTGAATATGTAATTTAAAGATGTGGTGTATTTATCCTTCTAAAACATGAGCAAGAAAATAAATGGTGAAATAAGATGGGGAGCGCCGTGCACGCTGCGCTCACGCTCCCCTCTTTGTATACTCTACAACGCATGTAGTACATGATGTCCAGGACGCACTAGTACATTATGTACCAAAACGCTTTTGTTAAGCCCGAATGTAAATACTGTGAAATCTTCATTATAGCAACTGATAAGACCTGTATTTATGTGCAATGTTGTGCAAGTGGCACGAATGGCTGGACTGATTTTATCATGTTTAATGTACAGGTCCACCATGGGTAACATGTTCAGCAAGAAGAAGGTGGCTCCACCAGCCCAAGCTGAAAGCCCCAAAGAAGAGCAAAAAGAAGGGGAAAGTGTGCCAGAGAGCCAGGAGGCACAGCCTGTCACTGCCCCTCCAGAGGCACAGCTGCCCCCCACCACTGAGCCCACCCCTCCAGAGTCTGATGGAGAACCAGCTCCTGCTGCTGAGGTTCAGCCCGCACCTGACCAAGCCCCGGCTGTCCCCGACCCTGTCCCAGAGCCTGTCCCAGAGCCTGTCCCTGAGCCAGAGCCTGTCCCCTGCACAGTCCCTGAGGTGGTCCCAGAACCAGAGGCAGAGCCAGTCCCTGCTCCTGTGCCTGAGGTTGTCCCAGAGCCTATCCCAGTACTAGAGCCTATACTGTGTAACCTGCCTGCAGTAGAACCAGTGCTGTGCCCTGAGCCGGAGGTGCTCCTTGTACCTGTCCCAGAACCACAAGCCCTTCCTGAACCAGAATCAGAGCCTGTGCCATGCCCAGCCCTAGAGGAGGTGCTTGAACCAGAGCCTGTCCAATGTGCAATGCCTGAGGAGGTGCTTGAACCAGAGCCTGTCCCATGTGCAACGCCTGAGGAGGTGCTTGAACCAGAGCCTGTCCCATGTGAGGCACCTGAGCTCCTCCCAGAGCCTGAAGCTTTCCCCTGCATAGAACCTGTTCCAGACGTGATGCCCATGGAGATCCCAGAACCCGTCTTGTGTTTCAAATCAGAGCCTCTGGAGATGTTTGTGCCCGAGATAATCCCAGACACAGACCTGCTGACCCCTGATGCTGCCCCTGAACCCACCCCTCTGTTAGACCTCAGTGTTGACCCGGAGCCCATCCTGTGCCAAGTCACCTCAGAGACTGTAGTTGTAAACGACGCCAGTGAAGAAAACATGAGCTCACTGTTAAAACAGCTGGAGCTCAAAGAGAACGGCGTTGTGCCTGATTGCATTCTGAATGACGTGACGATTCCCGAGCCTCTCCTCTCCTCCTCTGATCTGCTCATGTGAATCCACCAGTATGCCATAGACATTTGGGATGAAGCCTTGAAACCTTACATCAATCCTGACAATTACTGACTTATATTTTTGTCACCTAACGTGGCCTACTAATTCTATAACAATTTTATAATCATAATTGTTGTTGGCAGTATTTTCAGGGACGATGACAGTGTTGGACAATAGAGATTGCACTCTCCGCAAATAAGTTCAGCAAATTCCAGAAGCAGATGAGTAAAGTGAATCTAATGTCACTATGCAAGCCTCCATACAAAAACATAAAGACAAATGTAAGGGAAATTATCTAATGTGATTCTTGTTCTAAGTGAGTGCATTGTTTTTGGTGGATAAGCATAATAACGTACTAAATGTGGAATGGAATGATAGAAAAAGGGAGTTGCTGTATTAACATCTGGCCCGCAGTTCAATGTACGCGTTTGATCTTTGCAATGTTCCCAAAAGTCGGATATCATTTTCTATTTTCATAAGGGATGATTAATTGCGTGGTTGCTTGCTTGCTTGTAAAAATAAAATGTGCAAATATTTGGAAACAATTTTGTGTTTACATACATGTATAAAATTACTAAATATTTGTAACATGCAATAACAAAACATAATAAATGGAGTCTAATGTATTATGTAATTCTCCCTAGATAACAGAGCTTTGTATTCGGCAGCAGTGTGCATGCCAAGTAGAACTGTAGTGGCATTCTGATGTCTCACAGCAGCACTACACACATGGACTGTATGGGACACAATGTACATATGGAAATAAAATGGCAGCGAGCGTAAATCTGTGAGTGAGTGCCTTCTCATGGTCTTGTGGGAGATAGATGGATGGAGGAGGGGGGCGTGCATTCTTTCCAGAGGAAGGGGTTTTTCAGAGGGCCGGGGTCAAAAGTCTTCCCTGGGACTGGCTTCGGGTCCATGAGAATCTGCTCAGTGCGTGCCTCTCTCGCCACATTCTCCATTCACTCACTGCATCGCAATCCCGGCGACAACATTATGGCATTCAGGAGGAGTCAGTCTCTTGGTATTTGGGTTTTAACTCCTCTATTAATCAGTTGGTGGTTTAGTTGATCACATTTGTAAACATTTGTCAACTAATGTATTAAGATTATAAGGATTTAGCGCAACAGCAGAAAGGAGAAAGCAAGCAGTGAGTTGTCTGTTTTGGGTGTGACTGGACAGTTGAATCTGCCTTTCCAGCAGTTGAAGGTGCTTACCAGTACTTCTCTATATACATAGTCGTTCTTGTGTAAAATTCTATCGTTTTAATAGCTTTTGCCGGTGACAGTCCTATGCAGTGAGGGATTATTTTCACTTAAAAGACAAACTTGACTATAATCCTAAAATGCTCCTTAATGGAGTCAATGATGCAATGAGTAATGGGCAGGGGAAATATTGTCATTGCAAAATTCTGAGCACTACAGTATGACTGGGTTGGATTTCATAACATTTTGTGGTGTTAAATAGCTTAACTTTAACCTACTTCTTTAAGATCATGTTTATGTATTTTTCTTATGAAATACATATAACATTTCATATAGAATTCTGAAAATAAAATAAAAACTACAAGTTCTCATACATATGCCCCTACAATGATGTGCCACCAAACTTTGGTGCCAGTGATCATATTAATTAATAGCATTATAATTTTTCTCTTCCGCCACACCCGTCTGATGGCCACTGCCTCGAGCCTTTGCAAGAGAATAAGCCCCATGATTTAGCAACATGATCACAGGTCTCCATGGAGTGGGATCGGCCCTGTGATGTCAAGCTAGCGCTGAGTCAAGCACTTGGCACGGGCAAATGTGCAGCTAACACAGTGCAGAGACTAAGGGGTTTATATTAAGAAAATTAGAGTAAAATGCTTAAAAACTGTTAACATTGGCTATGATAAAATGTGTTTTCAATGATCTGGTACAGTTTTCAGCAAGTTAGTTGGGGCTTAGATAAAGTGTGAAATAAAAAAAATGCTAATTAATTAAACCTGGTGTAACATGTTCTAAATGTTTTGTTACTATGGTTTCCAGGCATTTTAATTTGCATAACGGAAAGTAGAAACACTGCTGAGAAAATGTGTCTTTAATGGACGAGTTACGAAAGCATATATTCATGTAATAATTATAAGACATATTCAAATAGACAAAAATACAGAAATATAGAATAAGTTACAAACAAGTATTTTTTTTTGGGTTACTTTAAAATAAATATGTAAATAAATAGAAATAAATATTGAAAATTAATATACTCATTTTTATTGAGAGCTGGAGCAAAACTAGGCCAAACCTTCACCTTTTGCTTTGTTTTTCTGAAATGAAAAATAAAAGAGTAAATAATAAAAGATTAAGATAAGTAAAGTGTATTTTTGTTCCTCTTTTTGGGTCATGTTCTCATATTACCATTAGGCGCCTGTACTTTTTGGCGAGGTCTACATTAGTGCGACCATGCTGAAAGGGGTAGGACCACAGGATAGCGTTCCAGGAAGGGCCGTACAGCTTGACTCCACACAGTAAGTACAGCTCCTCCTCGCGGCTGAAGTCCTGCCTCCTCCTCCTCTGGAAGCTAGACTGTGGTAACAACACAGCACAAACAATCACATAACAACAGTCATCGAAGTATGTATTAGTGAATTTAAAGTGGTAGAGAAAGAGGTTACATTTGAACAAGTCTCTGCATCCATATTCCCATCTGAGTGGTCATCTGGAAAAACTTTACTTCTGCTCTTCTCTGCTGCATTCTCTGTAAAAACATAGTTAAGTCAGTTTAGATTTATTAAAGCCACAACCTTTAGCCAAAAAATAGACTATAATAAATGCATGTTTTTCATTTTGGTTGAGTTAAGAGCTCTGAAAAACCTGCATCCATACTCTGAGCAGGCTTGCATATCCACAAACCTGACTCTCATCTGGTCTGGAGGAGGGCCTTCTCCTGCTTGTTTCCAAACCATGCATGTGACGTACCACCTTGAGAAAGTGCCTTTAAAGATGAGTGCACTAAGTATTTTGCTTTGCTTGGAATGTTCCTCATTATGGCATTCAAAGTATCTATCTTCCATTTATTCTATTAAGGGCATTGAATAACTTGAAAATTATGCTTCATTATTGTTGGTGAGCTTGCCTCTCCATGGATCTGACCTGTAACTGGACTAGCTTGCCTCCATAGTGACAGATAAATTATATTATCAGTTATTAGTTATAATGCCATACCCTGATGTCCCAGACAAAGCAATAACACCTCCATGGAGAGATGTGCCAAAAAAGTGACATAGTGCACCTTTAATAACAAATGTAGGTGAAAGGTCACTATGAAATTTGTTCAGTAGTACAAAGCATCAAAGCATAGTCACGCAAACAGCACTGAATTCTGCACAGCACTAGCTCAGAGATGTTGGTGACTTTTACAAGCAGGAAACACTTTTCGCACTACTTTTTCATGTCACATATAAACGTTCGTGCATGTGAAATAGCTTGATAATACAGCTGTGGCGCTCTGGTCTGGCCTGCTCTGTGAAAACCCTGGCTCCGTCTCTACATTCCTGCTGGTCTTTGGTGAGCTGCCTGCCAGGAAACACTGCGCAGGACAGGACAGCTCCCATCACGGCCTTAAAAGTTATGACACACAAAAAGCAAACTGCAAACACTCCCTATATTTGTACATACTTTCAGAAGGATAACAGTGGCTGAAGACTGGAACTAGAGAGGAAGAGAACTGGTGTTAACAAGTACAGTACAACTTCAATAATGATACAATAGCGACAAAAACTCTTACTGGTTCTTTGACAAAAAACAGGCCCCGTTGCTTTTATCCCTTTGTGAAGAGGAGTTAATTGGACATCTATCACAAGAAAAAGACTTGTCAAATCTATTATGTGTTATTTTTTCACATTTTTAAGACAATAAAAATCAAGTACGGCACCTTTAAGGCCTTTTGAACCACTTTTGGACACAATAGCCCTGCCCTTACATAATTTACAGCTTAAATTACTGCATGTTTATCACAGAAAGTGATTGGTGAAGGTGAACGAACTTTAAAAACTCATAGGAGCACTTCCTGGTTTACCTAATTACATCACAAGGTGGAAGTCTTTTGTACTCTGACAAGGGAGACTGGCTATTTGCAGGATTACTTAAACATACATCAGGCAAACAAAATAAGATTGTTTCTGATAACAAAACCAAATAAATGTTTCATATCTTAAAAGTAAATTGCTAAAGTAGACTGCTCTTTTTACTAACTCATACCTTTGTCCTTTTTCCATTGTTCTGTCAGCTGGAAGCGCTTGACTGGACCTGGTTTCTTCATTGGAGTCAGACTGACAACTTTAACATAGAGTGTCATTAGATATTTGGTGGGCGTACTTGCAGAAAAAAAAGCATTGTAAGGATGTTACATAATAGTTATGTAAAAAAGTCTGTCGAGAGAGTGTACATTTGAGTACAGTCTGGCCTCACCTCTCCAGTTTTTCTGGTTCTTGTGTGCCTGTGCAGTGGTAACAGTGTCAGAGCAGGCCTTTGACCGCTCCTGGGTGCTGCTGGGTGGGTGCTCTGGTTTGGTGAAAAGACTGCTCTGGTGAGATATGTAGCGCTCTGTGGCCTCCTTCAGGACTCGATGCATATCACAGCTGTGGGTGCAGGAGCTCTGAAGAGATGAGAATGTGCGACTGTTCACCTCGTCAAAACGCAAAACACAACCTGATACACAAGAGACAAATAAGAAGGGAAAAAGGCTGACCAGGCAATCACTTTAACACAGAAGTTACTGTACAGGGTGAGCAGATAAGTGAGAGTAATATGTATGTAATATGCCCAGTAGTTGTTCTTTGTATTTATTTTAAATTGTTGGTAGTGTAATGTAAAAAAATAATGGGAAATGGGTGGGACATTTCTGGTGAGGAAATACTGTGGGAATAATGTTTTTTTTTTTTAATGATGCAGAATGTCAAATGATTAGTAATGAAAAACATACTGTCATCTTTATCATAAAATTTATGAAGCATTCTAGGTCATAGTTCAAATTCTGTTTTAGCTTGGCATACCTTTACACCTGACATCCGAAATGGACGCTTCTTTACCAGCATTATTTGTCTCATTACTCAAAACTAAAAAAAGATAAAATACAAACATGTAATATATTGCTTTAAACAATTATCTACACATAGGTGGGTAGAGTAGCCCAAAATTGTACTGAAATAAGAAACGTTTTGTCAAAATAATATTACTCAAGTAGAAGTACAAAGTGCTGTCCAAGAAATTACTCAAGTAAGAGTAAAAAGTATTTGGGAATACTACTACTTAAGTGAGATTAACATAAAGAGTAACTGTCGGGACATAACATCTGATTTATAATTTGGAGTTAATGTAATTTGAAGGATAAAACATTAAATGATGCACCAAATGTTGTATTTTCAAAGAATAGGCACAAAAATGAGAGATCATATCTGAAGGAACACAAATGTTCAGATCATTACACATCATCAACATAAAGCTTTTGTCACTTGTAGACATACTTACAGTGGGAAGAATAACCAAACCTTTTACTCAAGTAAGAGCACTGTTACTTATAAAATAAGAAACAAATATCAGTTTCTTACCTTCCTCAACAGAACAGATGTCTTTTTGTGCATTTGGCCATATTGGACCTGGTACTTTAAGTGGCTGACTAAACAAAAAAGCCAACATAGTTTTCAATTTTACAAGTGTCATTTCATATTATAGTCAGCAGCTATTATTTGCTTACCCATTTTCTTGTAGCTCTCTGGCTCCCTCTAGCCTTTGCTCATTGGAAACACTTTGTTCAGCTCTTGTGCGGTAGTATGTAGACCACAATGAATTCTCAGCCCCTGCGTTGTTAGCTTTATCTTCCTGGGAACTTTTCTTCATTTTGTTGCTGTTTAGATTTCTGTTTGCTGTTATAATTAAAGTTTCATCATCACTCTCACAAAACCTCTCCTCTGGTTGTATTTCAGTTAAAGGAACACATGTGGATCTTTGAGGTATCATCTGTAGGTATGTATGTTCTTGCTCAGCTTCAGCCTATACAATAATAAATAAATAAATAAATAAATAAATAAATAAATAAATAAATAAATCTAAAAAAAATGTCTTGGTTGCAACTATCTAACTTATAATTTAGCAAGTAAATACCTGTTTCTTCTCAAGCTGGTCAATTCTATGCAGTAATTTATCTGCAGATGTTTGGTACTTGTCTATGTTTATATCCGGAATAGTCTTTTCATTTTCTTTCTTCTTTGTGTCATGACATTTTAAAGTGTTTGCTTCATAGATTAACAAAAACAAATATATCAACACACTGTATAACTGTACTCTCCTATAAGTTATACTGACTTACTGGCCTGCTTGCAAGTCTGCAGAATGAATGTGGCAGCCTTGCGGACTTCTTCGCTTGTATCTTCTGCGAGTAAAGTTATGATCACGGGGAGGCTGCCGATTTGCACCAACTGCTTCTGGTGTTCCTCTTCAAGCAGGAGAATACAGTTAAATTCAAGTGCATAGGTTAGACTACACATTTTTGTACTTTTTCTCTCAACATTTTTCCAACAAACTGCAACTTAACTGATATGAAACTATGACAAATATTTACCACAGTTACTATCCCCCCAAACCAAGTAATAATTAGAAAACATGAAAACCTGTCACAAAGTATTTGATGTAAGACTAAAGTTTACAACATGTTGCTAAATTGTTACTTTATTCAATTAGTTAAACTTTTTGGGCTGTAATTTTAATGGGCACACTAAGTATTTCTAAAAACTAAATATGCTGCCTTTTATGTAACCATGTAGTTTAGACCTGAAATAGAAAGTTCTGAAATAGATGTGATTCATGTATTAGTTATTAGCAGTTATTAGCGTTCAAATGTGCACTTTGAACCCAATTCTATTATTAAAACATAAATCGCAAATGCTTGTTATTCTTTCCGATTTCATTCTTCTTGTTCGACTACTAGACTAAATAAAGGGATTATTATTTTTCTTTTTTGACATTTTATATGGTTTGTCAAAAAAAAATAAACATGGTATAAATTGGTGAAAACACTTGAAAATTTCAAAGGATTACCTGAAGCCTCTGTACAGTGGCCCACAGTTAGTAACACAGACAGCCTCTCCTCTGACTCCAGTTTTGGGTTGATGAGCAATGAAAAGAGGTGACAGACTAGTCCATACTTTGCCAGGTCTGAAGCGAGGGCAGCTATTGAAGACAGAAAAGCATACACAATGAGCAGTATTTTACAGGATGTCAACCAGCTTTGAACGGTGTGTCTTTGGGAAAACAATACTGACGGTTATCACTGATACAGGCAGACAGGGTTTTGGAAGTGGAGACAGCCAGTTGGCAGGCCAGCAGGCTTGTCTCTGACCCTAGACAAAATCTAATCAGGGCCAAAGTGAGATTTTCCAGTCCCCCTGAAGTGGCAAAGCTCTCCTGGACACAAGCTGTAAAAACAAATACACCATGAGCCCTCCAATGCTATGAGAAGATAACAGATACAGCTGTTGTGTCAACTGTCAATACAGTACCATTTTTATTTTAAAAATACATCATTTTAGTTTTCCATATGGTTGATTTTACTCACATGTACTGTACTTTATGCATAAATTACCGCAAACACATATCTGTTTTGTGTTTTTAAAGGTGCATTATGTAAATATTACTGCTTTGCTTGAAACTTTCCACAATATGGCAATAAAACACAGACTAGTAAACGCACCCAAAAACCAATATGGAACACAGACCACATGGTAACTGTCTAAAGAAAGAGTGTTTTTTATTATCATCAATTCGGTAGTTTAGTTTATTCTTATAGAGCACAGTGCACCCGCTCTGCTTCTTCTCATTTAGTTATCCGACTGAACCCACAAGTTGACCGCGGGTCCCACGGGTTGTGGGTCGACCTGCACATCACTAACTACCAGGAAATGTAATAACATCTCCATTAGACAATCAAGGGTAGAACTTTCACAAGAAAAGACCTTGGACCCTGAGTCCAGAATAAAACTGAACTATATAGAATAGAATAAGATTTGGACAAAAGAATCAGCATGTCTTTTGTTTTCTTTACATCTGTGAATGCTATTATTTTTTACATTTACACAATAAAGTATTGCATTGCAGTGTTATACTTAAAACACAATAGAAGTTTCACCTGATTGATGTTAATTTAACTATCTCTGCAAGTACTTACAGTTATTTGCTACAGTCATTGCTATGAAAGAGTATATGGGCTGAAATATCTCCATTTGAGGAAGAGAAATCTGCTGAATCCAGTTTTTCACAGTTGGAAACACAGCGACACAGGCACTCTGTCCTTCCTCTAATGGAAAAGGAGAAACATTTTTTTATTATTAACAAATATTACATGTTTAAGAGTAACCTATTTATATATCATGATATTATCATAATACCATTCTGAGGATTGTTTACACATCCACATAGAGCACTAGACACTGAAGACCAAAGCTGGTGTAGTTGTGAAGAGTTGGCTGTTTTGAAACTATCCTCTGGAGACAGAGGAAATGTGGCTCTGGAAACAAAAGACCAATACTAAGGCTCATATGTAGATCCTCATATGTAGATGGTCAAAGTTGATGTTTGAAGTATCTAATTCTAATTCTATCTAATTTAAGACAGTACCTGAAAAGACTGAGAAGAATATCCAGACAACCTGTGTTTTGGGCCAGTGTCTGTCCTAATTCTGCAACAGCATTTAAGCAAAAGCAGAATACATCAGTGAAATGCACATCTTTTTACATTAGAAAAATTTGCACTTTTCTAATATCCCGATTGTCTTTATGGATAAGTTATTGCTTTGTCTGGAATGCTCCTTCATATGGCATTGAACTATCACCATGGAAACTAGCAGATGTTACAGGTCAGTGGACAGGTGACCCAGCTCACAGTAAGAATGCATGTTTCTTTTCCTCAATAAAGACAGCAGTAAAAGTTTGATGCCACACATCCAGGAGAAAGTAATAACATTTCCATGCAGACAAGCACATCCATCAGAAAAGTTACAGTGTACCTTTAAATAATTTCATGCCTGAAAATGTTAATAATCACAATTTTTCTTGAACTATATGCTAAACTTCACAACTTACTGTTGTTGGACACCACAACAGACAGAAAATAGACAATAACTCTCTTCTTTGTCAGTGGAGCATCTTCTGTCACCAACCGGTCAGCCAAGTCTGTAAATATCTCCTTTCTGCTCAGTGCGTTCTTACAATAAACTGCAAAAAAAAAAAAAAAAAAAAAAAAGATCAACTGAAGAAAATATGAACACAAATTTGGTAACATTGTTTGTAATGCAAGTTTTTTGAACTGCACAAGTATAAATCCATCATCTCTTACCATTGGCCTCTGCCAGAGTTCCCAGAGTGAAGAGAGCCGTCTCCTTCACATCTGACTGAACAATGTTGGACTTGGAGAGGTTCAACAAAAAAGCTACACCTCCCATTTCTCTCAATAGCTCCACATTATCCTCTGTGCAAATAAATATACCTTACTTAATAACTCTTATTTTATTTCATTTGTTGGTAAACTGAGCTGAATACCTCTCTTTTCACAGATAGAATGAATAGTTAGCAGAGCTTGTTTCTGTAGGTCAGGACATTTCATCTGAAACTTCAGACACCCAAGAAGCAAGTTGAGATCTGTTCTGATGGCTGAAAGAAAATATTAACTAATTCAGTCGAACCACCTAACTGCTAGCATAATATTGATTATCGACGAGTCTTCAGCCTGATACAGTTTACCGTTAAAAGTCAATGAATTTACAATTTACTCACTATTTCGACTGCTACCACCCACGGCTCGGCTTGTGTCCATGTCACTGAATATCTAAGTGACTAACTTATACAATACAAACTTAAATATCCGACATTTAAGGATCATTGTGACTTCTTCATAACAAACTTTAAATTGACAGCATCTGGTTAATTAGCTAGCCGTCCTCTGGTCACCATAGTAACGTGATTATGGCGCCACAGCTAGCACTTTTAAAGAAAGCACCTAAAATTATATTAGTACAAAATTATTTTTGCTTTAACATTATGTTCGACAACAATGTTAATAGTGTTCTGAAACTGTACTTTAAAATTTGTTAATAGACGCAATCTTTAAAGCTGAGTCAAACCGTCAGCGCGTGTGACGAAAGCACGTCAAACTAGGCTGGTACGTCACGTCGCAGCAGCTTCTGCAGCTGGCTTGTTTCAGCGAACATCTTTAGAAATTAATGTGCACAATTTTTACATATTCTAAGGTATTTGAGTCGTTACGCTATTTTACACCGACATATCTAGTGCAAACATATCTATACTGAAAAACTGTAGAGTGAATTGTAAACTTTGCATAGCTAACAGGCTAGTAGTCATTAGCATTATATAACTAACTCCAGTTCTGCTGTTATACTGTTCGTCACCTGTGTTGTTTTCTCGCCTGTTTAGAACGATAGACTTCAGGGTTATGCTGTGTTATGTTTGCATTGTGTTACAGTAATAATCGAGGTATAATATACCACCTTATCAAGAGTATCTTATCGGAGATGTCTGGGCGTGTGTGCGCCAGCATCCTTCAGAGAGCTTACTGCTCACCGATCTCCTCTGCACCTGCTTCATCTCAGGTTTGTGCGCTTACTGTCCTCACTCAACTTAACCTTTATATACAGTCACTAATCCGTTCTACCGATGTTTTCTGTTCACGTGTCTTCAGCTTGCAGCATTTTTATCTAAACACACGACTAGACACGGCCAGCACTGTCACTTCTCATCATGGATTAACGAAACTAACCAAACGAACTGCACTAGTGAAAAATCACAAAGCACATCTCAGCGATCGCGCAGGTTTTCAACCCGTCAGGATTTGGACTTTCAAGTCAGCCAGGTCCAAATCAACAGCCTCCTCAGATCAAATGAGCAGGTAATATACGGGATGTGAATGAATGCTTTAAATATATGTAAGAATTAAGCATTAAACGACATTAAATCTTATGTGTGTTTTTCAATGGTGTGTTGCAGAGTGTGAGTGTGCCAGAGTTTGATGGCAGGGGCCTCAGCTCTGTAAGGAAGTTTGAGAGCAACCAGGTAGCTGCCAATACTCCTAATGAAGATCGTCGCAGTGCAGCCACATGTTTACGGGTACTTTCTGAATTATCTATTTGTTTATTCCATGCACTTACAAGACATTTAACAGTTATTTTTCTCAGTCAAAGGGGATGCTTTTCGGAGTGTTTGATGGCCACGGTGGCTGGGCATGTGCGCAGGCGGTCAGTGAGAGATTGCTGTATTACATTGCTGTGGCAATGATGCCAAAGCAGAACCTGGAGGAGTTGGAGCGGTGCATGGAACAGGGCAGAGCTGTTCCTCCCATTCTGCAGTGGTATAAACATCACTCAGACTATAACTACAGAGAATCAGCATCACTCTACATTGAACACCTGCGGGTTTTCTGGCAAGAGGTTCTAGACAGTGAAGAACACAGCGAAGGCTTGAGGTAAGTCATATTATTATCACTTTTGGCTAGCCTTTTACTACAAAATATTGTAGAGCTGATGGACAAAACAGGATAATGCCAAAACAGGATTTGTTTTCACCTGATATCAATGTTTATAATGTATTCTATTACTCATCTTGCACTATTTTTTTAGCCCTCCTGACGCCCTGGATCGGGCCTTCAAAAGACTTGATGCTGACATTTCTTTGGAGGCCCAGGTCCCTCTTTCAAACAGCTTGATGAAAAGCACAGCCATTCAGGTAGAAAATATTGGATACCATAGTTTTTATCTATTTACTACTCCATGTGACTGAATTAATTAACTTGCACTCACACAGACAGAAATGCAATTGTGTTTTCTTGTTGTGGCCAGGTGGCGTTTGCTGGTTGTACTGCATGTGTGGCTCATGTTGGCCCAGACTCTGTCCATGTGGCCAATTCAGGGGACTGCAGGGCTGTGTTAGGGGTTCAAGAAGAGGATGGATCATGGAGCGCTCAGCCTCTTTCCTGGGACCACAACTCCCAGAATCCTTCAGAGGTGGAGCGGATAAAGGCCCAACACCCACAATCAGAGAGAGATACTGTGGTCACAGATGACCGACTACTTGGAGTGAGTGACCAAGTAGTAACTTGTATAATATAGACTTCTGGAATAGCCTTATGTTCTGCAATATGTTTTACTGTGTTACTAGATTCTGATGCCATTGCGAGCCTTTGGTGATGCGAGGTTTAAATGGAGTCTTGAGTTACAGCAGAGCATCATTTCCAGCCTGGAGTCCACTGTAGACCTCGATTCTCTGAACCTGTACAACTATGTCCCTCCAAACTACTTGAGCCCGCCGTACCTGGACGTGGCTCCTGAGATAACCTATCACAAACTGCGGCCTCAGGACCGCTTCCTCATTCTGGCCACAGATGGATTGTGGGATGAACTGTCCAGCAAAGAGGCTGTGCGTCTGGTCGGGGAACATCTCAGTGGGATTCACTTGCAGGTTGGTTTTAAAGATGAGAGAATTGCTGCACATTGTTCTGCTAAATTATTTTACCTCACACAGAATGGGTGAAACCCAGCTGATCAGATACTAGCTTCATATACAGCCATTCAGTCACTGAGCATGGCACATTAACATAAGATTGAGCTTTGATATCTAATATTTACTCAAATTAAACTGTCTATCCTCAGGCTCCAATCACTCAGATGGAAAGACAGTTGAAGCTGGGGAAACTACATGAGCTCTTATTAAAGCGGAGTGCCCGAGCTTCCCCTGCCCTGGACACAAACGTGGCCACACACCTCATCAGACATGCCCTGGGCAAAGGAGACTATGGAGAGCTGTGCCAGGAGAAACTAGCCTCTATGCTCTCCCTGCCTGAAGACCTCGCCCGCATGTACCGAGATGATATCACTGTTACTGTAGTGTACCTCAACTCTGACCTGGCCAGACCTCATCATAGCTAAAAGTAGGGTCGGAGGTAGGGACAAAAAGGGACTTGAAGGTTCTTAAATCGTTATCTGTATGTATATGGTCAAGAAGCATATATGACATAGCTCCAATTCCCTGTTCAGTTTTAGGTAAATGTAACCATTTACCTAAATGTGCCTGAAAAGTTGCACCTTTGGATTTACAAGAAGTGTTGTTGATCTCGAAGAAGAAAAGAAACTTGCCTTTTGTCTTAGCACAGTTTGTCCCGTTGTATGTTTCCCCTGTATTTATGTAAAAGCAAAGATTTTGATATGTAACAATCTGTTGTTTGTGAGATAACTGAAAATAAATCTGATTATTTTTGGTTTGATGCCAAATTTTGGGGTTCTAAGCAGTTTTTAACAGTTACTGTAAGGTTGGAAATAGGCTTAATATTGTATTGCTCATTATAAAAGTAGTTTAATAATAATATAAAACAACAAGAGATTATTTAATTATATGAGTGGTTTATTGAGGGGGTTTATGAAAGCATTTCACTGAACAGAGGTGGGTAGTACTCAGTTACATTTACTACATACTTCTACTTCTAGTAATATTTTCATTGACTCATCTTTCTTGAGCAAAAGTTTTGGTTACTCTTATCACTTGTAAACTCACAGTGGCTAAAGCTTTATGTTTATGACAGTAAATGATTTGAACTACTGTTTCTTTCAACACTCAACATATGATTCTTCCTCTTTTCCTCTTTTGTCCTTCAAATTACATCAACTCCAAATTATAAATCAGATGTTACATCCAGGCAGTTACTCTAAATTACTCTTACATGAGTAGTACTTTTCCTAAATCCTTTTTACTCTTGAGTAATTTCTTGGACTACTAATTTGTACATTCTACTTGAGTTATATTATTTCGAAGAAACACTGCCCTTACTAGAGTTCAAATTTTGGCCACTCTACCCACCTCTGATGTAATGGAATATCATTTTGTAAAAGCAGAAAAGGCATTTTTGAACATTTTAAACTTTTTAAATATGAGTACAGTTACAACCGATTGCCTGATGACCCATTTCAAGTGGATTGCGAGAGCTGTGTGTGAAACAGTTGACAAAATAAACAAATGATTCTCAGGCACTCAGCCAAACCATTTTCAGATATTTAGTAAACAGATTCCACAAGCTGCTCCAACTAAAGTATCCATGTAAAGTTACTCATGTAAAGTATGATCAGATGGTTAAATGAAAAAAGGTCCTATATTGAGCTTCAAGCGATGTTGATACCTCATCAAAACATACCTGGAGTTGTGTTTTGTTTCATTCACACACGTTTGAGAATCTTTTATTGTTAGTTTGTCTACATCCCGTAGTTTTCAAGTTAACAGCTACCTTTTTACCTTTTGTTCAGCAGAGGTCGACAATTTCTGTCTGAAATTATCCAAATTATTCTAGTGAAGGTGTATGGAGTTTAAAAACACAGTAAAGCACTTACCACATGAGAAGAATTCAGTCTAAATATGCAGGATTACTGTCTTAGACATGTGTGAATGAAACAATACAAAACTCAAGGCATGTTTTTGATGATGATTTCAATTATAACATTATAAAATAGCAAAAATCAAACTTCTATTTGATGAGTAAGATGGTTTGAAAAGTGGGCGTGTAAGACTAACCCCCATCAACAAACCTGAATGTTGTGATAACACGCAGCTTCTCGTTTCAGTTTTGTACACCTGCTCCCCAGCTCTGATCTCTCTTTCTTTTTTAAACTACACAGTGAAGACAGAAGAAGTCTAAAACTGTTACTATGAATGTTTTTAGTTTAGCTGTGAAGATTATCTGGAATATGGCATTTGGAATTCTTGTTTTCCTTCACCAAATATGGGTAAGTTTATAATTTGGGAAACATTTTTTAATCAAATTGTTTAAAAATGTTGTACTTCATTGTCATATTGTTTTTACAGTGGATTACTTCTCTGCCAGAGACTCAGATCCAACCACCAGTGTCCTCACATTTAAAGTTACATAGCAAGAATTATAATGTAAGTCATATACACCACATATTTATTAGAAATGTAAGATTCTATATATTTTTCTCATTTGAAACAGATCATATCTAATAGAAGCCTGGAGAACCTCGGTACAGAACATTTTGCTCATATGTTTGGCCTCTTGAAGCGAGTTAAAAGGGAGTGGGTGATTCCTCCGTTGTACTTCACTGAAAATGACAGAGGGCCATTTCCTAAGTTTATGGTCAAAGTAAGTGGACATTTTTGTAGTATACTGTAAGAATGTATGAAATATTTCCATTTAATTGACAATTGACAATAATTAGACAAAATTAGACAAAAATATATTTAAAAAAAAAATCATTCTCAAGAAAAATCCTCTTTTTAAAGGTAAATAGAAAACTTACCCAATTGTTGGCTTTCAGATGAGATCACAACATGCCATGGGCCCATATTATTTAATGCAGATGGGGGGGCAACTAAAAGTAATATTGTTCAAATGCAGATTTTTGTTGTGATACGGTGAGGTCTAGGGTCTAGTAACTATGATCACGTTCAACCTTTTGGATATTTCAAGGTAAAATACAATGTAATCAATAGGGAAAACTGGCTCTTGACACCATCTTGACATCTCTTCAACATCACATGCAAGAATCTCAAAACCACCAATATACGAGCTTCCAAATAAGGACAAAATGAACCTCCAAGGGATCACCAGTAAATAGTGGGTGATTATTAGCTGCTAATAACTTTGGGAAGTGCTCTCTTTACATTTGGAACTTCCATGTCGTTATTACAGTGCAACAGCTTGTGAAGAGGATCTGTTCTTGAGAATGAAAGTAATAGTAAGAAAAGAGTGTGAAAATAATCCCAAAGGAGGGGGGTAGCTCTCAGAATATTATATTTATGTTTTCTAATTAAGAAAATTGAAACTGGTCATGTTTATATTTGGTGACACTGTAGAGACAGCTTTTAATTTATATTGGTTAGAGATTGTATTATTAAACTAATTTTAATACGAATGTGAATAATGGGCCTCATTATGAAACGCTCTTACGAACAAATTTGTACTTAAGGCCTTCCTACGAACATTTTTGGCATTCACAAAACTTTTTCTTAACTGAAAATGTTTTTCTGTAAGAACAAATCCTACGAACAGTCAGGAGCACTCGTAAGAGCAAAAATTTTACAGTTTTAGAATATTATTACTCTGATAATGCAACAAAAAATTTAAATTCCTCCATGATTGTAACTTATATATTTTCTTCATTTATTTCCTAAAAACATATTACTATGTGATCCAATAACATTTATGAGGAGTTTTCTAGAGCATGTGTTCTATTGGGTCTAACAGACTTTATACAGGCTGCAGTGAGCCTCAGTCTGTCCCAGCCCCAGTGCTCTCCATATGGGCCACTGCCACAGCCCTGCGCCTGGTCACCGCACTGGACTCAACAACACCCCCATCACCCCCCTGACCCCCCATGACCAGAGCACATTCTTATTTTCATTATTGTGGTATCAGAATTGGTATCGCGTATCGAGTCAATTCCTTAATATCAAAATAGTTTGAAATTTTTATATTGTGAGACATTATACTGCATACTACAATCTGAAAACCACTAACATACAGGCTTAAGGTACCTTTGTGTCCACACATAAATATGACAGTTATTAATGCATGTTATTGCCCTCAGATAAAGACGAGTAAGGATGCTAATGTGCTGATAAACTACAGGATCACAGGCCCCGGGGCAGATGAACCTCCAGAGGGCCTGTTCACTGTGGACCGCAGGTCAGGGGTGCTGCAGGTCACCCAGCCGCTGGACAGAGAGCAGAGGGACACATATACTGTAAGCTCACAAAGGGTTCATTTATTTAACGTAGGGCTGGGCAGTTAATCGAAAATTGAGATACTGTCTTGGCTAAACGTTGGGGGTTTTATGGTCGGGGGTTTTGAATCGAGAGGTCCACAGCCAATCCTCTGTTAGTAAAAACATGTGGTTTGGAGGAGAGTTCAGACTTTAGAGGGAGAAATTTGATTATTGTTTATGTTAAATGGCACGGATTAAAACTCTGCATTGTCAATGTTCATGAAATAAATGCTTTCTTTTATTTTTGAAAAGACTAAATCCAATCGAATAAAAAAAAAACCCTAAATCTTTCCCTTATCATTCAGCTCTAATTTAATTATACAGATGTGTTTTTAGTGTGAAGCTGTTAAATGTGGCTGTTGTCCAAAGTAGGCAGGATTAGTGACTTTGAATTATTTTATTTTGTCATTAATTAATTACACTGAAAATATTTTGGTGTTGTACTGCAAAGTACGGGAACAGCTGTAGAATAAAAAGTATTAGAAATATGCAAGATAATTATTTTAAAGATACAAAGTCCAGCTCTGTTGGATGTGAAATCTAATCAAATGAAATTATTTAACTTTTACTTTTTAGTACATTTCTTCACATTATTCAATGTTGATTTAGAGTTTGACCTCACTCAAACAATGTTAGTAATGTTAGTAGGACATAAAAATATGCATCATTTATCAGTTGATCAGTTGATCAGCTGATGTCATCAACATTCCCTGGGGGTGTGAAGCTAACTGTAGGCACTCCTCTGTCTGAAGGTCTGTTTGACTTTAATCTGAAATTTACTTTGACACACTGACTTAGTTGGAACTACAACAAACAATGTCACTCTCACCTTTTTTTGTTGAAAATCAAACACCAAAATAGAACCATGAACGCTCATATTGATTGGTTCGTATTTATTTCAAATTTGTGCCAAGAGAGAAACAATAATCCTATACACATTATATATATACAGTGTAAACAACAGCACATTTCTGGAAAAGTTATATTAACCCACCCCTATTCGTTACATAGTTTTCAAAATTATGTGGTTGCTTATGTACATTGATCACAAAACTTTACAAAACTTTTGTTATTATCATGGGCTCCTGAAAATGTGTTGTTTAAATCAAATTTTTCTAGAGTTTTCAGACAATCTTACAACTTTTTTGACAGTATTTGATAATGTGTGCATCCTGTCTCCATGGCAAACAGTAAAATTGTTGTTTATATTACTTGTTAGCCTACATAATTTTATATATGTTTCGTCTCCATGTTTTTGCAGCTCTGGGTTCATGCCATTTACGCTCATGACGGCAACAAAGCTGAAGAGCCTATGGAGCTGATCATTCACGTTATTGACCAGAATGACAACCGTCCAGAATTCACTCCAAGCTCCTTCTATGGCCAAGTCAGCGAAAGTGCCAAGGCTGGTGAGACGAAAGCTAAGCAGAGACCATTTTTGTGTTTTTTAAACATACTTATCCAGACCTTTGGGTTTTCTAAAGGTGATTCTGTCATGAGGGTAATGGCTACTGACAGAGATGACCCAGAAACAGACCACACCTTGATCAAGTATCGAATATTGTCTCAAACACCAGAAGTACCATCTGACCACATCTTTGCCATAAACCCGCTGAGTGGAGTGGTTAGTCTCACGGGAGGAGGACTGGACAGAGAGGTACATGTCTCGGCAAAATCATGTTTTTTATGTTATGAGTATCAGAGGGCACGGCCCAGTGCTATTCCAGGGGACTTTTTGTTATTATGTTCTTGTTCTGTTATACAAACACCCCTGCTCAAACTTGATTTTGATACCAAGGAAAAGACTCAATATTCAATACCAATTCTGATACCACAATAATAATAATAGCCATTCTTTATTTAGGCATTAGAATGTGATTTTCAGCATTAAATTGTAGTACTTTCTTTCATATTAGCATGTAGTCTTATATCTGGGTAATCTCTCAGTCGTCCAGGTAAATTCCATAGTGGTCCATAGGTGAATACTATTTGGTTTTATTTTGACACAGCTCAGGATCATTGCGAAGCTATTCAGGAAAGGTTCATTTCTGTTCTGTGAATGAAACTTTTTTAGTATTGATACTTGATCAATTAGTATCTAGTTTCAATAATAGTTTTAGTATTGATTAGTATACGTTTGACTTTTTTAGACTTAGACAAGCTTTATTGATCCACAAGGGAAATTGTTTGAGCACAGTAGCTCACTACTAAAAATAGATAAATGGTAATAATAAATTCAAAATAATTTGCATACATTACAAGAGACTGGTGTCAAATAAGGCATAATTATGTAAATGTATATGTTCAAGTAAAAATAAAATATAGAAATATAGTAATAGGAATATATCTCAGTTAATCAACCCTAATAATATAGTAATATATTATAGGCAAAAGGAGAAATTCAATTTGTCAACTGGACAAAAGTTTATTTGGTCGAATACGTTTCGCAGCTCATCCAAGCTGCTTCTTCAGTTCTGAATAGTTCAGTAATAAATTATAGTAACAATATAAACCCACCAGATCGAACCATTGGCATACTCATGTAACCTGCTAAAAATGTAACTCCTTAAGGCTGTTAGGTGTTATTTTTATCATTATGTCTCAATGAACCAAACTTTTTTCCATCAGACTCTTTCAGAGTATAAGCTGGCCGTCCATGCTGCGGACATGAACGGTGAGGGGCTTTCTGCTACATGCACAGTAACTGTAACCATCACTGACAGCAACGACAATGCCCCACAATTCCTTATCAAATCGGTAAGTTTCACATAATTATGTTCAAATACAGTATGAGGTCCTCTGGCGTCATCTAGAGTTTACTCTGTAGAGGGTTAGCAACATTTAAGTGAACCCTGTCATAATACAAACTCAGTTTATTCGACTGTAATAGTGGTTTCCTACAAGTGAAAGGTTGTTTAAAGGTTATGTCGAAAGATTCATCAAAATTAAATAGGATTCATAACTTCAGTTGGCAAAATGACAAAAACTGAAATTATTTGGTCAATATAATGGCTTTTTCAGAGAATCAAATTTACCGTTGTCACTGGGCCATGTCATCCAGGAATCTTGCTAACTTATATTGTCTTCTCTTTAACATTTTAAAATGAATCATAATTTTAAAATGGATAAAATGTATAAATTAATATAGACTATAGGTCAATCAATAACAACACTGGTCGCAAAAATATATATTCAGCCCTGATATAAAATTTTAAGTTCCTATGACAGATTAGTAGACTACACATTTCACTAAAATAAAGTCATCATCATTATATTTCAGATTTTACTTTTAAAAGCTTGCCTTCTTTTTTCTAGTTTTAAAATTTTGATGAAGTTTATAACTTTATCTTCTGTTTGGACACGGGCAGCAGATATAATATACGTAGAAATAATTCCATGACTGTTACCAAGCATCCATAATGTTATCAAGGGCCAAAACAATACACAATAGTTATAATTAGACTAATCAAAATATTTGAAAATACCTTTATTTTGCTAAATGGTTTAAATTGTCCCTGCATTTTGGATGGATTATTCAATGTTGATGACATAGGTAGAGGTAATTCATTTTAGAACTTCAAATCACCGCTACTTTTTGTATTTTTTTACTTTTCTTATCATATATTTTTTCCACAAACTGTCTCTTACTGTTAAACTATCATAAACATTGACCAAGTCATAATTAGAAAACCATGAAAACCTGCCATATGCACTTTAAAGCACAGCGTATTATATATATCTGATTATTTCAGGCCTCTACTTCTGTCCCTGAGAACGAGGCTGGAGTTGAAGTCTTCAGGTTTAAAGTCACCGATAAAGATGAGCTGGGATCTGCCAACACCCACACAAGATATGCCATAGTCAAAGGAAATGAGGCCGCACACTTCAACATCAGCACAGGCCCAGACAAAATGGAGGGGATCCTTTCTACAGCCAAGGTTTGATCAACTCTATTAATGTTGTCACTGTACTAACATTTCAAACTTACCGTAATTTAATACCACAATGATCATTAAAAACAGTCTTTATTCAGATATTACAAGTCATTTTTAACATAATAGTATCATAATATCTTCATAGTATTTTCTTTTACGTTACCATTTGGCCTCATTTATGTCTAATGCCTCAGTCATCCAGGTAGGTGTCATAGTGGTCAAAGTCTATATTGTTTTATATTTGTTCTGATACAGCTCAAGATCATTCTAAAGCTATTCAGAAAAGGTTTATTTCTGTCCTGTGAATGTGAGTTTTTAAAGATTTTTTCAATACCTGCTCAAATGACTATCAACACTCATTTTAGTATTGATTCGTATCTGATTTTCAATACTTTTCACAATCCTGCGTTCAATTTCTCCTCTGTGAGATCAATAAAGTCTTATCTTATCTTATCTTATCTTCCTTACTCTCCCCCTAAATATTTCCTCTGCTCTTGTTAGAAGTTGGATTTTGAGAGCACCCCCGCCTTCACCTTGCTGGTGATAGTCACAAATGAAGCACCTTTTACTAGACCAGTTTCAACCTCCACCGCGACGATCACAGTTACAGTAAAAGACGTGAATGAGCCTCCCATGTTCACGCCCTCCAAAATACAAGTGGCCCTATCTGAAGATGCTCAGATTGGCAGTTCTGTGACGTACCTCAGAGCCATAGATCCCGACACATCAAGACCAACAAAAATACGGTATGTGATTTATTTACAGATGAGAAATTTTGAGTTTTAGTAACATGATTTTTTTGTCTTAGATTTAAGTTTAACACAGATGCTGCCGGGTGGTTCCACCTCGACCGAGACACTGGGCGAGTGAGTGTGAGAAGTGACCTGGACAGAGAATCACATTTTGTACGGGACAACAAATACGCTGTCCCCGTTCTGGCTTATGACAATGGTATGTTAGCAATTAAATTTGAAATAACTAATTAATTTTACATACAAATTAAAATTTTCACAGAGGTTTTCAGATTCTAGTATGAGATAGCGTCATACTCCCAAATGAGAGGCAAGAGCCAGAAATATCTTAAAAATAAATCCACAAATGCTGAGCCAGATTACATTTTTATTAGTGACTAGGACCTTGAACTTGCTATAACACATCAAAATTCAGCATATTTACAATAGTAATTTTACCTGCTCTCATCTCCATTAAATATTATAAGTCTATGAAATATAGAGCTGTCATCTGAAACCCACTAATAGAGCACTCAATAGCTGTGCAATTAATATTTTACTCTTTTTTTTTAAGGTTTTGACAAATTAGCATAGTTAGTAATACTAATTACCGTATTTTCCGGACTATAAGCCGCTACTTTTTTCTCACACTTTGAACCCTGCGGCTTATACACCGATGCGGCTCATATATGGACGGATTATTCGTCTATGAACACAGCGGATGTGCGCGCAGCTTGAGTGCAGAAAGCGCCGCTGTCTGTGCGGTGAACATGGGTTAGGGTTAGTTAGAACACTCGCTAGCGCTGTTGTCAGCACTAAAACAGTTTATCGCTGCGTGATAAAATAAGTTCTGCTGCTAAATGAACATTAGTGAGTGGGATACGTCTTAATGACCCGTATGTGTTAAATGCAGATGAGGCGTAAATGACGAGACGAAACGTCTCAAACTTCAGTAGCTGGACATCCGCTCATACATGATCGATACAACTAACCCCGACCCCCGGAGAGCCTCAAATCTGCTGAAATCCTACAAGACACTGACATGATCCCAGACACTGACATGATACAAGACACTGACATGATACAAGACACTGACATGATCCCAGACAGGACAGCGGCTCTTTCTGCTCGAGACATGCGCAGTAGAGCGCCAGAGCGACTCTCGCGCGTGACGAACTGACTCAATGCAAAAAGACGACAAAAGCTTTAGAGGCAATACAAGCAGATGCTCGGAACTTGAAAACTTCTTGAAGACGTGGACACCTGCGGCTTATAGACAGGTGCGGCCTATATATGTACAAAAATAAAATTCTTTGAAAATTTAGTTGATGCGGCTTATATTCAGGTGCGCTCAATAGTCCGGAAAATACGGTAAATGTAAAATTAAAGATTCAAAGCATTTTGGGAATCGCTAACAAACGAACAGTAACAAACTGTACATGTTAGACCCAGAAGTTTACTATTCCATATATATGCATTTATATTTTGGAATATTCAAAAGAAGTAGTGTACTACAGTGATCTTTGACTATAGGGCTGGGGCCTATGGTAGGGCCGCGAGCACCTACATGAGGGTGACATAATCAAACAGGCCCTGGTTACTTTGTACAGAATAAAACTGGACCTTAAGGACAAAAATGTTAAAGGTCCTATATTACTCAAAATTGACTTGTGAGCTTTAAACCATGTTATAATGTTGTTACCTCATCAAAAACATACCTGGAGTTATGTTTTGTTTCATTCATATATATTTCAGTAATCCTGCATTATTAGTCTGTTTACAACTACAAGGCTCAAAATTCTCTATTCCACCTTGTGAAGTCAAGTTAACAGCTACCTTTTACTTTTAGTTCAGTAGAGACAATTCCAGGGCTGAAATGATCTAAGTGATTCTAGTGAAGGTGTACGGAGTTTAAAAACACAGTGGAGCACTTCCTGTATTACTACGTGACATCACAAGGTGGAGTGTTTTCTGTTTGAGAGAAGAACTCAGCCTAAATATGCAGGGTTTGTGTGTTAAAAATGTGTGAATGAAACAAAACATGATGATGAGGAAACAGCATTTTAATGTAGATCAGAAAACAGCTTAATACGGGCCCTTTAAGAACCCCCAGTGCACTGTGTATTTGACCTGTGACTTGACTAATAAATCCCTCTTGTTTTTAGAGACAGTTCCGGCCACAGGCACAGGCACTCTGATAGTGACTCTAGTGGATATAAATGACAACGCTCCGGTGATCCTGCAGAGGAGGGTCAGTGTGTGCAGTGTGGACCCTGTCCCCGTTCAGCTGGACATAGTGGACTTGGACAGCCCGGAGAACGCAGGACCTTTCACTGTGGAGCTACAAGGAGAGCACCGCCAGAGCTGGAACGTCAAAACCAACGCATCAGGTACGACTCTGTATCTATTTATAATCTCCAAAGTACAATATTTGATAGAAATGCTGTTTATTTGCCCTGAAAAGCCTGTAGTGCAATAATTATTTTGTCGTTTCAAATAATTTAGACCTACTAACTGTAATTTCTGCATTAAACTTAACCTTAAACAAAAAAGCTTTTTTATCATTGTCGTTGAACAAAATTCACGAACTAGGAATGTGCTTCTGTAATATGGTGCAACTACTATTTCAATTATTACTACTAGTAGTAAAAATGTTACATATAAAACACTACAAAATGAATTAATAAAATAAGGTTTTAAAAATAATTCTAAACTAGGACTAAAACTGGGCTTTTTACCAGGACTATGATTAGACCTGTACCAAACCTTGTCATTATTTATTTATTTTCCAGTCTGCATGTTCAAAAGATCTTACAATTCCATATATTGTAAAAAAAAAAAAAAAAAACATTACAGTGTTATGAAATGTGGATAAATTGTTGATAAATTTACATAAATTCCCTATGTCTCAGTTCCAGGTCACGCAGTGTTTCTGAGCCCCAAGCGTCAGATGGCTGTGGGCTGGTCTTCGGTCCTGCTCAGAGTCTATGATGTTGGGTCACAGTATCAGGACAGCTCCCTGGACGTGGAGGTGTGCCAGTGTGAAGGGGCCGTGATCTCCTGTATCATGCCCCGCTCTGATCCTCTGCCTCCACGACTCCTCTACCTCGCTTTAGTCCTGGGAGCCGTTTTTGGACTCCTTTGTGAGTAAATATGATTTGTGATTATTCAAGTTTTTATTTTATTTTACTACTTGAAAGACCTGTATGTAGACTTAACATTTATGACCTGTGTCCCCAGATACAATGTAGTTATGTTCAAATCAAATATAGCTTTATTGATAACAAATGTAACACTGATTTTTTCTAACTACAAACATATTTGGACATGATGGCCAAGTTGTTTATGTTATAATTTGGTGTTTTGGTTCTCAAGACGATTATTCAGTCAGAAAGCAGAATGAGCCTCACATGAGTCCTTCATTTGGATTACCAGTTTCAAGGCTGAAATCACATTAAAAAAAAAAACAATAATAAAAATGAAGTACACAAAATCAAGGACAGGAGATGTGTAGGGGTGATCGTCCCATACTTTTAGATTTAATTAATAATAATAATATAATAATTCAAATCTGCCATAAAAATGTCTGAATTACTGAATATTTCTGAATATTAAACCATTTTTAGTATCGACCTGTGTAAGTCTGGAGAAGGGGATAATCTTAAATTGTAGGTCACTTTTTGGCTTTTATGTCACTGAACTTATTTGCAGTGCTGCTATTACTGTTGATCCTGAGGAGGAAAAAGCACATGAAGGACGTGGCTCTTCTTAAAGATCCATCCAGAGACAACATTTTCTGCTATGACGAGGAGGGCGGAGGAGAGGAAGACAGGGTAAGTGCAACTTTATTTAACTTTAAGGTTCTAGTGCATCTATTCATACATTAATACCGTGTAATGAAAAGAGCAGCAAGGAATAAGTGTCTTGTTTTATCATTTTCAACTGTTTTGTTATCTACAATTAGCAAAATAAACCTCACTCAAAACTAACTGGAGGCATTTTTCAGGACAAGATACGAGTTGAAATCACTGTAGGAAGATACTGACCAAAATGATGATTATTTTTTGTGTAGGACTTTGATCCCAGTCTGCTGCATAGGGGTCTGAACGATCACCATGGGGTCTTATGCTCTGACGTGGCCCCTGTTAATCAAGCTCGTCCAAACTACAGACTCCAGCCTCAGCCCAATGAAGACATACTGCAGTTTCTCACAGAGGTAAAGAAAAAACACTTAATATGTTTTTCCTGTCGTTTTTAAGTACTCCAGAAGATTACGCTGATGTTTCACATTTTTCCAAAGCATGTTTCTCAGTCTTCTATTTCAGCACCTAGTTTTTAGTTTAGCAGAGAACACTTGGATTAGATGAACCTCTGCTGGTAACACTGGGTAATGACATTTCAGGAATTTCAACAATGAAATGATCAAAACTAGTCTAGTAAAGGTGTGTGGTTTAAGCTACTTATGTTTACATAGCAAATCAAATTTAGACAAACTTCATACAATGGATTTCCAGCATGTTGAAAAATTTGAAAATATTCACCATAATGAATTTCGGTCTAGGCAAAGGTGTTTTAATAATAAAATGTTCTCATCCCGTTGACAAATACAGTCTGTTAGCTTGAAATAATCAGCAATATATTGAAACAAGTACTTTAGGTCATTCCAATAAATAAATCTAAACTAATCTAAAATACATGTTAAGGTTAAGAAGTTGATCCAATTAAAAATACAAACAAAACATTTTCTGCTGAGTGAATAAAATGCTCATTTTATCAATTCAGCATAGTTTATATACTGTGCTCATTTTAAGAGCTGGTGCATGTTTCGTGTCTCTCCTGTTGTAGAACTTGGTGGCTGCAGACAGTGACTGCACGGCTCTTCCGTTCGACTCCCTTCTGGTGTTTGACTATGAGGGGGTGGGGTCAGAGGCGGACTCTCTCAGCTCTCTGGACTCCTCCTCGGACTCGGAACTGGACCAAGACTTTGGGGCTCTGCAGGACTGGGGGCCGCGCTTTAGCAGGCTGGCTGACATGTACGCAGCAGGGGAGGAGGACGATTCTGATACTCTGCCGGGGAAATCGGAGTGGGTTTGAGCTAGATTTTGTATGTGGTAGCACTTGGTGAGAAGATAGCTTTGGTATCCAGGAAAGTACATTATTTATGTATCCACATTTTTAATGACTATACAGTGTTTTGGATTTTGTTTAATAATAATTTAAAAAAAAGTGACTTTTTTTTTTTTTTTTAGATAGTTTACTCTACTACTTCACATGAAAATGTGACCTTATAGTAGACTGTAGTTACTTAAAAAAAATATAGGAGTTCCTTAATAATTTTGTATGTGTTTCAATGAATCATTCACTGTTTACACATATTTGAAACTGCATAAAATACTACAGTATAATTAAATTAATTCATCATTAAAGGTATCATTAAATGATTTGTAAAGCTGGTTATTATTATATTGTGATGAGTGAGCGAATGTGTCCAAATAATTTCCCTTGTGGATCAATAAAGTTTGTGTAAGGCTAAGTCTAAGTCTAAGTACAGCATGTAACTTTCTGGAAGTGGACACCTGTATTATTCCATGGAAATTGAAAATTAAAGCTTTAATACAGGTTTAACATTCTCTATAGATAAGTTTTATGCCATACTATAGAAAATTATACCCAATAATTGAATTATTAATTTAATCATTTTTAATACTCGTAAAAACGTGTGTCCAGTTGGCAGAATTCAATTTTCTTTTTCATAACCTTAATGATAATATTAATATCATAATGATGTGTAATAAGTCCTAAATTGATTAGCTCTTGTCTTGAGCCAATCTCCTCCTCAGATCAGATCTCTTCTGTCAGTGGCAGGTCAGGGGTGGACTTTGAGCAGGCAGCTCCCATGAGCCACCTGAATTAAACTTTGACCGCAGACTGTACGGCTAGAACAAGTCACTCCAAGAAAAGCAGAATATAGAGATCTTATGGTTTGAATATTTTTGGCATGTTTACCCTTCTAATGTTGCAGTCTGTGGATACCTCTGTGTAAAGGTAAACTATCACATCCAAAAAGGCTTTTTCTCTGTGTACTATTTTGTCCCACTGTAGGTTTATTTGTTTGTGTATTTGATAGATGTCTCAGAACATGTTCCAGGAGGGGCTGTACCAGGTTTATATGCAGAGCTCTCCAGCGCCCCCTCCTGTTACACAGGGCTCACAGGGGGATCTGGACAATGCCAGGATCTACCGCTGGTTTGGAGCAGTGGTCAACACAAGACTTCTGGTGTCAGGGGTGAGCTCTCGATGTTTACAAATACTAGGAAATAAATTGTATTATTGAAAATGACAAGGTACCTCACTATTTGATAAAAATCAGTATCACTGACCTGCTTATGATGACAATAATGTGGGAAGGGTCTGCCACTTATTTGCTCTGTGCTCTGAAATCTGGAATCAGCATGACTTTACACTCTATCTATTATAATAAAAAAAAAAAACATTGAAAAAGATCCATTCTTACTGTGACCAAAAGCAACTCACCACAGATCTCACTTGTAATTTGGCTAAAAACGTGAAATGCCAATGCCATACTGAGGAACATCACAGGCAAAACAATAACATCTCCATGGTGACAAGCAGATGGCTCACCTTTACAGGAAAAAAAAAAATGCAAATTGCTTTATTTTACAAATTAAAATGATAAAAAATCAAGCTAAAATATCAAACTATATTTTCATTTAATATTTAACATATTTAACAACAAAGATTTATTGGCATAAGCAACAAAACAGAGCTGCTAGAATTTAACATGTTTATACAGTAATATACACTATATAGACCCCAGAGGCATTAACCCTGGGGTCAAAATGGGTTATTATAAGTGTATTGCCCAAGGGCTGCAGTACCAAGTTTGAGAGTGAGCTCATAAACTAACTCCCTGCCTTAACAAACCAATGTATCATGAATTTATGTAGATTTCATTGCTCTTTCCGTGCTCCATGTTGGGTCCTTCTCCTCAGGTGGTCCAGGTGCTCAGTGCGGTGGCCTGTATTCTCACCACAGTCATCTACACCTGTGTGAGCTTCAACTGTGCAGTTTCTATGGCGACGCCCGTCTGGTCCAGTCTAATGGTGAGTTTGCATCTGCACTGGATCCACAGACCATCACTTACTCTGTGGACATGTGTATTTACACCTCTGTCTCCTGCAGTATCTGGCCTCAGGGTTTTATGCAATGGAGGCTCAGAGGAAACCCAACAAAGTCAAGGTATGGACGAGTGTGATGTATAATGTTAAACTGGGTACCACAAATGATTTTCAAATGGTGGTCAGAAGCTCTACGTGCCTGGTGGGTGGTAAGATTTCATAGATTATTTGAAGATTAAATTCTAGTTCTAATTCAAATTGTTTCCTTCTTCTTTCTGTGTAAAAATATTGATTTTATTTAATATTTATAAGGGTGGACAAGATTTCATGCTACAGGATCTCATAAGGTTTTTGCTACAAGACTAGAAAATTACATACTGTAGGTTTAAATGCAACTGAATTGATTTAATTTACTTTTGCTGCATGGCATGAATATATTACTGTTTCTAAAATCCATCCTACCACCACAATTTATTTTGTAAAATGCTTTAAATTAGAAAATCGAGAATAGAAATCTGTAGTTCAGTTGACTATGCAAGTTATTATAGTCAAGTATAGACCATATAACCCTCCTCTCTCGTAGGTTATAGCCCTGATTGGTGCTAACATCTTCAGCTTTGTGTTTGGATTCTCTGCCATGATGAGCACCAGCCTCAAGCCTCAGGACACCACTTCTCTCAACACTAAGCAGGTAAACCTCATGTAAACCCGTTCACATGTGCTAATCTTATAAACGCTAAAGGCACAAGTATTAAAGTTCTCCTGTTTGTTCCAGCGGGTGGGTGCATACGTGGCCAAGGGCGGCTCCATCACGTTCACAGTTCAGTGTCTGCTTGCCTCTCTCTACATCCTGTTCCTGTGCTGGAGAGGCCTGCAGCGCTACAGCCACACAACCACACAGGCCTACAGCCGAGTGACACAGGTGAGGGAGGAGCGCAGGAGAGAGGCTGAGTCATAATTATTATATGACTATCTTCTGATTTAAATCGTTTGATTATCAACATGTAATAATAGCTTTTTTTAAATGTTTTTATCCAGGAGGTAGAAGACACAAATGGACCTCTTCTTGAAAACATGGAATACAACCTTTAATGGAAGGTGTTTGAACTGTGTAAACCAGTTACTGTTTTATTTGGGGAATTAATTTAACCTGGCTATAGATACTTTCAACTGTGTTCCAAATGTGAACTATAAATTATTCTTTTATATTATAATTTTGTTGTTTATAATTTTTATTAACTATCATTCAATGCTAAGAAACAGACTTGATACTCAATACTGATTCCACTACCACGATGATAATAAAAAACACTTTTTATTTAGACAATATAATGTGAATATTAAATCATAGTACTTTCTTTTATACTACCGTGTAGAGTTATATCTGTGTAATCCCTCCATAGTGGTCCATGGGCGTATACTAGTCTGTGTGGTCTTATACTTGTTCTGATGCAGCTCAAGATATTTTTAAAGCTATTCAGGAACTTTCATTTCTGTCCTGTGAACATTTGAGCACCAGAGGGCGCCATTGTTTTGTGTTTCCGTGTTCGTGTTGGTCAGACATTTCAGCCTTTTCTAAATGTCAAGTCTCATCCATCAGCTTTTGTTCAATCTGCTGTGCTCCTGGTAAATGTCACACCACAACCACGTCCTGTTCCTCTGGCAACTAGTATTCAAGTCTATTCAATACTTTTACACAGCGACATTTGATTTATCATGCAAAGAAATATATGAAAAAAATCAAATTAAAACATAGGACTGTTTTGTGGTATCAGGAGATCCATGTGACTCCTGCTTCAGTTCAGATTTTTTTGTATTTGGATTGGTGTTCAATAAAATAAATCATAAATTATAAAGGCCAAAATTATGAACTGAACCAAAATTTATTTATTATAAATTATGTCAAAATTTCATCTAATCTTATGTCTTGTCTCATCCCCAGTAATTTAGCTACCAACCAAGTTTTAGCCACAGTGTCATAATGTCAGACTTTTGTGTTGTAACTGTTTTAGCAAAAAAAAAAAAAAAAAATCTAAACTAAACTCATTTTGGCTGTGTTTATTGCACACACACACAAAAAAAGAAAAAAACATGCACCCTTACAGTGAGTGGGCTTGCGTCTCCACAAACCTGACTTTTACTTGGCCTGGAGGGAGACCTCCTCCTGCTTGTTTTGAAATATTGTTCCTATGATATGACATGTTTATTTCCATGGAATTTTCCAATATATGGTTCTAACTGTATTTCCCCGTATTGATGCAGCTGACACGCCTGCTTTAGTCCTGTTTTAAGTCCTGGTTTAGACCTGCTTTAGTCCTGGTTTAGACCTGATTTAGTCCTGATTTAGACCTGCCTTAGTCCTGGTTTAGACCTGATTTAGTCCTGGTTTAGACCTGCCTTAGTCCTGGTTTAGACCTGTTTTAGTCCTGGTTCAGTCCTGCTTTAGACTTGTTTTAGTCCTGGTTTACTCTTTGCTTTAGCTCTGGTTCCTGACACACATTTATACTGTCTCAGATGTTCACAGACCTGTGCAGGAGTGAAAAAATGTGTAGTGAGTGTAGTTCTCACGCCATGTGGACCTAAGCACTTCCAGCTGCTCCAGAGCAGCCGGGCCGTGGAGGGGAGGGCCCGGCAGTGGAGGGGCCGAACAGTGAAGGGGAAGGGCCGGCCCGCGGAGGGGAGGGCCGGGGCAGTGGAGGGGCGGGGCTGTGGAGGGGCAGGGCCAGGCAGTGGAGGGAAACTGCACCAGAAGTCAAATATGGACTTCATTAGTGAGTTTGAACTGACTGACACAGAGAGAGAGAAGAGGAGAGAAGGGGCTCCTTGCTAAATCTGAATCAACTATAAACATTGTAAAGGGAAGAAAGGAGATCAATTATTTCATTATTCAATTATTTACATTTTTAAAAGAATTGCTTTGTTTCAGATGGCATCACAACGTTCTATTGACCAGTATTATTTAATACAGTCGGGCGCAGCTAAAATTCATATTGTTAAAATGCTGACTTCTGTTGTAATACTGTAAGTTCTTTGGTCTAGTCACTAATAGAAATGATCAGGTTCAAGATTTGTAAATTTACGTTTTGGATATTTCATGGCAAAGTACAATGTTATCAATAGGGAAACCTGGCTCTTGCCCCCATGTGGGAGTATGACAATCACATTCTAGCATCTGAAAACCACCAAAAACAGCAGGTACATACAAATGAGACATGCGGATACAGTCCTTTGTAACGTTTCTGACTCATAGACACCTGGATCCATGATCATCTATAAACACATTCATCTGATTTGTGGGTCTGCAGTTTGGAGGAAAGTCTTGTCTGAAGCAAAAGTGAGAGGAGATGACTCAGATTGTACATTAAGAGTGGGGGTCCCGCTGATGAGAAAACATTTGCACTCCCCCGGACCACGTAGAACATACGCATCTACACATGTATGCAACTTTCCATGGATTTCTTTGAGACAAAAACAGACATAAAATTTGAGTAACACAGGGTTTCAGACTCAAAAGTTAAATTCTTATGAATAGTAAAAGTAGCATCATGCAGTAGTTGCTAGTTAGTTGCAGCAATGTTGTAAATGTTAAGAAAGTATCAGCAACAGTACCAGAAATAGCTGTACTATTAACAGCACTAGTTGCAGTACAGTTTGCTGCCCATTACAAAAACTTTAGCAGAAACAGGCCTAATACTATAGTTAATTTTCCTTTAGCAGTGGTAGTGATACTAGTAGAAGTAATATTATTACTAATCAGTAGTTTGGTGTTCGTAATAGTATTAAGTAGCAGTAGTGATAGCTGTAGTAGTCCTATTACCAGAACTATAATACCAGTACAGTTTGATCATCCCCAAAAATGTATTTCAGTAGTAGTTGTAGTAGTATTAAGTAGCAATAGTGGTAGCTGTAGTACTATAGTACTATTATCAGAACTACAGACGCAGTACACAGTAGTTTGGAGCCCAATAGAAAAAAAAAAACATCTACTGTGAGTACTTTGCTTAATGTATATGCTTGTTACTTTCAACTTTTACTTGAGTAACATTATTATGAAGTAACAAAATCTAGCAGAGCAGTTTCTCTTGCCAACACAAATGAAAAGAGACAGTCCATATCTGAGAACATTCATCAATAATTTATTTTCCATAATCTCAGGAACCACCACGGCTTCTCCGCTTGAAAATTCATCCATTTCCAACAACACAGTTTTGAAAAATGTAAAGTTACTTTACAAATTCTTAATAGAAAAAAGAATAAATTAACTGTGGAATTCTGTTATTTTCCCCCAATTCCACATTTTTCTACAACAATTTAAAATTTCTGGTTACAACATAAGTGATAAAATTAAGTTACATGCTCTATCTGGTAGGTCGATGGTTCTATTCTTAAAGGTCCCATATTACACAAAATTGCCATGTTAGAACGTTCTTTCCTCCTACAAAAACATACCCGGAGAAGTGTTGTGTTTTATTCACAGATAATTGAGTAACCCTTTATTATTAGTCTGTCTACATCTCCAGAGCTCAGAATGCTCTGTTCCACCTTGTGATGTCATGAAGTGGTAGTTTTAAAGTTAACAGCTACCTGTTACCTTTTGTTCAGTAGAGATTGGAACTGAAATTATCCAAATGAAAGTGTAAGGAGTTTAAAAACACAGTGGAGCACTTCCTGTATTACCACACGACATCACAACATATAACATGAATCAAAAAATCGCATAATATGGGCCCTTTAAACTGTCAAAATAAGCTTTTGTTTGCACATCTGGCATCGAATCTATTGTGAATAAGTCTAAGGATCCTACGTGACGAAGCAGTAACTAGTCATTTGTAGCACCTGAACGGGTCGTACAAGGAACTTAAAATTCTTATAAAAATTGTTAAAACGGAGAGTCAATTTTAAAAACCCCACCTATACCTTATACAGTGTCCCTCGCAACATAAGGGCAAATCTGATATACAAAAGCGCACAGGAAACAGCGGCGTGTGTGGAACCGGGCGAGGGGGCGTGTCACTTCATCACGTCGGGGTCAGAGGTCAATATGGGGTCAGAAACGGGGTCAAAATGCTGTAAATGTCGGCGCACTGGACATCGATGAGGGGGCTGTCTGATTGGCATGCATTTGGGAGTCAATGCTTTCGTAATTCTACAGAAGGGACAAAAAGTTGAAAAGATTTGAAAAGATTTTACAATTTTACAATATAATTTATTGTAGTGCTGAAATTTTACTTAAATGTCTACTTGGAAATAATTTTATCAAAGGTAATGTGTCAAGAATCATGCAGAGAAAAAATGATAATAAAATGTGCTTTTCTAACCTTTTTGTAATTTCTGATTGTTAGAGGTGGTTTTAAGTATCTCGTTTTTCATATGGCTTTATTTGCGGGGTCTGGGATTGAATATTTAAAGTGCATATGACAGGTTGGAGTACTTTTTCACTAAAACATAGTTAACATCATTATATTAAGATTTTAATGAGTTTTGGCTAGTTTTTTTGGTTCCGGTTTATTCGTTTACTTCCGGGTTGGACTCAGCAGATGGAAAACATACATAGACGTAATTCCAGAACTGCAACCAAAAACTTGTCTAAATTACATTACAGATATGATTAGACTAACAAAAACAGAAGACAACACTTTTATTTTGTTAAATTAATTTTGAAACTGCCAGAAAAATGTCTTCCTTGCATGTAAATTATATCTGCATTTTGGATGGAATTTTCAGTGTTGATGACATAGGTAGAGGTATTCTGTTTTAGAGCTGACCGCTACTACCTGTATTTTTGTACTTTCTTCTCAACTTTTTCCCCACAAACTTCCATTTACCTGATAAAAATATGACAAATATTGACCACAGCAAGGTATTAACCCACCAAAGTCCAAGAAAAAAAAGAGAAAACCTGTCACATGCACTTTAAGCCTAACCAAAACTTAAAAATCTTGGTAATTTCGAGTGATTGGATTAATTTTGGCATCCAGCAAGAGTGTGTTTCTATTTAAGGTGTAAATGCTTTGCTTACATTTAATACAGTTTTATAAAGGTACAAAATCCAAGAATTTCATTTTTGTTCCCTTTCCAACATTGTGGCTTGAGTTTCTTTGACCCGATCTCGAAATTTCCAACAAAATTTCGTAAATTTTGCACTATTACGATTCTTTCCATTTTTTGTTCTTTTTTATATTTCAGCTATTTATTCCAAAAAGATCTTGCTGGATTTACTGCTTTAAAATCTTTTGACAAAACAAAAATTAAATTATGACCAGGCTACTGTCCAAAACTGTCCAATGTCATTTTTGCATTTTCAAAACTTTTCAAAACTAGGCCTTTTTGAGTGTATTAATGTTGTGCTTTAAGTTAATGAAGTAAATGTAAAAATGGGTTAAGATAAGTGGGTTAATAGCAATCAGTACTTTTCTATTTCAGTGAACTTAAAATAATGAGTTTTTGTCATAAAGTCAATATTTTAAGTTGACCAGCGCATTTGGCACTAATAAAAAAACAAAAAAAAAAACAAAAAAACATACAGTTCACCATTATAAATAAAGTACAAATTATGGTAAATAGCACATATGATGAAGATGAGGAATTCATATTTAAACAATAGATTTTAAAAAATTTGGGGATGAAAATAAACAATTTTTTAAACAATATTTATAGTGTTTTTCTTTGTGTGACAATTGTGCCACAGTATCTTGACATAATCCCAAAATTTTAGGACATAATCCCAAAATTTTGAACACTTTTTAATAATTTGACAAGTTCATCATAACAATATGGCCTGGAAAAAGTTGGATATTTTCAAAGGGGAATAATTCATAGTCCATATAGTTGTTATTGCTATAGTCCATGTCTCGAAAATGTCCCAGAATCCTTTGCAACAATGTCACTTCTCCGAGTTGTCTTTGGTTGTGGGTTCTTCTGACAGGAGTGGCGGTGTATCCATAATTCATATAGATCTTTCTCTCTTTTTCATAAATATAAAATGGGTTTGGATGTGTGAAAAGAGGGACAGGATTGTGGTGGCTCAAATCCAGCAGGTGAAGTCTGACAGGGCAGTGCAGTGACAGGGGAAATGTGCAGTGACAGGGGACATGTGCACTGCAAAAACTATGTCTACTAGTGAGTTAAAGCCACTTGAACTGGGAATGGTAGTCTTGATTTGGGTAGTTTGGATTCATTTTTAAGTATTTACTTTAACTTAGATCATTATACTTTTAAATATCTAAAGAAAAGATTTACCAGTACAATAAAAATGCAAATAAAAAAAACAACAACATTTCCATAATTAAAATAATTAAAAAGAATTAGAACTGAATTAAAATTGACAATGTAAGTATAATAATTTTACTTCCATTTCAACATTATGAGGACCCTTCCCTCGTTATGAAAACATACTTAATTATCTTAAAGGTACTCTAGCTTTTCTGGTGGAGGGTCCAGCACCTGCTTGTAATTGCTTTGAATGTTCCCAAGTATGGGATTCAACTTTTCCATGGAGACAAGCAATTATCGTTAACAGGCAAAGTTACAGGTCCCCTAACAGAAAGAATGTATGTTTCTCATTTTGTTAGCAATAAAAAACACACCTGTAATTGAATAAAAGCAATACTGTTATGTTTAATGCCATACATTCTTGGTAACATCCTTGGCAAAGTAGCTCCATGGAGACAAACAGGTGGCTGACCCTCGAACAGAAGTGTTACATAATACACCTTTGAAACCAAGTGAAGAATCTAGATGGCAAAGTAAATGAATCTACACTTGTCCAAACTACTCAAACCCAGACCCACATTCTAAACTGCAGCCATGGTAACTCGTGCAGACATTTTCGCAGTGTGATCCTGAAACAGTTTTTGCTGCTTTTGTTCAACATGTTCTGTGCTCTCCATTTCAAACCTTCCTGTGTTTTTTGCCCAGTTGCGTGTGTGCTGTGCCCCCAGAGCTCCCAGTCTGTGAAAGCCCTTCCCGGAGGTCCTGGGTGGGGGTTCTGGGCGAGGGTCCTGGTTCTGGATGGTGCTATGGGGGGCCTTTAGGGGGCGTATGGGGGGTACAGTTGTAGGAATGTCTGTATGGGATAGACCGCGTGGGGCTCTAGAAGGAGGACTCAGACCAGGGTCCCGGGCTTGGCCTTGTCGCGTCCGTACCACTGCACGTCTGCCAGCTCGGAGCACAGGGGGCTGCCGAGGAAACAGCAGTCACTGAACGACCTGCGGGGGACAGTCACACATTAGAGACATAAAGATGCACTACGCAACTTTTTGGTTGGGCGTCCGTCACCTGTTTATTTTTATGGATATGTCATTGCTCTGCCTGGAATGTTCCACAGTATGACATTAAACAGCACTACCTTACAGGTATTCAACTGCAGGTGGTTTTACTGCTCCAAAATACCTAGATAAACAGGAATTCTGACTGTGAGCGGGGTCGCCTCTCCACAGATCTGACCTGTAACTTGGTCTAGTCTGATCTCCATGAAGATAGAAAGGTTTAATGCCATATTGTGAAACATTCCAGACAAAGCAATAACATCTCCATGGAGAATAACATTTGACGGACCCTCCATGAGAAAAGTTACACAATGCACCTTTAATTAAACAGAGAATCCATAATTTTTGGCACAAAGCTACTCATTTTAAAATTCTTATGTGAGACACCAACATTCCAGATGATGTGGCCACTGGTAGTACATTTCATCAGTACGTTATGTTACTTATTGGTGATACATATTTCCATATAAAAGTAAGTACAGACACAGGCTTGTAGACATGTGGGTGCTTCTTTAGTAAAGTGAATGTGAGCCCAGTAAAACAGAGCACAGCAGAGGACATGCACCAGCCCCACAGAAGAATAATGTGCTCCTCCATCAGTGTCGCCCCCCGTTGGATAACACGTGACAGGACCATAAAAACCTTCTTCTGTACCTGCCCGCCCCTCACAGCGCTCACAGAGGAAAGCTACGCTTGGTTATAATGTGTGTGAAATAAACCCACATCTCATGTTTTAGATTTGGACACTACAAAAAGGAATATCCATCTAGGAAGGATGGTCTGCTACCTTTTTGTCTCCATGAAAATGTTCCACCGTATGGCATTAAACTAATCCATCTCTATGGAGTCAAGCAGGTGATGCAGGACCAGGACAGGTTACAGGTCAAATGTGCGGAAAGAGTAAGAATGCCACTTATTGAACAGTTACATTTAATTTAAACCTTCTGAATCCTAATAATCAATTAAAACTCTAGATTCAAATCATTTCAACTTCTGAGGTTATTAATGGCAGTAGGAGACAGTAGCACTAGTGGAGTGAGGGACAGTAGCTATTGTTAACACTATTGTTATGACAGGCGCTCTATGGAGGCAGGCGCACTAGTGGAGGCAGGCGCTCTAGTGAAGGCAGGCGCTCTATGGAGGCAGGCGCACTAGCCGAGGCGGATCCACTGGCATTAGCGTTAGCAGCAGCAAGAAACAGTAACACTATTATTAGCACTTGCATTAGCAGTAACGGAGGAAGGTGACAGTAGCATTAGCACTAGAGGAGCAGGTGACATTAGCACTAGCTGTGGCAGGTGCACTAGAGGAGCAGGTGACAGTAGCACTAGCTGTGGCAGGTGCACTAGAGGAGCAGGTGACAGTACCTCTATGCGTCAGAACCAGGCTGTGGGGCGTCAGAAGGAGAGCAGTCTGCTGTGCCTCTGAAGCAGAGAGAGGACAGGACACACACGAGGAGTTAGTGCGCACACACAAACAGTCACAGGCTTAAAGGGCAGTGTGAGATGTTTTTAGATTGTTTGGTAATACCGTGTGCTTCATAAGTGTACTCTATGTGAGCCTTTTAATCATCCACTCCTATTTTCATATCCATCCATAGTAGGGCTGTCAAAATAAATGATATGCAGACACTAGCTGAAGCTAAAACTACTTTCAAACTCATACTCATTTGAACAGGTATCAATGAAAAAAATAGAATGTTACAAAATTAAACAATTTCTGAAATCTACATGAGAACTATTATAAGACCATTTGAGAAACGACTACATTTCAGGGTTGTGATAACATTTATACCTAAGTGACTTGGGACTGACAGATCTGGACATGGGTGCCATTTTGGGCCTAGAGCTCCATAAACTACCACCAAATCACAAAATCAAACATCAGATTCACAAACGCAAGATGGGTGAAGTGTCTTGCCCAAGGACAAAACAACAGTCTGCTAACAAGGATTTACCATTAACTCAGATTAGTGGGTAAGCGCCTCTATCAAGCAGCTATTGCCACCTCTAAGTCAGTCACTGCTACCATAAAACTACCTCATCTGATTACTACAATAGTCTTTTGAGTACAAGTATTACACGTTGAATCTGCACAGTTAAAACTACACACTGCACCTTTAAGCATTTTAGAAGAAAAGTAGTGAGCAGTGAATCAAAGTGGCTAAACAAGTTTCAAATGAAAAAGTCACTCAGAACAGTGGGGTTAGTGAACAGACTTAGAGACAGGCTTAGTGCAGTGACAGTAGTTAGGGGTTAGGTTAGAGTTGAGGTCCAGTGCAGTATGGGGGTGCGTCTTACCCGCTCTGCCAGTTGAGGATGTGCTGGGGGCTACAGGGGGGAGTGGGGGTAGCTGCATGCTCACTGGATGGGGTCAGGCTCCGCTGGCTGTGAGGGGAGGCCACTACAAGGAGAACACACAGTAAGCTGGGTCTTTCACACAGAGGAACAGGCAACAGACAAGAGGACATCGTACAAGTGCTGGCAGACATTTAGCTGTTGTGATGTGGAGATACAGTTAGAACATTATCAAAGTATCGAGTGTATTTCTTAGTATCAAAATCCAGTTTGAAATGTTGGTACTGAGACAACACTATCTGTCACCCAGCCATTTGGACAAGTATTGTGTGAGAAGAAGTGGGCAGCAAAATCATTTTCAGTGTGTCAGCTCAGTGGAGGAGCACAGAGTTTGCTGCTGACTTGAGCAATAACAGGAATGGGTGGTTATACCATTATGCTATTATGTATTATATAGTGTCTCAAAAAATTTGCATTGACTGCTAACAGCTAACAATGCTTCCAAGTCTGTGGGAGGCATGCTGCCAGAGTGAATATTCACACTCTATGGGTGCGTTCACACTTGAGCCCAGTTTAGTCCTGTAGGCTGGGTTTGGTCAAGTTCTGCATTTAGTCCCAGTTTAGTCCCAATTGTGTGTTTTGTGTGCATGTGTGAACGCAGCCTTTGTATACTTTTTTATAAGGTGATAAAAAAAAACACTAGTTCCTTGCAATGTAATACTTTTCAAACAGTTATGGCTTGGATTAAAGTGCCTATGACAGGTTAGACAACTAATTTTATGAAAACACAGTTAAGATAATTATATTTAAGATTTTGTAAATAATGTAAATATATATATTTTTTTGACAGTTTGGACATTTTTTTGGTTTATCATGAATTCACACTAGGGAATTCCATAACTGTTACCTAGCAACCATGTAAAAAATAAATAAATAACAACAAAAACCCTGCAACCAGTTGTACAATGGTACAAAACTCCTATAATGTACACAGAACACACAATTTTGTTGAAATAATATCAGAAAAAAATGTCTTATGTGTTATATGTTCTTATATGTTTCTTATATGTAAATTATGCCTGAGTTTGGGATTCTACCTAGGGTGATCTCATCAATATTTTTAGAACTCTCTATCTGTAATTTTCAACAGGTTTTTGTTCACATTTTTTTTCATTGGTGTAAAACTATGATGAATGCACTTTCTAGATGATTTTCTAGTTTATCACACTGACATGTAGTTTACACTGACCTGGTGATCCCTTGGCGAGCGAGCCCACCCTGCTGCCTCTGCCGTGGCCTGGGGTGCTCTGCTCAGAGGTGGAGCTGGAGTGGCTCCTTTCCTTCAGGCTGCCCGAGGACCTCTGGTACCAGCACCTCAGCTCCTCCGACACAGCCGCCCTGCTCCCCCCTCCTCCCCCCTCCCTCCCTAACGATGGAGTCCGTACAATCTGTGAGCGCGAGGGTGTGAGCCGGCCTCCCTCTCCTCCCTCATCCCCTCCTCCCCAGGCCTCTTTGTACAGTCCTCCGGCCGTGTACGAGCTGGAGGTCTTGAACTGGGCTTTGACGCTGTAGTGGCCCTCCTGGTCGCTCTCCAGACTGCGTACCACCACGGGGTTGGGGCTGCCCTCCACGTACAGAGGGTACTCCTTGATGCGGTACTGTGAGGAGGGCTGGCTCTGACTGTGCAGGTACACGCCGTGGTGCCCGCCCCCTGTGCCCCCTCCACCTGAGCCTCCCCCTGTGCCGTTCTTAGCCGCCAGGTTGGGCATAGAGCCGGAGTTAGAGGAGCCCAGCTGACCTGCAGACCTGGGGGAGGATAAACAGTCAAGTTAGATGTACATATAGTTAGATATAGATATAATTAGATACAGATAAATCAATGACTTTTTTCACCTTAAATTGACTTAAGTAACAGGCCCTTTGTTCTGAACAATACTAATACTAATATAATAATAACAGTTCGGCTACTCTAGTTTTACTTCAGCTGCTCTTATAGCAGACATAAACAGACTAACCATAATAAAAACTCTTCTGAGCGTATCTTTAGGCCTGACCTGTGCCTTTGCCTCTGCCTCTGACGGGCCTTGGACGGTGAGTCCTCTCCCAGGGTGGAGTAGTTGGCGTTGCCCCCAGGTCCCAGAGGTCCAGAGGGGTAGTAGTGCTCCGAGCTGCTCTGGCTGGTGCAGGACGAGCAGTCGTCCAGAGGGTCGGAGCCATTGGAGGTACGAGGTGGTCCCAGGAAGAAGTCGGGGCTCCCCAGGGTGCCCAGGGTGTGCGGGTGGCCCTCACTGTCTGACGTGAGAAGCTTGCCCTGGGACTCCAAACTGGAGCTGCGGTTTCTAAAGTGCTGAGCGAGGCTGTGCAGACGGGTGGGGCTGATGTCCACCGACCTGAAAGTCATGAGGAACAGAACTAAAGATTAGCTGTTAGGAGAAGATAAGTTTTTATTGCAGTCTTACAGAGCACTGTGCAGTTCCTATATGACCATGATATGAAATAAATCAGGATCACCATGGAGGCCATGTTGACTGCTGGAGCAGGACTGACCTTGTGGAATGTACATAATGGGGGGTCCGTGCTTTCATGTCGGGGGTAGAGGGGGTGCTGGACTGACAATTCCAGGTAGGCAGGGCTCTGACAGGGCTGTTCTGCAAAGAGCTACTGCCCCCCTCTGCACTGCCCGAGCTGGGGAAACGTCTATGACTGGAACAACACAGCAAAATAAAAGGAAATATGAACATGATGAGGATGGACAACAGAAAACTGAAGACATGGTCTCTGAAACTGGGATCCATGTTCCATGGAATATGACCTGTCGGATATGGTAGAGGGAAAGTTGATGGAATGAGTGAATTGAGTTTATAAAAAGTTGCAATAAATGGGCTCTGCAAATAATTAGAAATCATAAAATGTATATTTTTGTGCCACTTTGATTACATGAAGTGGTGACTGATTGTTCAAAAATATGTCTTTGCTTGTAATGCCTATTGATAAGTTCAATATTCAAAATTTGTGGACCAAATTGTAGCAAATTCCAGCACATGAATACAAGCTCTTTATGTGTACTAAGTGCTTATGTATTTGGCCTACATATGCCAGCATCACTTTGAGCACTAGTGCAAATCTACCTGGAGTGTGAGGAGCGCTTCTTGATCTTCTCGTAGGGCTCATCCAGGGACGACTCGCTCCACATCTTGGGTTTGATGGGGGACTTGTCGTAGTCGGAGCGGGTGTAGTGCAGGTGCCTGAGCCCGTCCAGGGACTGTGGGGGAGGGGGGCGGCTATGGGAGGGCGGCCGGGGGGGCAGGCCCTTGTGAGGCGACGCCAGCGGGGAGAAGTTAGGGGTGCCCGTGACCTGAGGATCATCTGAAAGCAAGAGGAGATTTTTTTTTTTTGAGATTTGATTTAAGTACAATGAAGTGGAAACATAAATTAAACTAAAGAAGTTATATTCATATTTTTCAAATCAGCCAATCAACTAATCACAGCCCCCTTCGCTTCTCAAGCAATCAATTCAGGTAAAGGTTCAATTACTTGTACTTGTTTTCCATAACTATACACTATTTTTGGTTGTAAACACATAAATCACTGCTAAGGTGTGAACAAATGCTAAGGTGTGAATTAGTCTATAAAGTTTTTGTAATATTTATACATAAAGAGATAAATATTCTCACCATCATCCAGGACAAGTGCATCCGATAATGAACTGTCTTCTGAACCGATATTGGCTTCTGTAGAAGAAAAGGAAACACTGAAATAAAAAACTGTAAGGGATAAATTATATTATTAAAAAAGTTTAAATTGTGTCTTTATGTTATTTTTTTGTTTTGCTTTATTTTCTTATTTTTGATCTACTGTTTTAGAAACTGAACAGAAATCTTGCCATATGCAATATGTCACAGTGACTCAGTGGTTAGAGCACTCCTCCACCGGTCGAAGTTCGAACAACTGATTTTCCGCCCGGACCAAGTTCTGCCGTTGTGACCACAGGCAAGGCACTTCACCCACATTACCTAGTATTAAAGTGGTATTCAGAGGGCCCGATGGCACAGACTGGCAACCTCACTTCCGTCAGTCTGCCCCAAGGCAACTGTGGCTACAACAGTAGTTTACCACCACAGAGTGTAGAGTGTTAATACACTGCAAAGCTCTTTGGGTGTTTTCAAAGGTGCTATCCGATCCGATACACTATTACTATCATTATCAAAAAGTGGGAAAGACAAAAACCTGTAGGCTATTAACTTTAAACTTTCCTTTATCCATTTTCTTTTTCTCCTCTTACATTCTCCCACTTAAAAATGATGCCAAAATTAGTAAATCAATGAATATGTCATGCATTCTCTCAACATATGCAGTTCCAGATAAACGCTAAGATCATTTTGCTGTAGTGTATAGTTCTGGCCTGTGTTGGTACCTTCTATGATGAGCGATGCCCTCTGTGTTGGCTTCTTGCCCGAGCGGACCCTGTACTCGTTGATGGAGTTCTCGATCTCCTGGAGCTTCTTGAGAGCGTTCAGGTAGGACGTCTTCCTCTGCTTCTTGAGCTTCTTACTGCTCACATGAGGGTCACTGGCCAAGCGCCGCGCCGCCTCTGTGATCTGAGACTGGATAGCAAACTCCCTCTCCAGACGTTCCAGCTCCTCCTCCTGGCACAAACAAAACATGCATGAAATATTATTGGAATGTGAAAATATCTGTACCAAAAAAACAAAAAACTGAGCAAAAGTACAGCAATATGACTTTGTAACTAATTTGAAAGAAAATCTACTTGAGATTTTTGGGATTTAATCACACTGCAGAAAATCATATACATTTCAGTGTGCTTGTAGAGGACCAAAGTGCTTTATTCACCTTCAGAAGATTAGTAAAATTACAATAACAGTACAAGTACAAGCAGGTTAAGGTTAAGATACAATCGTTGTCTTTCTACACCACAGCCATTCAAACTGTGATTTGACTTCAGTAAATATGTCACTCTTAAGTAAGGTGCAGGTGTGGTTTTCGGGTGGATGGTCCGCCACTTTCTTGTCACCATGGAGCAGTTATTGCTTTGTCTCTAATGTTTCACAGTGAGGCATTAAACTTATTTTCTCCATGGAGACAAGCAGGTGACACCACTAGGCCGAGTTACAGGTCAGATTCAGAGACAAGCCTGTTCATAGTAAATATGCATGTTCTTAAAGACATTTTTCTAGCAATAAAAACACCTGTAATTTGAGGATTATTTAGACAAAGTCATAACATTTCCATAGAAACAAGCAGGTGACCCTCTACCAGAAAAGATAAAAGTGCCCCTTTAACAATCTCAAAGAAAATTGGTGAAGACATCACTTTTTTGTGTTAATGTTGCACTAAAGCTTATACTTTAAGAGGATTTTTAGAGAACACTGATTATGATCACAATAGACACTGGTGTGTTACATTCTTAACAGTCACTACTCAGAGGTTCAGTATTTAAAATCCACAAACAGCTCAGCTACTTTGACAGACGCGCTGTAACTTTCCCATGTCCTCTCTCTCTCACACACACACACTCACACACACACACACACGCACACACACACACACACACACTGCGCTGCCAGAGTAAACACACTGCGGAAGTCATTCATCTGCCTGCAGGACACTTTTCTCTATCAGACACATTATGGGATCTACAAACTTCTACAAGAGCAGAGAGAGTTTTATAGTTCTAACTTTTTTATGTGGCTAGAACCAGGGATTATAAACATATTAAACATAAAAACATCTGATTTTAAACTACAGGTTCTTTAGAATGAACACAACCACAATAATTCTGTACCTACTTGTCTTGAGATGTTATTTCTAAGCCTGGAATGTGCTGCAGTATGGCATTAATATAGCTATCTAGCATGTATTCAAGAGATTGGTATAATGCCATATTGTGGAACATTCTAGGCAAAGCAATAACATCTGGAGGGGAGAGAAGCAGTTGGCAGACCCTCCACCAGAAAAGTTACATAGTGCACCTTTAAAGATACAGTTTGATCATTTAAGCACCCCATATTGCATACATTAAAAAGCTAAATTTGCCAGATATATTGTATAAGCAAGTCTTGAGGTCAAAATAAGTCAGCTGTTTGCATCTAATTAGAAAGCATTTAATTGTTCAATAATCAAGAAGTGCACGTTAGCATGCTAGTAGTTGTTGTTAGCTTTACTGCAAGGCATTTGAAATGAGTTTTTAAGACAGTAAAATCAGGTACAGTGCTTTCAATCCTTTTCCTACCAGACAAAACTACGATGCATTCACTTGTGTTGGTATATTTCAGTACTTGTCAGCTCTCTGGAATCTCTCCCACTAAACATTTCTTTGGCATTGGTTTCCTGTGTTTTACTGTGTGGTGGTCTTTAGGAGCTGCAGACTTGGAGGTGTATGACTTTCTGCTTACACTGCACCTTTTTGGGGGTTAAATTGTCTTCTGGATTGTGTTCAGTCAGAGCTAAACCTCAGCCTCACACATGTGCACAGCCACTATCACCACTTCCTGCTGGCACTGTGCACTGAGATATATTTAGGTGCATTTCAAAATACAGTCTAGTCTGGTGGTATGATAGCAGGAAAACAAAAGTACATGTTTGGTTGTTTTGTCGTAAGGTTAAAGGTGCACTATGGAACTTTTCTGGTGGATGGTTTGCCAGTTGCTTGTCTCCATGGTCATTGTCTAGAATGTTTCACATTGGCATTCAACTTCTATACCTCCATCAACACAAGCCAAGTTACAGGTCAGATCTGTGGAGAGGTGACCATGCTGACAGTAAGAATGCAAATCATCTCTTCACACAAAGTACCAAGAAAATATTTGGCATTCTAAGTACCACCAGATCTAAACTAGGACTGTAACAGGGCTTTACCAGGTCTAAGCTGGGGCTAAACCCAGTCTAAAATGACCTGGATAGTGAACCCAATAAAGGAGACATGGACTTAAATATAAAGGTTCTATATGACACAAAATTGACTCTTGTGAATAGTTTTTCTCACCTCTCCTTTTGGTAGAATCTTCTGCTCATCCAGTTTGAAGGCCGTCCCGATCTTACGACGGATTGTGGGCGGCTCCTCTCCAGGATCCAGAGGGTACTCTTTAGGGAGCTTCCCTGTCAGCTCCTGTAGAAGAGCAGGGACGTTAAAGAAACCATATTTAGGGGGACGTTAAAGAAACCATATTTAAAAGGTAAACAAATATTACTCTTACTGATAACAACTGTAATGCTGATTCTTAATTACAAAAACATTGCACATGATGCCCAAGTCATTTATAATAATTTAGTGTTTTGGGTCTCAAGACAATTATCCTGTCAGAAAGCAGAATGATGTGTACTATATATTTGATCTTGAGATCACATTATTATTATTGTTGTAACAACTAATGTGAGTGGTAAAGAGTGAAAGTAACTGTGGTACAGGGGGTGGGAGTTTAGAAGTTTTTATTCTTCCCAGTTGCTTTCAAGCTTAATTGTCAATGTATTGTAAATATGTAGCAAACCTATTATGTGAGCTTTATTATGTAAATGTAAACATTGTGCATATGTAAATATGGCCATAAGCTTGAAAAAAAAAAAAAAAAAAATCAATCAAGTGAGTATTTGTGAATCTATAAATTAATCGATAAATCAAAATGGTTGTGACCCAGTGTTACATAATAGTTTAACTTACCGCCTCCCTGATGCAGATGCTCTTAAGCTCTTCTATCCTCTGCTTCAGCGTCTCCTCTAGCGCCTCCTGTCGGGCCCTCAGAGCTGCTAGCATGTCCTTCTTAGCCGTCTGCGAGCTGTCCGACTCCTGGGAGCCTGAGACGCACACACAAGGATGAGTGAGTGACAGTAGTACAGCCCAGAGAGAACATATGCCGCGCTCTCAGGATGTTTATAGGGAAGTGCATGGCCTGTTCAGATAAGCAGTCGAAGTGGACCAGTGAGGGCCAGATTTGTGAGGACAGTTTAGGACAAAGTGAGTGACGTGCGTTCAAAGACCCACGATGGAGACGGCTATGTTTGTAATATGTGCGACAGGGAAAACGCACTCCCTCTTACGTATTTTCCAGTCTGTAGATCTGCATTGTTCTACATGTTACACATGGTGACAGAAAATAGCTTTTACTGTAAGAAAGATAAAATCAAGGCTGAAAGAAGACAAGGACATAGCTAGCGAGATAGCTACAGGTTCATTATCTCCCAAGAAACACATTTATGTGTTGAGTTCTTTTGTTTCTATCAAAACTGTGTGGCCGTCATTATGTAAGCTTTCATGATTTGCAAAAATAAATACATAGATACATAAATAGATGTAGCTTTCCATGGACTATCCTACTTAACTTCACTTAATATGACAGAAAAGCCTTTTCTTGGGTTGCTACGCTAACAGTGTCAATAGTTAAACAATAGCTACATTCCAAGTAGCTAGGTTTTTGATAATGACATACTAATGTATTTATTTATTTATTTATTCATCATATAAACTTTTTTACATTAAATTTATCTCTTTAATAATTCAGAGCAAGTATTGTGTCATAAATTTAAATTGAATCTAGATTTATACTAGTACACTGACAGTGACGTGGAGGTTTCTAGAAGGTCTGTACAAGAGTTTCATGATTTTGGTCTATTACATGAAATTGAAAATGAATGTATCTTAGCCTACCACTTTAATACCATGAAAAATAATAACCATAGTCACGCATAAAGGGGATTTAACAGGATCTATAGTTTAAATCTAAAACACGTTTGCTTGAAGCGTCATATTAGTCAAACAAAATCCTTCACATAAACCGATTCATCTTAAGAAACATCATTTTTTGGTCTTCATCTTAATTGTCTTCACTGAGCCCATTTTCACAGCTGTCACATTCCTAAATGGCATGTACCCCCTGCAGTTCACACAGAAATCCCAGACGTATTGTTATTGTTGAGATTAGACTTGTTTAAAGGCCAGTGAGTAATCCGCACACCTTTGCCCTTTTCATTCCTCCCCTCGCTAAATTTAGAGTCTAGGGTCTGGTCTGGTCTGGGGAGGGACTGGTCATGTACAAGTATGTTTGTGGGAACATTATATAATTATTCATCAATGACTGTGTCTGTAATGCAAACACAAATATTGAGTGTGAAAATAAAATAGCATAAGATAACAACAATTTTGCATGATTTCATTTTGTATTAAGCTACTTCATCTTTTTTGTAAATTTGGCCAACTGGAATGGACAATGGACCAGCGGACAGATATAGGCGTCGATTCTGATCATAGTCAGCCCAAAAACTCTCATAATGTTTCAACTTTTATTTATACAAAGTTGTTCTGTAGTTCTGAGAAATAAGTAACAGCTCCATAAGACATCTGGATCAGTTCTGTCCTATTTTATTTTTTATAAATTGGAATTGGTATTGGAACTGAAAAAGATGGATTTGCGTATCTCTAATTTAACCACCAACCAAAAGATATCTACTTTTCTCACTGCCACTGAGTCCCAAGACATCTCCATGTACCAAATCCCTATGTGGCTGGTTTGTTATAGGCCTATAGAATAAATGTGAGAATGTAGTAGTGTCCTTGTGTATCTGAAAGCACTGACCTGAAGAGAGCAGGCTCCCGCTGCTGCCGCTGATGATCTTGCCTTTACTGCCCATGTTGGCCAGTTTGGACGTCTTCAGTGTTCCGGTTTCTGTGAGGTCTATGGCGATTTCACTCAAACTGCGTGCTGCGTGGATTTTAGACTGTGAAAATGTAAAAACAAATCATACTATAGTGGGATTATCTTGGAATTTATATGTCATTGTTTGGGGTAGAAACTGGGACAAATAGGTGTCAAATAATCTTCATGCCAAATAACAATGCATGTTACAAGTAAAACTTTTCTACAAGGGTTCACCAGCTGATTTGTCTCCATGGAGATGTTATTGTTTGTTCCACTGGCATTAAATTTACCTATCTCCATGGAGACAAGCAATTGATGCCACCAGGCCAAGTTACAGGTCAGATCTGTGGAGTGGAGACCCAGCTCACAGTAAGAATGCCTGTTTTTAAGGTATTTTGAGAAGTAATAGCATCCATAATGAGATAAATGCAATATAGAAATGCTTACTGCAATACTGTAGAATATTCCAGGCAATAGCATCCTAATGGAGATGAGCAGGTGACACACACTACACTAGAAAAGTGACATAGTGCCCCTTTAACAGTGAGTGAGTGAGTGAGGGTTTCCCACACTAACCTTGCTCTGCTTGCGGTCCAAATAGAACTGGTGCTGGCTGATGGCCATGGCCCAGATGGACTTGATGAGGGCAGGGCAGGCGTACCAGGTGTGCACCGCGATGCCACTGTGGCCGAATGTTCTGCGGGTCACCGACGCACGGCTGAGGAAGCACATGAGCAGAAGTACAGTTATGCATTTACTACAGGTACATCACTGTATAGGATATAAGTTGCAGGTAGTATAAAAAGAACATTTTCAAGCAGCTAATAAGTTTTGTCCTAACTAATGGGCATAATACACATAATCAGATTTATAATGAAATGAATAATGATTTGTAATGAAACTTAAATAAATGGCAAAGTTAAAAGACATTTAGCTGAGGCTAATCTCCGTCATGCTTTTAATTTTTTTTATTTAAAGTTTTCAAAAACTATATGAAAATCGTTAACTTCAAGAAGTAGATCCAGTTGTTTTTATTTAACTTGTTGACAACATCTCATATCTTGAATGTTTCAGAATTTGCACCAGTTTTTGAGAAGTACAAAGCTACTTCCTGCCATTTTAGAAATGTGCCAAGGCCTCCATCACCCCGCAGCAGTAGAGCCATCACCAACTCTCCTGATCTCCTGACATCACACTTTCAAGCCATAAGAAGTGACCAATAAGACCTGCATAATTTCAAAACATGACCACTTTTGTCACTAGCACTGTTGAGCTCCCCCCTTCACCACTTTGTAAATGAAACAACTGCTGCAGCTCAGGCTGATAGCACACTTTACACTCGCCACACACGAAGTTCCCATTGTTTACATATGTCGCCGTAGCAACCTTCCCACTAACAGGATGACAGCTTCCTTTGGAGAAAACACTGCTGCTCTCCGCTTTGTCCCAGCCACCCTTTCTTCCTACAGAAAAACACTGACGTATGGCAAAAGCTAAAACAACATGAGACAAGTCAGTGATCCATAGATCTTTAGGGGGAGTTAGCATGCGTTATTCCTGGAGCTAGCTTATTTTAGGCATCACCGGGACATGCTAATAATATGTCCCATTGGAAAAGCCCAATTTATCTATCTAGTTTGTTTATCTATTTGACAAGCAACAATTTCTGTAAAGCTGTGAGGTGGCTGTGTGTGAATCCAGACATGAGCCATAAGTAGAGTTGTCAAAAGTATCAAAAATCAGATACTAATCAATACTAAAACTAGTATCAAAACTAGATTCATTTGAGCAGGAATCAACGCTAAAAAAGTCACATTCACAGGACAGAAATGAACCTTTCTTGAATAGTCTAAGTCTAAAGAGAGGGTGTTTTTTATTATTAACATTGTGGTATCGAACTCAGTATCAAGTATCAAATCTATTCCTTCCATTCCTTGAAATTTTAATATCACTCAGCTTTCTATAACAGGTCAAATTTTGTTTTACTTATTTGATTTTCTTGATACATATTCAAACAGATATCAAGTTTTACACTAGTTTTAGCATCAATTAGTATTTGGGTATCAACTTTTTGACAACTCTAATTGCAATACAAACTGTTCTTGGCCATGTGGGAAAGATTCTCGACAGTGTTTCTCAAGCTTTCCAAGCTTGTACGACCACAGAACTTCACTTTCAACAGCAGGACATAAACAACATCTAAAGTAATACTGTCACGATGCTAAAATTTCAAACTGGATTTAAGGAATAGATTTGATATTCAACACAACTTCCAGTACCACAATGATAATAAAAATCACTCTTACACACACTTATTTAGACAACTGAATGTGATTTTCTACATAAAATCATAGCACTTTCTTTTTCATTACCATGTGATAATAACAAATTGAAGTCCCTGTGTAATCACGCAGGTAGATTCCATTATTCTGATACAGCTGTTCAGAAAAGGTGGGGGTCAAATAAAAACCCACCACACACACACACACACACACACACACATACATACACACACATGCTTATAATTGTGATGAAGTGTGAACATACCTCCTGGGGTCATGAACTTCCACAGAGAACTTCTTTTCTCTGAAGTAGAGGTTCTCCAGCTGCCGCCATTGGAACACCTGAGAGACACGCAAATTCTTAAATCTGCAGAACTCTCCAATCAAATGCACTCAGCCTCCGCTCCCATCCACGATTTGCTTTAAACGTTTTCAGATGAGTGAGCAAAAAAGATAGAATATCCGATTTTTTAAACTGCCCTTTTCACGAATCATCAGCTTAACAGATCCCAAAGCTAGTTAAGTTTTTCCCGGCTAGCGAAATTCCACCCGGGCTAAAAGGAAAAGTTGTGAGCTAGCGTTGGGTGTTGACCATCTGTGTCCATGTGTGTAAAAGTTAGGTTTCCTGTCGTAGCTTTGTTAGGCACTGAGAGAGAGAGGAGAATGTAGAGAAGAGAGGAAAGAGGAGAGTAGGGGGGTCAGCCCGGTGCCTCCCCTACCCGCTGATCCCTCCTCTTTCCTGGGGGGACATGCTTCCTGCTCAGGCCGCTGTGCTCTGGAGGTGTGGGTGTAGGAATGGTCAAGGAGAAGAAAGTTTTTTTTTGTTTTTTTTTATGGGGTGGGCTATTTGAATTACGCTTGAGTTGAATGCAGAATGGTCTAAGATTCTGATAGTATGAAACTGCAAATGCAACTGCAAAATATATAGCCTATGTTAGTGGTAGTTATAAGTTGTAACAAGTAAAGGCAACAATGTCTTTCATATATTGTAATAAAAATGCATTCAATTTAATTTATCTAGTTGTAATGCTGTGATTGTAATTATAACGCCTACTTTGGAACATCATTGGATAACCTAAAATAATGCATATGTATGGTTTTATTAAACGTTTGACACCTCCTGCAAGCAAAAAATGTTGCTTGGAAAGGAAAAACTAGCAAAAAAGGCTACAGAGCTCGCGACAGAACATTAAAAAATGTCCTTTATCATGGAAGTCCGCCATGTTTGTGGCAGTAGTGGAAAACTCTCATCGACGTACATTAAGCAAAACAAAGCTCAAAGTAAACAAAAGTTTAGTGGACCCCATACACTACTGGACCACTACTGGTAAATACATACAAAAACATATGTATGAACAATAAGGCTAGTAATCCTTTATAGCATATTGAAATCTGCATTGGTTAAACATTTATCTGAAAATTCTATGGGGTGTGAATTCACAATCCCAAACTCTATTATCAACATGATGCTAATAGCTAGATGTTTTTCCTTCTCTAGTTGTATTGCTGTGGTTGTAAAGAAATATTGGAACATCATTACATACATATTGAATGTTTTATATCTTATCCTAATTATGCATATGAATGGAAATGTGCAACAAATTTAGCAGAGAATGCTCGAATTCTAAGCAAAGGATGTTGTTTTGAATGTAAAAATAGCAGCCATGCTATTGCCAACATGATGCTAACAGTTTAGTAAATGTGCACGGACAATGAAACAACAGAGAAAAAAAATCACAAACTCATACACTGGAAACAGTAGCTCTAATGAATACTATTGTTGTGTCCTTAGGCAAGACACCCCCCCACATTACCTAGAATAAATGTGGTGTGTGAGTGAAGGCTTGGTGGTGATTCTTAACATCTCTTTGAAGATACAGTATATTCTATCTGTGAATGGCTCAGTAATAAGAAATTCTCCCAATGTGTCCTTCAGTCTTTAAGTGCCTCCAGCTCATATTACAGGAATGGCATGAGCAGTATTTTAGTATGTCAGTATTGTACCATGCCTAGCCTGTGCATTCTATCTAAAAAAAGGAGTAAGTGCTATTTCCAACACATCAGCTGGAGAGGACTAAAAATACTGCTCCGACTACATTTGTGTGAGTGACAGGCTAAGACAAATGAGAGGGCTACTATCAAAGCTGCTAGACGTAGCGTACGTATTCTCAATGGGGTGTGAAATGCTAATGTAGCGTGGTGCTAAAAATATCAAGCAGGCTAGATAAGGAGTAGGAGATTGTAAAGCTGATTCTGCTTAACTACTTTCAGGCACGGGACCACTGAAGCTGTGTCCACCTGTATACAGATAGTTCAAACCATAATCTATGACCTACAAATGAAGCTAGAGTTTAAACTGAAACTGGACATAGATAAGGAACTATTGCTGAAAATGGACATTTTTTATATATGTTCTTATTTTCAATAGTGCAATCCATCATACCCTAAATTATGCTTTTTAAATGTCTTGATTGAGATTCAAGTACAACAAGTCAAAATTAAGCAAATTCAGAAATATCACCTTTGTTTGAAAATACATACCTAAGTCTGCAACTATCCTTCACTGTTAAAGGTGCTGTATCATCAAACATTTTCTTGGGATCCTAATTATTCAGTTTATAAGCACAATTTTCTGATGTCCACTAAAAACAACTAGTATGCTAACAGCACTTTACTTCCTAGTTCACAGAGGATAAAACACTATAATTAGACCAAATATTTTGACACTAAGAGCTGCTTTTTTAAATATATCTGTACTGGGGCAAAACTAATTTTACATTATTGCATAAAAAAGTGTACAGAACCTTTCATTTTCCATCAGCCATTGGTATTTTTATTATTCTAATTAAACCATTACCCTCCTCAGCCTCTCCATCTTCTCTTTACCACCGGCAGTGTGTTTTGTTGACGCTGCTAAACGATTGGACATACGGACCCAAAATACAGCAGCTTTAAATAGATTGCCGCAATAATTTCCCATAAGTCTTAGCACACATTTAAAAAGGTCACATGTGTCGCAGACAGAGGGTGGGAGGGCTCTGGGGAGTGTGGTAAGAATAAAACACTGTATCAGTGAAAGTGCTCATTTTGGGCATGAGGGAGCAGACAGCATTGTTTTGACTGTTGGGTGGAGGTCTGCCCTACGCCAGCCCAGTCACGGAGCTGCACCGGGGGGCTTCCTGTTGTTTGTGCTCCAACACAATGATTAAGGTAGAGAAATATCAAACAATGACATTTGGAAGTCTTTGGGTTTAGTTTTTATTCTAACACATACATAATATTGGCTCCACACAATGTCCAAGCTAAATTTAGTATTGTGATAAAGCTATGTCCAGAAAGTCCAGTGTGTAACTTTCTGGTGGTAGCACGTCACCTGCATGATTCCATGGAAAGTTAAAACCATACTTTGGAACATTCTCCATGGAGACAGAAAGGTTATACGCCATACTGTGGAATATTATAACTAAAGAAAGTCTGTGTAATCCTTCAGGGATCCCAAAGGAACAACATTTCCACGGAAACAAGCAGACGAAGCCCTTCTTCCAGGCCAAACAAGAGTCAGGTTTGTGGAGATGCAACCCCACTCACAGTAAAATGATGGCTTTAAGGCTAAGACTTAATTCAAATGTTAGAAAAGTACATGATGCTAACAGATACATGCGTAATACTGAAAGACATGTAAGCACTGGAATGGTCAAACCTGCAGTGGTGAAGATGAATGTATACTCACCTGGTTAAAATTACTTGTGTAAGATGAAACCAAGTGTTTATGTCTGTTCAGAAGAAGATGACCTCATCAAGTGGAATTACTAAAAAATGCATGAATGAAACTCCAAGGTATGATTCTGATGTGTAAAATCTCAAAGTCAATTTAGCATCATGTCTACTTTAAGTTAGTCAGCCAACAACGTAGTCCCAATAATGTGGGTCTGAAAGCCACTAACAAGCCATTAAAATCCGGTGTGGCTTCCCTGTAAAGCCCACACCACAAATGAGCATGTGGTCTGGAGCAGAGGGGAGGTATTTGAACACTACGACTGAGTGAGGACTGCATTTAAACAGCATGGAGCAGCCTTGGACTTTTAATACACTACGTAACCATGTGACACACCTAGCTACTATGGCCACCCAAAACTACTATGTAAATTAATAATAGTAATTTAGGGGTTTCAAATAAAGTCGTCATTGAAATAATGAAGTGAAAGTTGAGTTTTGTAAGTACTGCATTTATGTAAAGGCCACAACTAACTAAAAAATAGAAACAAGTGTTGCTATGAGTGGGCTTGCATCGCCACAAACCTGACTCTTATTTGGCCTGGAGGTAGGAGGCATAAAGCATATCTATCTCCATGTAGAATGTATGGTTTTAACACCTCCAGAAAGAAAATAATGAGGCACCACATTTGGCCAAAACAGTACCTGAAAATATAATAATTTCCAAATTTCAGTGAGTAAAATGAATTGTCCGAACTGTACAATTCATTCAGAAAGTTACCCAAACAAATGTATTATATCTATGTTTACACACCAACCATCATGCCTATTTTTAAATACTTGAAACCTGCTGTAAAACATTTTACAAGAATGACAAATTTGTGTTACAAAGTGTTTCAAGATGTCTAATCTTTAACATTGTGTCTCCACCTTAATGACTAATAGAGATGACATACTAATGATGACTCAAAATGACCCTGAATTTATAATCTTCAAACTGTCTTCCTTTGCTTTGTGACTAACAGGACACTGTCTGATTACTGCAAGGTGAGTGGCTTCCTCTGGCCAAACTAAACATCTAAGAAAACTGCAGGCCTTGTCTCCTTATTACATACAGAGCGTAAGAGGGAAGTAAGAGAGGAACTTGGGGATTAGAGCTAATAAAAGCCAGAACAATGACACATAGGTTGAGATACAGTATGCTTGGATAAGTAGTATGGTTGGTTAAGACAGTAAAATCTGGCACAGCATCTTTAAAATGTGACCAATAAAGCCAAAACTACAAATGCAAACACTAGAGTGCCATGTGACCTTGTAAAAGATGAAGATGTTCTGGATTACACTCATCCAGTCCCACTCTGGGCACTGTGCTTACAAACAGGAAGTCTACAGCCCGAGAGGAAGTGAGCACCAGGAAGTTGAGTTTAAAGAGCAGTCTGCGCTTTTACCGGCACTGAGGTTATGAATGTGCAAAGGCCAAAGCATGCAGTCTATAAACTCATCAACTCTTTGAGACAAGCCCAAATGCCACAGAGCACAACTTTACACACAGGCAGAGATCAGAGGTCAGGGGTCACAGGTCAGGGGAGATGCATGGACTGGACTGGAAGTATGGAGTTTACACACAGGCCACCGGGATGCTACACATTCCAATACAAAGACACCTGCGCATGGACTGGCCTGCAGTTCACATGGGAAACAAGGAAAGTCAGCATTCCTTTTCTCCAAATATAAGATTTTTATGATGTTTAAAAATACTTAAATAATAATAAAAAATACCTAAAAAGTATTTGAGGTTTTCTAACTTGAAATAATGTATAGAAATGATGTCCTTGTAAAGCACCTGCAGTAGTAGTTTAGTTTTAGAGAATGCTGGATTATCTGTCTGCTGCCCTCTACTGGAGAAAGTGAACACTAAAACATTTTGAGATGGGAAATTAGCAGCATGGCTATTCATGAATTTTAACTTCTTGTTTATTTATGGGTTTCAGCTTTCTACTATATGCAGCATTTTGAGGACTTTATCTATTTTAAAAGATATACTAGCTTTTCCATCATTCTGAAAGCCATGGATTGGCACAGTTTTGAGCACATTTCACCATTCAAAAGATACACAAACAGTTAATTGCTATGAGAATACTGCTAATACTTCATCACCCTTTAATGCAAACTCACAGAAGCTCGTACTGGTTTCAATTGAAGATGCAAAGTTGAAAAAAATGTGTGATCTTGGTTCTACTTTCTACCTCTTTTTATATAGAAATTTTAAGAACAGGCAAATCATATGGCTAAAAAACAATAAAAGAACAAAACTTTTAAATGAAACTCCAAACTGAGAGCTGATTCTTACCTTCCTAGGTTTGACTTTGTCCTGGTAGTCATACTGGAAGATGCCCTTATAGCTTAAGCCCAGCCACCACGGTATGCCCTGCTTGTCCTGAATCAACAACAACAAAACTGTCAACAAAACATACTCAAAGTCACAAAGTATTACTGCAATTATGAGTTTTAAGCATATATTAAGTGTATATGTTTTGTTTTCTTTTCATTTTGTCACAGTGGGCGGAGATAGGGGGTAGATGACAACAAAGATTTTCGTATGAATCAAGCCTCAAATGCAGGAAAGTACAGAGTTACTTGAACATGCATCAATCAGTTGAAATACAACATTGGCTAAGCTAATGATGAGGGAACAACGATAAGGTAACAAAGCTTATATATTCTGCATAGTGTGTCTCATTTAAGTGTACTTTTAAGTGCACAATTACAGTTTACCTTCCACCATCTTTCTAACTCTAACTAACTAATCATTAAAAAGGATTTGTACAGTGTAGTCTTACCTAACAACCCTATCATATAAAACAAATCCCCAAATCCATAGGACAGAAGGTAGTACTTTGAATATGTAATTGAAAAAGCAGAAATAAGCCGTACCTTTACAGCATAGTAATGTACTCCATATGTGGGCAGGGACTCCACGATACTCATGTAACTGTGAGGAGCACACAGACATGTAAGTAATAGGACCAAAGCTTTCCTATAATAATGTCACATCACACATGTACTTACTTTACTATGGCCTGCCCCCTGGACTGCCCATTCAGCTTCTTATAATGCTCGATGACTCGGTCCTCACTGTAGGGAGTTAAATACGTGAATAAAGGATGTAACAATACTGGTGAAATATTAGTCATTTCACACTAAAACCTATATAATCTCTGTGAGTTGTTTTGTTTTGGTGGAATAATAATATCAGTACATAAATCATAATCTGTTGTACTTTCTCAAAGTGAGAAATTACAGTTATTTCACACTGTATTCATATGACAAGTATGATCACACTACATGCTAGTCAGGGCATTTATATATAGAAAACCTTACTGCAACTTTATTCTGGCCACGGAAATCTTCTGATAATTTTGATTGATGAAATACACCAGTGCCTTACAGTGCATAAAGAATACTTGGATTTGTTTAAGCACTGCTGCAACAATAGGAAGGTAATATGTTTATGAAAAATAAAGAAGAAAAAACCCCAACACAAGTCACTAAAGCTGATTGTTAGTGGTGAAGGCAATTTAAATACTGAAATGTCCAATGAATGAAGGTGTATGGACTTCTCATGGCGGACACCTGCTTGTCTCCATGGAGATGTTATTGCTTTGTCTAGAATGTTCCACTGTATGGAGTAAGCTTACTGTGAGAGAGCTCATCGCTCCACAGATCTGAGCTGTAACTTGGCCTAGAGGCACCTGCATGGTTCCATGGAGACACATATATAAGTGTGATACCATATTAACCTTCCAGGGAAATAAAAAACAGAAATAAACACATTGAAGCTCAAGTAGTTTTCATTTTCTCTTTTACGTACTGGACCAAAACGATGAAGAAATACATGCTAGTCCAAATGAAACAAGTGAGTACATACATGTCCAAACATATTCCTAGCTGTTTCTTACCCTGTGCAGTTGAACGCCTCTCCTAACCTGCAACTAATATAAAACGGACCGTGCGGTTACATGCAGCAGGTATCCGAGTATATATCCACTTCTCCAGATGTGTTACTGGGATCTTTGAGATTCGATTCATGACACCGCAACTGTGGTTCCCAAGTTCACATGCATTTTGATAACTGGGTTTAAATTGGGCTGGGCCAGTTATCTGTTTTTCCTGGCGTGCATGTAAATGTAGTGAGTGATGATGGCTCCTCACCAGTATGCCAGAGAGGGGTGCTCCTTGAGGGCCTGGGTGGGCAGGGCAGGCAGCTTTTTCAGGTCCGCCCGCGTTGCATCATTACTGGAAACAACAAACCACAAGTCATTCTCAGATTTATAAGTGCAAAAACAGACTGGACTTCTCTGCTGTAGGTGAATGAGCTGGAACAGGCAATGTGTGTCATGTATAAATAGACAGTTACTATTATTTAACAGAAACTCGGTGGGCTGGAAGGGAAAAATAAACATGCAAGAGGAGCAGAAAATAGGAACGTTTGTAGGCCTTGAAAACACGTGGAGGTAGAAAAATGTTGGAATTGTTTTAAATCTTTTGTTCTTCTATGTGCAGTTTTCATTTATTTGTTTGAAACGTGGTAAATGTTAGTTTTACATTGCTATTATGTGCAGCACTTTGGAAATCTTGTTTATAAAATGTACTATACAGATAAACTTGGATTGGATGAATAAATGTATAATACCACTCTTCATTACAGTAATCCTACTCAACAAATATATTTTTTTCTACAAAAACTATTGCTATTAGTATTAATACCATGAGCGACACACTTTACTACTCATAAAGGTGCTACTGGTACTTCTATCATTTCAAAATTTGCTAATATGTATTGAAATATCTAAAAATCTATGAGGCAACTGCAAAGTAATGTTTGTAGGATCATACTTAAATGCAGTACTGCAGCTGTAGTAGTAAAATACCTATCTAGTTCCTTCGAGCTCAAAAACATGGACAAAATGATTTTAATCGCAATCCTTTAAATTCTGCTTTATTTATCTAGCCCCCCTACAACTCTGAATGACAAAGATTAGCTAAAATTGCAAAAATGTCAAATATTTTACTCAGATTTGCAGTTTATGGTGTCAATTTTATACCAAATTGTGATTGTATAGTAGTATATCACTATCGTAACAATCGTAACAATTACATTTTTGACAAATCTGAAGAACGCTTGATCATTGTTGAATATTGTAAATGTGTTGTTTACGCCTGAAATAAACTGAACTAAACGGAACTAAACTAAAAACAGTACACCTTCCTTTACATTTTCCATATTTGCAGACTTTAAGGTGTATGGAGGACTGTGGAGGGTAAATCTATTGTGGAATATTGTAGTATTTTGGCGCAAAGAAAGTCAGAGGAAAGGGGGAGGGTCAGAATGAGGAATGTCTCTTGGTAGTGTCACATTCCTAGTCGAAGCAGGATATTTGCTGGTCTCACAGGCGGAAATGAGCTCAGAGACTGTAGCATGTTATCAGGCCAGTGGACAATGGGAAGGGGGCATTAGGGGACAGGCTGTGAACTGGACTATACTGGTATTCACTGGGACAACACAGGAAGATTTATCTTTGAATAAGAATGGAGGTTGTGTGAAGATAGAAAGAATAGAAATAGATCTTGATAACTAAGTGTAATATAAAAAACTGCCTCTATGTTTATATGTTGTTCATGAGGCTACAGTAATAATGTTATTGTGTATTTCAGGTCTTACAGGTGGCAATATCACAAGATTTATGTTCCTTCTACTCCTTTTCAGTTATGTAACAAGTAAATGGGCAACTAACATAATGGAGCTCAACAGTGCCTGGTCTGGTTCCAGAAGTAAATTTTCCCATAGATTTTTTAGAAAATTATAAATATGAAGAGTTCAAAAACATCACCCAGGCTAACTAGCTATGTGCTAACTAATATTCATAATGCAGTTGTTTTAAGATCATTTAAAATGCAAGATTCTGTGAAATGCTGTTTGCAGTTTTTGAGAAACAGATTTTAAATAAAATTCTAAGTCTTGTGCTCATTAGTCACCATATAGCTGATTAGCCTTGAGCAAGATTTCAAACTTTTAATATTTTTTTCGAAAAGTCTGTGAGGAAAAAATAATGCTGAGTGGTAACTGTGCTCCACTGAAGCAAATTAAATAAAAATCAATTTCATTAAGTAATTAATTGACTGATGTTTTTAAGATGGATGCCCTTTCATATGAAGTTAAATTATATTATACCTTCAATGTCCATAATGAGTTTAAATGCCTTCAGACTGTGAGAAGTGCATTTCTGTTAAAAAGTTCCAGTAAGAAAATGTGATAACAGCAACACATTTGGAGGCAAGATCTTAGTGTGACTTCACCTTGTGTGTATGCCTGTATGCTGGCAATTTTGTGATTTTTACTTACATTTTCTTCTTTAATACACTGTTTTTAAGCACAACATCTACCAGCAATTGGCAAGCAACAGCTTTATTTTACTCTAGTTTTGAAACATGATCTAACATTTTGTATGGATGAAGTAAAATGCTATGGGAAATAAGGCTTACCTAGTGAAATCTCCTTTGGCCTCCTGAAACACAGCAAGGAAAAACACATTTATATTATCAGAAATATAGTCTGGGAGTCAAGGTCTCTCTAGGCCAGTTACTCTAACGTTAATGCACAGAAAGCACTAAGGATTAACTATGTTGAATGCAATTTCCAACCCACTCAAAAATATTGAAAGAAAACCTTGGTAATATTTGAGGCTGATAATGACATTTTATCATATCATATGTGCACTTACTTGTAGAATATAAGAAGCCAGTTCAAAGACGACTTCGCTCTCCACTTCAATGAGTTCCTATAAGAAAGAAAGAATGTTAGGGATAAACATTAGACAAGCATAAAAATCAAGATATTGAAATAGAAATTTAAAAAACATTAAAGGGAATGTTTTATATAAATTTTTTATTTGAGTATTTTTTTACTTGTTGAGACTTTATTATTATTCTATTGTAACTGATTCTAATAGTTTTTCCCCTGATAGCAAAATAGTAAAAAAAACCAAAAAACATTTAAATTCAGGTAACTTTTTTGAACTTACCGTACTTGTTTATAGAAGTTCCTACCTTTGCATGAACCTAAAGACTATATACTTTCAAATGAAGTTGTTTTGGCTGTAATGCTTTTCTATAGGCCCTATGAGTGCTTGTTCTGGAGGGGTGACGGGGGTGAGGAGGGGTGCGTGGGTAGGTGGGCAGAGGAGTAGGTCAGGTATGTGAGGAATGTGGTCCATAGGATCATAATTGACCTGGAGATCAGACACAGGATCAAGGTCTACTCAGAGAAAACCCCACTGAGCTCTGTACCACCCACTGTGAACACACTGTCTGCTGGGCTCTACATTACACCAACACAGGTACAAGAGGCTGGTTTAAGTGTGTGTGTGTGTGTGTGTGTGTGTGTGTGCGTGTGTGTGCGTGTTATAAATGAGAAGCTATAACTGTTTTTGATTTAAAATAGGTTGTGCTTTATTATCGTATACCAAACATAGCAAAATATTAAATACATGTAATAATATTTAAATGTAATATTACTAAGTACTATGTACTTACTGTAATATATTAATATTTTTTTCATTAAAAGTGCACTATGTAACTTTTCCTTTGGGGATCACCTTGTTTCTAAGGACTCTAAGGAAGGATTTAATTTTTTTTTTTTACAATGATAAGCAGAATAAAATGTCACTTTTATATAGGAATACACAGTATGCACCATCTGTTTACGTTAGACATACCCAAGGTTAGTGCGCCACCTACTGACAGTAACAGTGACTACACCTTCACTATCAACTATCATTGTTAACCAGTTGCAAGGTTAATTTAATTGTTTTGACAAAATATGAACACTAATCCTAAGTGAGTACCTTATAAATGATGTTCTTGGCGTTGAGGAAAAACAGCTCGATGGTTGCATTGTCCTTCAGGTAGGAGATACTCTCTATATAGAACCTGAGAGACAAAGAGACAGAGAGACAGAGAGAGACAGAGAGACAGAGAGAGAAGGACTTTAGTGGGATTCATTCATAATAAGCATATGTTAGAGCAACTGTTGTATTTGGAAGACAAGGAACAATGATATATCTATATTTTTAATAACTCAGTCTTTAATGTTATCTTTCTTGACACATTATTTTACGTATGTTTTGCATATCAAAGCCTGCACAGGTGTGAACACTCAGAAAGAAATCAGATTATCCGTATCAGAATCAGTATTGAGTATTGAGTCTGTTCCTTAGTAATGAAGTCGAGTTTGAAATTATCGTGACAACACTACTCCAGAAACAGATTTTTTGTCCATGTAAACATATCCAGTGACAGTGTGCAAACCCCAAGGTGTCCAGAAGGGGGCAGAGCAGTACAGTCCACATGGTGCTGCCTGTGTCTCCTCACATTGACACACAGGACAGTAGATCTGCTCACACTGCACTTCACACAGTGTCTGCTGCCCCTGCATTATCAGCACATATATACACTAGCACTAGACAGAGAAAGAGGAGAGCAATAAAGAGGAGAGAGAAAAAGAGGGGAAATAGAGACAGCGAGAAAGAGAAAGAGGAGGGGGTGAGAGATCAGCGGCTGAGAGAGATAAGACTTAAAAGGAGGAGAGAGAAAAAGGTACAAAGGACAAATACAAACTAGGGGAAAAGGGGATAGAGAAAGGAAGGGAAGAGACAAAGGAGAGAAAAGAGAGAGAGGGAAAGGGGGGAAAGAGAGGAAGGAAAGAACGAGAGATGAGTGATAGGAAATGAAAAAGAGGAGAGAAAGAGACAGAAGATAAGGGAGAGAGGAGAAATAGATATAGAAATAGAGGGAGAGACAGAGAGAGAGGAGAGAGAAAAGGAGAAGGGAGAAGAGAGGAGACAGAAAAAGGAGGGAGAGGAGAGAAAAGAGAGGAGGAGAGATAAGAGGAGAGAGAGAAAGCAGGGGAGATAGAAAATGAAAAAGTAGAGAGAAAAAAAAGACAGAAGAGAGGAGAGAGAGGAGGGATAGAAAGAGAGAAAGAGGAGAGGGAAAAAGAAATAGGAAAAGAGGAGAAAGAGAGAAAGGAGTGAGAGAGAGGAGGGATAGAAAGAGAGAGAAGAAGTGAAAAGAAAAAGAGAGAGAAAGAGAGGGGTAAAGAAAGGAGAGAAAGATAGAAAAGGAGAAAGACATTGAAAGAGAGGGGGTAAGAGAGTTACAAAACAAGGGGAGAGGGGAAAGGGGATGAGGAGGAGAGAGAGGAGGCAGCCCAGTAACCCACTTCTGGCACAGCTAACATAATAAGAGTCTAAATTTAGCCGTGTGAATACACAGAGAGCTAAAGGGAAGCTCCTCATTGAAGTGTGTCCTCTGGTGAATGGAAGCCTCACAAACATCACACACACTGGAGTACTACAACACTGGAAACTCCATCATTTTTCATTGGTTTAAGCTTCCTGTTTATAAGTGACATCTTGAGGACTTTTGCCCATTAAAAAGATAAAATATTCATCACTCTGAAACCCATTTTGTCCAAGCATTTGCAGGGTAAGAAAAAAATAAACATAAATTGTACATATTAGTCAATTCAATCAGGTTGCTCAGATCAGCCCGTTTTCACCGCCACCAGTACACACTCACTGTAGTATACTTACTTTGTTCTCCAATTTAATTTTGTTAATAGGTGGGATTCGGCAGAGTTGTGTAATTTTAACACAAAAAACAAATCTCCTACTCGCTAGTGTGATCTCCAGCTATCCATGGGAGGGGCTCACAACTGCACGACTCTTTGTTGTGATGACGTTTATAGCAACATCAGCTCCCACTGGCACCGTAGTTTATAACCCTGAAGTCAGCAAACTTGTTTCTTTATTAAGTTGTTGTAGATGAATACTGCAATATTAAAAAGTCCCAATTACAACATAATGATCCATGGGTGTCATAGATTATAACTATAGCAGACACAAGCATAATAGGTCTTCTTTAATACATTACATTAAGTTCAGTTAGCTTAGACTTGTTGTATCTGAGCAACAAATCATTCCTTATATTAAAAAAAAAAACAAAAACATTCACCAAACACAGCTCTCTCTTATTAATGATGCATTCCCACATTAACCTCTTCACAGCTGAATGCGAGCCCTGCTTTGGGCCCACTGAGCACGTGCAGATGATGTGTATTGGCGGCCGTATGATTGCGCGCTGGTATTGAGTGGGTGCGATCGCAAGGGGATCAATACAGCGGGTTTAAATCGTATTAGGCATCGAGCTGCAGAGAAGGGAGAGGTGTTGTCAATACGCGCTGAGCTTTTCATTACACAGAGAGGAGTACCACATGGCTGGTGCTGCAATAGCATTTTAAACCTGTACACATGACAAAGGTAAGTAGATCAACTGTCGTGAAAATGTCAAGTTGATAAACAGGTCATTTAGATTTTGACAGTGAAAATATGAAATTGACTAATGTTGGATTCGATTTTATCATTTCAACCTAGGTTCAAATCACAGTGTACACAGAAAACTATAAAAAGCTAATAAACAAACAAACAAATTAATAAAATAAAATAAAAAATAAACATAACATTTCTGTACACATGTGTTTAATTTTAAAATCCATTTACTTTTTCTGCCATATACTGCAATCTCAATTCAAGACACATTTTTGCCCATTTGTCACAGATTGCAAAAATTCAAATTTGAAAAATACTGGGTTATTCCATTTTGTCAATATAACGCATCTCTATTTGCAAATTCAATTGAATTAAAATTCAGAGAGGACTGAAATATGAACTGCTAAACTAATACAAGAATCCCATGTATTTCAGAACACGTTTGTAGAGGTCTAAACTGTAACTATATAACTATATCATCTATAACTAAACTATAGGGTTAGCAGTTTTTACACAGAATATGACCCCATTTTATTACTTATGACCATTCAAACTGCATTTATGATTTGATTGCAATGTATATTTCAACCTTAATAAAATTCATATGCAGATGTTGTAATATATAGAATGTGTCCTTCACACTTTGTTCATCTTGGTGGTTTTCAGATCAGAGTTGTGGAGTGAAGGAAGGGTGAGGGGTGCTGACATTTGGAGAGATCGAGGTGAGAGATTGGACTGTGGAGGAGAAAAGGGGCTGTCCAAATGGGGTCAAAGTTCACCTGATCACATCTCCGCCACCTACGCCACCCCAAACACCTATTAGTCTATGTAAATACCGGCTTTGAACCCTCAACCTGACCTGCTAACCACAGGAACATGGCTGGAAGAGAGGGTGGGTGACCAGACGGTTCGATATCTACAAACAAGGAAATATACAGCGGTTTAGCTTTAGCAAACAAGACTGTGGACTACAGTAATATACTGACTAACATTGTCCCCAGAGCTTCGTGGCATATTTAGTACAAGTATTGCTATGACTATTTTACTGTTACACATCTATGACAAAAATATAGTTATATTATAGGCATAGATACAGTTATAGGTAAACGCTTCAACATTTTCCTCTGTACATTAAAGTAAGAGCATGTAACTATTAGGAAGTGGTACGTTATCTGTATGATTTCACGGAAATAGAATTTATACTATATTTAGTATGAAAAGTTACATACGGTGGCTTTAAGAAGCTATTATAAACAGCTATTAAAATTATTATTATTAGGTATTATAAAAAATCAAGGCATTTTTTATCATTTTGAAAAACTGGGCCTCAAACTACACTTTTTTGGAATCAATTTATTATATTCTACATAATGTAATAATATTGTTCAGCCTTAGTTTAAAATACACAATTAGTATTTTTGTACAGTTCTATTGTCCTTAAAAATGGCTCACAATGACTATCTGCAATCAGAACACAACCTGACATATTTAGCCTTATTGTGTAGTAAATGTCAAAGTCCTTCTACTACTGCTCCCAAAGTGTCTGTTCAGCTTATGTATGTCACTTTCCATAGCTTCCGTTGTACAGTATATAAGGCCCGTGCATAGTCTGCCTCCCCTTGCTTACAATAGAAAGCACTGCATGAGTCAGGAGATTTTTATAATGACATTCTTTTGTAAAAGTCATACAAAAGAGAGGGGACAAAGCCTGTTTTATAAGCCTATCAGAGGGAAAGGCAGAGAAATTTGGTTTGGACAAATGTAATAATAGAACCATGTGTTTCATTGTCCTCCAGGTCACACAAAGTATATTAAACAGTTCAGAATTAGAATGACAAGAACAAAATGAGACTGCTGCTATTTCTAATTTCGTTCAATATGGACAAGTTATGATAGAGCCCTCCCTTAAGAAAGGCATCTGGCAGCAGAAAATTATGGTTTGAAGTCAGGACTATATTTACTTAAATGCCCTGTACCCAATTTCTTCTCATGCATTTAAGAAAAAAATGTTCCAGTACAGAGATATTGTACTTGCAGCTTTTGAAGTCAAAATAACTCTGCTGTGTACTGCTGCCTGCATCTAATTATAAAGCGTGTGATTGTCCGAGAATCAGAAAGTGCGCTGTTAGTATGCTAGTTGCTGTTAGCTTCACTGCGACAGCAAAACTCCGCTGTAGTCTCTCAAAGTTGTGAAAAGCGCTCATAAACTCATCACCGTGAATAATTAGGATGTTCAGAGGTGATGATTCAATTTGGACGACTGCAAACGATTTAAAATGGACTGTTTTTCTCATTTTAAGCTGGTAAAAATCGCACAAAAAATAATCATATTACAATCAACGTGCTAAAAAGTGCCTGAGAATATCTTAGGGTTAGGTATTATTCTAGTATCACACAAAAATGTGAATGGCATGTAAAATAAAGCACAAATGTCCAGGTATGTGACATTTAGATATTTTCTTCTAATATTCTAATTTTGCATTCTTGCACTATAACAATTTCAATATTATACTGTAGACAATTTATAAATGATAATGATACTAAAAAATACTAAAACTCTTTCGGTGTTGACTTAAAAAATAAATAAGCAAACAAGCAATACATAGGGATTAAACAGACTGACCTGACACAGAAGTACAGGACAATAGGACCTGACTTCTTTGGGAACTCGTGCTCTAAAACTCGCCGATCCAACTGCAGCCAGCTGAAGTGACTCCTGAAAAACACAGGAGAAGTAGGATTTGTTACATAGAAAAAGTGGAAAGAAATCAAACATTAGCATAAAAATGGTTAACTTTTACTTGAAAAGCTTTTTGTAAGGATATATTGCAAAATATTTTAGATTCACTATAATAATGCATATCTAAAAGGAAAATTCTGTTGAACCTGGTCATTTCTATTCGTGACTAGACCCAATAACTCACTGTATTAGAACAGTAGCATTGTAAATCTGAAACCCAGCAATAGCACAGACTGACAGGAAAAAAAATCTGAGAAATTAATTAACCTCAATCTTGTATGTGTGTTGTAATTAGCTAACTGTGCCTGCCATTCAGTATTATGTGTGTATGGAAAAAAAATGTAAAGCAATACGGAAAAGTTAAAATAATTACTTTAAATGGCATAAACCATTATTTTGGGTGTAGTTCCTCTCTCTCCTCTTTTCTCTGACATAACACCTGCATGGGGACAGATGGTCTCTCTGGTCTCTTTGCACGCTCCCCTGAGCAGCTCGACGTGTCTAAATGTGTCCTTCTGTCCGTCCTACTGTCCCTTATGTCTGTGTCCATATTTCAGCCTTTTTGTCAATTCTCCTGGACACTTAAAATGTGAACTTGGAACCAAATCCTATTATTAAAACATAAATTGTAAATCGAATCACAACGTTTCTTTGCCTCGTCAACCATCTTCAAAATGGCACCATATAACAGGAAGCTGGAACCCGTGAAGTTTGTAGATACAGTAGTGTGGTACTGGGCTCGCTGGCTGCAAAAATAGATGAGATCAATCCATAGTTTGATTGGGAGCACAGGTCCTGTCCCCACTCGCCCTGTCCCACTGTCCACACGGGTCAGCAAATACCACACAGCATGACACAGGAGGACAGAGCAGGTCTTTGGTACCAGGTCATTATTCCCTGTATGTAAATGTAGGTTTGCATGAGCTGATCTGAACCATTCTACTCGAGTCCTCTGTATTCAGTCTTTGTTTACCCACACAAAGCTCATTTGAATGTCACGTTTGCATTTCAAAACACAAGATGGTGTAAGGTTCAGAGCAAACTACTAGTATGTGTAGATAGAGAAGTAGGTAGAGTTTTTGACCGCATGGTATGTTTACAGTATAGTGAATTTACAAAACACTAATATTCTATGGATTTTAAAAGAAAAGTAAGATTTTTCTCCTGGGTTTCCAAGATATGTGGTAAACATCAACATCTACTGGTAGCAATTCTAATGCTGATTTATTCTTAATTACAAAAACATTGGACATGATAGCCAAGTTGTTTATGTTATAATTTGGTGTTTTCTCAGAACGATTATCCAATCAGAAAGCAGAATGAGCCTAAGCTGAGTCTCTCGTTTGGGATGCCAGTTTCAAAGCTGAAATCCAGTTGGTTTAAACCTAAAAACACTCTCTCTGATCTGAATGGTCACTACCTAAACCCCAGCACTTGCAGCTAATCATGAGTCAGTGCTAGTGCAGCCTCTGCAGCTCATAGAGTGAATTCTGGAGGTTCTGAGCTTTCACATGAGGCATGGCCTGTCCATATACATATGGACACTATAATGAGAAGAACTTGTATGTGTCCTCTAGGGATGGGAAGAGACACAATTTCCACAAGACTAGACGAGATGCAAGACTGGGTCTACGAGAACTAGACAAGACCAGATGTTAAAATAAGTCCTAATATATACAATTCACAATTCAGTTTCCAGTTTTGGAATCACATTTTTTTTCTTTGATGTCATATTTTTGTTTCCATCCTAGTACTTCTTTTGGAACTGTAAAAGATGTAACTCACCAGTAAATAACATTTTTTTTGTCCAATCCAAATGTAAACACTCACAAATCTCAGATAATTTGGTGAGGTACAAGATAATTTTTGTCATGTCTGCACAATCTTGTCGCAATTTTGTCTCACAAGATCTTGTGGCACGAGATCTTGTACCATCCTTAGTGTCCTCTATCTGCAGGTTAAAGCACTGGCAGCTCAAGAGCAAAGGCATGTAAACAGTTCCTTTCCCTACAGTAGTTGAAGTATAACAAAATATATGTTAAAACCTTCAGACAAACAATTCCTTTGGTGTACCATTGCCATATCTTGAAATCCTAGAATAGGCACTATTTTGGAGACTTTTTACCTTCACAATTTGTCCTCTGGATTTGCACAGTTCTTTAAGGTGATTTGGGACTGACAGTGTTTGGCCAATACAACATAATATTATAGAGTGAAATAAGAGTATTGTGCTGGACAGTCTTGTCCTGAGAAAGAATGGAGCCATGGTCAGAGCAGCAGTGAACCGCCTGAACTGCACTGGTCTATTTCTGCCTCTGTCATGTTAGCTTAGCATCAAAACGGCCCTGTGGAGCACACGACTCTGGACCAGTGGTGGGTTGTTAAAGGAACAGTATTAGTGTTGTCCCGATATTTAGTTCTCAAACCAAAGAAAAGACTCAGTGCTGATGTTGACACCACAATGATGAAAAAAAATAGGTATGTGCGTCTATGGATTTTACAGTAGATCTAATGAAGAGCAATACCAAAATCATCTAGGACAGGTCCAGTTTTGTTCTGCAATAATCTTAGTATCAAACTTTTTTAAATGAGTTTCAGAATTACTTTCTGTATTAATATGTATATTTTTAACAAATGTGCTGTGTTATTATTAGTAAACTCCTCCCGTAGTAAAAACTGTAAGTGGTTTAATTTACACCTGTGCAATGCTGTATTCTCTGGCAACAAAATTAACAAGACTGCGATGTAGAGCCTCTGCTTCCATGGACTTCTCTCAGTTTTATTTTATTTTTTAAAAACAGCTTCATGCAAAAAACTGAAGTAAACTTCTTTAACATGCCTTCTGTCCATGAAAAGCACAACAGGCTCAGATGCCAGTGTAACTAGCACTCAAGAAGGTACCCGGTTCAATTCTCCAGGATGCCTGAGACCTTTTTATGTTGAGATTCATGTTCTTCCAGTGTCTAGGGGAGCTTCTTCTTCTTTTTCATTATAACATAGATTAGAAAATAGTGTAATATGGGTCCTTTAAATAGTATTGGCTTGTAGAATGTGATGTCATCTGAAACCCGCCAATGTGGTTTCTTTCACCCCCCATTAAAAACACTTTTGTTTAATGATAATTCTTAGCCAACTTACGTCTCATCTACATATGCGATGCCAAAGTACTCCTTCTCTTTGAGGTTGAAATGCGATGCCACCAGGTCCAGCAAGTCCTTGGCCATGAGCTTGGGCTGGAAGAGAGAGAGAATAAAAAGAGGTGAAGTTTTTTATTACTCTTTCACACTTGAGACACAGTGTAACATCAGGCGCTATGATAATGTGTTAGCCGGGTATCGATTTGAATGCGGTGACTAAGCATTCGCTATAGAGAAAACAGGGTATAGAGAGAGATGGATGGAGTGAGAGTGGAAGTTGCTGACGGTGCAGGTGCGGCCTTCCCTCTCCCCAGCCGCCTCCTCTTCCCTTCCTTCCCCTCCCGCAGTCTCTCTGACCCACACCTGCAGTGTCATGGCTCCAGGCTGAACCAATACAGTAAAGAAGAGGCAGTACAAGCAGCAAAAACGACAGCTAACGGGTCAATAGGTCAAATGCTGATTTTGATTGTTGCTAGTTACATGTTTACTTATGGTGAGTTAGGACTAGGGTTGTCAAAAGTATTGGAAATCAGACACAAATCTGTATTAAAACTAGTATTGAAACTAGACAGTAATTTAAGCAGGTAATACTAAGCTTCAGAATGATCTAGAACTGTATGAAAACAAGTATAAGACCATTAAGACGACGGACCACTATGGAACTGAGGGATTACATAGATAAAATGTAGAAGAACAGTAATGTAAAAAAAGGACTATTATTTAATGTTGAAAACCACATTCTATTGTCTAAATAAAGAGTGTTATTCATTATCATGATATCAGAATCAGTATTGAGTATCAAGTCTATTCCTTATTGCCTAAAATAAGAGTTTGAAATTTTAGTATCGTGAGAACATGAGTTAGGACAGCACAAGATAACGCAATCGAAACAAAACTGCAATTTGAGTTGGCTGCAGTTGTTTAGATAACAGAATGCCCTCTGCAAAGAACAAAATATCCTGCCTTTTTTATAGATGCTTTATCAGTATTAGTCAGTATCAGTATTAGTTTATCAGTTCAGATTTCAGTCTTTTCTCTAAAGTTAATGCTCCTGGAGTTGTTGTGCACAATGTGCACTCTCAACAGAATCCTACTATTTTATTATTATTTTTTTTCCCAAAATTGTGAATCCCTAATTCACACTTGTCCTGCTTTGGCTTGATTTATCTAGTCTTGGTGCAGTCTCAGTTTAATCCAGAATTTGATGCAGCATATGATCAAATGTGAATGCACTATTACACTCAATTTTGGTTGGATTTCTGCAAATACTGTATAATTTTGAAAAGGTAAAATGAAAAAGAGAAACTATGTTATTTTATACTAGTATTTCCCAAATACACAGCTGTCAAAAAGAACCAGTTGCATTGTGATTTGGCAACTCTGAAACCAGATGCCCTTCCTCTAGCATACACTATAGCAGACACTTGCAGCCTCATTCAGCCCAGTTTTCTTTTTTAAGATCCTAAATTGATAAATGAACAGGATTTTCAATTCATTATGAAATTAGACAATTAGACAAATTGCATTGATCCACAAAGGAAATTACTTGGTCACAGTAACTCCTGTTCAATTATTACCAAATGGAATAATGACAGTACATGAAATACAAAAAGTAAAAAGTATAGAACATATACTTTGAATGTACAAGATTTATATGATTACAAATTAGTGCTGTCACAATGGTAAAATCTCAAACTCGAGTTTGATACTGACACTGATAATAAAAAAACAATCTTTATTTAGACAATAGAATGCAATTTTCAAGATTAAATCTTAGTACTTTCTTTAATATTAGCACTTGGCCTTATATTATACTTATACTATTATACTATATACGTATACTAGGCTATATGGTCTTATACTTGCTCATATACAGCTCAAGATCATTCTGATATTCAAGAAAGTTTGTTTGTTGTGCGAATGTGACTTTTCTAGTATCGATACCTGCTCAAATGAGTATCTACTTTCAATACCAGGTTATTTATTAAAAATATATAATCTAGAGCCCTCCAGAGCCTGTTTACTGTCTGGGTCCAGCAGAGGAGGGGCTGTCTGCTCCTCTGCTCCCCTGACAGATGGAGCTAGTTTGGGCTCCACCCTGAGGTCTGCCCTGTGCTGGGTGTGCCTCTGCCACAGCCTCATGTGACTCTGGGCGGACACAACAACAGGGCAGCCTGCCACTTAAAGGGACGCTACACTACACACTAGATCTCTGGATGTGAAATTAGATGATGAGAAATACATGTTGAGTGTATAGTTTTAGTCCTGTTTTTAATGCCACAGCAAATGGAAGTGTTGGGAGTGGGATAATGTCATTTATTAGGGATGCACATTTGCTTTTACAGTTGCTGATTATCTCGAGGCAACGGTCCTGCTTTGACCCACCAATCCGAGTAATGTTTTGTGTGAGTGAACAAAGGTGGGGTAGAGTTGGTTCCATCAGTGAACGTGTCCATAACATTAATGTGATTTACAGATTTGGCAAAGCCTCTCAAAGCACTACACTGTAGAGATAATCCAAACTCAGTGGTGCCAATCTACATCTGTGAACAAAGCTGCCCTGGGACAGACTGACGGAAGCGAGGCTGCCAATCTGTACCCCTGGATCCTCTGAAGACCACCAACACTCAAACACACAGCACCAGGGCTGTAGTCCTTTAGTCGTTTAGTCGATTAATCGGTCGAGGGTGTCTTAGTCGATAAAAATGTTGTATTCAGTGACTAATGCTTTATATGGGACAACTGCAAAAAGGAGAAGTTAGTCAGGGAGTGAGTTAGGTGGTATTTATATGTAAAAAGATAGAATAAACTATGATTCACAAGTTTGAAATGTCTTTATATAAATAATTTGATGTCTTATACATTGTTTCCTGGTCCTTTTTTTCTGCATAAATTGTTTTTTTCATTAACTCCTCCATGTCCTACCATCAGTCGGCAGGACATGTCTTTGGTCCATCAAGAATTTCTTTAGTCGACTACAACCCTACACACCATAGTCATATTACTGATCACATCAAGTGTGATGACAGAGCGTTCCTCCTTTCACACACCTAGCACACTCTCCTCCAGGGACCACTGGGCGACAGGAGGAGATACAGCTGATATATGACCGGTCGCCATCTTTGACCTACAGTAGTCATTTTAACTAAGCCTAAGTTAAGTTAATTATACTGACTTGTCGTTCAGTATATGAAAGATGGAACAATATATTTAATGTTTATCGTGTGTACATTTTCTTTGCAATAGTACAGAGATGTTTTTCATTTCAGCCTTCACACACACACTCACACACACACACCCACACACACCCACACACACACCCTGAGGTCACACCACTATCTTCTCACTACACTCAAGACTTGATCACAGCCATAGCTAAAGCTATTCCAGGCTATTTAAAGAGAGGAGCCCGGTGATGTCATGTGGACGCGCTGCTGGCTCACGTGCACTCACATCTCCACTGACCTAGATCTGAGACACAGGAGGAGAGAGGGAGAGAGGAGAGGAGAGGAGATGCTCTGCAGAACATGTAGGTTAAAGTGCTGTATGTATAATATATATGTGTATCAGTGCTCGTCAGTGCTTTACCATTCATGTACAACTAGTGTGTGTATGTGTTTAGGTGAAGAATAGTGAAAGCGGGCAGATATTTATCACACTATAGGGACTAAAACCTACATACACTCACAACATGGGAACCTGCATCCAATATGGGGACAGAAATCAGGTCCCTATGATGTAAATCCTTTATTATTTCATCAACAACATGACTTAAAATTAAGACATGAGTGTCTCATTTGGGTTGCAAGTTTCAATGAAATTCAAATCTAAAATGTGTCTCTCTGATCTGAATGTTCACTACCCAAATCCCAGTAACTGAATCAGTGCTAGTGCAGCCTCTGCAGCTCAGTGAATGAATTCTAGATGAGTCTCAACAGTAACAATACAGTGACATATAATCTGGTGTCCATATCAGCTGTACTGGCCTGGTATTTACTTGGAATGGGATCATCTTAAACCTGCACTCTCACCCTGCCCCGGAGCACATGTGAGGGATATGACAATACAGACACTGCCTGACTTCTGTGCAATATGACCATGCAATTTCAACTAGACTTCATTATTGATATCAGGCACCCCCCTGCACCCATCCACAATAAAACAGGGTCTAATACTAGGTCATTTTGCAAGACCTAGTTTTGAACGGAGGGGAGCTGTTTGGGCTTAAGGTCCTATATTATACAAAATTCCCACTTGTGAGGTTTAAGCCATGTCATAATGTTGTTACCTCCTCAAAAACATACCTGAAGTTATGTTTTGTTTCATAATACATGTTTGAGTAATGCTGCATTATTACTTTGTCTACATCTCCAAAGCTCAAAATGGTCTACTCCACTCATAGACTGTATAAAGAAGTGAACTAAGCGAGTGCGACGTCACCCATAGCGTTCGGCTCCACTCAAATGAAGCTTGCTACGCTAGTGGTTACAGGGGAGAATTTGGAGCCACAATCTATATTATGAATAGGAAAAAAACAACTCAGGATCATATAGAGCAAGTTAATATGACATTTAAATATCAAAATGACAAGGCAGCAGCAGTTACAGAAAGAGGAGCCACAATATTCCAATGTAAGTCAATGGGAGCCAGAGTCAGAAGGAGCTGGAAACGCCCACATGTGAACTTCCTATTTGGAATGCGGCAGCCTGCGCGTTAGCTATGTCCATTTATATATACGGTCTATGGTTCCACCTTGTGATGCCATGAAGTGGTAGTTTTCAAGTGTTTATTCCTTTAACTTTTTATTCAGCAGTGATGGGCAATTCCAAGGCTGAAGGTGTATAGAGATTAGAAACTGTGGAGAACGTCCTGTATTTCCACACAACAGCACAAGAGTGTTTTCAGTTTGAGAAAACTCAGAACTCAGCCTAAATATGCAGGGTTTGAGTGTTAAATGTGTGTGAATGAAACAAAACACAACTCCAGGTATTTTTGATGAGGAAACAACACAGCAACAGAGATCAGAAAATTGCGTAATATGGACCCTTTACGAAAAAAACAGATTGGCTAAAATGCATACATAATACATTCCTAAAATGACCCAGGCATCCAGTATAACTACTGTTGTGTCTCTGCATAACTACAGGATTCTCCAGGCAGTGTTTGAAGCCTCTCTTAAAGTACACATTTAGCCCCCTCTGCAGCCTGTCGTTATTGTATCAGAGCTAATGCATGTTTTGGTTGAGATGAGACACAAACAGCAGAGGTCCTTTATTATCACAGCAGCAGACACACTGGTCCACAGTGCACATGCACAGGCTATAATGAACACAGAGGAGCTGTAGTCAAGAAGAGAAGAGGGATAGAGAAGAGGAGGATTTTCAACAAGTCAGGTTTTGAAAAACAATCAATAGTAAAAGTATACAGTGTTATACAACTGTGATGGTTGCGAAGTTAGTCAAAAGTATGGAAAAGGTATAGGTTTACAATAGGGCTGCACAATATATTACACAAGTATTGACACTGCAATAATCTAAATCACAACGAACTCAATATACCGCAAAAATGCCAAGGTTCTCCATCTGACAAAAATGCATGTATTTAAAAAAGAATATGTTAAATAAAGCAGATTTCATTAATGATTTTCCAAAGTTCAAAATTAGCTCTGATTTAGTCCTGGTTTTGTTTCTTTCACAAGAATGTAATTTTTTGGTTTTATTACAACTGAAAACTACAATTACACAACATTAGCATAAATAAGGGAACGCTGATGATGTCACAGTCTCAGATCGACAATTTAGTTTTTATCAAGTTCATTCCAATTGCAAATTTTAAGTTCAGGAGCTAACTATAATACATGCTAAACTAATACAGGAATCCGATATATTTCAGAACATGTTTGTAGACTTTTAAACTACAGGGTTAGCAGCTTTTAGACAGCAGTTTTGGTGATTTGCCTAATCCAGCCATATATATATATATATATTTTTTTTTTTTTTCGAATTGGCCTACAATTTATTTCAGATCTCAACCAGCTTAAGCAGCATTACCCCAGTAGACTATTAGCGCGTGCCTCTTCAGCAGCACCCATAATTGACCGTGTGAGAATTATGGGGAGGTGCAAGTGCTTAAGTAAACCAATTCTCCTTTACAGCTGATTTAGCAGACCTGGCAACCTCTCTGCTATCTGTCTACCTACATTTATGTCCAAAAGAGGGTTAAGAAGGCATTGTTTTCTAGATATGTGGGGCATGCTACATTATGGAGTTTATTTTTGATAAGCTCCTTATTTGCTAGAATGTACTCACTTATGTTAGCTACATGAATGCATACTGTTTGATTCAAATTTTAAAATGAGCAATGGATTTCGTATGTCTGATGCATAGACCGTATATATGAATGGACATAGCTAATGCGCTAGCAGCCGCGTTCCAAATAGGAAGTGCGCTAAGGGGCTCTTCCGGCTCCTTCTGACCCTGGCTCTCATTGACTTACATTGAGATCGTGTCACTCCTCTCTCTGTGACTGCTGCTGTGAGCCTTGTCATTTTGGTTTTAAAATGTTTGTATTAACCCGCTCTACATGATCCAGAATTTTTCATTTCGCTATTTTGTCCCTAAATCAAGATATGAACTTAAATAACGGACCAATCAGATGCCTTCATTCCCCGAGGTCGCTCCCGCTAGCGTTAGCAACAGGTTTGATTGACAGCTAGTGCGTTTCGTTGCTAAGTAAGCCCCCTTCCACTTTCTGGTGAGAAGGGCGGGTACATTTAACGACCATCATCATGATTGGCTCTTGTTGTCGCTATGATACTCGCTGTCGGATTTCCAAATATGGAGAATGACTCCAAATTCGCTCCTGTAACTGTTGGGTGATGTCACACTCACTTAGTCCAACTTCTTTATACAGTCTATGGTCTAAAGCCAAACTATGCGATATATATTGCGTAGAAGAAAATATTACTTTAAATAGTTTTAAAGATATGGAATCATGACATCCAAAAGCTGCAACAGTAGATACCTGCAGTGTATTCCTATTAATCTGACAAGCCTTGTGATTAGATTTGCAATTCATGTTTTAACAACAGAATTTGTTCAAAGTTCACATTTCAAACACGTCCAGAAGATTTGACAAAACAACTGAAATATGAACAGACAAACTAATGGAAGAATCACATTTGTTTCAGAACATGTTTGTACAAACATAAACTACAGAGTCTGTTGTTTGTGGAAGAAATTATGATAAAAAATTGCAGCCTTGTGATTTTGCTAATGCATCTATTCAAATAGTGATTAATCTTGCAGCCCTATACGTCACAGCACATTCTTTTGTTTACACTTTGAACCTCAAACAAGACATATTATAGCATATTTCTGATGAATTTCAAAAATATTTCAATAAAGCGTTCATTTTTTGGTCAATATCTGTCTGGAGACTATTCTTGTGAGCTGTGAGGTATGATCTAAACAAAAGGTTGTCACACGCTACAAAGGCTATCTGATTCTAACTGTGCTGCACTGCATCATAAATGGCACTCTAATTGCTGTGTGCTAATTATCCTGTTTTCATAATTGTGGAATCTTGTTATTATGATTCAAATCAGTGAAATTGCCCAAGACAAACAAAGAAAATTATGTATTAAAATAAAATTGAAAAACAAAGCAACACTGTTCTTTTTGTTGTCTTGTATAGTTACTCTATTTTGATTGGTTTATATTAGTGTTGTCATGAAACTAATGTTTCAAACACGATTTTGATAAGGAGTAGACAATACTGAAACCGATTCCGATACCACAATTAAAACAAAACAAAACACACACTATGGGGAATGGGATTTCCAACATTAAATCATAGTACTTTTTTACATTACCATGTGGCCTTATATTTGTGTAATCCCTTAGTAGTGCTCTTATACCAGTTCTGATACAGCTCAAGATCATTCTAAAGCTATTTGGGAAATGTTCATTTCTGTCTGTGATTGTGACTTTTTTAGTACTGATACTTTCTCAAATGAGTATCAAGTTTGAATACTAGTTTAAGTATCAATTAGTATTTAATTTCCTATACTTTTGACAACCCTAATAGCTAGTCTGCTTTGCTTGACTATAAATAGACTTCTTTTTCTCAAAGACTGTCTAGTAAAGTAGTATCCCACTTGATAATATAGTTTAGTGGCTATAAAAACACAATATATCTTGATATACCTGCCAAAAGGACTGCATTAATAAAGAGGAGATGAGTCATTTGATTTTTACTGTTATAGCAGCCATAAACATTTGCTTAGGTCCTATTTATGTAATGTTATATGGCCTTACATCCATCTATTAACTCTCTCTTAGAGTAAAATAAGGCTAAAGTAAGACATACGGATGTTAACATTCAATTATTATAACAGCATCCGAGAGTTGTCACAATAGTAAAATTTCAAACTCAATTTCAATACTAAGAAATACGCGATACTCAATACAGATTCTGATACTACTATGATAATAAAAAAACAAAATTTTTTTAGATCACTAAATGTGATTTTTAATAATAGTATTTTCTTTTATATTACCATGTGGTCTTATATCTGCGTAATCCCTCAGTCGTCCAGGCAGGTTCCATGGGCGTATACTAGTCTATGTGGTCTGATATTTGTTCTGATACAGCTCAAGATCATTCTAAACCTATTCAGGAAAGGTTCATTTCTGTTCTGTGAATGTGACTTTTTTTAGTATCGATACCCACTCAAATGAATATCTACTTTCAATACTAGTTTTAGTATTGCTTAGTATCTAATTTTCAATACTTTTGACTTTTATGTTAAAATCGTTCACCATGGTATGCAACCTTAAGTAAATGACAAAACCTACAACTTCTTCAGTGTGTAAAAAGTCATTACAAAAAAGAGTAGTGGAAAGTCAGTAAGTTTTGAAATTGAAAAGTTTGTTGGACAGGATGAGTTGTAACAGGATAATGAAATCAGGAGTCAGCAGACAGCTCCAGGATGCCCCCATTTGGCCCCTGTCATTTAGGGGAATTACTTTAGTGACAAGTCATATTATTTGACCAATGATTTCACTTTGCAATATTAAAAGTGTCACAATAATATAGTTGACAACACATACCTAAATGCAATATTTAGTTAAAGAGATGGTATTACACAGTGACAACAAAACAAGGTGACAAGGTACAGCTCCCACAGTCTCCCCTCCATTTGCTCTCCATGCTTCAGAGCACTATCACAACAAAATCAGCACGCATCCGCTAATGAAACAACTACACATCGCATCAGTTTGGTGAAGTTGTAGTGTTGTGTTTTGCATCACACTTTTGTATAATTATGGAAAATTGCTGTGTGGGAGCATCGATGACGTAGGCTTGTGGGCTGAGTTTTGGACAGAAAGCGCAGGCGAGATCGCTAAAATACAAACATGGATGGATTCAGGCATGTTTTTGATGCCTCCTCAGCCTGTCCATCTCCTCCTCTTCACCACCACCAGTGTCATGTATTTTTGTCAGGGTCTAAGCGCCATAGTCTATCCATCTCTCTCCTGTTTGAAAAAGACACGTAAAGGTGGTCCATGTCTTACCTGTACGAGTAGCTCTAGCTTTCTGTCGTCCAAAAGGTGAACTTGACATCGCCGCCCCTCTGTCATCTGTAACACGAAGGAATAGCACAGGTTAGACTTTGTTAACACAATAAAGACTGTGAAATGTCAAATGTTTTTTCGTCATGGGGATGTTATTGCTTTGTCTGGGATGTTTCACAGTACAGTACTAAACATTTCCATCTTCATGCAGACCAAACCAGACCAAGTTACAGGTCAAATCTGTGAAGAGGCAACATCGCTCACAGTCATAATGCCAATTGAATACATGTGAGGAAGAGCTGTTTAATGGTATACTGTGGAACATTCCAGGCAGTGCAAAGACATATTCATACAAACAAGCATGTAACGGACCCCCAACCAAAAGGTTACAGAGTGCACCTTTAATCAAGAGTCAGTCATTTCAAATTTAGCTTGGGTCTTTTTAATGGAGAGGTCTACAGACGACCCTGAAATGTGATGGTAAAAGTCTGTCTTGTGTTTTCTGTCTCTGCTCAGGCAATTTATATTGAAAGGGATTTTTTGTTGTTTTAATAAGACAAAACTGAATTGAATAGATATCAGTCAATATTGTTTTTTTTTATTATATCTTTCAGTCCTCTGCACAATCACATCACACAAACTTGCTAGCCCAACAAAAGTATTACAACATCATGCAAATTCTGAGCCTGCAGTGACTTTGCATTCCACCGGGGAAAACAAAAATGGCCCCACACTGCATGCCTGAGGGACACAACCAAATGATTCCATAGATGGTCGGGTAAGCAGGCAGCAAAAATATAAGAAATAAAGTAGAAACTCTGTGACAATTAGCAGTTATGGAAGACTGCAATTGTGTAAGATATAAAATGGTTCTGTGAAGCAATAAAACTTGCTTTAGATCTTTACAAATGTGTGAACTGGACAAAATTCAAAGTCAATACATTTTGCCACTCCATTAGTTTGGGCAGTGGTCTTCAACCTTTTTCAGATCCAACACCAATAATAACACCTACTGGCGTTCACAACCCTCAAACTCAGTATATAGGCTACGTGCAAAATGATAAACTTTTATTTTATATGAGGACACAAGCCTAGATAAATTAATTTGACAGGCCAACAAATTGCCTTGATTCATTTTTTCCTACATCCTCTGGGAACACCCCAGACATCATTTTGCTATTATTTTATTATTTTATTTTATTTTTTTATTTCTCAATGGTTTCCAACCATTGAGAAATAAAAAAACTATTGAGAACTAAAATAATTAGATAACTTTAGACCAAAACACCATGTGACACGCGTCAGTATATCAATGGATTTTTCAAAACTGTGGTAATCCGATTCCCATGAACTGATAGACTAAAATTGACTACTTTCAAGTGTGATTTTCCAAGCAGAGATACTAACTGCCCAAACAAAATCAATGTTCAGTTACCTATGATACTAAAGAGCTCAATAATGTATTGTCAGTGGAACTTTACAAAATTACACCACACAATAATAGTCCTCTTTGTAGTGTCTAGCATTCTTCATAGCAGGAAATCCACACTCAAACAGAGGACTATAACACTGTACATAACAAAGTGCCTGGACAGCTCCCAAAACACCGCTCAAACTCAGACGTAAACACAGAGGCAGGTGCAGAGGTATAGCACACTCCAGTCATAACATAAGGATATGAGAATAACGCTCCGCTAAGTTTGTTGATGGGTAATAAAAAGATTTGCATAGCATGTGGATCAGGGAGTTGTTTAATGTTTCTATATGGCACACAGAACGGTTATTTTTAGTGGTGGAGGCGACCTATAAAAAGTCTTATTACTACAACATTTAAATATTTGTATTCATTTTACTTAAACATACTTTTTAACATAGAAGGACCAAATGGTGACATACCGCAGAATAGGCCAGTAATTTTAAATTTTCAAACTTAATTTCAATTCCAAAGAAAATGTTTGACCACAATAATAAAACCAATCTTTTATAATGTATTTTCAACACAAAATAATAGTGGTTTGCTTAATATTAGTGATCTTAAAGCTGTTCTGCTATAGACCATGATAATTCTAAAACTATTCAGGAGAGGTCCTTGATACTTCAAATGAGAATCTAGTTTGAATACTTATTTTAGTATTGATTAGTATCTGGGAATATTTTTTTCACAATCCTAAAGAGGTGCTCCTTAACTGATCCAAAGGTTGCTTGATTTTGATACTAAGGAGTAAAGTCAATAAAGATTCTGATATCACAATGATAAAAAAGAAACAAAAAAACACAAATTTTCAACAAATTTTATATCTGTGTAATTCCTCAGTGGTCCAGGTAGGTTCCATAGTGGTCCATATGTGTATACTAGTCTATGTGCTCTTATACTTGTTCTGTTACAGCTCAAAGTCATTCTAGAAAGGTTCATTTCTGTCCAGTGAATGTGACTTTTTTAGTATCGATACCTCCTCAAATGAGTATCTAGTTTTGAAACTAATTTTAGTATTGATTAGTATCTGATTTTCAATGTCATTGAGCAAAACACCCACTTTGTCTGTATAAAACTGTGATTGTGCATGTGAAAGTTGGAGACACATAAAGCTAATATTTACTCAGACAGTATTAACCTATTAAAGCCATCAAATGAAATACGGGTACTGGAATATTGCCTCCTCTATTTAAATCACAATTTGATATCATATCACAAAGTACTTCAGAGAATGCACATTCCTTCCCTGCATGTTGTTTACATTGGTTAACAGGTGCTTTTCTGTGCATTAGAAACAGGAAACGTGGACCCTAAGGAGCTGCGATGGGCCTTCCCTCACTTCCTCACATCTGCAAGAAAGGAAAACGCATCCAAAACACATCTTTAACTTTTTACTAATAATACTTCTACATACACAGATCGAAGATACATGTTTTTACATTTTTGTTCATATTTTTCACCACTGTATTTGTACAAAGCCTATAAGGAAAAAGAAAAAATACATACATACACTAATTGATCATAAAACTAGAATCAAAACTAGATATTAATTTGAGCAGGTATCGACTGCAAAAAATCACATTAACTGTGTCTTAAGAGTGTCTTAGTGTTGTCAGAACAAATGTAAGACCTAATGCTAAGATAAAGAAAGTACTATAAGTTTGCATATGAAAATTACACTATATTACTAAAAAGAAGCATGTTTTATCTTTGATCATTGTGGTATCTTAGACTTAGACAAATTTTATTGATCAACAAGGGAAATTATTTGGACACAGTAGCTCACTCATCACAATTTAATATAATAACAAAGAGTAAAAAATAAATGGTCATAATAAATTCTAAATAAGTAGTAAAAAAGATAGCAAGAGACAGGTGTCAAATAAGACATAATTATATAAATAAATGTGTATGTACAAGTCAAAATAAAATAGAAAAATAAGTAATAAAATATAAAATCACAGCTATATACAAGAGACAAGAAAGGCAGTGCAATGATATGATGATTGAAAGGACATAGGGTTATCTGTTACATAAGGCTGAGTTGTTGTACAGTTGTAGGGAGTATTATCTATTACATAAAGGTGAGATGTTGTACATCTGTATGGAGTACGGTATGAATGTAGTCCTGTATCTCTCACTGTTTGAGAGGAGCTGTAGGAGCCTGTTGGAGAATGAGCTCCTCTGTCCCTCTATAGTCTGGTGCAGTGGGTGAGTTGTGGTACAGCTGTAGGGAGTATTATCTCCTCTGTCCCTCTATAGTCTGGTGCAGTGGGTGAGTTGTTGTACAGCTGTAGGGAGTATTATCTCCTCTGTCCCTCTATAGCCTGGTGCAGTGGGTGAGTTGTTGTAGGGAGTATTATCTCCTCTGTCCCTCTATAGTCTGGTGCAGTGGGTGAGTTGTTGTACAGTTGTAGGGATTATTATCTCCTCTGTCCCTCTATAGTCTGGTGCAGTGGGTGAGTTGTTGTACAGTTGTAGGGAATATTATCTCCTCTGTCCCTCTATAGTCTGGTCCAGTGGGTGAGCAGAAGTGTCCATGATGGAGAGCGGTTTGTCCAGTGTCCTCCTGTCCCTCACTGTGACAAATGTCTCCAGCTCACAGCCGATCACGTGTCCAGCTTTACGGATCAGTTTGTCAATCCGCCCAATGTCCTTTTACTGGTGCCGCTCCCCCAGACCACAGCGAAGTACAGGGCACTGGCCACCACAGGTATCGTAATTGGTATCGAGTATTGAGTAAATTCCTTAATATTAAAATTGAGTTTGACATTTTAGTATTGCGACAACACTAGTATGTATACATGTGAGAGGGTCCATGAAGCAGGGCAATGTGATGAAATACTAACTTCTTTAAAACAAGTTTTTATGTACTGTACATATTTGGTAAATCAACTTTATTAGAAACAATTTGACAACTGCAAACTGTCCAAAAACTAAACAGAATTCTTAGACTAAAGTTATGGCAGGGCCACTGGGGTGTATAGTAATAACATTCAAATTGCGGTCTATTTATGCTATTGTGCTATTTTGGTGAAATACGATCCTGTCCTTCATACGTGCATCCTACACTTAAAACACATTTCTCCACCCACTCCTCCTATAGTTCATCCCTCATCATGCTCTTAGTGAGTGACAGGAGGATTTAACCAATCACAGTGAAGTGTGAACTCTTAGATGGAGCATATAGCTATAGTTCTCCCTCTCTTAATGACAGTACAAAGATACTAAGTGTGTGTGTGTGTTTTTTTTTTTGGCATATTGCCCACCCCAAATTCTAGTCAAAATACTGGGACAAAAATTAGCTCAACATTTCTATTTAATGGTGACAACTGACAATCCAAGTTATTTAGGCACAGAATTTGAAAATAAAGTGATCACCAAGCAAACCAAACACACAACTCTCAGCCTACGGATCAAATTGGCCTCCTCAGGCTGCTGCAATCTGGTAAGGGCGTGTTAGCCGAGGTGAAACTTAGCCGGACTTTCACATCACTCTCACCAAGTTGTGTTCAGGTGTCAGGGCAATGTGGGATTTTTAGCGTGGGGCTGTGGAGATGGAAATGGGGGAGCTAGCGTCATGGATGTAGCCAGCATGTGTGTGTGGTTTGGAGGCACTTTATTAAAGGGTAGCATTGTAGCCGCCCACGCACTGATCTCCTGTGGTTTGGTGGTCTACATTCACCACACCTGTGCAAGCAACAAGTAGGAGAGATGTTTCCAATGGCTAAGGATACTTTTGGAACACTGCAGGATTAGATATCTTCAGACTTGGGTTATATGAATGTTTAAGGTATTTTAACAATATTGTTTAGACTATTTTAAGCAGAAATACTTGCCAGTAAAGTGAGAAAATTGCACTGTAATGATAATCTTGGCTACACACTCTTATTTGCAAGATACTGGGAGTTCTGTGGGGTAAATGTTAATAGTAAATGGTCACATTTTTATATAGCGCTTTTGCACCTTCAAGACACTCAAAGAGCTTTACAACATTCATACATTAGTGTACATAGACACTGGGGGCGTGGAGGTTTAAGTGTTTTGCCCAAGGACACAACAACAGTATTCATCTGTGGGAGCTGGAATCGCACCACCAAGTGCGGGCCAGTGGATCTGACCGCTCAACCCTTGTCAAGGGCAGGATTCAAACCGCCATCCTTCAGCTCAGAGAACAAACACTTTTCCATGTACTTTTATATGACTTACAAACATGGCTGTAAGATATCACAATCAAATCAAAACTGTGCAAATCACAGTTATTTAAGTAGCATTATTTTCACCACAATATCTGGTCTTATTCTGTGTAAAACTAAACCCTGTAGTTTAGACCTCTACAGTCTTGTTCTGAAATGCATGGGATTAGTTCATATTTCTTCTCTCGAATGTTAATGCTCCTGGATAAGTTTAAAACTGTGAACTTTGCACAGACAACTCTCTATAATAAGGAACTAAAGCATTACCACGTACATGTGAGACAATACCCATCCATCCATCCATTTTCTTCCGCTTATCCGGGACCGGGTCGCGGGGGCAACAGTCTAAGCAGGGACTCCCAGACTTCCTTCACCCCGGACACTTCCTCCAACTCCTCCGGGGGGACCCCAAGGCGTTCCCAGGCCAGCCGGGAGACATAGTCCCTCCAGCGTGTCCTGGGTCTTCCCCGGGGCCTCCTCCCGGTGGGACATGCCTGAAACACCTCCCGAGGGAGGCGTCCAGGGGGCATCCGGAACAGATGCCCGAGCCACCTCAGCTGGCTCCTCTCGACGTGGAGGAGCAGCGGCTCTACTCCGAGCCCCTCCCGAGTGACTGAGCTCCTCACCCTATCTCTAAGGGTGCGCCCAGCCACTCTACGGAGGAAACTCATTTCGGCCGCTTGTATCCGCGATCTTGTCCTTTCGGTCATTACCCAAAGCTCATGACCATAGGTGAGGGTAGGAACGTAGATTGACCGGTAGTGGTGGTGTTTTAGTTTTTGTTTTTCCTCGAGTGATGCAGAAAAGAGGGAGCCACTGTCTGTGTGAATGTTCATGTATGTTAGCTTGAGACAATACGTGTACAATAAACTACAGGTACAAGATTTCCAATAGAAAGACAGGTCATTTTGTCCTTTGTGTAGGACAAAATAACTGCAGCCTTCAATTCAGTTTTCATACCATGCTGCCATAAATTCACAGAGAGAACATGCACAAGTCCCCACACATTCTGGGACTCGAACCTGGCACCCTCTCACTATAAGCTATACTATAAGAAGGTACAGTGGCAGGTAAACACACACATCAGTTTTCAGCCTTAGGGGGACATGGTATTTCTTAATGTCATGGTAATAAATCCATGCCAGGAAGCCTATTTCAGAAGCACAATCTGGCAGACACATCCACATGCTTATTTTTGAGTTCAAATAGTGTGGTTTGGACACAAGCCTCAGAGCTGCAACCGACCGGGAAACCAGATGTAATAAAGTCACTATTAATAACTGCTGGGATCATTAGAATGGGATGACAAAAAAGGATATTGTACATTTTGTAACTATTTTGTTGGTGAATGTTATATGGGCTACTAAGGTGTGGAAAATCAGATACTAATCGATGCTCAAACTAGTATCGAAACTAAATATTAAGTTGAGTAAGTATCGATACTAAAAAGGTTACCTTCACAGGATAGAAATGAACCTTTCCTGAATAGTTTTATAGTGATATTGAGCAGTATCAGAACAAGTATAAGACTGCACAGAGTAGTATACACTCATGGACCACTATGGACCACAACCTACCTGGACAAATGAGGTATTACACAGATATGAGACCACATGGTAATATAAAAGGAAGTAGTATGATTTAATGTTGAAAATCACATTCTATTTTCTAAAGAGAGAATATTTTTAATTATAATCCTACTTACTATTGTGACAACGCTACTAGCTACTATAGTATTATAGATGGTTGGCATTGCAATTATGGAGAAGTACTCAAAAGGAGGGCAACAGAGAACCAGCCACAGTTAACACCCTAAACTGAAATAATTGAAAATGACATCTGAATGGTAGTCGAACCATCTGAGTTTCATATACTGTGTCCACCTCTTTTCTACTATCCTAAAATAAATATGAAAACTTTAATACTGGCTTATATAAGTTCCTAAAGAACAGTTTACACATTTTAACACAATAAACATCTGCAGTATCCTTGCAAGCAAAGTACGTCAATACTACAATACAGCTGTAGTATTTATAGAGAAATGCATTGCTGGTGTTGAATCCATGTCACAAGCTTAAACAAGCCAGCAGTAGTAAGTTTTTTCAGTAGTTATAAAGGTGTATTCTCACATTTTCATCATAACACGACTCAAGGCTTCGATCTGGGCTCATGTTACTGTTACTGTCACTGTCACTTTTGTGTTTTGAATCTGCCTATTGTGCAGTATTGTTACCATAGTAAAACAGAAGCAGTACAGGTATAAAGCAGGAATAAAGAAAGAATAAATAAAGGATGAACTAAACCTGATATAAACAATTTCTAAAGATTGGCTAAATCTTGGACTAAACCAGTTCACTATCACATGATCCATTAGACTATTAATTGAAAGTGACTAAACCAGGACATAGTCAGTAAGCTATTTTACTCCAATTAAAGATGCACCATGTAATTTTTCTATTGAAGAGTACATCAAGTTGCTAACTGTTCTCATTGATCATTCATTAACTATAAGCAGGGTTCACCTCTCCACAGATCAAACCTGTAACTTGGCCTGGTAGTGTTGTCTCCACTTGTCTCCAAGGAGATATATTGTGTAATGTTAATGCCAAACTATGGAACATTCCAGAGAAACCAATCTTCATGGAGACAGGCAAGTGGCAGACCCTGTATTAGAAAACTTACTTTGTGCGCCTTTTAAATCAGGAATTTACTTGAACTAAAGCAGCAGGCCATTACACCTGAGCTGCAGGAGATGGACTAAGCGAGGACTAAACAAAGACTAGATCAGATCAAAACAAGGACTATAACAGGTCTAACCCCAAACCTGGACAAAACCATCGGTACTTTATCCATAGGCTTCTCATACCCAGATTAAAACAGAACTAAACCAGATACCAACATCTGGATTTCATTCCAAAATTCAAACTATAGCATCTCCTTCACCCACCCTACCCTCTCAAGCGTGGATACAGGACTGAGTGGAGCACATGTGTTTTGCTGCATCATCCCGGAATGAAGTCTACAACATGATTCACACAGGAAACCGACCTCCAGCCCTCACATATCACACACATTACTTGTCAGGCTTGAATAACGCCGGCAATATAACCCACATCCTGGTGCCTTGCTCAGCGGCAGCGGGGGGATTAAAAGACAGAGGGACAGCTAGAGGAAGAATGTAACAAGATCCTACTGTAAAGAAGAGGCAATGGAGCTGAGAATGCGATGCAAAGTAGCAACAAAATAAAGGAAAAAAACGTGTGAGACAGTGTGCGTTCGTTATTCACGTTTACCTTGCAGATTTACGCGTCACGTCACGAACCAAAATAGTCTTATGATAAATTCCACAATGGCAAAAATCCGTGGGAAACCGCCAATCTTCCATGCGCAGCAACACACACGCAAGCATCCATGTTATTCGGCATTAGTTAGCGGTAATAGTTGTAGCCGTAGCGCGCGGTACATCCAATCCCAATCCAACGAAGCTCTCCATCTCCTGTCCCCCCGAAAAGCGAGCGTAAAACCGGGACTACCGGATAGAGAGAACACCGCCGACTGGAAGGAGGAGTGTTTTGCCTTTACGCCCACTCGCTCCACTCGCTCTCATCGCCCCCCTTCTCCTCCTCTCCTAAGCCGAGCGAGCGCTTCCTTCTCCCGGGGACCGCCAGTGCCTCTAACCCGGCGAGGAAGGCTGGCGCACGGACGCTGCTGGAGGGAGGGACCGTACCATCGAGCGTAAAGCAGGGGGGGTACGCAGTTGTTGCAGAATGAGTAGTGCAATCCTCGCATGCCCTGCCTCGTACACACGGGGGCTGTGTTTCTTGGCTGTCACCGGAGTTCGCTTTCGAAAACACGGGCAATAAAGGAGGCGAGTTGTGGGGGCAGGGACACGGGAGAGGAGGAGAGGAGAGAAGGGGATTTTTTTTCTGCAGTAGCCATCATGAAAAATTACAGACCTATTTCAACGAGTGCACGAGTAAAATAGCCCGCTAATGTTGCACAATATAAAAATAAATTGTAGTCTTGTTATAGTAAATTATGCGTAATGGTGGTAGGGCGAACGTAAGGTTACAAGATTCTCTACGCTGCATATAATGGGTTATTACTGTGAATGGAGATGCTGTGATGAAACATAGGCTTATAATTTAATATAAACAGGGTAGCACGAACTAAACCAGGACTAACCCATGCCCAAGACTAAAATGGGTCAATATTAAACCAGATTTTTTGAAGTTAAATCCATACTTCAGAACCTTCTCCATGGAGACACATTTTACGCCATAATATGGAATATTATAGCCAAAGGAACAGCACTGCCATGAAAATAATCCAGGCCAAGTAAAGAGTTAGATTTGTGGAGATTCAAGCCCAGTCGCAGTAAAGATGCATGTTTTTCACAGCAATAAACAACCAAAATTAAAGGGAAAAAACAACAAAACATGCTATTATTTTAGTATTGTCTGTTTTTCTTTTAGCTAAAAAGTTACATACTGTGGCTTTGTTGTTATTTCTATTCCTTATATTTATATGCCTAATGCTTAAATACAATAATTAAAAAGCTTCCGTGTCTCCTCAAAATGGCTTGCATGGCATCAGAGACAGGGATGTCTGCAATAATAAATGGATAAAAACTAATATTCAAAAATACAGAATGCACTTATATAAATCTTAAAGGGAAAGAGAGCATTATGTGGGATTTCCATGATGATCTGTGTAAACAAACTGGGGAAAAGTCAATCCAGGCTTGACTTTTTGAATGAGCTCCATCCGTCATAAGCTGAGGTGTGGCATACATAAACATTCTTGCCTTTTAACATTTTAAAAAACATAAAATGATATAAAAAGTGGTTTAATATGTCATATATTAGTTCAGCATGATTGCTTGCTAGATGAAGACTCTTCTCCAGATCTTAAAGGGGCTGCAAACAATTTTTGTCCATGTAGTTGAACAAAATGTGTCTTGCCCAGTACATATATATTGTAAAAGCAGCTCTTAGTGTCAAAATGCGACCACTGCGTACAGTCTGCATCAAATTATGAAGCGTTTTACTTCCTAAGAATCAAGAAGTGCACTGTTAGCATGCTAGTTGTTGTTAGTTAGCATTACTGTGGCGGCAAAACTACACTCTGGCCTCTGAAAAGCCTTGTGAAAAGGCTTATAAACTCATTGTGGTGACCAATTAGGATGCCCAGAAATGCATAAGGTAAGGAGCAATAACTTTGGACCACTGCAAACTGTTAAAATGAACAAATTCTGTTTTTCATTTCAGCTACAGCACCTTTAAGCCAAGAACTTTACCGTTTTTAATCTGCCCAAATGATATGAGGCATAAACACCTTGATTCTTATTTTTTTGCTTTAATGAAATGCTTTAAAACATTTGTGCCAACTGAGAAAATATATTCCATTTTACGAGCCTACAACGTCTCCCCTCTGCTCCTGTGTTTTCATAACATTAGGTTTTGTCCACTTTCTAAAAGGGTAATAAAAGCAGCCCCGCTCTTACCTGCTCATATTAAGAAGGAAGTCTTATTGACAGTTTGGCTAAGCTCCTTCACTCTTCCCACCATTAAATATTTATGCTTTATCAAAATTGTTTTGTCACTTTTGCATAGAATTTTAGGTTAGGTTAGTTTAGGTTTTAGAACTAGCAACAGCCATTTTAGGAAATTGTATCGTATTGTATAATAAATTGTAATTACAAATTCAAGAAACACATCATGTTTTTTAGTCCCTTGTGATATTTTTTCCTTTCTTTTTTCCTCATAAGCATCATGTCTGTTTTGACACGGACAGACCATGCGTGTCCCTGATTGGCTAATCCACCTGTCAATCACGCCCATCTGAACTCGGGAAGATTCACCAGTGACCAGACTCACATCTTTGTAAAGTATTGGAGAAGTGTGTATTCTAGATCCTAGGCAATTTGACCCGTCCTTCAAAACATTTTCCACATAGACCTACTCCAGGAATTGAACCCAAGATCTTTTCACCTTAAGGCAACAGCACTATGCCGCTTTTGAATTGTATTAAAGTGTATGGACTTTAAAGGTACATTATACAACTTTTCTGGTGGAAGGTCTGCATTTCTTCTGGGAAATGTTATTGCTTTGCCTGGAATATCCCACAGCAAGGCATTAAATTAACTTATGTTGAATTTATATCAAAACAGGTTTTTATATTGGGGTTGCCCCTCCACAGATTTGAACTGTAACTTGGCCTGGTAGCATAACCTGCCTGTCTCCATGGAGTTAGGCAGTTTTAATACCATATGAAACATTCCAGACAAAGGAATAACATCTCCATGGTAAAAAGCAGATAGTGTACCTTCTTTCAAAAAAGTTACATAGTGCACCCTTAAAACACACAGGAGACATAGCATTTGTTGTTGTTAGCATGATAGTTGTTTAAACCTATACACAGCTCCCTTTCAAGTAAGATAAGATAAGATAAGATAAGATAAGATATGCCTTTATTAGTCCCACAGTGGGGAAATTCCAGTGTTGCAACGAACAGTTCAAGAACAGCAGGAAAATGAAACATGCAATAAAACAAGATAATAGATAATGGCTAAAAAAAAAAAAATAATAATTTAGAAACAGACTTAAAGATAGACTCTAATTTTGTTCCAGTGGAGCAAAAATATAAAATACAAAATATAAAATATAAAATACCAAAAAAACTATTATGTACAATAAAAGTAACAGTGCAGCATATGAACAGAGTAAATCTCAGTAAGTAAGTAAATAAGTAAGTGTGTTTTTTCCCCCATTTCAATCCTGTTTAGCATGTCCTTTAACAGCTGTAGTTCTGGCCAAGCTCCAGTTGAGAAGTTTAAGACAGGAGCCCATTTTAGGACAAAATGTGTCTCATTCCAGGCTGACCCTTGCAGTGGGACAGGACGCAGAGTTTGGATGTGCAGAGAACAGGCAGGAAGTGAGGCTGGGCTGACTCAGACTCACAGCACTGAGCAGAGACTAACCATAGCCTGAGTGAATAATGACTGAGGAGAGAGAGTGTTATTTCAAACAACATGAGGTGTCTGCAACGGCACGCTAGTGTGGGACTCTTATGCTTTGAAATCTTAAAGGGGACATGAGCTGATGATGTAGTTTCTTATTTTGAAGCTTCTAACTCTTCGAACTTGGCCATCATAGGGTAGAGAAGAGGTAGTTTTTTTCTCATTTTATTTTTCCCGTCTAACCAGTCCCAATGGCATGGTTACTTTCACAATCAAGTATATAACTGTGAAGTGGGTGATGGGAGTGTAGTGTCTTGCCCAGAGGCACTACAGAACACACTTGGGTGTTTTTTAATGGATAAGAACTACAAAAAAATACTAGTACTATTGTTGCTATTGTCATCACTCTCACCAGTATTTACAGTATCTTGGTCTATTGACTATTATTTAGGAACAAATTGTACCTCAGATGGCCTACCTTTTATAAACATATTAATGCACCTAAAGTAACAGATGTGAAGTGTCTTGCCTAGAAGCACAACATAATACACTGAGGCTGAATTACAACTGACAACCCTTCTAGTCATTTTGCAATATACTGTAACTACTACAATACAGTGATATTAGAACTTTATACTTTTGGTACTCATTTTAGCCCATTTTAGCCCCTTCCTTATGCTTACACCAGTTTATCCAAGCGGCAACACTGTTTACTTTCAATAACCAGCTGGGGTACATTAACAAACTTTTATTGCATCAGTAATATGGCAAGCAAAGCTAAATATAATTGGAACCATTCATTTGGCACACCCCAGTTTATGACATCAAGCGACTTAGAAAACATTATAGTACTTTAACCAAAGGTGGGTACAGTAGCCAAAAACTGTACTCAAGTAAGAGTAAAAAAGTATTTGCTAAAGCTGCTACTCAAATAAGAGTAACTGATTTATAATTAAAGTGAATGTAACTGGAAGGACAAAACTTTAATAACGCACAAAATCTGATAGACTCAAAAATGTGAAAAAACAAAACAAAACTACATTATATCTGAAGGTGCGAAAAACACAAATGTTCAGAGTCACTGTAAAGCTTTCGTTCACATCTTGTAGACTTACTCAGTGGGAAGAGTAACCAAAACTTTGTACTGATACTGATACTACTCAAGTAGAAATGAAAGTATGCTAGTAGAAAAGTACTCTAAAAAGTACAATTTCTTTTAAAAATACTCACGTAAATGCATTTGAGTAACTGTAACTGAGTACGACCCACCTCTAACTTTAACCATTGTTATGAAGGTACATATTTAGCTTGTGAAAATGCTAGCTTTGCTTCTTTCTCAGTGCGGATATATTTGGCCTGTTCCAGACACCGGAAACTGGCCTGTCCAACTTAAACATGTCCAGATGACTCTGTCCTTTTGGCTTAAATACATGCGCTCCTCCCTTGGACCACTATAGCTCATTTTATTTGTAGCTTCCACCATTTACTATCAATAGAACCCTGTGGAAAAGATGCAAAGGCCAAGCTAGGTGAACGTACAGTAAAATGCAGCACAGTTGGGTTCCATGATGTTAACATTTTAGATAAATGGCAAGAGGACAAATGCTGGAGTGAAGCAGTTTAATTAAAGCACCTTAGAGGGACAGAGGAGCTCATTCTCCAACAGGCTCCTACAGCTCCGCTCAAACAGTGAGAGATACAGGACGACATTCATACCATACTCCATACAGATGTACAACAACTCACTTTTATGTAACAGATAATACTCCCTACAACTGTACAACAACTCAATCTCAAGTAATGGATAACCTTATGCCCTGTCAATCAGCATATCACTGCACTGCCGTTCTGTCTCTTGTATATAGCTGTGATTTTATAGTTTATTTTATATTTTATTACTTATTTTTCTGTTTTATTTTGACTTGTACATATACATTTATTCTTATCATTTGACACCTTTCTCTTGCTATCTTTTTGCTATACCATCTATTTTTGTTACTCTCTGTTATTATATGATATTGTGATGAGTGAACTACTGTATCCAAATAATTGTAAGTCTAAAAACATCAGTTGCTAGATAGTGAAGACAATTTGAACACTGAAATGAAAACTTAAGACTTTACATCGACCTATATGGACTTTAAAAACATATAGGAGGCAAAAGAACAGTAGTAGTTGGTGGTTTGAGCTCTTGCGATCAGCTCTTTACATTGACATCATGTCAGCACATATGCCTGCCTGTCTCCATGGAGATGCAAGCAGGTGACACCACAAGTACCGGTCAGATCTGTGAAGAGAAGCTACGCCACTCACAGTAAGAATACATGTTTTTCAAGGCAGTAAAAACCCCAGTAACTGAATAAATTCCATGGAGACAAACAGATGCAGACCCTCCACCAGAAAAGTTACATAATGCACCTTTAAACTACAAGTGTATAATTTTGTACTGGATGCATATATAGAGCCTGGCAGATTGAGTAAGGAGGGGTAACTAAACCATGACTGGACAGCTGTGGCTTTAGTGACTTTCACAGCTGGTGCACCTTAAGTTCCCTGTGTTTGCCTCAACAGGGGTGTGTGGAGTTGTGGTATCTGCTCTGGGGAAGTCTGTTCCTGGATTAGGTGTGGTTTTATAAGGTGAGAAGTTTGGTTGTGGGAAGGGACTGTTAAAATCACAGCCATTGTATTCATGCAGGTGTTTCTATTTAACATCAGAATTTTTCACTTAAAGGCTCTGCACCTGACTTTGAACTCTCAACTTCACACACATCCTGTTATCGTACCATTACAGAGAAAAAACTGTATTGTATAGTCACTGACAGTTGGTTCTACATGGTTCTCATTCAACAAAATGCCTTGTAAAATGCATGAGCAATTTTGTTCAGTTTCTTTTTCCACACAGCATCTCTTAACGAACTAAGGATTTAGTTTGATCTGCATGTTTTTCAAAAACAAATAATCAAATAATATTTCTGCTAAAACTGGTTAAGTACAACTGCCATGTTTGTTTTGGTTCATCTGGGCGCTTCACCTTGGGCTCCACTCAGGCCACACTGGGCCCTATCACACCAGTGGGAACCAGACAGATTCTTGTGTGTTTGTGAACTCCCAGTATCACAAAAATTCATCTTGCTGCGTAAGGTTAGTTTTACCTCACAAGTTCTCCAATTTCTCCCACCAATCATGATAATCTAAAATGATCAAAATCTAGTTTGTTGGGTCATTCCAGGGAACAGGGTCAGTGGGCTATTTAGACACTGCTAGAATTACAAAAGTAATTGTTTCAAGATGGCGGCTGTGTGGAGTGTGCTTCCTCTGTGTGTGTGTCTTTATGGAGACTAAACAAACACCAGTCTTAAACATGTCACATGTGAAGCTCTCCCATCTGACATCAGCACTCTCCCTGCTGAGTTATGGAGCAGCTCTGTGGGTTAGTCATCACTTTCAATGTTCTGTATGTAAATGGAGCAGAACTGAGAAAGGTTCTAAATGGTGGTACACAGATTTATTGTTGAACTTCAGAATTACTTCAGAGTAATTTCACTACAAATGTTTAAGATTTAATTTATGTTTTAATTAAGACCTATAGTTTGTCCTGGTTTAGTCTTACTGTTTGGTCTAAATTTAGCCAAAGTTTAGTCCTTGCTTAGTCCTGGTTCTTTGTTTAGTTCTGGTTTAATCCTGGTATATGCAGTTTGGCCCTTGATTCAGACTAATTCTAGACCTGTTATAACACAGTCCTTGAGAATTGGACTGCAGTCTTTTTTTTTTATAATAAATTCAAACTTAATGCTGGTTTAGCCCTAATTTAGCCCCGGTTTAGTCCAGGTTTAGTCTTGGTTTAGTCCTGGTTAAATTCAGTTTTTAGTCATTCGGGCATTCTTAGACTCTTTAGGGATTGTGAGTTAATATGTGATTGTGTTAAATTAGTCCTGATTTAATTCTAGTTCTAGTTCTAGTTTAATCTTGGTTTAGTTTTGGTCTGACCTAGGTTTTTGGGGGTCAAGATCTTTTAAAATCTTGACCCCAACTTCATTCATTAGTTTTCATGCCGAAGACTTCGTTCAGCTAATCCTTCAGTTTCACTTCCCCTTCTTATTAAAAGCATCGTGGAAAACTAATACGTGTCCTTTGTTGACAGTGGAGCAGGGAGGGTCATGCAAAGGCAGCCAAGAATGTCCAGGGAAATGGACCAGGAGAGCTGTTCTTTTTTTGTTTATGCTAGCGATGTGTCGTGCACGCTAGCTCCACCCGCGACTCCAAATGTGGTTCCACTTATGAGCTGTTTTCACAATCCAAGACACTTCAAACAAACGGAAGATATTTCTGTGTCCGACTCCGCTTTGTTCTACTTGAAACGCCTTCTCCAGACTTGGTCCATAATTTGGGATTTTTCTGCAAAAAGCATGGGAAATTTGAATGCAGGATCACAAATGGCAATTGGAGACAGTTTTGGGAAGTAATGCTATTGACTGGGGCTTTTTAGAGGAAATGGCTAAAAACAGTTGCTACATACACCTAGGAACTACACATCATTATTATAATTAATAATGTAATTGAAGTTCTTTGTGTTTGCTACGTTTCTCACTCTGGGAATTGAACCAGAGACATTTTGACTGTATGCTCGCCATGTTTACCTCGCTACCTTATAAGGTACAGCTTATTGTCCCAGTGGGGAAATCTGTCATGCATTTGACCCGTCCTTCAAGGTCCCATAGGAAAACCTGTCAGGAGCAATGGGCGCCACAGTGCTGCATCCAGGGACCCACCTGCAGACCTGAGCTAGGACTAGAAGTACCTTAGCCGGAGGATTGTATGGTGCATGTTCTGTTGACTCCCTGGAGATGTTATTGCTTTGCTTGGCGTATGGTGTATGTATCTATGAAGATAAGCAGCACAAGGCCAAGTTACTGGTCAAATCTGTGGAGAAACAACCCTGCTGAAAAAAGTATGTTCTTAGCAAGAAAATTGACTTGAATAAGATAAAGATGTTACATTGCAGGCATCTGGCAACACAATAATATCTTGATGGAGAGGAGACTCCCCACTAGAAAAGTTACCCAGTGCATCTTGATACGGAGAACACTATTTACACCAATCTGGAGATACAGCATGTTTTATTATTCTACTAAACAATGGCCATGTAATAACCGGAAAACCTAATCTTGATCAAAGCACATCACATATGACTGTTCTTAGCTTATCCTCTATAATTCTTGTCCTTAGGCTTGTCATGCATCCAACCATCACTTCCTGTGCTCCAGACTCCAGTGTTCAAAATGAGAAGTGGGTTCACGTACAGTCACTGCTGATGTGTGCACTTCAAACCACTCCTAGAGAGAGCCTACAATTATAGCAAACAACATTGAGCTCCCAACCAGGCTGCAGCGAATGTCATCCAAGAACATAGAGACAGAGGTGAAGAGAGCGCCACTGTGTGTACAAATAGTCTCACAGCATGGGGACAAGACATGGGCAGCTTATACTGGGGTTGTGACATTGATTAGATACTATAGTTAAAATTAAAAGATGATCCACTTCATCTACATTGGCTTTTATTTGGGAGAGAGATGATGTAAAGACCTCATAATTGACATGAAACTGGGTCAAGTAGGTTGTTCCAAAAAAGAACTAGAAAAGCACTCAGAGAGCGCAGACCTCCGCCAAGCCCCATTTAACGCAATGCTAACGAAATTTTCAAAGTGATCCAGAATCCAGGATTTCTTCTGGATCATCACCAAAATTTTATCATCTGTTGGATTTACCATTCGGAACATTTCCTGAAAATTTCATCAAGATCCGTCCATAACTTTTTGAGTTATCTTGCTAACAAACAAACAAACAAACAGACAGACTCAGGCGAAAACATAACCTCCTTGGCAGAGGTAACAAGAAAGCAGCCTAAAAACTGTCAAAACAAACAAAGAAACAAATGTTTATATTTAGAATTACAAATTTCAAAGCAATGTCAAAAGTCTTAATAATAATAATTTGTCTTATATAGCGCTTTACCAGACGCGCTAAGTCACTTCACAAATGTGTACATTATTCATTCACTCCACACTGGGTAGTGGTAAGCTACTGATGTAGCCACAGCTGTCCTGGGGTAGACTGACAAAAGAGAGCCTGCCAATCTGTGCCATGTGGCCCTCTGACCAACACCAGCACTCACACACCATATTCATACAAAGCATGTGGGTAAAGTGTCTTGCCTAAGGACACAACAACAGTTTGCACAGGAGCCAAGCTGCCCCACTCTGACACTTGGTATTCTCAGTGGTCTCCCATCCAAGCAGTAACCTGGATTCTGTGATCAGGCGAAATCAGACGGGTGTTACACCTGATAAGGTATTACAATATTTTATGGACTTTTACATTACAAAATGCCTGTCCTAAAATTGTACAATTTGGTGTGTCAGAAAGAACAATTAACTAAAATATATTCACGGGGTTCAGCTTCCTGCTATATGCAGCATTTTGAGGACATTTTCCCATTTAAATAACATATTTTGTTTTAAATTGTTATTTACTATGGCAACGACCCTATCATTTATCATCATTCTGAAACCCCTATATAGATAGACTTTCATTGCAGTCAACATAAAGTTGTTTTAGATTGTATAAAGAAAGTACTGTATTTGTACAATTTCACAAGTTGCATTCATGAAACCTTCCCGTTGTGATGTAATGTCTGAGAAGTGTGTGTGAATGGGCCAGGCCTATCATGGAGCTGAATGAGGAAGTGTGGCGGGCTCACAGGGACTGATCTGTTACTCACTCACCCCTCTCTCCATCTATTATTCACAGCACTAATCTGAGCCCACCCTTTGGATCTGCATTAGAATCCCATCACCATTCTGGGTTGGGGTTATCAAGTTGTTCACTGGAATGTTAATCTTCTGGATGTGAAATGATGAGAAATCTACTTTGAAATGTGTTTGTAATTGCAAAAACAAAGACAGCTTTTTTTTGCGGAATATAGGACCTTTAAAGGGCCTATTGCACTGTTTTCTGATCTATGTTATAATGTTGTTTCCTCATCACAAACATACCTCGTTGTGTTTTGTTTCATTTACACATTTTTAACACACAAATCCTGCATATTTAAGATGACTTCTCTCAAACTAAAAACACTGTTCCACCTTGCGATGTCATATGGTAGTACAGTAAGTGCTCCTGTGTATTTAAATCACATACACATTCACTAGAATCTTTTGGATGACCTATAAATATAAAAAATCCTGTCAGAACATTTTTGTTCTGACATAGTTGAGAACTTGCTCCGCTGCTTCCTTCACGACAGCCTCTCCATACAGATGCATTAGCTCTGTTTGATGAATGTCTCTTCCTCCTTGAACTCTCTGATGCTGCAGTTTGTCATAAACAAATACACAGTGAACAGAGGCGTGATGTTAAACTGAAGGGCAGCAGGAGGGCATCTGGTCTCTGCTGTGTCCCGAGGCTGGACAGAATACCAAACGGCCTAATCAAACAGTCTGCTGCATATTAAACACCAGCTTTGTAATCTCCTCTGTGAGGCACTGACTAATGTTATGCTTCTGGTCTGGTATATGGGTACTGTTAAAAAGATGGTTGTAGAAAATAGATTCTAGATTATTGTTATTAACATAAAACACCATCAAATTGGCAATAAAACAGATATAATATATTATAGCATAATATAGAATGCAAGTAAGGCAACATTGCAAAAGTTTAGTGTAAAATAAAATCTATTTGCAGAGTGATAATAAAAAGGAACACGAAGATGCTTTTACTGTTCAAATGTTCACTAATCATTTCTGCTGCTAACAATTAGTACAACAATTAGTTACAGTACTTTTTTTTTTTTTCATTTTTTCTTTTTATTTTTGTTTTTTGCAAACTGAACAGACCTGTGTTTATATTACAGTATGTAACTTTCTGGAGGTTGCATGTCACCTGCATGACTCCATGGATATAGAAAGCCTCCATGGAGATGCATGTAGTTTGATGCCATATTGTGGAATATTGTAGTCAAAGGAACAACATTTCCATGGAAATAAGGAAGAGGAGGTCCTTCTCCAGGCCAAATAAGTTTGTTTTTCAGTGCAATAAAAACATCCATGAGGACAAATATGCTTTTATGAAAGTCTATTTGGCAGTTATGTTCTATGGCTTTAACAAAAATATCTGTAAAGTAAAAAGTAGGCAATATAGGCGTAATAAAGACGTTAATCTTGTAAGGCAACATTACAGAAGTCTACAAAAGTAAAATTAAATCTGAGATTGAGTCAATCATAAAAAGGGATATAAAGATGGATTTACTGTTAAAAGTATTGTCTCAAACTGAATATTAAGTAAAAACCAGTTTACAGAAACTTACTTACTTACAATTGTTAGTTTTTTACAACATACATGGATTTCTTTTCTACACAGTTATTAGATTAAGAAAATCACATCTTAAATTTCTTCCTAACTGTCTTTTCTCTCCTTTACAGTGCATTGGCTAAGCCCTGAGCAACAGGGAGGAGTGAGAGGGGTCTTGGGGTAAAAGCGTCCAAATCTCTTTTTTTTCTGTGTGCCTGGGGGTCCCAAAGGGGCTGTAACCTAATTAGAAAAACAACCTCAACCACATCACTCAGGGTGGCAGCTTTTACAGGAACACTGCCAGAACCAATTTACATAATAAATAATACACCATCTGACGCACTCACGTTTTCTTGAGTCTTTAAAAATCCTTTAAAATCTCCATTATTGAGGGTCACAAAGATGGTTTAAACCTGCCTGTACTGCTGCCCCCTCCATGTCCTCAACTCTAACAAGCAAACAAAAGTAGTCATGGCAACTTCAAGATCCCGTCATCTGCTGTCACCTACTGTTATCCCAATTACGATAAAATACTGTAAAACGCATTAGTATGCCAACTAATTTAAATGTGTTAAACAAACTATATGTAGCCTGCGCACTTACACTTTTAAAAAAGGTACTATAATCACAACTAAACCTGGATTGGGTTGCCAGCGCTTTAATCTGCATATATAGGTGCAACTTGCAAGTTTTTCCTCATTCCCAGTATATGGACATTTGAAAGCTGAGAACCTCCAGAATTCACTCACTGTGCTGCAGAGGCTGCACTAGCATGGATTCATAGTTGACTGTTGGGGTATAGGTAGTGATGATTCAGATCAGAGAAAGTCCTTTTAGGTTTAAACCAACTGGATTTCAGCATTGAAACTGGCAACCCAAGTGAGAGACTCATGTGAGGTTAATTTTACTATTTGACTGGATAATAATTTTGATGTCTACTTCATATATGGGGACGTCATGTTTATGGAATTTCAATTTAAAATCAAGATCTTACATACAGTTATTTGGGATAACAGTAGAAAAAAGTTTCATGTAGCATTTATTAATACAAAGGTACCCATGGAAATCTTCATATAGGTTCTATAAGGCTGTTTTCTACTGTTAAACAAAATACAATAAAATAATGTAAAATGTGAAATGGCAGAAATGTATGCCAACTGAAAATAAGGTAAAAAGTGCAATGATAACTCCTGTAGCTTTCTAAAGACTGCATGAGGCTTTTTTATAAAGACATTAAAGCCCCACGCCACGCGCCCCCTCTTCCTCCCCCTCACCGCCGCAGGCTATGGCAGATCAGGTGACGTAAGAGGCTTTCCATGAAGTCCCACTGGGAGAGGAAGAGAGCAAACAAAAACACTGCTTCCACTGTGAGTAATGAACAAAGATGAACGGAAGGAGGCTGGACGAGGTTTACAAGTTTGACGTTATTATAAATAAGGATAGAGCTGAAACCGTTTATCAGTTAATCGCAGCTAATTGATTATTGAAATGATCATCAACAAATTTAGTAACTGAATAACTGTTTTAATGGTTATGCAAAATGCCATACTTACTGTTTTAAAGAGGGGATATTTTACTTCTAAGGACTATTAACTGCCAACACATAATATATTTAGATCACTATATTCGCCGAAAACAGAGCGCTAACATGTTTTGTAAGTTTCACTTCCATTTTTGATGCTCTGAGTCCCTCCTGCCTTAGCTCTCTGTGCTAAGTCCCTCCCCCTTAAGAGCACTATCAATCAGTGTGCATCCCGCTAATGAAACTACTGCACATCACATCAAGTTTGTCAAGTTGCTGCGTACAGTTTTGTATCATGTTTTTTTTATTTATGAACAATTGTCGTGTGGGAGCGTGGATGCTGTAGCCTTCTGGGCGGAGCATTGCACAGAATCGTTCGACTAGAGCCGGGAGAGATCTCTGAAATACTCAAACATGCATGGGTGACTTTTTGATGAGTTTTTAATGATGGAACAACGTTATAACATGGTAGAAAAAAAACATTATACCCCCTCTTTAATGAAAACACATTTGTGATCAAAACAACTAATCAGTATTGAAAAAACAACCACCGGATTAATCAATTAGCAAAATAATCATTAGTAGCGACCCAAAAGACGGCTATCAAAGTTATTGTAGGTCTAGACCAATATACATATAAATGGTCTGAGAACATGGCCTTTCCTGGATCGTTTTGTGAATGAGGTTGGATCAAGTCATACATATTTTATAGTGGAATTAAAACAGAAAGTCAGGTTAACTTTGACACAGAGCGTCTAGTGTAGTTCTAGTTCCTTAGAGCTGCACTACAGATTTAGCAAATTAGGTTTTGTAATTTCGGTATTCAGCTTTTTAGGAGTACACCACACATATTTTTTCCAGCCCTAGTGTTGTTTAGTCCTGGTTTACAGCCTGTTTTCGTTCAGTCCTTGTTTAGTCTTGATATAAGTTTGTTTTCAAAACTGAGCATTACAAATAAGTCTTTTTTACAAATCTGAAAAGAATGTTTGTTACTTTCAACCAAATGTCCCAACTCCCCACATAAATCCTCCACTTATGAAAACTGATCCAGCTGACTGCAGGGAGAGCCCTCTGGCAGCTCTGTGGTCGGCCCCCTCCCTCCGCTCTCTTTCTCTCCTTCCTTTATCCCTCACTCTCTCTCTCCATCCGTGTGTGTGTGTCAGAAGGGAATCCCGACAGTGGAGAGATATTGAATGTCCTCCATTTAGCTATTTGGCCCCAAGGAAAACCAAAACTGGGAGACGGAAAACCTGCCTCAGTACAGAGAAAGCAGATCAATCAGCTGCTAAGGTTACACATGAGGTAAGGCGCAATTTTACAGTTTCAGTGCAAAAACTACTAAAAAAAAACATTACACAAACACAAAAAACTTTAACTTTACATTACATGCTATATCTGTATATATTATGGTGTTTAACTACGTATGGTCCATTGTTCTTATTCAGATAAACATGATGAATAAAAAAAAATTGTCTGTCCCCTGAATCTTTTTAAAATGTATTCATGGTTTTCAGGTTTCTGTAGATGGGAGATGGGATTTTGGACATTTGGGACTTCTCAACATTCAAAAGATTTTGTTTTAAATTGTCAGTTGCAATCCATGTATAGAGTGTACAAATGTATAGAGTACATTAAGGTGTTTTCCTGCATTAGAAGAAATGAAAATCAGGTACTGGCCTTTTAATTATTAGATCTCATAGCAAAACATTGACCTACAGATCGAATCTAAATGTAATTCTTCCACATTAGTCCAATACTTTAAACCCCTTCTCTTTAAACACATGTGCTCAGTCCAGCTTGGCATCATAATCTCCACATAAACACACCATTTAACAGACCAGATCAAGATTTCCACAGATATTCCCTAGGATCGGTCTCCTAATCTGGCCGGATTACCAATCTACACGCAGACCTAACCTCTGAATTTAAAACACTGTAAACCCCTTCATCCAGCAGCACTAATGCCACACTTAGGTCTATCTGTTCTCTCAGTACCAGAAGACCACCGCCACGTGCTACGCCTCTGGATACACTCACAATGGATTTACAGAGAGAACAACCAGATTTATGGAACTCAATCATGGCCTGATAATCGGAGATAGACAGCCCAAATACAATCTGATTTTGACAGACATATGGGTGCATCCATAGACTGTATATATAAATGGACATGGCCTTCTCTCTGTAACTACTGTAGTAAGTCTCATCATTTTGGTCTTAATAAAATGTTTGTATTAACCACCTCTAATGATCCTGGTGTTTTTGCTATTTTGTCCATAAATAAATTCCTATTCCTATGAAACTGGGTGACGTCACACTCATTCTGTCCCTTTCTTTATACAGTCTATGGGTGCATCCAATATTGTAACCTATATATATTGATAGCAATAGCAATAGCTGGCAGAGGATCTGCTACTTGCTTGTCTTAGTGGTGATGTTAATGTTTTGCCTGGAATGTTCCACAATATGGCATTAAAGACACTGAACCTAATTTTCGCTGTCTTAAAAATGTGCTAAACAGATCTAGTTCATTTTAAACAGTTTGCAGTGGCCCAAAGTTATTCTTCGCTTACCTTATGCATTCTAAACATCCTAATGATTCACTGCGATAAATTTATAAGTGCTTTTCACAACTCTCAGAGACCAGAGCTAACAACAACAACAAGCATTCTAACAAGTACTTCCTGATTATCGGACAATAATATGCTTTATAATTAGATGCAGATAGCACCCAGTGGATTTATTTTGACCTGAAGAATGGGACATAAAAAACTGGTTTCAGCTTTGTACATTGATACCAGTAAGCACTGTTGCATGTTTCATACCCCATCATTGCACTTTTAGCATCAAATTAGCCATGCTGCTAATGTCTTTTCAAAAAGTATTACTCAGTGTCACCAGCAGAAGGTCCCAGATATTTAATCCAAGCATTCAAAACATTATAAAGTAGAAAGTAAATCTGCCACAATGACATTTTCTGCTCTGAGAGTTTGCTGTAGATTTCTGGTGTTTTCTTTTTAGAAAGTTTTAGTCTATAGGGATAAAAACATGATATCACCCCTAAGCTTGTGCTGTCATTAATCAAGTGACTAGCCTCCCATCAACAACTGGGACATGCAGCATTTTCTCATTAGCAGAGAAATGGGATTCGGAATGAGCTAAGAAGCTTACTGTAACATGTTTGATGAGGCTGAATATGTGTGAAAAGTGTTATAGCGTCAATGGTGGAATGTGTTGAAACTGGAAACTTAGGATTTAACTAGTGGAATTAGAACAGTAATTTTCAACCTTTCTTGAGTCATAGCAAACTGTTGCTGTTGAAAATATGCTGCAGTACACACCAAATAATTCAATTATTGAATTATTGTATTATTGTTATGATTATTATGATTATTATGATGATTATTATTATTATTATTATTATCGAATGTTGTGAAATTGTTAAGTCAAATTGGATATTTTTTCAAGGCATACCTGATGATCCCTCAAGACACACTAGTGTTCCCTGGTTGGTCACACTGGTTGAAAATCAGTGGTTTAGAAGATTGCAAGGTTTTACAATGTGTGTAAAATCCGTCTGTCGTCCAGATAGAATCCATGGCAAAGGAGAAATTCAATTTGTCACCTGGACAAAAGTGCGAATACCTTTCGCAGCTCATCCAAGCTGCTTCTTCAGTTCAGAAAGGAAGAAGCAACTTGGATGGCCTGCGAAACGTATTCGAGCAAAAAAAAATAAAAAATTGTCCAGTTGAAATTGAATTTCTCCTTTGTCAAGGTTTTATGCTATAGGGCTGCACAATATATTGCAATTTCAGTAGGTGCAGTTATCAAATCATAAAGACTACGATTGTTTAGGTAGAATGTAATTTTAGAAAAGAAACAGCAATTTTCCCCCCCAAAATTGTGCTTCTCTACTATTATAAAAACTTTTATTTTATACCTTTATTTGTGGACATTGTGGACATTTGAGTAGAGGAGAATGAATTTATTGGCTAGTTCCCAAGTCCACTCATTTGCCATGAAGCTCTTTGATGAAAACTGATAAATTAAAATAAGAAAAAAAGAAAAAGAAAGTACAAAAAAGTTAATTCTACATAATTCGGTCCATTTAAATATTTTCCTCACATCTGGTGAGTTGGTTTGTTCCCACAGCTGGAATTTTACAAGAACTTTTCTTTCAAATTCTGACTCCAGAGACCTGACCTCCTCTTTCCTGTTAATTCTCTCTCTCTCCATCTATATATATATATATATATATATATAGATAGATAGATAGATAGATAGATAGATAGATAGATAGATATAGATATAGATGGAGAGAGAGAGAGAGAGAGAGAGAGAGAGAGAGAGAGAGAGAGAGAGAGAGTTATTGTTCGGCAATCAGGAAGTGCGCTGCTAGCATGTGAATTATTGCTAACTTTACTGTCATGCTCGAAACGCATAAGGTAAGTGCAGAATAACTTTGGACCACCGCAACCCATTTAAAATGAATTTGTTCTATTCATGGTTTTAAGTAAAAATCAGATGCGGCATCTTTAAATTTGGCAAATGTACACTGGCAAACAATTTATCTCAAAATAAGCAAAAAACAAAACATGAAAACCAGATTAAAGATCCCATGAAAGAAGTTGAGTCCTAGACTAAACTTAAACTCACCCACATTACTCAGATCAGTGTCAGGATTTCAACTGACTATAACACTTACATTTTGCACATTTTTTTCACATTCCACAAACCTGGGAATTCTAGCGTGGAAATGTTTATGCAAATCAGTCCCATAGGAGATGAAGCTAACAGCTACAACCAGTAAAACCCAGCCCGCTAATACCAAAGCCAAACATGCCTACAGCAAGTTCAGAAAATAAAAAAGACTACCACAATAAACAATGGAAAAAAACTGGAGGTCCACTGCTCCCTCTCGCCCCTCCCATGGCTAATGCACTCGCTCTCAGTTCATGGGAAAGAGTTTTAAATGCAGACTTTGGCAACGGGAACAAAGATGGCTGCCAACAGAAGGATCGCAATCAAAATATTCAAGTAGGAAGTCAAGAGTTCAGGAGACTGCAAGGGAGACGGATTTAAGGGGATACCTAGTCTGGACAATGGTCAAAATATATCCTGAAGCCAATACGGAAAATAATGGGAATGTTTCCAGGAGCAGAAGGATTTAATTGCCTAAAGTAGATTCCCATGTCCAAGGAAAAAGTCTGGTTCTTTGTACATGTAGTAAGGACCACAAAGCAGTGCTACATATGACTTGAATAAACAATAGCAGATAAAGTTGACAACATTTTTAAATATATTGTTTGACAATACTGTTGTCAGTATTACCTACAGGTGGATGAAGTACTCAAATATGATTACTGTTACTGTACTACATTACTGCATACTGCATTAACATCTCAGTGGAGACAAACAAGTAGCAAACCCTAACAATATGTGTGTCAGTCTGACCTAAGTTCTACAAATTATCAAGCGGTTAGGCAGACCCCCCCAAAAAGAGTCAAACTCTTTACCAAAAACCACTGAGTGTCCTAAAATTTTGCACAATTTTGTCCAATTAATTTTAAAATGGTTCTGGAGTTTTCATATTTTTTTTTTTCTTTTTTTTTTTTAATTCATTTTTTTTTTCTTGTTCACTGCACAATGCAAAGTGGTAAGAGCAGTAAGTTTCCAGGTTGGATTCCCTGACTTTAACTGTTTCAAATATTAAAAACAGTAAATTGTATTAAAATGTAAAGTCTTTTGTTTCACCTGCACATAAGCATTAGCAGTACAAACCCACTGTGACACATTGCTAAAAGATGTTGAAACCATCTGATCCCCTTTGGCTCCACTTTGTCATCTTGTATCATGAATGTCGCAGAGGTAAACAAACTCGTTCTACTTAGACTGTTTATCTTCTCGAGTCTGAAATTATGTACAAGGCAGAGGACAGTTTCAGGTTTAATAAGCTGTCACTTCCAATGCGTGCGTACTGAGTGAGACAGGTAAACACTTGGAGAGGCAGCTGTGTTAGCATTAGTGGCTACGTTGGGACCTCCGCTGTGGTTCTCCAGGATTTCCTCCCATTAAAAGTGGATGACAGGAATGTAAAGCAGCATGGTAATGTGCTTTGCCAGTATCCTGTCATATATCAGTCTGTCGTGTGTGTGTGTGTATATGCACGAATGGGGAAGATGGCTGAAATGTCTGTCAAGTTAATGTCATTTGTGGAAAAAAAAAACCTTGCAAATTGTTGTTACAAATTTGGTTTTAAGCTTACAAATTAAATAAATAAACAATGTGTAAAAAATGTGTTATAACCAAGGTTCACAGATAACTGATTGGTATTTGAGCGACCAGCAAACGTTTTGCAGTGGTCCTAACACATTCCTAGCGTCCTAATTTTGCACCACACTTTTTTCAGCTTTCGTAAGACAGAGTTTTGCTGCGCTAATGACAATAGCTAGTTGTGATGTCAGGGGCACCTGGGTCTGGTGTCCCTGGCTGTATAGAACTGGACCTGTCACTAATGTGTCCTCTCCTCTCCAGCACAGGACGCCAAGCTGGTAACCTGCAGTGAACCCACAATGCACATTTGCACATTTATTTTGGTATAATTCAAAATTATGGCTAATCTGTAAAATAAATGATGACTTTTTGTAACTCCCCGTGCCAGTCTCTACCTATGTTGCAATGGGACGTAAAGACTTTGTACTTCTACCACTACTGCTATTTTGCAACTACATATGTTTACGTACTAAAAAGTATTATTAACTAATATTTTTGAGTATTTTTACTGGAATAAAACAATATTAGAAATACTACTCCAATTCTTGAGAAGAGATTTTGAAAATTCAATTTCTAAGCATTGACTAAAACATTGGTACAACTTGGCAGAGGTGGGGACTTGAAAGTCATGACTTGGACTCGATTCACTAACGACTTGAGACTTGACTTGCGAAAATGACCAAAGACTTAGGCAAGCAAGGCCAGTGTGCAGGGGACTGGGTCCAAGCAATTCCGTGATGGCCTCACGCGCACCTGTTTGGTCCAAGCATCCGGACCGTAGCATGGATCCAGGCCGGTATGCTACAGTATATCTTGTGGCAAGGCCCTCTGCGCACTGTTTCTTTATAGAGAAAGCGAAAGTGCACAGACTATAGGTCCGGGTGGGTCCACCACATTATTCCCTATCCTCCGCGCGGCTGGTTCTTAGGTGGAGCAAAGCATCCAGAGAGTAACGTGGATCTGGTCTGGTTCGTTATAGGCCTATTTTGTTCTGAGTGGCCTGTGCTCTGTGCACTTGGTTTATCCCAGAGAAAGCGCTGCTCCGGCCGAGGCGCCTATAATGCCACTCCCCGCTGAAACTCATCTGGGCCCAGCCTGAACCAGAGCTGACATCCGCTGGTTCAGGCGTCTGGGTTTGGATCTAGTCCGACTGTAGCATTTCTCACACTAGGGAGAGCATCTGACACATAGGGAGGGCATCTGACACACAGGGAGGGGATCTGACACACAGGGAGGGGATCTGACACACAGGGAGAGCATCTCACACAAAGGGACATTTCAGAACATGTTTTTAGAGGTCAAAACTGCAGGGTTAGCTTTTAAATAAGACCCCATGGACACACAGGGAGGGCATCTGACGCATAAGGGGGGGGGCATGGCAGTCGAGGTCTAACTAGATTAATTTACAAAATGCAATTCACATGAATTAAAAAAATGAGAAACCGCTTGTGGTTGATTTGGAAAAAAATACATTTGTTTTATATTCCTGAAAATAATATGAATTACAAGATTTGTTTTAACTACACATGCTGTACAATGGTTTAATAAATTCACAATATAAAATATATGTTACCATGGCTTATTTAACTTTTTTTTAATGTATTTGTGTCTGAAGGCTTGAAAAGACTTGAAATCTAAGTAAAGGACTTGGACTGGACTTGGACTTGAGGGCCACTGACTTGGGACTGGACTTGGACTTGCCTGTCTTTGACTTGGGACTTGACTCGGACTTGAGGCTAAAGACTTGAGTCTTACTTGAGATGTGTATAACAACGACTTGGTCCCACCTCTGCAACTTAGTGATGAATTGTGAGAGTACTATCGAGTTACATGTGAGTTTGGGCTGTACTACTCTACCAACTGGACAGGGGGAGCTAGATGCTGCAAGCTGCTTCATAGCAAATAAAAGCATATTCCAGTCTGTTTCTTAGCAACACATTAGTATAGAAAATTCCATACATATTATAAAGGACACGCACATACCTCACATACATCATATTTATTTAAAAAAGACAACGCAGTGAGACTAAACCAAGGCAAGATTCCTCTCACTAACCAACATCTTCATGCAAAAAAGCAGGTGGCAGACCAGAAAGTTACATAGTGCACCTTTAAGATAAAATGTTAGCTATAAAAAATGAGCTGTATCAATATGAAAGCAATATGTAATCATTCTTTTATTTCCATTGACAACCACTGTCCCCTGACAGCATTGTCTCATCAAATCAATTTGAGATAATATGTTGTACAGTATAGTCTTATTTCAACTTATTCAGTTGAGGATTTTATTTGAGCAAAATGTGTATTGCCAAAGTAAAGAAACACTGTATAAGCAGCTCTTGAGGTTAAAATATGTCTGCTATTGTCTGATAATAAGGATGTGTACAGTTAGCATGCTAGTTGTTGTTAGCTTTACCACTCTGGTTTCTGAAATTTGGGTTTCTGCTTATAAACTGAATAATTAGGATTAGATTTAAAGGTGCATTGTGTAACTTTTTTGGTGGAGGTATTCGTCAGATGTTTTTCTATAGAGATATTACTGTTTCACAGTATGTTATTAAATCTTTCTATCTTCACGGAGACCAAACCTGACCAAGTTACAGGTCAGATTTGTGGAGAGGCAACCCCTCTTACAGTCAGAATGCCTGTTTTTCTAGGTATTTTTACGCTGTAAAACCACCTCTAATTTAATAAATGTAAAGTAGAACTTTTTAATGTCATACTGTGGAACATTACAGGCAGGGCAATGACATATCCATAGAAACATGCAGGTGATGGACCCTCCAACAGAGAAGTTACACAATGCACCTTTAAAGTAGTAAAGATCAGGTACAGAAAAACAAAACAAAAAACCCCCCAAGAATTCAGGTCAAGCTAGAATTTTTATATATTTTTCTTCTCTACACAATAGATGCTCATTCTTTGTCCACATAGAAAGCTCCAATAGCAGTCATAAGTTTGTCAGTCTAGCCCTATAGAGACGTCCCTGCTCTGAGCTGGTATTATGATGGTTTCCTTTGATTGTCCTATAGCTCTGCTTGAGGATGCTCTCACCAGGAACATAACCTCTCTAGTCTTTCCAAGACAAAAGTAACAACAACATTCTGCTCCTGAGGACTGAGAGGCCAGAGAAAGACAGGAAAACACACACGCTCCTATGCAACTATACAGCCTGTATCCTCCACTATGCTCTGTACAATTATGGATAGGAAAGTGCTGTATGCATTTTTTTTCCACATAATAAAGTAATATTTGTCTTGCCCAGTACAAATATACTGTAAAGCAGCTCTTAGGGTCAAAACGAGACTGCTGTGTATTGTCTGCATCTAATTATAAAGCATTTTTATCATCCACAAACCCGGAAGTTTGCTCATAGCAGGGTAGTTGTTTGCATAACTGTGGTGTCAAAACTCCACTCTGGTCTCTGAAAGTTGGTAAAAGCACTTATAAACTCATCACAGTGAATAATTAGGCTTCTTGGAAGTTGTTAGGTAATTAAGGAATAACTTTGGACCTTTAAATTGTACTTTAAATATCATGTATAGCACCTTTAATCAATAATTGTGATTATTCAGGTCAAAATCAAAGAATTTAAGAGGCAAAAATAAAAAATTACAATTCAATATACGCCAAAAAAGCAGAAATGCAAATGCAAAATGTTATTTTATCTGGCTATTTGTTATTATGTAACTTATCTGGTGAAGGGTCAGCCCCATGTCACTGTTCATGGAGACGTTTTTGCGAATAAGGATTTCACTGTTGGTCATGGTGTCAATAAACATGAATAATCGTAAGATTATGAAGTTTCATTGCACAATATTCCTAACATTAAAATTCAACTTAATCTCGAACTTCTTGGTGATTCTCTCTGTCAGGTCTTGGTAGAGTAGTTAGTTTGGGGAGAATGGCCTGGCCAGCTGCACACAGGGCTCCACACACTTGCACAGAATACCAATGAGTCTATGAAAGAACAGAGTATGAGGACAAACAGAGAGGGAGCATACTGATCAACCATTTCTGCTGAATCACTGCTAGAAAACAAAACAACATTTAGTATTTTATAGTGCTAATGATTTGTAATTAGACAAACTTCACAGTGATTTCAGATTCTAAAATGTGATGACGTCATACTCTCAGAAGGGGGGCAAGTCCTAGTTTTACCTATTGATGACATTGTACTTTGCCATGAAATATCCAAAAGATAAAAGCACGTATGTTGAACCTGATCATTTCTAGTGACTAGACCCAAGAGCTCAGAGTATTACAAGAAAGATCTGCATTTTAATGATTGGCCTATAGAATTTTGTGACGTCATCTGAAACCCTGAAATAGTTTAAAAGTCTAAAAAATAAATTATATTCTTGCTTATTCTATAGCATCTACCTAAGAAATCCAGCTATATGTTCAAAACAATGTCCTATACCTTTGAAATGGTAAATGGAAAGAGCAGTGTAAAAACCTTTATCAAAATGAATATGCAAAATGGTTATATAGCAGAGTATTTCAACACAGCCACATTCAAAACTGTTGTCTAAGTCCAGTACAAACTTATGTAATGGGTAATATGGTCAATAGTCACCTACACAGCAAATTATCACATGCTACTGAGCAACAAGTTTTGGAATAACTACAGCATATTTCTTCCCTTTTTTTGATCTGTGGCTACACAATTTCCAACCCCGAAATAGACATATTACATAAAGTAAAAATAAAATTAAAATCACAGGAATAAAAATATAAATAAAATTCCAACAATCTCTCGCACCTGAAAAAAAAAATCAAAATAAAAGCCCCGTCTTTCTATCCACCTGTCTCTCATCCATATCGAAAGCACACTGAATCCATACCTGGTATATTGGCCGGGACAGCCCTCTGTGGTAGTGCAGCAGGCTTAGGGGCCCTGGCAGGTGCACGGTGGAGGGGCCCCGGAGCCTCTTCAGAGCTGTGGATGTCAGGGTCCACAAGAGCCCCTGTCGAGTGCATACCACCTCATCTAACCCAAACAGCATCGCCTCCATCACTGACAACAAATAAGACTACTTACGAAAATACGCATAGGTATCCAGGTATCCAAGATTTGATAATAACCATTACAATCCTCAACGTGCAAATATGAAATCATTAGGAAGAGATGGTTCAAGTCCTGTATTATCTGTTTTAGTTTTACAATTAAATTGTTAAATAGTCCCAAAAAACAGATACGGTTAGGAAGAGGTGCAGGAGCAGTTGCCTTGGTGGCGATCTGAGCTAGTGGTTGTTTGAAAAGCGATATGAGAGAGAGAGGGAGAGAGGGAAGGAGGGAGAGAAGAAGGGGGAGAGAGAGGGTGGAGTAGACAGCAGACAGCTCATATTTTCAAAGAGAGGAGTGAACTTACAAATCAAACACCTGCGCCGGTGTTTGGGAAAATTGGAAAATTTAAAGCGAACCTATTCTGCAAAATCGACTTTTCAGAGCTTTTAGCCATGTTATACTTGTTTTCCCTTCTCATTTACCCACTTGAAGTTGTATTGGGATGATTTATTCTCATGTATTCTCAAGTAATTTTAGATCAATATTGCGATTTAAAATATCCAAAGTATAACATAATGATCCACAGGTATCATAGATTATAACTATAGCACACAAAAGCACAATGTCCTCTTTAACAGATTTCAGAATTTAGAGTGAAGGTCAAAAGTAACAAAAAATCTTAATTTGGGTATAAATTTGACTAAATGGTTCAACAATGGTGCAGTGGGTTAAGTAGTCAACCATGATCTGGGGGGTAGGCGGTTCAAATCCTGACTGTTGTCGTGTCCCTTTGCAAGACACTTCAAGGAACAAGAAAGAAGCCACACTTATTGTATTTTAATCACATAAAGTAGAATTACTATTATATTATTATTGTAACTATCTGGCCCATATTTATGCAGATTCTTTTACTGCTCCTGTCTACTTGGAGTTTGCATATTTAAGCAATTAATTCACTACTTTCTTCCACCACATTAACCATGCACAATATCCCAGCCCTAAATATGCATACAGCTAATTACATTGTGTTTAAATATTAATGTACTACTGTGATTCACAATGCTTTCTTTTGTTGGCCTATTTCAAACATGTGGTACAATAGCCACATGGAAGCCATATAAACTCCCCATTCACGATTTCATCACATTAAAACCAAAGTGACTTCAAAAATATGATTTGTATTGAGTAAACTGGTTGCTATTTTGAAGTACACTGTTCAAAATATAATTCTACAAGCTTTCTCCATTCGACCTGTGTGTTGTTTCCAATAGGAATCAATAGGTCTGGAGTACAGTAAGTGTCTTCCCGTCTATTGACCTAATTGACTGTAGAGGAGTCTGAAGTTTTGACCCCAAGTCACAGAAAGGGCTAGGCTTTCATAAATACTTTCATATCTGCTTTTTGCATATGGATATCATGAAGGATTACAATGCAATCCATTACTACTGGTACCCTTGTCAAATATGAGCAAAAACAGATGTAGAATGTAATGAATCTATTTGCATGCTTGATTTTATGAACTATAACGTCAACCTGCCCAGGAACTATAGGTGGAAATTAACACTAGTGCCACAACCTGGTACAATACATCTCTCCAGTTAAGATGAATGTATATTGTACACTGTCTCATTAAATAAATAAAATAAAATAAACTACTTATACAACCTTTAAAAATAAAGGGCCTGTACCAATTAAAAAAAAAAAAAAAAAAAAAGTTTACAGATGTATTGTATAAGCAGCTCTTTAGGTCAAAATAAGTCTGCTGTGTACTGTCTCTAATTATATAGTATTTTATTGTTTGAGAAGCAGGAGGTGGATGGTTAGCAGGCTAGTTGTTATTAGCATTACTAAGATGGAAAAACTCCACTCTGGAAAGGTGTGAAAAGCGCTTAAAAAAATCATCATGGTGAATAATTAGGATGCTCAGAATGCATAAGGAAAGTGAGGAATAACTTTGATAACACTTTTGACTTTTGATAACAGTTTGATTTACTGTTGTACTGTATTTTGTTTTATTTTATTTTATTGTAAAGCTGGGTACCAATTATTCCAAAGAGGACTTACAACAATATTTTCTTTTAATTAACTAAAAACAATGTTATTTGTTTTTGATTAAATTAAGTAAATGTGTTATGAATCAGCCAGCAAAATGTCTATCTTGTAAGTGTAAGAAGAATTTGGGTCTCAAAACTACAACTCAAAGTTAGCTCCATTGTCAGGGGGCATACCAATATTATGGAGACCACTATATCACTAAGATGCATGCTGTCTTAGCTGTTTTGAGACAGACATGTGGAATTTCTAACATTTTTGCAGACTATTTTCTTTCCAAAATGGATCCCATATCTCAAGACTGTAATTTATGAGCGATGTCAATATTTGTTGCGTTTGAGACAAGAAAGTTAGCTGTTAGCATGCCGTAAAATCCTGCACGGTTCCCATGCCTCTAGTGTGTTTGCAAAGCTGCTATGAATCCTGGGAAAAGGTCACCCTCGTCCAATCATGTAAATAGACCGTGTCAACTGGTCACTTGTTGCTACGGCGACTGGGTGTAAAAATACATTTTCTCCATGCAGATATTAGCGATTATAAATAGGTCTAAACATCTAGTGCTTGACAGTACAAAGTGGGTTTTTAGGCTGAAGAGTTGATTATGAATTCTGTTTTATAAATATGTCAAGGTTAAAGAAGTAATCTTTTTTTTGTTGTTCAGAATTAAACTAATACATAAATCATGATTTAGAATTTTGTTAATCTAAAATGGCTTAAGAAAGGACGCTACAGGCAAAACTCATGTGTGTTAAAATGTGTAGTTTTTTTGGTCAGTTTGCTGTCCCAACATATATGTAAGTGTTCAGATGGAAAAAACAATACTGTCAAATCATTACCTCTGTAAATACATATACATATGCAATTTTGGCCATTTTTGCACATAAAACGCCTTATATGAAAATATGTAAGTAAACTACAGAGGAAGTTTCAAATTGATATCTCCAAATTCAAGATTTTGTTCCTATTCACATGTAGTGTCTTGTAGGTCTTATTTCCTTCAAAACTACAGCTGAGAGACCCCACCCCTCATAGTTGCATTTTACTGATATCTGATTTGAACCGAAGCTCTACATTTGTTAGAATTTCTGAACACTCACTGAAGCCTCAATCAAATGTAGAACAATTACTGATGAAGGGAAACCTGTTACAAATTGGTTAAAGTCAATTTCACATAATACATCTCTTTTAACTTCCCAACTTTTCAATTTTATTTTGTCCTAGAGTTATATCTTTCAAGTGGATGGTTCTGTCATTCTTTGGCTTCTGGTCTTAACTCAAGCATGTGATGGAATGGAGCAGGATATAGTCTGGAGGAGCAGGAGCGAGCGGAGGTTGAGGGAAATAGGTCAACAACATTTGAAGCCAGGGCACTAGAGCATTGAATAGAGGGCAGATGCCATATTGGAAGACTGTGGGTTTATTGGATGATTGTTTTATGGTGTAACTCATGCACCTGGGCCCCTGTGATCAAACCTGACAGACCAGAGTGGGAATTCAATCAGTTACCTTTAGTGTAATGGTATTAAAGGTAGAAAAAGATCAATGGTAACATATTGATGCTAAAATAAGGTGGTCAAGGAATTATATGTCTTGGTTAGTCAATGTTACAAGCATTGCAGTAAAATGTTTATGGATTTGAGTGTGGATGCTCAAGAATATTAAATACTGCTCACTGCATGTTGCTTTCAAATGGAATATTGGGGCTATTGCTAAATGCATATAGTGGACTAGAGTGTAAAGGTGTTGAAAGCTGAAGTTAACAAAGTGTTTTCAGTTTTAAAGATTATATATTGGCACATTATAGGTTTGCCCATCAACTGGTAGTTCAAACCGTGTGTGGGAGGGTTCTGCTGTTGTGTCACTGAGCAAGACATACCCATATTAACTAAATCTTTCACAAAGTTGCAACAAGAAAAGTTAAAAAAAATACTTTAAGTATATAATAGCAATTTCTACACTCATACAGCCGGCAACTCTGCAGCAATGTTCAACAAAAGTAGCCCGTAAGGAGGCACAGATACCAACTTTTTCTAAAATGAGTACGAATACAAGTATTTCATTTTGAGAACTTGCCAATGCCAAGTACCAATACCAATATCAGACATTATTTTTACAGGAGTTTGATTATAGTGCTAACCCTAGTCAAAAAGTCCTATTAGACTTTGCAAATCCTATAAGAATCCTATAAGAATCTATAACATTCCAGTCTAGTCCAGTCTGGCTATGCTTCTGTTGTAGGGAGTATTATAACTCTTAATATTATAATCCTTTACCTTGAATTAGTGTTAGCTCTATTTCCAAGTATCCATGCTCTGATCACCTGCCTATGAAATTCCATTATCCAGGGGCGTTAATCCAATTTGGACCCCCATAGTATTCTCAATTTCATCCTGAGTAAGACGTGTACACACTCAACCTGTCACGCAAGCCTTCAATATCACCACCACACTGCTTCCACAAATGTCAAGAGCTTTAAACCTCCACTCCAAATTAAAACCAGAAATAATGAATATGAAATTGTGGAGGGTGTTAGAATCCCCTCAAGATGGATGCAACCTTTGAAGTGCAGGGACTGGAGGATCTCTTGGGGAACAGGGTCTGACCTAGTTTGTAGTTTATATGCTGCGATATGCAACTCTTACGAAGGAGTATCCACCATGGAGAACATCTACAAACATCTAATAGCTGGTAGCGTACTTGCTAGCTGGATCTGAAGTTAATCATTGCGCGCACTTTGCCTAGCGGAAAAATATTAATGAGGATCACTAGACTGCAGTGTGCCCACGGGAATGCACAAGCCAGTTAAAGTTAAAAAACCTCGTTCACTCAAGTTTGCCGCTAACCTCCTGATCTACTACTGTCATTTCCACAGCCCACACAGTTTCACACAAAAACGTTCCAAGTGGTTTTGTTTCACGGCCATTTAGGATGATTTGTACTCCCAGTCGCAAAGGAACAAAGAACATGTAGTTGTCTGGGGTATTGGTTTTTAAGCTAGAAGTAGAACTGGCTGATAGAAGAAGAGCTCTTTGGTCATTATTATCAGTAAAAAAAAGTATTATCTTATAATTAATCTTATGATTAAAATTGATGGTGGATTGGTCATTTTCTTGTCTCAATGGAGATATTACTACTTTGCCTAGAATGTTTGTTCCACAGTAAATGGTAAATGTTCACATTGTTTTATAGTGCTTTTCTTCAAGGCCCTCAAAGCTCTTTATGCTTTATGGAATTAGTCATATCTATGTCAATTAGATCTGTGATGACATGACCTCACTCACAATAATGAATGATAGATAAGTTTAATGCCATACTGTGGAACATAGTCAAAGCAATAACATCTTGGCAATCATCGTGGCAACAAGCAAGGGACCCCCAACAAAAGTTACATAGTGAACCTTTAAAATTCAAACAAAATCATGACAATTCTAAACACTACCAAACACACACCCAGCACCTCATATTCCCAGCTTCCAGTTAGCTCTATAACTTAATTAAAACCTGAATTCTCCCAGTTTAAAACATAAGGCCCATATTAGCCCTTTGTATGAGCGTCCCTAATTCTCCACATGTCTGCGCACAGCCCATGCTTGTGTCCTCTGTGGAGCGCACATGCACATTATGAATGCTGCCCTTTATTTTGACTGACTCACTGCTCCCTGGTGAGTCCCGTTATCTGGTTCTCACAAAGACAGCAGATTGTGTCGGGATATTTTGGGAACAATCCGAAGGGGTCTCTGCACATCCTGTTTTGGAATTCAACTTTTCTTTCCCATCAAGCTAGCATCTCCCCAGTCTGTCATTCCCAGCATTAACATAGAAGAATGAAAAACATGTCTGGTTTTGGAGGCTGTTTTTTTTACTACTCCTGGAGTGACATGTTTACATATTGTGCATGTAGCCTGGCATGGAAAGTAACATACTACATAAAAAATAAAAAATAAAAAGTTAGCAAACTAAAAATATAAAGCTATGCTTTTTTTTTTAACTGTTGAAAACTATGTATTTATTATTTTTTTTATATATAATTATTTAAGTAATATCCATATTGGTCTGTCTGGGTTCCAAAAGTGAATAGTTTGTCAAACTGAAATGCAAATGAACAAAAATATCTAGCCTTTAGCTTGTAGGCGCTAATAAATTGACAGATTTATGAGTATTTGTCAAAAATATAAAAAATCAGATACTAATCAATGATAAAACAAGTAATGAAAAGAGATACTCATTTGAGCAGATATTGAAACTAAAAAAGGTATATTTACTGGACAGAAATGAACCTTTTCTGAAAAGCTTTAGAATGATCATCAGCTATATCACATTTTTTTAATCATCCTCATGGTATCAGAATCGGTAATCTAGTTTGAAATTTTAGTATTTTGACAACACTACTTATGAGTTTCGAGAATGAGAAGCTGCATGTTGAAATAAATTGTTAATTGGTTCTTGATAATTTTGATTTTGCTATATTGGCTAATCTTAAATTCTCTGTTAAGTCCGATTGACTTTACAGGCTCCTATCTTTTGAATACTATAGTTTACTTTATTAGCACTAAAAAACCCTTTAGCATCCCACGAAGCATCAACTGTCTCTCCATTATGACCATTTCAATAGTCCAGTAACAGTCAATGGACATCTTCTCCCATGCTGATTCACTTTGAACTACTGAAGATCTTCAAGGTTTGTTTTGGATGCAGAACAGAAGAACCATCTCCAACAGTGATGAAAGCATAGGGGAGTCTCCTGTGTGCCCCCGTTTACTACTGCAAAAACATTCCACAAACCGCCTTGGGGAGAGTACCGAGGTCCGCTTTCAAACCATAACAGGGGCGGGGTATCCGGATAACCTTTAGAAGTGCGCGTCCACGGAATTCCCATTCTTTTATTTATCTGAGTAATTGGACAGACTGGCCGCAGCGAGCTCACCTGGAGGCAAGAAGAGATCCCTGGGAATCAATACTTTAGTCACAGTGTAGGGTTAGCTAAAAGGGGTAGAAGTCCACAAACGTTCATAGAACAATGGGAAGTCTGTGTAAATGAACAGTGACGCTAATGTCCAAACAATTAGATAGGACCCAAACCAGTGCCCTCAGTCCACGGCTGACCTTCACCGTGATTGGACAGGCTCAAAGGTAAAATAAATTAGCATTGGTGGACATGTACCTCCAGGCAAGTCTGATGCACAAACCAGTCTTCACTTCAGGGGTTTAGGACTCTAAATGATCCTTTAATTGTAAAGTATGTCCCAGATTAAACATTTATGTTTATGTATTTGTTCAAATACCAGATAGGTGTGGTAACATTTTATCAAATGTTTTACCATTTTAACATTAGGACTATAAAAATATAAAAATTCTAATCTATACAGAAACTAGTATTAAAATATTAATATTAAAAGATAATATAAAGACATATCAATACTGGGGTGTGAGGGGTATATAGGACCTTAAACAGAAACTACTATGATTTTGCGTTGAGAATTGTTGCTTGAATTATTATTGAATATTATTATAATTGTGGTATTGAAATCAGTATCAAGCCTTTTCTTTGGTATCAAAATTGAATAAAAACTTTCAAGTGTCGTGAAAACACTGTTTATCAAGAACATCATTTTACATGGTAAACTCCTGTGTATGAAGTGCATTAGTTTTTTGAAATGGTTTTATACAAAAAAAAAAAAAAAGTTTGCTGTCCTGATGGTACAGAATGGCAGCCATGACTTTGCCAATATGCCCTGGGGCAGATATACCATCAGAAGTATCAGTGGACCACTGGGGTGACTGGGGAGTGAATAGACTAATGTATAAATCTGACCCAATATTATTATGACTCAAGGGTTATGTATGAACAAACACCAACTGATTAAACCAACAATGCTAAGGCACTATACTGTTAGCCCATTATTTGTTTTCTATCCTGTTTTCCTCTGGGGATTCTTTTTTTTCTATTCTATTTACCATGTCCTTCAACCCCCGAAACCATAGCCCCTCCCCTGTCTACCGATTAGCATTCCGCCGCTAACACCCGCAGCACCCATAGCTCCAAATTACTGCCACTCCATTGTCTCGCTCGGTCCCTATACTGCTTGGATGGATGTGTTGTTTCTACCTTTGTCGATGCTGTCCATGTGAACTTTCCACCCTCCCAAACTCCCCCCTCTGTGCACCCCGAAGAACAACAACACTTAGTTTCCTTGGAGACCAATTCAGTCTCTATAAGACGCTGGTATAGTCGTCTCTAGCCAACGCGCACTTTAAGCCATTTTCAGTGGGCTTTTGTTTGTTTGTTGTTTGGTAATTTCACAGTAAGAAAAAGCACTGAGAAGCTTAGAGGGATATCGGGATAACAAAGATGGGGGGATAATCCTTATTCAGCCTGGGGTAATCTTCATCAAAACATCCCCAAAAAAACTGTCTTCCACTTAGATGTCAACAGCAGCTGCCAGACTTAAAGTATTATACCTTTAAAACCACCGTTGGTTTAAGCTATTGATTGTTTTCTTTCACTTTTGCAAATGTTCTGATAACTCAAAACAATTACACGGAACTGTCATAACGAGACACAAAGTCATAGCCCTAGGATGGAACATTATGAATAGGAGTCAACAAAGAGTCTTTAAAGGCGTGTATTATGCTAAACCAACTGTTTTGAGTGTCCAATATATACCTGTGTTTGAGCATGTTTGAGTAAGCTGCTGCAAATTTAGGCTCTTTCCATGTTGAGAGCTCAAAACAGTCACACCCAACCCCCAAGTATCTACCCCTTTATGATCATTTTGTTGCTCAAACTGCCTCCACATAGCAGCATCAATACTAACAGATCATGTTTTATTTCTCTGATTCAAATGGTTTCACTCCTAGTAAATGTTTTTTGGGGCATTAACAGCATTAAAATTCATCAAGTAAAACTTCTAGCGATGTAAGACTTTTTGTCATCAACATCATACAGATCTGACACTTGCTCATTTCTTCTTTTTTTTTTCCCTACCTGTGGTTAAATACCATAGTAGCTCGTATCACTTTATATTTGGATATGAATTTAACATCTTTATATAGTATTCTTTATATGGTATATCCATAGTGCAAGCAATGCTTTCTCTTTTCTTTGTCTTCCAGGAGGACCTCACTTATCTTGGCCCATCTGTAATGACATCGTCCGCCATAACAAATGTGATTCTGACACTACGACAGGAATCAATTTGGCCCCCCATCTTCCCACTGTTCCGCATTTAACGAGACATCTTTTGTTCACACACGCCATCGCCGCTGCCCCAGTACGATGACATCTCTGCTTTTAGATATTACATGTGATAGGCGACACAAGACACTACCTATTCATCTGCGTTACACGACTGACACCCTATTTGTTATCTAAAAGCCAATTTGCCAAACCTCTTCCATCGAATGACTTGCTGAACACTGTGATTTTTTAAATAGAAAGACGCATTTGGCCCGTGGTGATATGCTTCGCCCCGTCACGCTTGTGAAAATCCTCGAGGATACGAAATCTCCAAGTTTGCAAATTCCTTCAACTGGATCTAAGCTTGTAGCAATAAATAAACATCTCCACACTGCAAGTCTCTGCACTGTCAGCTGCTTATAGGCATACAGTGCTATGCTAGTATTGTTACAAAAAAAATGCTGTCTTTCCCCGCAGGCTAGAGTTGCATAACAAGTAGATAATGCCAAAATGAAATGAGTTATCCAAACTGACATGTTGAAACAGGAGGGACATTCGTAAGTGAAAACATTGGGTGCCTGGGAGAATGGGACGCGGTGATGTTGTAACCTACTAGACGGCGGCCTTTGGGGTTGAAACTACTCTTTGTTCACCTGCCAGCGCACTGTAATGGTTTTTTCATTTAAAGACATGCTTTTGTCTTCAGGTACAGTGGCTTGTCTCCGCCCCGTGAGCACTGAAAAATTGTGAAAAGTGCTGGGTAGGCCAACTGTTTGCATTGAGAGGGACAGCGCGTACAAACTTGGGATGACTTGAGGCACGCTTTGGTACTGGTCATGAAGTGGTATGGGTTTCGATTGTGATGAATGTCTTTTAATGTTATGCAAGTGATACACACAAATTTTTAATGATTTGGAACATAGAACGTAATAGCTACATAAGTGGTTCTCAGATGTTTCAAAGCAAGTATCACTTTACATGTGTCTTTGATAGTAGTATGGTAGGGTCTAAAAGAAATGCTCAAAGGAGGACCAAAACATGGACAGAATTAGGCAAATATTAGAACTGTAGAAGACCTCATACCGAAACCTCATAGCTAAAAGGATTCATGCAAAATTGGCACATCTTACAGTAATTGACAGTGGTGGTTGCCAGAATTGTGTTCATTAAAACTGACATTGAGATCGTTAGTTTGACAAATTGATCAACAGCCTCAAGTTGTTTTAAGACACCGTATTGCAGAAAAGTATGAAGCAGGATATGTGCTTTCTGCTGTTTATTGAGTCAGCCAGTATTTTATAGTACATTTATTTTTCTCGTCCTGGTTTGAGTCCAATTTAGTCTTGATGTAGACATGGTTTGGTCCTGTTCTAGTCCAAATTTAAGTCTAAATTCCAAAGGTACAGGTGCAAGGGTGTTTTTTACAGGACACTTATCTGGCCATTAAAGTCCATTAAAAAACAACATCTGCATTTTTGTGAATAATTATCAGATTTTAATAGCTTGACAGATTCAACAGTTAACTGCAATGCAACTCAAATCAACATCAATATATCGTCAAATCTGTCTAAGCACGGAAACAGCTGCTTGTCTCTGCTTTGAAAATATTCCAACATTCTTTTCTGGTGAGAGTTGAAGAAACTTGTGTGAACTATATGTCATGTTTTCATTTAGCATTTTCACTATGAAAGGCTACATAGTACAGATCTTCAGACCTGTTCTACAGATTAATTCTCCAGCTAGGTACTCCTGATCAATTTCACTATGAAAAAGTCACATTCACAGGACAGAAATGAACCTTTCCTTAACAGGTAGAATGAGCTTGAGTTGTATCAGAAGTGTAAGACCACATAGAATAGACTAGTATAAGAGGTGGTCCATGACGCCCATGGACCACCTCTTATACTAGTCTACTAGTCCACAACTGAGGGATTACCCAGATAAAAGACCACGTGATAATATGAAAGAAAGTACTAACATTTATTGTTGAAAATGATTATTACTGACTAAATACAGAGTGTTTTATTCTATTCTTTAGTATTGAAATCAAATTTGAAATTTTAGTATTGTGATAAATAACTTAACTAAACTCGCTACTTTCTACTCTGTTTGTTAAGCGTCTTTGAGTGTCCAAAAAAGCGCTATAAAAGTTTGATGTATTATTATTATTATTATTATTATTATTATTATTATTATTATTATTATTATTATAAATATTAAATCACTACCTGCATACCAACAACCAAAACCTACTCGTAATATCCAACCACACATCTAAAACAAGTCATAATAATGGTTCAACACAATTTTTAGCCATTTGCTTGTACAATGGTGAAATCCTATGCTTGTGTGTATGTAAATGAGCCCACATTATCCCCTCTCCTCACTCGGCCCGGGCACAGCTGGCTCAGAGACTAGAGAGTGTAATCAAGGGAGAGTGAGACCTCCGACTGAAATCCTACGAACAGCCACAATCAAGCCGTGCAATTACTTCTCCACAGAGGAGCTGATGTTTCTCCCAATCAGGTGCAATTAGAACGCATCAGTGCTTTGTTACAACGTAAGGGGTTTAATCAGAAATCTAGCTATCAGGCAAATCTACAAATCTAGCTACTAGCTTAGGTGGGATAGATCCTGGACTGTGGTTAGCTTGTGATATAAGCAGACAATCATTCAATCTCAATTTTATATTTTTCCATATAATGCAAGGTATAACAGTACATGACAGCTTTGAGACTGGAAGTAGAAATACAACTGATTTGTGTAAGCAGTAGTCGGAGTAGAAGTAATAGGGGGACATAGTAATAGTATTCAGACTCCTAGTAGAAGTAAACAGTATTCAGAGTACAAGTAGAAATAACGATAGAACATTACAGCGACTAAAATGTATTGAAAAATAAGCTCAATCATGAATTTCTAGTACTTTTACTTCTACTATAACTAATAATAGTATTTAAAGTAGTAGAAGTAATGAGAGAGTAAATATAGGAACCAGCAGTATTTGTAGTACCGTAATAGTATTGGCAGTGACATTTTTGACCTTATTGAATAGATGAGTCATGTTTATTAATTTCTAGTACTTTTACTTCTACTTTAACGTAACACTGAAAACTACTCCCACTCCTGCCTTTCTATAATTGCGACGTGAGGTGACGAAGAGGTGATGCAGTTATTTTTATGCTGATGTATATTGGGAATACGAGCTTATTAAAATGAAAGCCAGCTGTCATACGGTATAAGCCTCCTGAGAAATTTACGGTGACTTACTGTAACTCATGTGCACGGATAATCAAAGGGAGAGAAAAACTACAAAGATGCACGCTTTTCAAAGAATATCCATTTCATGTCATGGAATAGAGACGTGTGTAAGTTTGAATAAAGCTGATTCATATAAGGATGTTTCAGTGATTCATGGATTGCTAATCAAATGGAAATCAAATATATCCTATAGCATGCTCTTCAAATCATGTACATTCTATGAAACCTATACATTTCTGGTTCAGGTCATGCCAAAGAATGCCAAGAAAGAGATTTTACCAAACTTACAAACTTACTATCAAAACAAGACTGCTTATAAGTAAAAAACTGGGACTGAAATACATTGCAAGTTCTGCAGAATCAGTGAACGAAGCACTGGTACACTCTGTTAATCTGAGGTGAGAGAAATGTCATTTTGTTTCTAAAAAATGTCATTTTGTTTCTAAATAATGGGTAAATAATGAGATCCTTTGTTTCATATGCGTCACTTAAATAAACAAATTTGATTGGACGATCATGTTTGGTCGGGCGAGGCGACCAGTCAGATATCCCACTATATGTCTATAATTTTGGATTTGACAGGTACATAAGTGGTTCTATGGCTAATCAAAAGTGCCAAAAAGTGTTAAACTCCCTCTTACTGGACAGGGATAACATCATATATATTTCTCACTCATTTGTTCTACAGAATTTACAGTAATCTTAAGTAATTCATGTGCATCGGTTAAATAAGTACAAAGACACTCTCTCAACAACAACAACAACATTGCATTGTGTTTTGTGAAACCTGTAAATCCGGGGAAGGCCGATCCACGTCATGCCAAAGAATGTGCGACATAAAAGCAAGCTGGCGGTGAATGGCAAAGGGGGAACCACACAATACGAGCCAATTACTGTATACCTGCAGCTGTATGCATGCTTTTCAAAGACGCTCTGTTCTAGTGGCGTAAATGGCAGAGGCGTGGGGACGGAAAGGTGAATCGGAGCAGCAGGTTGCAACGTGTTGTCACTTTAAGATGCACTTGTACAAAACACATTCCAGGTGAACTCCCTATAATAGGTGCAAAGGTAGTAAATGTTAACAACCCAACAGCTATTGTCAAATATTGTAAGATGAAAACAAGAACATAAAAATAATTGAGTTCAAAAGTACAGCCTGTGATGTAGCTAACTACAGAGCTCAGGATTGTGTCGTCACCCCTCATAGAATTTTCAGTGAGCCTAATGTGAAACCACTGCAGATTTTAAGATGCTAAATAGAAACTTTGCATTGATTCAAATGACAGATGTATTTACCATGAGTTGTTTCACTTTTGTTTTCTTTTTTTTTTCTTTACATAGCTTTGGCTGATGCATCTCTTTGGTGGATTTTCATGTTAACAGTTTTTTTTTTTAGATAGCTAGATCGTTAGGTAGATATATCAATAAATAGATAAATAAATAACATGGCATTAAACATAGCTCAATTTAACATGTGTATTAATTTCAGCTCGAGTGTTGTTAGGACCATGTACATCACAGCATCACTGTTACCAAGCAACCGCTACCCCGGGGGGGTAAGACGACCCCCAGCTGCTTTTAGATAAATCATTACATCATGTTTACAAGTGACCTCATGGGCAGCATCATCATCATTAAAGCGGTTAGAATAAAACATGTGTGGGATCAAAAATAACACCCCAAGTATTATAAGTTAGCCAGGCCATGACGCAAATGTAACATATTTTTAGAAACCAGACCTAAAATGCATAAATTGTATGACAAAAGAAGCATCAACAAGCAAGCATTAAAATTAAATTCAGTAGAAAGATTTTTTTTTTCCTTCTTCTTCTTCTGTAATTCCTAAAAAGCCCAAAACCAACAACATTTTGGATTGTAACAAATGGCAATAGCAAACTGGATGGACTTTATTGGAAAAAAAAAATAAAATAAATAAAAATCCAATATAAACTTTATCTCATTCTACTCATTCTAAGATAAAAAAAAAGTTGCCAAAATAAGATAGCCAGTGTACTACATCTTTCACCAGAGTTTACCCAGCAGACGCAAGTCTTCTACCACATAAAACTGATCCATCCACTAGACAAGCCACACCAAAGCTTGCCCCAGTGTCACCAGAGTGGCTCTAACAATGACAAGCGGCACTCCAGAGACAGCTCTCCCACAGTCGCACTTCCTGGTAACCTTGTGAACACGAGTGGATGGGAATGGAATGCGCTCTTTGGCACACGGCAGATGACTTGACAGCCCCGTAGCGCACAGCAAAGTAGACTCCAGTAAGACTACCCAGAGATTAAAAGCTTTGCAACTCGCTCCCAGCTAACTAATACAGTAACCTGGATTAGCCTAATTTCCCCGTGAATGTATTGTCTTCGCTTACTTACCCTCTCTCCGCTGTTTCTCCGGAGAGTCCCCACCGGCAGTTTGAGCATGAGCCGGCGCGTCCTCCCGGGAGTCACCGCTCCTTGGACCACCATCGTGCGCTCCACCGTATGCGTCGTTGGAGTAGTCGGTGGTGAGTCCGTGGGAGTAAGCGCATTGGTGTGACAGTGCGTAAAAGGGGGATGAGGTGACGGAGGAGGAGGAGGGCGTAAGGTGGGGGTCCTGACCGTCCCGTCCAGCCTGGCGATCACGGGCTTCCACGCGACCCGAAGAAAAAGTGAAAGCAAAAGAAAAAACAAAGATATTGCGAGAGGAAAAGTACGTAGTATAGTCCACGGTCCGGTTAGGCGCTGTGCGTGTGGGCACTGCTGGAAAGGGTTCCCATGCTGCACCGCTTCACACTCCAGTCCACTTTCTCTGGTTGCGCGCGCGATGGAGTGGGAGCGTGCTTTGTCTGTCCTCGCGGTACACTCACACGCCCCCTCCTCGTCTCCTCGTCTTCTCCTCCTCCTCCTCCTCCTTCGTGCGTCTTCGCTTCCCTCAGTCAGTTCGCGTAGGCTTAACCAGGTCACTGCATTTTAATGTGACGTTACGCTGATATTTTTTTCCCATAAAAACAGGAGGCGCATCAGCTGGAGGCGCAGTTGTCATTACCTCACTCAGTACTGGAGGAGGAGTAGGCATTAGCTCATTGTTTTAGATGCCAGACAAAAGCCAGTTTATAGTATTGAAGTACCTAGTACCTATGTTTTTTTTTTTGTCTTCATTAAAAAGCAGAACAAAGCCAAAATTGTATGCTGTAAAATTTTAGATAGACCAATAAATAGGGCCGTTATTGGCTACTGGCCTTAAATCTCCAACAAAGAACCCAACTGCCTATTATTCACAAAAGAAGAATACATGCGTAAAGATTTATTTGAATACACTGTGACTACACTGCTCTCTTAACCAGTTTGTATTAAAATAATGTTGTGGATGAGTTTGTACAAATTACCAATGATTTGGTAATTTGGGGAAAATTACCAAAATCAGCTCCACATATTGGCCCAAAAGTATCGTCAGAACTTAGACCATTCTAAAAAAAAATCAATAATGCCAACTATCCATATTGATTGGTCTATACTTTAGTCCACCAATAAAGTGCAATTATAGGCCTAAGTAACTGTGATGTAGTCAGAACCACTTATTGTACATAGTTTGTAGCCTTATATCTTCATCAGAGCTTTACTCGGGCACAGTGTTGTGTTAGATTTAAGTCTATTATCAAGCCTTTTAATTCTTATTTTTCTTAAATGTGATAGCATATTTCTAATCACCTGCTATTCTTGAACTTTACACTGCAACACAGTTATTTCCACATTGTGACAAATAATTGCACTCTTATCTTAATGTGAAGACAAAAACATTTATTCGGTTAACACGGGCTTCAATCTTTCAAATTGTATCAGACTGTAAAAATATATATATATAATTTACCAGTCACACAATATTTCTTTCTCAATATCAACACATTTTCCATTTTGAAAGTGTCTCTTGGCATTGAAACATTGCTTGGCTCTAATTAGCATATGCGTATCACATGACCTGTTCATAATTGAATGAACACTGTAAGCGCCCCCCCATCCCTCCCGCCACTACAAGCCCCGCCCCCTGCCTCACGTGGTGCATTTCAAAAGGAATACGGGATGTTTTGCCATCTGCTGGAGAGATTATCTTTGAAATCCCACTTCTAGCTTTCTCTCTCTCTCTCTCTCGCTGTATGGGATCTGGGATCTGTCTGGGCCGGGACATACGGGGATGAGGAGGGGGGTATACATGAGCGCATGGGTCTCGTTACCATGGCACCCCAACAACAGCTTCTTTCTACTGTCAGGGCTGTTTCTTTGTGTGCATTTTCTACTAGTATTGTACTGAAGGCCACATAGGAAGTCTGTGAAAGATGCTAAAGTTACATTACTCAGGAGCTAAGAAGGAGAAAAGATCGTTTACATTATAATTTTGCATTAAACAAAGTCAAATATGATGTAAAATAAGATGTTACATTGGCTGGAGCAATAGTGTCCACTGTAACATATTGCCAACTGTTGCTAGGTTCTTTCATCATAACCAGCACAGTAGTTTGTACCTCACAAAGCTTTTTACATTGGCCAGTTGTTCATTCACTCAAATAACTCTGATGCTGTTAAGGTTCTAGTATAGCCAAAGCTGCCCTGACCCTGGCATTTGGCTAACATGTGCCATAGCAAAGAAGAAATTCAAGTCTGTCCACTGGATAAAATTGGCTGTATGCTGCCATTGTAATTAATAATTATGAACAAAATATATCTTTTGAATAGGAAGTATTTCAAATGTTGCATTAACAGGACGCTGAACCCTATACAGTGTTTGAATGTTTAAAGAGGGGGTATTAAGCTAAATCAACTTTGGAGCTTTCTACCATGTTATAACATTGTTCTCTCATCCAAAACATGCCTGAAGAGGTTTTAGATGTCACCCATGCATGTTTGAGTAATTTAGCTACCTCTCCTGGGCCCTATTCGAGACCTCCTTACGGTTAGCTGTAAGATTCTGTCCAAGACTCAGCCCTCAAGCCAACATCACCCATGCTCCCACACAACAATTCTCCATAAATATACAAAAGCATGATATAAAACAATGCACTAACTTGATGCAATGTGCAGTAGCTTCATTACCGGGAACGCCCACAGACTGTGTTTATGATAGCACTCTGAAGGGAGAGTAAGATAGCACGGAGAGCAAAGAAAGAGGAGACTCAACAAACGCAACAAAAATTGAACTTAGCATGAAAGTTAACATGGTGATCTAAATGTGTTATGCGCTACCAAATAATACTCCTGGTGTAAGACCCTGTTTTTAATCATGTGATGAATTGATACTAATGTTGTGGCATAGTAGTAAAATAGCTTGTGGAGAATGAAAATAAGCATGGATTGTTGTACAGACTTTAATATTCATTGAGATCCATAACACCAAACACCGTAAGTGTAATTTTAGGACACTTTGAGGTATTCAACTTAACTAACCTCCACTCTCCAGCTTCTGCCCAAAGACACAGTGCTATCTTATCTCCATCAGCATAAACCATGTCAGACGCTCTCAGTCCTCCCTTTGGCTGCAGTATTGAGCTGAGTCAGATTTCTAGATTTCACCCATGGTCTTTACATGTCCATTAAAGCTATTGGAATCATGAGTTATAAAGCAGCCACTGATTAGCTGTCATATTCACATCATCACTCACCATACATGTCAATACTGTGCGCTCAGCTGATTAAGTAAAGTGGATCACATGGGGGCGCACGCATTCATAACATCTGGGTTCATGACGTAGCAGCTGTTAGCCTTTAGCACTAAACTGCACTGACCAGGGATCACATTAAAAGGGCACCCCATCTTGCTCATTATTCCTGCGTGGATACTGTGAAGTTGGAATAGGCAAAACAGGACATTGAAGATAAATGATATGGGGTTTATTTCCAACATGCGCCTTAGATATATTGAAAATTCTGATAATATACACAAAGCAGCAAAAAGACCAACCTGTAGTTATGACAAATTGGTTAGCACTTGTGTTAAAGGTCCAGATTTTGATTCATATATACTGTTATAGGCTGTTATTTACCCAAGGAACTCTGTCTGGTCCCTCAGCTGCTTACACTGATATCCTCTTATTTGATAACAGTTATCATACCCATTTGATGGTTTGATTGTTTCCAAATGAGACATCCATTACTTGTCTCTCTGGTATGCACTCAATGCCAGACCATGTTGGTTTTGTCACAGCTTCATCATTAACCTCAAATATCCACAACTAGCTATATCTTGCTGTTTAAGCTTCTCCTCGCCAAGATTGTAGCACAGTGACCGCAAGCAAGAAGATTCCAGGTTTGATGTTGAAAATCAGATACTAATCGATCCTAAAACTAGTACTGAAACTAGATACTAATTTGAATAAGTATCAATACTAAAAAAAAAATCACATCAACAGAACAGAAATTAACATTTCCTGAATAGCTTTATAATGATCTTGAGCTGTATCATAACAAGTACAAGACCACATAGACTAGGTATATATGGACTACTATGGAATGATTGGATGGATTACACAGATATAAGGCCACATTAAAGAAAGTACTATTACTTAGTGCTGAAAATGGCATTCTACTGTCTAAATAACACGTTTTTTTTTAATTATCATTGGTGTATTGTAATCAGTATTGAGTGTTGAGTCTATACCTTAGCATTGAAATTGAATTTGAAATTTTTGTATCGTGAGTTTGCATGTTTCTTCTGGGTAGACTGCCAAGGTCGGGCTTTGTGCGGGTTACCTCCAAGTACTTTCCCCCCATCAAACTAGAACATGCAAGCTAAACTCCTCCAGCTATGCTAATCCTGACCAAAACTCCCTCAAGATCTGGAGATGGCACTGCACTGTAGTCATCACACTACTCTTGGTTGTTTGTTTGTCTCAGTGACACTGAAAGTTCTTCTATTTGGATCAATAAAGCATACTTTAACCTTATCTCAATGTCTGTTCATTACATCTTTTGATTTATTACATTCAATTATACATATTTATTCCATTTCCCTCCTCCTACATCCTGACTCCAGTCTACAGCTGCTGCAGAGGTTCTCCCCATGAGCATGACTTATTTACGAGTGGCCCACATTGGTCAGAGTGGCTGTGGCCTACAAGAAGACTATTTCACATCACTATTTATAAAGCTGCACAGAGCTGGAAGCACACTCACATGTCTCACACATGAAACAGTGGAGAAATGAGAGCAAAACACTTTCAACTATATACTGGTTTTATAGCTCTGTAGTACTGTTTCAAATGCTGGGAAGACATGTTGGATTTGTGTTCTTCTTGATGCCTTGGGCTGGACGCAAAGTAACCTACTTCAGTCAACAAGAAGGGAAAAAAAGCTAATGGTTTTTATACAAGCAAAAGGATAAAATGCAAGATTTACAAGTGGTAGTGGTAGTGGTTAGTATAAGAAGTCATTATAAGTCGTATATGTTAGCAAAATAGTAGAAAATGTGACTAACAATGTAGTGGCAGTTGAAGTAGTACTGTTCATTATAATGTGGTATATTAGTCATAGGTGTAGTAGAAGTAGAAGGCCTAAGCTCCAAAATATCGGCACAGTTTATCAGCTATTGATTGCTCTGAATTGAAAACAGCCATAAGAAAACATTTCTGATGGCTCTAAAAGTGATGGGGGATGAGAAATAGCATATCTAATCTTGAATATTTTTTTCTTTTGAAATACTGAACAGATTAAACTGTCCAAACACAAAACTAGTACTTACTTCCATTGTGCCAGCTGCTAATAGGAAGTGCTAACAAAGCATCTGGCAGGCCTGGATTACAATTAAACCATCGCCACCTGTCTGTCTGAATAGTAACATTTACACATGTATTTGACCCTGCTCACCGGGCCAGTGCAGTGCCCATGTGTGCCCAAGGCTGCTGACTCATCCTGGGCTGCCGGTCTGAGAGCTGCCCCTTAGCTCCGCTCCTTCCGCTGGCACACAAAGAGAGGGCTGGATGTTTGTGTTACCAGATTCCACCGTGCACAAAAGACTCAAACTATTGCAGCGCCCAGACAAAGGGAACAATTATAGGGCGAAACAATGCCGCTCTGATTGAATTATCCAGTTGTGTGGATGAAAAAAATAGACTTAAAGGGAAATTAAAGAAAAAAGTACAAATGTAAAATAGAATTCATTCATAGCTTGTATGAATGCAGTGCAACCATAGTAATAATAAAACTATATAGTTAGGCAAGCTAAGGAAATAATAGGTTATAATTCAGACATAGAAATAAAAATATGGGGAAAGTAAAATTTTGTAAATAAAAAAATAAATAAATAAATACATCAAAATCTCTCATCATCACCGTAGAACCATAATGACTTGTCCATGGGGATACACACTTCAATTATCTGTGCCCCAGTTGAAATCTACAGTAAGTATGCGAGAAGTGGGGGATGGGGGTTTGTGGGGGTATGGAAGCCTGGGAAATCACTGGGCTGACTGGGCCGTTTAATTGGACTACTACCACAGACCAAGTGTACACAGGCAAGAGGGAATAGTATTATTGAACTGGGTATAGGCAACCAGCTCCACAGCAACTTGTGCTATAATAGATCACTCATTGTTTCTAAGGTTATGTTCTTGTATTGTATTCCAGTTACATTGAGTTTAGCCTGGATCCACTTCTACACCATTTCCACCGCTGCAGCAGAACTCTGAGCCTCTGCAGCCTCTTCCTCTCTTCACCAACACCAGTATCTAGACCAGAGGAGATATTCAAAGCCATCATTCTTTTCTAAGTAAATTAAAATCACTCCTAGCCAATCAAATCCACTTTATTTATATAGCACATTTAATAAACAAAACAGTTTCCAAAGTGCTGCACAATACGTATTAAAAAATACAATGGGAATATAAAATCAAGCTCTAACTCCACTAGTCCTCTTTAAGACATTAAAACTAAAATCAAATAAGAGCAAAACCACATCTCATTTGTATCTTGGTAAAGTTGTTTGTTGGTGGTTGAAGAAACCATTGCCAACTTTTTCATTTCTTCTGTACCAGGGTGGATCTTGGGACTAATGTTGCTGATCATTATAGAAATATGGAAAAACAGGATTTGGCATTTTGTTGCATAAAATATTTTTGAGAGATACAGTCCCTGACAAAAGTCTTGTCGCTTATCCATTTTGTAGAAACAAAAGCTTATAACCTGACTTTAAATTAATCGATTGGTTTTAGAAATGTCTCATATGAAAGCTAAAACCCTCCCAAATTATGCTCAATATACTAAAATAAATTTGCTTCACTGAAGAAAGATTGATCATTTAATGAACACAGAAAGGTCAGATTTTGGCAAGACAAAAGTCTTGTCGCCTTGTCATATGATGCACCCAATCCTAGATTACAGCCTCACCTGTGATCAGTTACTGATCAATCAGTTAGTGGGTGTGTATAAAAAGAACCCCAGCACACCAGACCTTCACATCAACTGCAACTTGACCTCTGACAACATGCCTAAGATCCACCCTGAGACCAAAGCGTTAATTATCAAGAGGCTGAAGACCAGATCCACTGCTGAGGTGGCTGACACCTTCAATGTGTCTCAGCGTCAAGTACAAAGAATAAGAAAAAGATCTGAAAAGACTGGAGATGTTTTTGATAAGCCCAGGTCCGGCAGACCCCGCAAGACAACTGCTCAGGAGGACCGTTTGTTGATTCGAAAATCCAAGGCCAGCCCCTTTTCCACTGCAGCAGAGCTCCACCAGGCCTGGTCACCTCAAGTCCCTGTGTCAACCAGAACAGTTTGTAGAATTCTGTCTCGAAATGGCCTCCATGGTCGAATCAGTGCACAGAAACCAGCACTAAACAAAAGGCAATTAAAAAACCGTGTGGCATTTGCCAAGGCCCACAGCCTGCTAAAAGGATGGACACTGGAAAAGTGGCAGAAGGTGGATCTCTCAGATGAATCCTCGGTTGAATTACATCACAGCCACTGCAAATATTGCAGGAGACCTACTGGAGCCCGCATGGATCCAAGATTCACCCAGAAAACAGTTAAGTTTGGTGGCGGAAAAATCATGGTCTGGGGTTACATCCAGTATGGGGGTGTGCGAGACATTTGCAGGGTGGAAGGCAATATCAATAGCCTAAAATATCAAGAAGTATTAGCTACCTCTTACATTCCCAACCATAAAAGGGGTCAAATTTTGCAGCAGGATGGTGCTCCATCGCATACTTCTATCTCTACATCAAAGTTCCTCAAGGCGAAGAAGATCAAGGTGCTCCAGGACTGGCTAGCCCAGTCACCAGACATGAACATCATTGAGCATGTCTGGGGTAGAATGAAAGAGGAAGCATGGAAGGCAAAACCAAAGAATCTTGATGAACTCTGGGAGGCATGTAAGACTGCTTTCTTTGCTACTCCTGATGACTTCATCAACAAATTGTATGAACCATTGTCGAACCACATGGATGCAGTCCTTCAAGCTCATGGAAGTCATACAAGATATTAAATATGGATCTCACAGCACCACTACTTAATTCACTGACGTTATGCAACATATTTTTGTATTTGAAGTAAATTATCTGTTCAATTTTCTGTAGGCGACAAGACTTTTGTCTTGCCAAAATCTGACCTTTCTGTGTTCATTAAATGATCAATCTTTCTTCAGTGAAGCAAATTTATTTTAGTATATTGAGCATAATTTGGGAGGGTTTTAGCTTTCATATGAGACATTTCTAAAACCAATCGATTAATTTAAAGTCAGGTTATAAGCTTTTGTTTCTACAAAATGGATAAGCGACAAGACTTTTGTCAGGGACTGTACTGTATACTCTCTACTGCATCTACAGATTGACCAATATGTTTTTTTTCATTGCCAATGCTGATAATGCAAAAATGTATCCACAAACCCTATTTCACAGTAACCCCGTAAGAGTATTTTGTGCAGTAGTCTCTTTACAATAAAGTGTTCAAATAAACCTCAATGTTTTTCCTTTAGTTAGGTGGTCAGATGAACCAGCATATCAGCCTGACTCTATCTTCACTGTTTTGTAGAGACTGATGGTCACATTTTTATATTGCACTTTTCCACATTCAAAGCATTCAAAGCGCTTTACATCAAGAAACCACTCACCCATTCACACACATTCATACACCAGTGTACTCAGACACTAGGGGCAAGGTGGATTAAGTGTCTTGCCCAAGGACAGAAAGACAGTATTCATCTGTGGGAGCTTGAATTGCACCATCAACCTGTGGTTCAGTGGAGCTGACCGTTCTACCAATGATGTTTATGTTGAGAGCAAGTTTCACACTGTCAACCTTCAGATCAGTGGACAAACACCAACTGAGCTACTGTCACCCCATGCCCTTTGCATTTGGGAGTAACTTCTCACAGTTTTTGCCAAGAGTACTAACCATGAGAGTCTGTGCATGTTTGAGATTATTCAGATTTATAGGAACATGCAAACTCCAGAAAGGTCCCACTCAACCCGAGAATCAAATCTGAATCCATTTGCTCTGAGATGCTAATCGTGACAACTTTGCCACCATGCCATAAAATCACATTAGCATTATGTACAAGGTACGAAAACAACAGTTGGCAGTCCGGGGTATTCACCTGCTGTAAAGGAGACACATGAAATCCCGGAGGAGGTGAGGAAGAGGAGGAGGTGAGGGGGAGGAGGAAGAGCACCAGGTTTGGAGCCATGAGCACAGATGTCATGTGTAGGACAGTCCATTCTCCAGAGACTCTGCTCCTGTCAGTGCAACAAGCTAATGAAGACGTTCTATCCGTCTATGGGGCAAGAGCATTCTTAGCTGCTCTTTTAAGGAGAATACGGCTGAAGTTATGAAAATGACAGCAGCATGGAAGCTAATGAGATGTTATAGCCACCAGTGACCTCTTCTACAAATGTATTCACTAATTATAAGCTTAACTTATTCAGTAAGTTATATGCAACAGTGTCAATGTATGTTATATCGTATGTTGATTGTACGTCTCTTTTTTGTATTTTTTAAGCTTCCTGATATTCATACTGTCATTATGCCATGACAGTTTTTCTGTGTGCTGAAGGCAAAAGGCACAGACCAGAAGCCACTTTTCTGTCAGTCTGCCTTAGGGCATCTGATGTTAACAAAGTTCATATAATTCATTATATTTAATACCGCTCTAACTACAGGCACACTATTCATGTAACTTTTCTGGTAAAGCATTTGCCACCTGCTTGTTTTCCATAGTATGACAGTATCTCCATGGTAACAAGCAACCAGGCCAAGTAACTGGTCAGATCTGTGGCAAGGAGACCTCGCTTACAGTAAGAATGCATGTTTTTTAAGCTATTTTGGAGCACTTGTAATTTAATAAATGCAAGATGAATATGTTTGATGCCATACTGTGGAACATTCCTTGAAAAGCAATAACATCTCCATGAAGACAAGGATACAAATTAGTTACTCAAGATATATATTAAATGAGGTAGCACAGAAATTCGTAATCAACATTTACTCCACCCACTGACAGGTAATAAAATATAAAGCTGCATTAACATATCAAATCCATTTAAAAGTATTGGCACCAGTCCATCATAAATAACCATCCAAACAACATTTGAATACCACATTGTTTATAATACTATGCATGGACTCCACATTTCTCTATTTCCCATTCATCTCCATTCAGCCACAACCATTATATAGTCATTTACTCCCAGATAGAGTTAAAATATGTCACTGCTACGAACCAATCACAAGTCTATTATGGCAGATATGAATGCTAGCTCAATGCACAATGTGTAAGAAGCTATTGTGTATCTGGCCAGTAGATATCATAATCAGAGGCATATTTTATGAAGGATATTGAAAGGAAAATGATAATAAGTTTCTAGGGAATGGTCATAGAAAATCCATTGGCATCATGGTCATTGTGGTTTATATGGGTGATAGTGCAGACCAAATGAGGCAAGACTAGAATGAAGGAAAAAATAGGCATATAATTAAAATCTCCAAGAAAAGGAGTTTCATAATATTGAGTCATTTTATTCTGCTACAGTTGGATGAGCGATTTTCAGATTTGGTAGTTCCATTTTCTCATATGTCATGTTGCAAGGATGGAAATGAATCAAATCTTTGCAAAATGTAGGAGGAATATTTATGTTTTCTTAGCAACTATGGGCTTAATTGTTCAGTTTAAGCCACAAATTCACCCAATATAGTGTTTATTTTACTACATAATTCAAAACTGGATAATACTGGAAAGATGCTGGAGGAAGTGGCCGGGGAGAGGGAAGACTGGACTGATGCCCCTGATGCTGTGGAGAATGTACGTTTATGCAATTAGTGAAACTTCCGTAGGGGCACTTTTTAACCTTTGGGGGTACACTACCTGCTCGTTTCTACGGAGATGTTCCTCGATAAACATATTTTACGGCTATAAAAAATATGTGAAAAACATTCATTCTTAGTTTCTTACTGTAACTGGGCTCGCCTCTCAAAAGATCTGACCTGTAACTTGGCCTAATAGGATCACATGTTTGTTTCAGTGGAGATTCCTGGCAAAGAAATAGCATGCAAAGAGGCAGGTGATTCTCTCTAAAAATATGCTATTATTGTAATAAGTTCAATGCTACTTGTACTACTTCTAAAATTAAAATATTGGCACATTTAACTTGAACAGAAAAGTAGGGTAATTAATGGTCAAACAGGGTCGCGTGACTGAACCAAGCACTGGAACAATCAATCTCTATATTTCAAATTCCATAAACCAGTCAGGAATGCTTTGATTAGATGGGTATGCAATGTAATAGACCCACATGGTCCAATATGCTGAAGCTGACCTTACATTAAAGTTAATATAGATTGATATGGACTAGATGAACTGGTGAAGTGTGGAGAGAGTTCAGATTATTTAATAATTCTCTCAAGAACACTAAGAAGACCCATTACATAAGAGATAGAAGAATGATTCTTTTTTTTTTTCCCCCATACCGCCCAGCCCTAGGTGATAGGTAGCCTTTCTGATGGGGCTAGGCCAAGTTACAGGTCAGATCTTTGGAGACGCGAGCCTGCTCACAACGCATTCTTTTTGTGATAAAAACATCTGCAATTGAATAAATTATAGATTACGATGGTTAGCGGTGATATTGGAGAACTTCCCCCATATTTCAGTATTGGTTATTGACCACAACAGCATGTCAAATGTTGGATATCATACTGGCTTAAAAATCCACATCTGCCCATCCCTTTAATAGACAAGTTTAATGCCATACTGTGGAACATTCCAAGCAATACAATAACATCTCCAAGGAGACAAGCCAGTGGAAGTCACTCCAGAAAAGGTAAATTGTGAACTTTTAACCATTCAGGTTTTACTATAACTTTTCACAGATTTTCTTAATATTTTGAGCAATTCATACACATTTCAATATAAAGACATATTCAAGGACACCCATAGAGGGAAGTGCATTTTCAGTATATGATCAATGGTACAAATACACTGTCAAATGAGTAAGATGGGACAGGACAGGGTGGAGACAATGCTGAAGGGGGTGAGACAGCGAGAGGGTGTAGAGGAGGAGATTCAATTAAAACAACAGAGCGCCCAATGCATTTTTAATCACAGGCAGTGCTGCATTTCCACATGTTAGTGCCAGCCTTTGTGAGAGGCTGTGAGACTGGGAGGCCTGCTGTCTGAATGAGAAAGATCCATTTCACCATGAGACAAAAGGGAGGAAAAAAAGCTATTTGGGAGAAGATCTGATGCAATACATTCCACGGAAATGAATGTTTCTCATTGATAAGTTTAATTATAGTTTTTTTCCCCACTACAAACACATAGCATGCATGTGATAATTTGTAGTTCTTTTGTTATGTTGTGTCCGCTGCAAAATCACCCAAGCATACATTTAAATGCAGTTAATATATGCATTTTTTTTTTTTTCTAAATGTGCACTATGTAACTGATAGTCTCCATGCAGATGATAATGTTTGCTGGTAATGGTCCTCAGTATGGCATTAAACAAGCAGGCACACCACTAGGCCAAGTTGAGCCAAGTTAAAGGTCAGATCTGTGGAAATGCAACTGCTCTGATCCACTCAAAGCATCCATAGGTACAATCTTGCAGCTAAGATAGTCCTGACCAAGACTAGCTCAAAATCACAGAGATGAGTCAAGGATGGGTCAAATGTGGACCAATTGCCCTATGGGCAATATGGTGTACCTTAACCGTACCTTAACCTCTCACAAAAGGTTGCATGTTTTTCAAGGTATTTTTCAGCAGTAAAAAACTGTAACTGCAATATAAGATTAATATAAGACAAGCATGTGGCGGACCCTCCATCAGAAAAGTTACATATTGGACCTTTCATTATTTTACTTTACTTTTTTTCTGTTTCATCTTTCATCATTTTTTAAATTAGTTTCAGAGCCAGCATCCTTTTTTCATCAAAAGTTCAGGTAACTATACACACTGGAATTAAAACCCTATATTTGATTTAAATAAAACCTTTATTAAGACTATTATGAGCATTTTACTAGCATTTTCTTTCACTTGAGTATAAGCCATTATCATTGTAGTGAGGCAAATTCTCCAAACATCTCTATAGCCTGTTTGAACACAAACCCTCATTTCCACTGCAGTTTATGAATGACTGAAGAACACAGAGAGGGTAGAGCACAAACGATTTGACTACAAAGAATCCAGGTCAGGGTGTAGTTGACTTGACTCCTCACAGCGAGTTCAGGAGGCAGACGCTGCATGGGAGCGTTTTTGGGTCAACACTTTTCATGTGCCATATCAAACACATTTAAAATCACTCCACTGCACATGTTAGATCAGCTCTTCTTTAACAACATAGCAAAGTAAAGCACAGAGATTTAAGTAGGGCATATGATTGTAAAGTAAAATGGATTTATGAATTAAAAATGTATATCTAAGTATGCAATAATCACGCCAAAATGCAAACTATAAGATTAGCTGTTAACACAAGCATTTGAAGAATATAATTAAAATACAAAATGTTTAAAAAGAAAAAAAATAATGTGTTCAAATATAATGAGAGGTTCTGTCCAACCAGTATCTCAATCTGTAATACTGGGGTGGCCAATGGGCCAAGAAAGCTACACTTGAAAAATAATATGCATCAACTGGCAGATAATTTAGCTCTGTAATACCATAAAATAAAATAAAAAACACTTACCAATTAGACTTAATAATGTAATTAATCTACACAATATACACATCTTAGATAAGAGAATAAAGATACAAGCCATTTGTAAGCTAGTTTCATCAAATCAAATTCTTCCTTTAAACAGGTACACTGTGTGCACATCAGCCAGCAATATTAACGTCAGTAGCTGATACTATAGAGAAAGGCAGATATTTGCACTTTTTAGCATATTGGCTATCGGCCTTAAAACTCCAACAGAGGCCTTGTTTTGGCTAACTATGTGCCTAAAGAATACACATAAAGCTTTATTTGAACACTTCAGTGCAAAGAGATAACTGCACAAAACATGACTACACTTATAAGTTTGTGGTAAAAAGGGGCCGTGGGTGAGACTGTAATGAATTTAATTAAATAATTTGGAGAAAATAATGTATTTATTTAATTTAGGATACAGGGACAGTGCACAATAAACATTAACCTTAACAAGAGAGATCCATTGTGCCAGGTTGTAGCACCAGAGCTAATTTCCACCTGTAGTCCCTGGTGCATGTTTTTTAGGTGCATGTTTTTTAGGTTTTGATGGGGGAAACCGGAGTGCCTGGAGGAAACCCACCCAGACACAGGGAGAACATGCAAATTCCACACAGAAAGGCCCGAGCAACCCATGGATCAAATCTGGAACCTTCTTGCTGTGAAGCATGAGTGCTAGCCACTTAGCCACCGTGCTGCCAACAATTCTGCCACATATATCGGCCTAAAAATATCGACAAAGCCTATCGATCATCAGTTTCTATAGATTCTAAACAATCAGTACCGGCATTGGCCATGAAAAAAAAAAAAAAACATATTGGTTGATCTCGATCTGATACCAGTATTGTATCTGTGATTCCCTAGAGCAGATATTAAACTAGATTTCATCATAACACTGGTACATGTCACAGTGTGTGATTTTGTGTCACTTGGTTTGTGTCAGGGTTGGTACAAAATGAGCATGGCAGATGGTTTGTTACACTAAACCATATGGGATTGCTTCCATCTTAATTGTGGAAATGCAGTAACTGGTTGCTGGTGTAATTGCAGACAAATACATTCCTGATCTTTGTCTTGATATAGACAGTCATTCACAGTTGGTGCTTGTCTGAGGTATAGAAAAGCCCTATATAAATGACCATATACCACTTAGATAAACTTGATTGCTAAATAGATGGATGCGCACTTGCAAGTATAACCACTTTTTATCCAATGTACTTTTTTGACATTAAAATAAAGGTGAGGATGTTTCGGGAATGAAAGAAGAGATGCCAATACATATCAAATTTGAATTGGGATAATCTTTGGGGAATTCACCAGATGTGCAATGTGATTCTTCTGCTTGTAATTAATACCTTTGGGAAGATACATACAAAAAGATGTCATGATATTTTGGCCCATAGACTCCGAAACTATGAAATATAATGCACTAGCTTTTATAAACGCAGTTACAAAACTATACACAGGCACAATGTCTTGCACAAGAAAACAATGTCTGCATCCAATTCAGGCAGCAGTGAACTACCAACCTTTGAGTCTGTCACCAGTCAGCCACTCACAGCCTGCCACTTTTGTCTCTCAGCCACTTATTTCCCAAACCATTTGTAACATTTTTATCTCTTCTGGCGAATTTTGCTATGGGCCACAAGCATCCACCAGAGCAGCAGAACCATCAACCACCTCAGCTTCCTTTATTTCTAATCCTCCCTTTACCACGACAAGGTCTAAAATTACACACATTTTTAATTGCCAGAACAGCTATTGCTTTTTTGCAAATCCTAAAGCTCTTTTGTTCAACATAACTTCATTATCTGCTGCTTTTGATTTGATGGTTGAGAGGAACCAAACATCTGTACCACCACCTCCTACCTCCCACTCCATCATACGCACTCTGCTAGCAAACAGACTGAGAGACCATTTGAATATTTCTAATTTAAGTATGCAAAGTGGCCCCGATATCCAGGCTTCTCCCAGCAATTAGAGAATTAAATAAATAAAAAAACGAACAGCTTCTTTTGAATATTCCTGCTTCCATTTTGGAAATAGCGCAGTAGCGATCTCTTCAAAAAGGCTAATCTGTATTCCCCATATCTCAGTAATAGAATCTGAAAATTTACATCCAAAAGATAGGCAGTCTTCAATTCTCAAAAAAAAAAAAAAAAAATCGGACATTTTCACAAGAAAAAACCAAGATTGCCTCCCTCAATTGATGCTAGTGCTAGTAAACAACGTCAAATGGAAACTGGAGATTAACGAGCAAAGTCATTACACCAGGAAATCCGACATCTTATTTATAATACTTGCATGGTTGTGCGTATACTCTAGTGTATTTTTGTGATGGATTGTGCAGTTTTTCATTTAAATCCCAAAAGGCGGGAGCATAATCTACCTCTATCCAAGCGGCTCGGGCAATGGATTCCTGAGGGTAGCATCAATCAGGTCACATTCATCTTTCAAACATCATTTCCTGTTCTCAAAGCATGGATTTCTGAAAGTGGGAGATTTGATTCATTCGGTAATCAAAGAGGGATAATATTTAAAGTTACGAGTGGATGGAGTATCCATGGCCTCATGGTTCCAATGGGTGTTCAGTGTACCATGGTGGTTGGAGTGGATCAGTGTTAGCCATTAGCGATGTTGTTTGTGAGGGATTTTTCCAGGACAATGAACCTTTTATGATAGTCTCATTTGAAAGCATGCCACATATTCACACATGCAAATAAAGCATCTTCATTTCAAGGAAAAAAAGATTGGACAAAATGAAAGGGACACTATGTAACTTTCTGATGGAGGGTCAGTCACCTGCTTGTCTTCATGGAGATGTTATTGCTTTGCCTGAATAGTTCCGCAGTATGGCATCAAAGTGTATCTATATTCATGGATACAAGGAGGTAAAGTCTATCTACATCCATGGTGACAAGCAGGTTACACTACCAGCACAATCCCAAAGCAAAAACATCTCCATGGAGACAAGAAGGTGGAGGGCTTTCTAACAGGAAAATTACATAGTGCAAATGCAAATGTCCCAGTTCCATTATCTAAAGTAGTGTTCAAAATACAAATTTGTCTAAAGAATCCAGATCTTCAGACCCGTACCCAATGCACCTAATCTATCCATAGATTTGCATTTGATTTGCAACATATCACATTACCCAACCAAAATACATAGTTCAGAGCTTTCGTCCATAACCCAACTGAAAAATAAATAAACACCATACAAGTTAATATGCAGCAGCAATAACAAGATGGAATGTTACCCAGTTGGAGGTAGACGTGTGCGATGTATCGATTAAATTGATTAATTCGAATTTACAGTTCAGAACGATGTGTTTTTATGAAAATCGATTTTTTTATTATTAGTATTATTTTTTACACGCAAGCGACGAAAGCGGAACTAATGCGCTGCAACGCTCTACACGGGTAAGTTAGTGGGGCTCACCCAAACATTGTAGATTCACAGGCATGGCGGCGACTGAGGGAAAGCCTGAGCTGGTACCAAAGAAAGGTCTTACTACATCTGTGATATGGAATTGGTTTGGTTTTCTTGCGTTGGACTTGGAACAAACAAGTGCTCGCTGTAAGGTCTGTTCAAAAGCTGTTGCAACCAAAGGAAGCAGCACGACAAATCTATTCCAGCACCTAAAGCAGAGGCACGCAGCGGAGTGGGAGAAGTGTAGGTCCCAAAGGAATGAAAATAGCCACAGCACGAGCACACCATCCAAAGTCAAACAAGCAACAGTGCCAACAATGCCAAGTACTTTAAGTAATAGCAAGCTGACATGATAAAATTGTGGTGGTTTGTTATAATTTTTTGTTAGTTTTATCAAAAATGACACCTTTTAAACTTACAAGTTTGAAGTTGTATTGTGTCATTGCCAGGTTGAAAATAAGAGATGTTGTCATGTGAAAGCTTTCTAAAAGTGCTGCCATTTCACTTACAAGTATGTTTTTTACTTGTCAGATTGCACTTTAACCCTAAAGTAAAAAAAAAAAAGAATAAAGTTAAAACTTGTTTTGAGCCATTTATTTGTCATCTGTTATTTGCTTTTGAGTAGGGCAGAGAAAAATCGATTAAAATCGTTAATCGGATTTTTTGTAAAAGGATCTGAGATTTTATTTTTAGGCCATATCGCCCAGCTCTAGTTGGAGGATATTGAGGACAACAAAACCTAATCATAACATTGGGTGAAATGTTTTGCTGGTCATCAAGAGGATATTGCATATTTCTCAAGTGTTAACCCGGCATTAAAGTGTCAATAGCCAATAGTCTTAGTTACCACACCCAACACTCACACATCTACAAAGACTTTGATTCCAAGTTGCAACTATATTAAGAGAATCAGTGAATGTAGAAAGATGTATTTTAGAAAGGAATTTTCAGATTAAGGTTTTAGGTTAAAGGCACACTATGTAACTTTTTGTTTGTGGGTCTGTCACCTGCTTGTTTCTATGGATATGTCATTGCTCTGCCTGGAATGTTCCGCAGTATGACATTAAACAGCTCTATCTTACATTTATTAAATTACAGGTGGCTTTATAGCTCCAAAATACCTAGAAAAACAGACATTCTGACGGTGAGCAGGGTTGCCTCTCCACAGATCTGACCTGTAACTTGGTCTGATTTGGTCTCCATGAAGATAGAAAAGTTAAATGCCATACTGTGAAACATTTGAGCCAAAGCAATAACATCTCAATGGAGAAAATCACTTGATGGACCCTCCACTACAAAAGTTACACAATGCACCTTTAAACATTGTAGATTTAAATCTATATCAGCAACTTCTCACAACTACTTTCAATGTGTTTTGGGCCCAATTACGAAGAAAATGAGCATCTGGTAAGAGAAATGAACATATGCTAGCCGCTGGTCTCCAAGCAGTTCATGCACAGACTATCATAGACATAGCTTACGCTTCAAATTTTAGCCAAAAGGTAAAATAAAAAGGTGAGATGACTTACAAAAACATCCATTAGCATGTGCTCCAGGGTCACCTCGATGTCTTCCAATTTTGTGGAAAGCGTCATTGTTCCAAATTTTACGCTATAAAGTAAAAATGTAAAGAATTATGTGGTTTTGTTTTTTACAACTGTCATCCAATGTGCCGTAATTATAGTCAATAGCTCCACATTGTGTCTCAATCTGTCTGAATTGGTCCAAATTGTCATTGACAATCTATTCAAAGTGGTTTTAGAAAATTCATATTCCGTCACTTCATAATGTTTTGTAGAAATTGTGAGAACCTCAGCACTCAAAGCATCTGGCAAAAGTTTCCAAATAAAGTTAATCCATTTGTTTCATTTTCTACAAATAAAAAAATTATCCAGTTTTGTCTTAATTGGTCCCCATTTTCATTGGTCCATTCATGAAATATCCGTTCAAATTCTGTTGCTCAAAACATCTACTGCAAAACCTTCCGAGAAACTGTTTTTCCATCCATTTGACCATGTCCTTCTGTTGGGAAATGACTAACAAAAGTCTTGTTGTCACTCTCTTTTTAGTGAACGAAATGGGGGTGGGCTTTGGGTGGGTCTAAATATGACATCAAAGATCCATAGACCATGATAAAAACAGGAAACACATCTAGATTTAGAAGCTATGACGATATGGTGTCATGACATATTTCCATGTCTTTTTTTTTTATAGTATTAATTTTTTCCGTTTCAATGTGTCCCCTGTTCATATCTGGTCAATGTCTGTCTGATGGTGTCTTCTGTCCACACTGAAAGTCTTTGTCTTTGCACCAGCAGCAGGGCCTCGGGGTAACGCTTGATGCCCAGTTCTCGCTGCTCTTGGCTGGGGTCATCAGCACTCAAACTGTGCCTCTCATCAATGGGGCTTTGTGGCGGCCTCATTAACAGTGGAGGCTCCCATAGATGCATTTTTGGGGGGATTTAGAGAAAGGGAGGAGGAGGAGAGTGGTATGATGGGAAATTTATGTAATCCGAGCGGGGAGGGGTCATTGAGGACATGGGCAGTGAAGTATACACTTTCTCTCCCCTCCTTCTCCTTATTGTTTCAGCTAAGTCTGATCTTCATCACAGCAGCAAAACAATCAGCCTTCGCAGCTTCTCCATCTTTCCTTTAACACCATTATTGTCTACCTGCTTAGGTCAATGTTTATCTATCCATTTCAGGGTTATGAAAAATGAGCGCTGTTGTCATAGCCATTAACAAATCACAACAAAATAACTTAGACTTAGACAAACTTTATTGATCCACAAGGGAATTATTATTACTTTCAGTTCTAAATGATCAAAATGTTACATTTAAACAGGAATCTAAAACCCACGATTATTTCTAGGCAAAGCAATAACTTCTTCATAGATCCATGGAGGTAGCATCAGAAAAAGTTACATATACCTTTAAAATAAAGTAAATGCACTTTATTAGGTGTAGATTCTGTATAATAAGCAAATAAACAAGCTAGATAACAAATACCACATAGCAACAGAATAAGTGCTTCTATGCATTCATGTGACCAAAAGCTACACGGGATTCTCCAACAAATACACTACCATCAAAATGGCTCCTCTAAAAAGCATACCGATACTATAAGTTAAGTTATTGAGCGCTCTACATTGTAACAAACAACAGCCCTGCTCCACTCTCCCTGTCCCTAACACATGCACATATATTGGATTAGAGCGAGATCCGAGCCTTAACCCTACGTGCACCGCAGTGGGACAGCCAGGCCTTAGTCCCTCCCGCTGCCTGGGGAGTGAAGGGAGGGGTGGTGGAGCAGAGGGGGGTATGCTCCTGACTGATAAATGCTCTCCTAAATCTACTGCTACCTGCGGCGAGCTCGACTTCTCACCGTAAGCACTTACCACCCGCTCCTAAGACTTCTCCGGCCCACATATGTCCACGGTCCCCCCCTAAGAACAGAGTCATAATTCATACGCAGCATGTAGATGAGTATTAAAGGCATATCCTGAGTTATTAATGATGGGCTGTTAGATATTCACAGCGGGCAGTATATATAAAAAAGTGGCTTTAGACCAGAGCTTCAAGAGCTGAAAACCTTTTAGCAATATTATATATACATACAGTATATAAGAGTAGGAAGAAGCAATAATGTAGTGGGTTAAGTATTTGGTTATGAACCATAAAGTCCCCAGTTCTACTCAAGAATATTGTGTTCATAGATGGCTGTGATGGGACGATGGATGCGTCATCTGGTTGAGCCCCAGCACCCAGGAGAGGTCAAGGGGTCAAAGTTCAAGAGAGCTATATGTCTGCTCAGGAGAGATTTGAAACAGAGAACTACAAGGAGAGATGTCTTAATGTAGACAGAGACAAAGTGAATAAAACAACTGTGGCGTATGTGTGTATTTGAGAATGAAATACAGACAGGGACATGAGCCAGCACTATCAACTATATGGTATGTTTCCCTCTCTAAAAGGAATATACAAAACCAAATACCATTTAGTCAGTTGAAACATTTATCCACAGACATCATACCGTAATTTAAGCTTTGCCAAGTTTAATGCCATACTATTGAACATTTCAGGCAAAACAACATCTCCATGGAAATGGTTGGCAGAATCCCCACCATAAAAGTTACATGGTATAAAAAACCCCAGACCGTTTTAATATGCAAGCGATTGTACCTGGTCACAGCACAACACAACTGGACTACACAAGTAAAGGGACACTGGTACAGAAGTTTACAAAATATATTCTTTTAGAATGCTAAAATACAGTACCAGAAATCTGTAAATATGTGCATTATGGAATTTTTACAACCTGCTTGTCTGCATGCAGATATTACTGATTTGCTTGGAAAGTTCCACGGGATGACATTCAACATAAAAATCATGCATTTATTCAATTATGGGTGTTTAATTGCCCATAAATTCGCCTTCACAGATCTGACATGCTTGTCTCTATGTAGATATAGTATATGTTCCACAATATGGCATTCAACATGGAGACAAGCAGCTGGCAAGCCCTTCACCAGAAATGTTACACAGTGCACCTTTGAATAATTATCATACCTTGCATGGCACCATTGTTAGACAACCTCTCCCCATGTTGTCTTGCATCGTTCTTTCTTCACTCCTCCCCTCCTCTTTGAACCCAACCACTGCTACCATCCATCGTCCATCTACCACTACATTACAACGCTTTATCTTGCAACAAGCCACTCCATACATCTCCGACATTAGCAACCCCTTATGATGGTCAAAACACAAACTATCCTATGCTCTTTTGGCTATTCCAGTTGGACTGGTAACAGACGGAGGCGGCATAAGTGTGGGTGGTACGCTGGGTGATTGTGATGTCCACCTGGCACAGAAAGTGTAGTCTAATCAAAGTCTGGGAAAGTCTCCAAGTGGGCCACGGTTGTTGGCATTTCAAACAGCAGTAGTGTTTGGTAGACTCACTAATAAAGCCTCTTAAGCACCTGCCTGGATCTAATAGGTTAAAGAGTTCGCTGCCAACCGACTGTTTGGGTGTGAGCGAAAGTTGTATCAGCCAAATTGTCTCTATCGACTCATGTCTAGGAAATAAAAGAGTTCTCTTGTAAGATTTCTGAGTTTTTCTTGGTTGTTGTGTCTATTTTAGTCCCATTGGCAGGAAGGTTGACAAGAAAACATGAAAGGAATAGTCATTCTCTTCAGCAGTCCTTAGTGGATGATAGACTTTCACTCTGCATCGTCATTTCAAATATGTTTCAAAGTGAGGGCAGTTCTGTCAGTATTATTTTAGATATATTTACAGAGTTGAAACAGATGTTTAAAAAAGGGATTTAAAATATAGGATGTAGGATGTGTGCAAACAATATTAATATTTTAATGCCCTCACAGGTAAAGAACCATCCAACTTCACTTTTTTAATGTGCTTTATCAACAAGCTGCTAGTAACACCCAGAGCTGCTGTCAAAAAAAGTTTATTTGGTCGAATACGTTTCGCAGCTCATCCAAGCTGTTTCTTCAACTCTGAACTGAAGAAGCAGCTTAGATAAGCTGCGAAACGTATTTGACCAAATAAACTTTTGTCCAGTTGACAAATTAAATTTCTCCTTTTGCCATATTTGACCTTTATTTAACCAGGATAGTCCCGCTGAGATTAAAAATCTCACACACACACACACACACACACACACACATAGATATATATGATATACACACAGACAGACACCTGAACGTGGGTATTCGCCATTGACCAGGCTAAGTAATGGAGTGTGTATTCTGGATCTTCTGGCAAAGAATCTTCAGTACCTTTTTAGATTAGTAAGAGTTAAGTTAACTGCCACAATAGCACATGTTTTAGTGATGGACCAGAACATACAGAAGTCATCAAGTTTTCCTTTAGATCCTTAACAGCATAGCTTAACCCGCACCTTGCAGATCCATTACAGGACATGGTGCAGCTTGGACTCTTATCACAATTCTCTTATAGATGATTGATCTAAACAACAGAACATGCCTTTTTACAAGCCATTCCTTTGGCTCTTTTTTCACTAGATCCTGTTCTACATCCTCACCAACTCTCACAGACAAAGTGCGGCAGTGAGCAGACAGGCTTGGATAGGGGCATATTTCCAAAGCCTGGTTGAGTGAAGCCACTAGATTGAGTCACGCTCCTGCATTTTCTGCCCCAGTAAACTTAGCCCACTTTAGCACTGTGCAAAGAACACTTCCCAGACTCCATAGACAAAAATACCCTCCAATAGAAACACATAAAACCAGTGATCCTATTGGCGGCACAAGACAACGCAACATTTCCCCAACAATGACTTTAACAATTAGTGTTCATTGAGTAGACATGCCTGGTCATCCGTAGCTGAAAATTACTCTAGCGTACGGGCCACATATTTGAATCAAGTTAAAATCAAGGTCCGTGCACGTGATATGCATTCCCAAAAGTCCACAGCCGATTGGGAATTACATTTGTAGCAGTGGAAGCGTTAAATGTTGGATGACATGGTTTATATTTAGTCTGTGGAGGAAAGATCATGAAGCGGAATGGACTAGACATGATAACATCTCAGGAGACATACTGTGAACGTGGGAAACGTAGTGAACAAGGACAGTCTGAGGAGCTATGAGCAGTTTATGGAATGGTTTAATTCACTGAAACAAAGGAAGTACATTCTTTAAAATTTAATCTGAATAATGCAGAACTTTAAACGTACACTGTGTAACTTTTCTGGTAGAGGGTCCGCGCTATACTTGTCTCCGTGGAGATGTTATTGCTTTGCCTGGAATGTGCCACAGTATATTAGACTTGGCCATTTCCATAAAAACAAGCATGTGATGCGACCAAGCTAAGTCACAGGCCAGATTTTTGAAGAGGTGACCCCACTCATAGTAAGTAAATGCATGTATTTCAAGGTATTTTTTTAGCAATAAAAACAACTTTGAGTGAATGAATGCAAGATAGATACGTTTAATGCCATACAATAACATCACCACAGGGACAAGTAGGTGGCAGACCCTCCTGCTGGAAAGTTAGACAGTGTACCTTTAAAGCAACTTAGTTCATAATTCAGGTCTTAATATGCTGCTGAGAAACTGAACTGTATCATCTGAAGAACATTATTAGATATACATGTAATGCGTAACATTTTTAGTTTTTTTGTCTACTCTGAAGCTATCCATAGACGCAGGTGTCAGTATGGTTTAGTCGCGTGGTACTTTAATGTGCTGACATACTGTATGATATTGACATACTGTAAATTATTAAGTAATTTTAGATCAATATTGCAGTTTAAAGTGTCCAAAATAGAAAATCATGATCCACGGATGCCATAGATTATAAGTGTACAGCAGACAAAAGCATTCTATGTCTTCAGTTAACGACTTAAATCTAATCAGCGCTCATTTCCTTGTCACTAAGCAGGGAATTCTTGACCTTTGGCTGCGACACACTCACTTACATACAGGATGCAGCTGCGCTCATAACACCAGAGCCCAGACTGTAAACTCCTGCTCTACACATCTGTGAATCAGCCTCCAAAAACAACAACATCATGCACCTGAAACATAACACATAACATACAAGTGTCAGTATACTACTAGAGCATAAAAGTTCCAATCTCACTTGCATAGTGGATGTATGCAGTGGTAGCAGTAGCTCAGTTAGTAAAGCATTTACCAATGGGCAAGCATCGTGACGATACTAAAATTTCAAACTCATTTCAATACTAAGGAATAGACTCAGTGCTCAGTGTCATTTTCAACATTAAATCATAGTTTATCTTCTATAATATTATAATGTGGCCTTATATCTTTATAATCCCTCAGACATCCAGGTAGGTTCCATAGTGGTCCATGGGCGCATACTAGTCTATGTGCTCTTTTTCTCTTTCTGTTACAGCTCAAGATCATTCTAAAGCTACAGAGGAAAGGTTAATTTCTGCCCTGTGAAAGTTTTTAGTATGGATACTTGCTCAAATGCGTATCTAGAGTCGATACTAGTTTTGGTTTAATTGGTATCTAATTTTTATTACTTTTGACAACCCAACAATGGACCCAAAAACTGCTGTTGTGTCCTTGGGCAAAATACTTGCCTCCAATGTCAGCATACTCTGGTGCTTTGTACAGATTATTGACGGCTCAATTAAAGTCAAAATGCTAATTGAGATCTACTGTATGTATTCAGTATCTATGTATGTATTGTGTTCAGCATCATTGCCATTACCAAAACATGCCTGATGGAGAAAGGAAGGGCATCCAGCACAAAATCTGTTACATCAGCTAACTATAAAAAATTTTGGGAGTTTAATTTGAACATAAAATTAGTTCACGTTCCCTACACCTGATTTGAATAAAACCCCAAAGGGTACACAATACAAAACAATACCAGACGTGAGAATAGTATTTCCATGGCTGGTCTATGCCCTGGAGAGGAGTAGACCTAATGCAGACAGCTTTAACTCCACCTCCCATTGCTAATGGTACCCACCCACTCACCCCCACACATGCACACACACACCTCTGCTGATAGGTGCTGACAGGTGCATCCCCATATAAACCAATGGAGATAGCCACACTGTTTTTTATGTCTCCCAACGCACATGTGGAGGAGGAGAGCCCCGGGGGTACAGGAGGTAAAGTGGCAGACACTCATTTGAATTGCACATCTCCTCCTGACATCATTGCAGGCGCTTTCACATTAATATGTATGTAAAATGTAGTGTCATAAGAAGGTACCATTATAAATTGTGGGATCTGGATCAATGCTTTTTATGGGGTTGTAAAGACAAAGTATAAGGGGAATGTCAAGCAGAGCTTGTACAGTGGAAAAGAGAAATATCTTCATTATTAAAATGACTTGGAGACAAAGTACTAGATTAAAATATAATACTTTTAAGAAAAAAACATTTACAGTAATATTTATTTCATTGTAATATTAAATGTATTTATTAAAGCTACAGTATGTAACTTTTTAGCAAAACATTTGATAAAATAAAATAATAATTTTTATTTTTACTTTGGTAATGTTTATTGCATTAAAAAAAAAAACAAAAAAAAAAAACATGCATTCTTACTCTGAGTGGGCTTGTATCTCCACAAACCTGACTCTTATTTGATCTGGAGGAGGGTCTCCTCCTGCTTGTTTCCATGGAAATGTTGTTCCTTTGGCTGTAATATTCTAAAGTGCGGCATAAAACATATTTCTCTCCATGGAGAATGTTCTGAAGTATAATTTTAACATTCTATTTCCATGGAATCATGCAGGTGATGTACTATCTCTAGAAAGTTACACACTCTACCTTTAATAGGAAATACATAATTTTAAGGTTTTTCTATATGTTCCACAAATGTTTAGCTTTTTGAATTGATATATGTATGTATATATATATATATATATATATATATATATATATATATATATATATATATATATATATATATATATATATATATATATATAAATAAATTAACCTATATAAATTAACCAACATAATGATTTGCAAAATTCTCAGTATTGCCCTGTTCCACAACTTATACTAGTGTATCAACTTTCCACAAATCTGACCTGTGACTTATTCTAGTGGTGTCACCTGCATGTTTCCATGGAGATATATAAAAAGAAAGGTATAACAACAAAACCTCATTAGTGAGTGTAAAATGGCATTATCCTTGACAAATATAAAAAAGCTGTTGAAATCAGAAAGCACTAATTCACAGCAATGTACACTTTTGTCCATAACATAATGTCAAGTGGTTTATATGCTCGGGGCAAAAACAGCATTATCCCATGTGGCACTGGACAGAGCCATGCCTCCAGGCAGAACCCCCCTCTCCCTCCATCTCACACCCGGACCCTCCTCTTCCCACTCCCCTCACCAGGACCACTTCTCCTCCCTCCCCTCCCTCGACCACCCCCTTCTCACACGTTCATGTTCTCTTTGTCCTCTCCTCTGACAGGTAGACTGCACTAAAGCCACGGTCTTATACTTACAGCATATTTACAATGGGCCCTCCCAATCCCCAAGGAAATAATGGAAAAAACATAAGATGATCTTAGTTTATGGGACTATATGACAGTTTGGACACATTAACCACTTAGAAATGTCACAGAATAAGCCAACAAGATTGCTAACTGTTGTGAACAAAGTGATTTGGGTAATTGGCATAACTAATTAGCCTACAGCTTCCTATTCAGCCTATTAACATATCTTTCATTTATAGCAGCAAAAATGGTTAAGGTTAAGGTACACTTAATTGTCTCCATAGGGAAATTTGTCCTATGCATTTGACCCATCCTTCAATGTTATCGTCATGATCTTGAGCTAGGCTTGGTCAGGACTACCTCCAGGATTTGTAATTGATGCATGTTTTGGGTTGATGGAAGAAACCCACCCAGACAGAGGGAGAAACATGCATCTTGGGGATGAAACCTGGAACCTTCTTGCCTTTTGGAACACAACACAATACAAGCCACAAAAGTCCACAGGAACGTCTAGAAATAGCAATAGATCCATGATAAGCTGATTTAATTTGATATATTTAAATGTATATAATTACTCTTGGGTCATATAGAGGTAATTCTCTGTAAAAATCAGCTGTACAGTATCAGACACTGGTATGAGTGGGTTGAAATTTGTCAAAATCTTGCTTATCCACAACTTGCAAATTACAAAAGAAGCTAATTTTCAAAACATTAAAAACATGACATTTGTCCAACTCATTCATAGTCAATTATGTTTTTTGGTCGCTAATGCTAATCCACCTATTGAAAATGCATTGTGGTGACCTGTTTATTATTTAGTTTATTGTCCCATAAAACCGGAGATAGGCCATGTTGTAAATCCCATATAACTGCCCCTTCTGTCAACACAGGGGAGACCAGACAGCCACGCTGTATCTGACAGAACTCATAATTATCAATCAGATCCGCTGGTCTACCATGTGTCTTTTCTCAATCTTTTATCCTGTTCTTTTTACCATCATGAGCTGCCTTTCTTTTGTCCCATCCGTGTTTCCATAGGATAGCAGGACTATCACCAGGATGAGATCATTAATAATGGATATAGCAGCACGCACACACACACACACACACACACACACACACACACACACACACACACACACACACACTTTTAGCCCACATTTTGCACCTGGTCCCCACTCCGCACCCGCTGTGTTGACGGATGGGGAGAATCGTCAAAACGGTCCAATAAAAGTGCTGCGTTTAAAGGGGCCAAGTGGTCAGTGAGTGGTCACACGTGGAGAGATATGCACACTACCAGCCCAAGAATGGTAGTTGGTAGTTACTGAGAAGATGGATCAGGCGAGCTGAGGTGAGAGAGGGAGAAGACGTGCAACAATGGAAGTCACTCTCATTTTGAATAGAGCTGCAAAATTAATCATAATAATAATGATTTGAATGGACGCAATTAGCAAATCACAGTGGCGGCGCTTTTTGAAGTACCATAAATTCCCCCACAAATTACAAAATATCATGTCTTATTCTGCATAAAAACTGCTCATCCTGTAGTTTAGATCTGTACAAACATGTTCTGAAATGTGATTGTTGCATTTCAGTCTTCTTGACAATGCTTCTGGATGTCTAAAACTTTGAATAGAATCCTATTATAAAAAAAAATCACAAAAGCAAAAATTGCAATTAGATATTTTGCCCAAAATGTTCATTGAACAATCGTGATTTGATCTTTTTTTTTTTTTTTCCAGAACAAAGAACACGCTTTTCAATCCCAAATGAATATAAACAAGACAGACATTCAATCAGTGCCATTTACCACAAACATTTAATACATTTATTCCACCAAAATCTTAACTTCAAACATGTGTTTACATTATGAAACAGATGATGTGACTGTGATCGTGATTAGATTAAATTATTATTACAGTTTGATCAACTGCACAGCCCTACTAGTTTATCCATGCCACTTCAGCACCATTAAGTAAGTAATATTAAACACTAACTGCCCTTAAATTAAAAGAACTGTATGTATCTTCTGTACTCTTACTGTTTTAAAAAAAAGTACTATTACATCTGAGCCTGCATTAGAATTGTTATCTGTAAACGCAATATTTGATTTGAGAATATGTCATGTCTGGGAACACAAGTTTATGAAGTTTATATAGGTCTTTATATGAAATTAAAAATAAAATTCTCACATGCAGAGAATATGCAAAATGTAAAATATGCATACATTCAGCTATATACATAATTTACCATATCCACATAATATTCCTGAAAATCTGTTATTATATTATAAAATTTTATGGACTACAAAAGGCAAAACATGAATATTTAGCATTTTAGTAAAAGTATAGTATTTATTCAGTAAAGGTAGCATACATATATAGTAGAAACAAAAAAGAAAAAGTTCTAGTCCTGGCTCATGTTTACCATTATTATATAGCCTACAATAAAATATAGTTGCAGTAATAGCAATAGCAATTTTACTTTTGTAACATCCCCATATTCCTTGTATTAATGCAGTGACAAACACACTATACAACCTTTCTTTTGTTGTTCCACTGCTGGTTCACACTTTGGCTGTTCCAATCATCTTTTCCTTTCTGTAGTTTGGGGGTCGGGACGAGGCCATTTATCACCCCCTCAGCCCCCACAACCTGCTGTTCCCTTGCTGAAACACTAATGGACGTTTAATAGCTAAAGGCTGGGAATTCTGGCAACGCAGAGACAAGCACAGGGCAGTCATGTCAGACGGCGCGCTCTGGTGGTCAGTGAGAGAAGCGCTTCGAAATCACTGCCCTTTAAAGGTCAGGGAAAGGTCATGGAGTGGACAAGCAGGCAGGTTCACGCAAACTTGAAGGAGCCCTATGTAAGATTTAAGGTTCTGATTCTAAATTCCATAAACATGACCAAGCTGTGACTCCAGATGTGAAGTAAACATGTTCAGACACTGGTATGGGTGTGTTGAAATCTTGCTTATTGACAAATGAATCTAATTATCAAAACACAATGCCCAAATATAGCTTTTACTATAACAGTTCTAATGCTGGTTTTCAGTGCTGAAATCCAGTTGGTTTAAACCTAAAAGAACGATCTGAGTCCTCACAACGTAAACCTCAGCACAAGCAGTCAATCTTTAACCAATGCTAGTACAGCCTCTGCAGCTCAGTGAATGAATTCTGGAGATTCTGAGCCTGTCCATATACTGAGAATGGGTAAAAAAAAAAAAAAAAAACTTGTACGTGTCCTCTATATGCAGATTAAGGCACTGGCAATCCAGGTTCAGTTGTGATTGTAGTAGTGTTGTCACAATACTAAAATTTTAAACTCAACTTTGATTTTGAAGGCTCGGTATTCAATACTGATTCACAATGATAATAAAGAACACTCTTTATTTAGACAATAGAATGTCATTTTCAATATTAAATCATAGTACTTTCTTTTACATTACCATGTGATGTTATATCCGTGTAATCCTTCAGTTGTCCAGGTAGGTGCTATTGTGGTCCATGGGTGTATACTAGTCCATGTGGTCTTATACTTGTTCTGATTTAAAGTCAAACAGAAAAGAAATATAAATGAAAGAGAGAGGCTTTGAAAAATCTAGTTCAGGTAGTTATCATGATTGCAACACAATTACAGAACTGTCTTTGTCTGGATTTTTGATAAGAGGTTTGCTACGCTATAATTTACAAATCCTCTTTCATCAGATGCCAAGAAAACAAAATAGTAAGTAATTATAACTAGTATGTCAGGACAAGTCATTTAAGATTAATGGGAAAAAATATTTTTCCATGAGAAAATGGGTTGTAAACACATCTTCTAAAAGTTCATTTCAGGGTGACATGGCTTTTGAATGTATTGTCATAATCGTATTTAAACATGAAAATAAATCGCTTCTCAGCCTGTGTACAAAAAGCATACCTTTTTTAATTATTATATTAGAAGAGTGCAAAAGTAAACTGTACTGGACGACTTTATTGGTCTTGTCTTGTCAATGAAAGATATTTACACTGAATAATAATACATAATGGTAACTTAAAGACATTGAACTGATTTGTACTGTTTTAAAAACCTGAAAAAACAGAGCTTGTTCATTTTAAACGGTTTGTAATGGTCTAAAGTTATTCCTCACTTACCTAATGCAATTTGAGCATCCTAATTATCCACCGTGATGAGTTTATAATCACTTTTCCACAACTTTCAGAGACAAAAGCTGAGCTTTGCTGCATAGTAAAGCTAACAACTACCATGCTAAAGCGCACTTCCTGATTATCTGACAATAAGGTCCTTTATAATTAGATACATATTTTGACTTCTAGAGCTGCTTATACTCTTTATCTGTACTGCGGCAAGACAAATTTTGTTCAAATACATGTACAGGGTTTTTAAATTTTTTATTTAATGAGGGGTACTTTTTTTCATTCATAAAACTACACAAATAGTAACTGCATGCAGACAATGTATCTGACCAACTATCCAAACATTGGCACTATCACTGCTCTGTTAGTCGGCTTCCATGTACTTTCCATCCTGCCAACAATGCCAAAATGTGCAAATCTAGACAAATCTACAATCAGAGCACACCTCAATGTCAAAGCTCCTTCCCCGATGTAAACGCTAAACAAAGACACATATCACCACCGCGTAAACAAGCCCTCGCCACAATGCCAAAATGAACACTACAAACAACGCCATCTGTTGTCAAACTGTGACATTTCCACAAGACATGTATTAATGGATGCTTACCACAGTGGCATATGCTGACATCTGTTCACATGTAAACCGCGCACACATACATACACACTTAGACGGAGGTACAGAGGTGAGGAAAAGGCTAACACTTGTCAAATAGAATGATTTTAACAAGGTGCAACGAGAGCATTGTGGATTAATTTAAGAGGCTGTGAAGATTCCTCCGAGATGGGACAAGTAGCTTTGGTGATACTGATAGATGTTTAGGGGTAATTTAGCGTGGAAACAGCTGTATACGCTAGGGAATACTGGTGGGATTGTGTTTATAGTGATAACAAAAGACACAGAAAAACATCTAGCGTGACCTTTGCCATGAGTAATACAGATGCAATTTATCTGTAGTAATGGTACAAGGGAGCGTAAACAACTTAGACTAACTTTATTGATCCACGAGGGAATTATTATATTTACAGTAGCTCACTCATAATTATATAATAGAATAACAAAGAGTAAAAAACATAAATGGTAATAATAAATGCTAAATAAGTAGCAAAAAAGATAGCAAGAGACAGGTGTCAAATAAGACATAATTATATAAATGTATATGTAGAAGTCAAAATAAAATGGAAAAATAAGTAATAAAATATAAAATCTCAGCTGTATACAAGAGGTCAAGCAAAAATGATATGATGATTGACATGACATAGGATTATCTGTTACATAGGGGTGAGTTGTTGTAGAGTTGTAGGGAGTATTATCTGTTACATAAAGGTGAGATGTTGTACATCTGTATGGTGTATGGTATGAATGTAGTCCTGTATCTCTCACAGTTTGAGTGGAGCTGTAGGAGCCTGTTGGAGAATGAGCTTCTCTGTCCCTCTATAGTCTGGTGCAGTGGGTGAGTTGTTGTACAGCTGTAGGGAGTATTATCTCCTCTGTCCCTCTATAGTCTGGTGCAGTGGGTGAGTTGTTGTACAGCTGTAGGGAGTATTGCTTATAACCTGACTGTGTTCATTAAATGATCAATCTTTCTTCAGTGAAGCAAATTTATTTTAGTATATTGAGCATAATTTGGGAGGGTTTTAGCTTTCATATGAGACATTTCTAAAACCAATCGATTAATTTAAAGTCAGGTTATAAGCTTTTGTTTCTACAAAATGGATAAGCGACAAGACTTTTGTCAGGGACTGTAGAGCCCCCAACACTATCCAGGTGAGAGTGAGCCCGCTGCAAAAGATAGATTAAAGCATCATCCACACTAATGTGGGCCTGATAGGCAAACTGTAGAGGATCCAGGGATGGTGCCACCAGGGGTCTGAGCTGAGCCAGAACAAGTCTCTCAAACACTTTCATGACGTGAGACATCAAAGCAACTGGTCTGAAGTCATTAAGTCCAGATGGGATAGGCTTCTTGGGCACTGGCACAATGCAGGAGGTCTTCCATAGCACCGGTATTAGACTTAGACAAACTTTATTGATCCACAAGGGAAATTATTTGGATACAGTAGCTCAAACATCACAATATAATATAATAACAGAGTAACAAAAATAGATGGTATAGCACAAAGAGTAAGAGACAGGTGTCAAATGAGACATAATTATAAAAATGTATATGTACAAGTCGAAATAAAACAGAAATATAAGTAATAAAGTAATAAACTATATAGTCACAGCTATGTACAAGTGTTTGAGAGACTTTCAAGCTTCAGACTCAGGGTGAAGAGAAAACCCGGGGGCTGACTTGGTCTGATGGGACCAACTGACGGGAGCACATGTACTTTGGTGATAACAGACTTTTTTTTTTAACTTTTGATTTGATACCAATTGTAAGGCAACATTCCTGACAAGAACAAAATTCAAACATTTAGCATGACCTTTGCAGTGAGTAATTAATACAAGTGCAATTTATCTGTGTGACCAGAGATCGAAGTGTAAAGAACTGACAGAAACAAATATACTTGTGGCGGAGATAGGATACCCGGTTTTCCTCTTGATTTGATACCAATTGTAAGGCAACAGTTCTGATAAATTACTATACCACCCCCAACAAAATACTTTTTTCTTACATATGGCATATTCTGAAATAAGGCTTAACATGTTTTTCTAGAACAGCAGTGAAGTGAACATGATGCAGTAGAAGGAATACAACTGTCTTACTAATAAGTATTATAAAACAAGAATATTCATCTATTACAATTGGTACACATAATGACACACAAAATACCACAAGAATCGGATCAGCTGGTACTGAAAATATCAATAGAAGAAATGGCAAAATATCAAAATGCAGTACCACTTTATAATAACTATTCCTTAATTAGCCTAAAGCATTAATAAGGACTTAGCTCAGAAACTAAAATAGTTTATTACAACAGAGCTATTATGCAAAATAAATTTTTCAGAGCTTTAAAACATTTAATAGTTGTTTCTCCTTCTCATTTACCCTCTTGAAGTTCTATTTGGAGTGATTTTTGCATGTTTGAGCAATCTTTAATCAGTTATTTTCAAGATGCCATATTACAGATCAACTGTGATGTGCAGCTTTCCATCGGATTTGCCGACTATTTATTATTATGAAGATCATTGCGGTATCTGTTCCCATTGGGCAGCGTGGTTTTCTAACATGGATGACTTGTTCTTTTTAGATGAATATTGTGAGGTTAGGGTATTAATTAAGTCGTTAAGGCCATAAAATGTTTGTTTTTTTCATATAAATATAGAAAAATCTGTTTCATTACAAGGGTGTGAGAGAGATAAGAGGATGTGACACTAGATACAACTACTTCCCCTTTTTATGGGTAAAATGTGGACAGGATATTAACTGCAAGTCCATGTTGCACATTTATTCAAATGTGACCTGCAAACAAATCAGTATCACTACTAAGTCTACACCAGTGGTAAAGTGGTAGTTACACGCACTGCTGCTTCAGATAAAATAGGAAATGCCACAAATAAATAAATACAACAGGTTTAAACCCAGTCTTTCACCGCAAACTCAAACCATTCACTTGAAACTAATCAAACATTAGTGGTACCAACCCTTATTTAATCATTCCTTTTTTCATCTTAACATCCATCTACTCATCCAAGCAGTGTGTCAATAAGGCAGCCTGGTGGAAACATATGTTCGCAGAAATGTACCAGGAAGTGATGGAGCATGCAAATTGAGCCGTATTTGGCATGCATCTCCGGGCGCATATAGAAGGGGTGAGAGGGACGTGTCTTTGGGCAGCCATGTATGTAATTTAAAAATTAGACTTTAGCGCATCAGGGCATGCAAAGGGCACATGTAGAATTGACAAAGATTAAGTGGTTTTGAATGCAGGCGATGACATTTTTCGGGATTTTAAGTTGCAATTTTTAGCTATAGTGCTGGTGTTACATTGGAAGTGCTATATATAAAGCTCATGTTGAGTTCTAATAATCCATGTGGTAAAGACTGAAATATTTTGTTTTCTACTAATCTGATGGTTGGTGGTTAACGTTGAACAGTGATGTGATGTCCATGGATCTTTAAAGGTGTCCGCCACCTCTGTGTTTTCATGGTGTCACTGCTTTGCCCTCATTATGGCATTACACTTAAAGTCATAACATGTCCATGGTGACAAGGAGGTGTTGGACAGCCCACATTTTCTGTAATATAAAAAGTTTTAATAGGTTGTGTTCATGTTTAGAATTTAAAGATGTCATCATTTTAGATAGAGGGCTGGAACCTATGTAACTCAATGGCAGATTTTTCTGAAATAAATAACCAAACTTATGATTAATACATTTTAAAACTTAATTACAGAGATATTAACCATAAACCAGGTCAACAAATATGTGATCTGACCTGTTCTCCAGATCAATTTTGACCTCTTGTAGAAGCTTGTATGATATGTAATAAATTCTTACCCTTGAGCATCCTGTCAATGCCTATTTAGCAGTTACTGAATAAAATGACTTCAAACTGGTTTTCATTAAATAAAAAGAAGATGGTCTTTTGAATGGCTCTTGGCTCCCATTAAAGAACTGAAAACCCCATCACTAGCTTGCTCCGATAGTTTGGTCATTCCTTGACATTATGACCACGAGGCAATAACGCATGTGACCCATGAATAATGGGTGATCCAACCAAGCACTAGCGATGTCCATGGGCTACAACCTCTACTACCAATTATGCACAAATGAACACCAAGGTCAGGAGTGCAGCTGGAGGAGAGGTTAGCTAGCTCCCGGCACTGGTGGTACGCAGGCTATTTTTTACTACTTTTGGGACGTGTAGCTCCAGGCAGCATTTGTAATTGTGGAGCAGAATCCCCATTTGGCTCGTGTGAGGAGGTCAAACCAGGAACAATGCAGGTGCAGCAACATCTGTGCGGATGGAATGACGCTACAATAATTTTACAGTTTGTTTTACAAGCAGCTGGTTTGTTAAATATACATTATGTTCAACTAAACCTGCTGTTAGCACTCAGTTTATGTTCTGTTTCATTATGGCATTTTATTACTATTTATACGCCTACACTATTTTCTGATCTATGTCACAATGTTGTTTCCTCATCACAAACATATGCAGAGTTATGTTTTGTATCATTCACACACACTAACCCTGCATATTTAGGCTAAGTTCTTCTCTCAAACAGAAAACACTCTTTATCACTTTATGATGACATGTTGTTATACAGGAAGTATTCCACTGTGTTTTTAAACTCCATATACCATACACCTAATTTCAGTCCTGGAATTGTCAAATAAACAAAAACAAAACAACTAAAGAAAATAGATCTTCCAGAAATGTATGTTAAAGTTGCACTATGTAACTTTGTGGTGTTGGGTCTTTGCCAGTGTGGAATTAAATTCATCTGTCTCCAAGGAGACAAGCAGGTGACCACCACCAGGTCAAGTTACAGTTCAGATCTGTGAAGAAGTGAGCCTGTTCACATTGATAATATATATTTTTAATATATATCGTATATAGTCATTTTTGAGCAGTAAAATCTGTAATTGATTAAATGATTGATAAAAAACTTGATATTTTAACTCCATACTCTGGGACATTCTGAGCAAATATATTTTATGAAGATTAGCAGGAAAGTTACGCACCTTTATTATTTAAAGAAAAAGGAAAGGTTTATGTTTCCTAGTACACAACAATACAGTATTTTCTGTTTTTGTTTACATAGATTACTTCGATTCAAGCTGGCATCAGTGTAATGTTTTCATGTCATGGCTGTAGACAGTGGGAGTAACTCAGGACATGGTGGTGCTGTTAGCTATTATTTGGTTCACTGATTTGACCTGCACAACTACAATTCCATACAGAACATTAAATTCAAGCTACAAATATATGAACACTAAATAATAAAAAAAACAACAACATTCTTTAATACTAGAAGATAATAATGGCTTTTATATCCTCAGGAGATTTTATCCAGACCAGTGGAATTCAACCAATCAGGTTTAAGATGTGACTGACTACTGCCATCTTCCTTTGCTCTGCTGTAGAGAGGTCAAAGTTCAGAGCCTTTGGGAAGACATATTGTAAAGGGAAGTCCAGTATTGCCTTATAACATAGTGCTCTCCAATATACCCATAGCTTTTACCACAAATCCCCTTATAAACTGGTGGTGATTCTTTTTATTTTATTGTAGATTCAGATTTTCAACATTTCATTCATATTGTCAAAAATGCTATCATTTAGGTTATGGTACCATTCACACTGCCCAATTTGGTCCTGGTTTCAGCCCAGTTTAGTCCTGAAATAGATGTGGTTTAGTCCTGTTGTAGTTGTGGTTTAGTTTTGGTCTAGTCCAGGTTTAGTCCAAATTTTGTACTGGTGTACATATTTTGAGGCAATCTATAATCTATTATGGATCACCACAGCCAACCAGTTTCATTTTAATCATTTTAATTCTGCAGATTTTTTTTTTTTAGCTGGATGCCCTTCCTGTCACTACTAGCCACATTACTATGACACTAATTTGTGACCGTAGGAGTGTCTTAGTAACAGCAACTCAGCCTTAGCATGTGCAATAGGTTGAACATGGTGGCAGTGTAATAAAGCATTCAACGTACCCCTTTGGAGATAAGAGAACAATAAGTGCTGGGGTGAGGGGGGTAGTGGGCAACCCCATTTCCTGCTTCTGTGTATTTGTGTATGTGTAAAATTGTCTTAGCTGGATGTGCAGATAGGGTGATGTATGACACCTGGGTAACACGGGCTGACCTTTCGAAACACGGGTGACATGATTAATCCCGAGCTCGTTCATCACCGGTGCGTTAAAGTGCGTAGTTGCTGTGAGCCGTGCCTATTACAGCCAATACAGAAAGCACTTCTGACTACAAAAATGTCTCCCAGGACTGCCTTTATGATACAATCAGGTCGATATTGGTTCAAATGCATTGGAATTGTGGGGTATCGTGTGAGTGATTAACTTGCAAGTAATTTGACAAGAATTCAGAAAGGCAGGTGAGCTGGGTGTTAGGGTTGTCAAAAGTATTGAAAATGAGATACCAATTGATACTAAAACTCATACTGAAACTAGGTAGTCATTTAAGCATACATGGCTGAAGAACAAAATAAATGGATAAAGACTAAAACATATGTGAACAACAGACAAACTGCAAGATTATTCCACTAATTAATAACTAATTTATAAGAAAACCAAAAGTATAGTTTTAATGCAATCTTAAATCCAGAGCTTCTCATTCCTATCTCAAGGCTTCTCTGTAAGTAGCCTAGCATTCACACACTATATGCTGCTAGCTACTTTTTGCCTGTAAATTCACACTTAATTTGGCCATTCCAAATACCTTTCTATGTCCTTGGACTGAACAAATTTGCTTTCCCTCGTACTTTGGTTTCAGTAAAAAGGACATTTTCATTTATCTTGGCAAGTAATAGCGCATTTGACCTTCTGAGATGCTAAGTTAGCTTACTGGTACATCTACATTCACTGTTTTAAATTAACTTGTCACTTGAGGACAGAGTGAAATTATATTGTGGCATTGCTGGAAGGTAAACTGCATGCTTTGAGTATCTCACTTAGAAATACAGCAATGCATTCAATTAAAGCAAGGTGTATGTTGAAAAAATGCAATTATAGGACATTCAATTCTCACTCTGTCTTCTATCTGCAGGAACAAATCCTCCCTTCCACGTTTCAATTGCTCTCCTGGAGATAATGTGAGAATGTCTGAAGACGCAACGGGAGCCAACCAAGCGGCAAATCTACACCTCACGTTTCCATGACAACCCCTAACATTAAGTGCGTCACCGGTGAGTTCCCTCCTGCGTTCCACAACACACGTACCACATCAGAGAGGAGGTGGTGGAGCAAGAATCTCCAGCATGGCAGAGGAGAGGAACAGAAAAACAGGAACAGAGGGAGGGTCTGGGGGTAGTATGAACCCCCACTGCTCTGTTCTACTCTTTATCTCTATATGCTGTAGTGGTGGTATGTTTTTCCATTGTATATGTCAGGATCAAGGCTACATGGTTCTGCAAAATCCCAAGGCTAATTAAAATTATGGACAATTGATCTGTATATGCTTCATGCTATGAATTCAAAGTCAGATGTTTTTTGCCAGCTATCCCAGACTTAAACATTTCTCAAGTCACGTGTATGTTTGACCTGTCATTTTCATGTTTTAAAATGCTGCTATACTTTTATATAATGTAATAGCCTTCGGAAGCTGCCAGCTGACTGACCAACCTGCTGAGGCTCACATGAGGGCAAGGGCGGGAACACCTTGTCCAGCTCCAAAGCCCACAGCACTGGCCTTCACTTCTAATTAATATCATCCATGCAAAAGGCTGCGGGAGGTAGCTCTTGTCATTCCCCTTTTGGGTAATTGAAATGCAAAAGTCTGCAATAAGAGATTCATTACTATAGTGGCTCTAAAAGGGTCAAGTCAAAATGGTAGACTTGTTCTTAGTAGTTATTTTATTCAGTAAGAGGACCTTAAAGGGAAGGTATGTATAATTTTATTTCAAATCTCATAAACCTGGCCTACTTGTGTCCCTAGATGAGGTAAGTATGTTCAAATCAATACTGCCTTTACTGGCAACAATTGTAATGTGGATTTATTTTATTTCAAAATGTTTTCATTTACTGTTTTGATTTTCAAGTCAATCATCCAATCAAAAAGCAAGATGAGCCTCACATGAGTCTCCCATTTGGGTTGCCAGTTCCTATGATTAAACTAGTTGGAAATAAAGACTCTCTCTGATCTGAATACCACTACCGAAGTCAGTTCAGTGAGAGAATTCTGGATGTTCACGTGAGGCCTCTCTATAGACAGATTATTTGTCTGGCAACACAGCGGAGTGCAGGAAGCTCCACTGTCTGCACAGTTAACATGAAGTTGCAACGTTAGCTAGCGCTGTTGTCAGTGCACTAAAACAGTATATCACCATGTGATAAAATAAGTTATGATGCTAAATTAACATTAGTGAGTGGGATATGTCTTAATAACCCATATGTGTTCAATGCAGGTGAGTGCGTAAATGACAAGAAATGGCTCAAACTTCAGTAGGCAGACATACATTCATACTTGATTGACACAACTAGCCTAGCCCCCGGGAGAGCCAGAAATCTGCTGAAATCCTACAAGACACTGATATGATACAAGACAGGACAGCGGCTCTTTCTGCAGGAGACATGCACAGTAGAACGCGAAATGACATAGTCTGATAATCCCATTATATAATGAGAATGAGAAACATTTATGCGTCCTCTATATGTAGGCTAAGGCATTGGCAACCCAGGTTCAGTTCTGAAAAAGCTCTCTCTTTAAGTATATTTTTTCACCAACCTCTCAAAGATTTTACTTAGCACCTTGTAACTAACTGCATGTATGATTAACCCACTGGCAGCCATTTTGGATAATGATCCTCCTGGACAGGAACACATCCAATTCAACAGAAGCCCAGATTACCCAATTGCACAGATAACCCAGTGCAGAGAAGATAGCAGTGCCTCTGATTGCCCTGATAGCGCATTGACAGGCTTAATCACTCGATAACTACTTCCTTATTGATCCTTTAACGCTCTGAGCCAGTTGACTGAGGAGCTGACAGAGGAGACATGATACGGCTGTAAAATTATGCACATTATCCAGGAAGGAAGATATTTTATGTTCCAGTGACCTATATGCATAAATTAGACAGTACCGGGAGATAACCAAAAGGCAACTTGAGCTCCTTTCCCCGGTTCTCATCTTTGCTTGGGAAAAAATGACAAGAGGTGAATGAACAAGAAGATGTTGAAATCATTGGCAATAATGGCTTGATGAAAATGACTGCAATATCACTTAAACATCCAGTTAAAAGGAAAAAAAAAAGATTATACGTTATAATGTGGATGAATTGTTTAAGTTATGTATTTGCATTCTGGATTTTAATTTTTTTTTTTTTAACAGTTTTTACTGTTAAAAAACATACCTTGAGAATGCCTTAGAAAACTTAGAAGCTAAGCAGGGCTGGGGCTGGTTAGTACATGGATGGGAGAACACTGGAAATACCTTACCTGCCAGCCAGAACCACACGCTTTGACAAAACTTTACAAAGACGAGTGGATCAGGAACCATATCTTGTCTCCCCAATTTCAGAAGGTGTGACTGACAGTCGGATTAACCAATCACAGAGATGCATGCTCTGTTTGTGTGAAAAATAAACATTACATGTAAAAAAGGAGAAAAAACAACTTAAATGACTGAGAAATAGCACAGATTTTTAAAGAATCAACAACTGAAGCACCAAACTATTACTCATCTCAGGTAAAATAAGTTATATATTTTGTTCTGAATGATACAAGTATTTTGGAGAAGAGATGTCTTCCACATTTGAGAGACGTGCTACAAATTAGCAGCTTTGGACTGAGGTTTTTCAGGCTCTATGGTACGATTCCATCCCTTCTGGATTCGAACAGAATGTAGAAGGAAAACCAGGTGCTGCAGGTCGGCAGTGGTATAGCCATTGTTGTGTCTTTAGGCAAGATACTTCACCCATTTTGCCTATGTATGTATGTGGTAAGAGAATTGGATAGTGTAGACTGGTAGTCTTGTTTTGTCAGTCTACTCCAGGGGAGCTACAATATTAGCTTAACACCTAAAATTATGAAGTGAATTAATAAAGCAATGCAAAGCTCATATTTTTGGCCTGGTAAAGGGCAGATTTTGATTATTTTCCCCTAAGTATCATTTGAATCTACTACAAACTGGATAAGAGAGCAGTGTAGTCACATGTGCAGAATCTATTCGTAGTAAAGTGTTCAAATTAAGCTTTTAAGGACAATAGCCAATGTGCTTAAAAGTGCAAATATCAGCCATAACGGTCTATCGCTAAAGGAGAAAACCTCAATAAATACTTAAAGGTTGTATGGAGGATTTCTTTGGTTTCAAATTGTCAGAGTTAAAAAAGATGCAGCAGCCTTGTAATTATGATGACCCCCCCCCCACAAAAAAAAAAAATAAAATAAAATAAAAAATGAAAATCCATCAACAGTGGGTGTGATGGAGTCAACTAACCAGCCAATAGATAACGAGGCTACCTCATTATCTATTGGATGGTTGTCAATCAAACTCCCTACATTTCTAGTGTAACTGACTTGCCAGCGCGCTGGGATTACGTGGTTTACGTACACCTCTCATGCATTCCACACTGTTTACTCGAGCAACAGAGTGGTTCTTAGCGGCTTTTTCTGTAGCTTCCTCACAGTTAGCACAAAGTTTGTGCAATGGCACACAAGAATCCACTACCAGTTAACCACAAAAGAAAGTCAGTTTTTGAGGTCGCTGAAAGAAGAGAAGGGAAAAAAAGTGCAAAGCCAAACTAAGGTGATTCCTTCCAGCGATGGCGTGCACTGAAGCAGATGAAGGGTCTAAAGACTGACTCGTTGGTCGCTAAATTACTTCTGGACAGGCAACTTCAACAGCAATTCGTTCAGCAATTCTGAACGCGCACCGGCTGTAAACAAGCATGATTTCTAGCGTAAGGAGGAGGCGGAAGGAGGCATTTCTATTTAGGCAGCTGTGGAGTAGGGGGAGTGGTGTCACACATGCTCAATATTTGATTTCCTTGGAAAATCCTCTATACAACCTTTAAAACATTTGGTCTTAAGTATTCCATTCAAAAGATAAAACAATCTCACATTTTCATTACTCTGAAACCCATACACATTATAACCTCGTTAACAGCTACAATTTTGCACAATGCCTCTCCTTCAACATGCTTTGATACGAAAGAGTGCAAATACTAGTCCTAATGTTACTTAATATTGATGCTTCAGTGGACATAAATGTAATACTGGACTAAATGAAGGTCCAAATGCAGAGTAAGCAGGAGGAATTGATGGTATAGAAAGAACCCCAAAGCTCCCCCTTTCGTTCTCCACCATCTCAGCACTATTCAGGCCTGGAGGATTAAGAGTTATCGCACTTACAGGGAGGAAGGGGTCACCTTGTGTGGGGTGAACAGCAGAACCATTGGATTTGGGTCAGAGCCAAATGTGAGGGATTGATCATTTGGGGAAAACAATCAATGGAAATTAAAGTTTGATGTGAACATATTGGCAATGTTGTAACAAAGTTTCACAATTCTGTATTTGAGTTTTTACAATATTAATTGGTAATTTGTGGGAGATATTATTGTTTAGCCTGGAATGTTCCACAGTACAGCTTTAAACTAATCCATCTTGGTTTTGTTTTTTGTTTTTTTTCCCAACTACAAGTGTTTTTACTGCACTGAGGAAAAAAATGTAGAGGCAGGGTTGCCTCTCTGTAGAGCTGACCTGTAACTTTTTCTGATGTTGTAGTTAGAGATAGCTAGCTAGCTAGATAGTGGGGATGGGAGATATATCGGTTCAGTTATTGGCATCAGCTGTATGTTTAATAAATTGAAAACTTAATTTGTGAACTTTATGTCAACTTAAGATAAATTTGTGGGCCTTTTTGTGGATTTTAAAAGGCCAAATATTGGATATGGCTAAAAAAAACAAACAAACAAAAAAAAACAACAAAAAAACAAGAAGAAAATCCATATCAGCCCATCCCTAACAGATAGATTAATGTCATACTGTGAAATATTCCAGGCAGTTGTCTGAGTAGACAAGCAGGTATTTGCCCCTCATCAGAAAAGTTACATAGTGGACATTTAATTTCAGAGTCCCTCCCCTAAACCTTTATGATCTAATCCTTATAACTTTAACCTAAAAACACAAATCAAAAAGTCACGACTCTCTTCAAATCAACGGGTTGTAAACTGCATTTATTACCCACTCCTTCAGAAGACAGTACAGTTCACCTTGGCGATTTCATTCACACAACTCTATTGACTTTGATGCACGCCCAGACAAACTGCGCCATCACAGCGTGTGAGACTCAAAGAAGTGTCTGATGATGCTACATTTGGAACCCAGGGTCGATCTGGAGAAGAGTGGCAGATTTGACAGATGCAGCAGGCCATGTTTTTGAAGCCAAGTCTATCTCCAAGCAGGCTCAACAATCTGTGGATATAGCACTCACTTGTAATGGCAGCCAAAGACACAGCAAGAGGTAGACTGACAGCTGGTGGAGTGACAAGAATGCCATGGATGAAAGCTAAAATGTTCTATACCGCTGATATTTTGTTTAGTCTTTCGTATTATATTGCCTTGAACCTGCTTCCCGGTTGGAAGGCAAACATCAAATCAAATGTCACAATCAGCCCAAATATAATATAAATGATTAAAAACCTTGTACCTGATAGCTTCCCATGTATTTCAGCAAAATGCGTCTTGCCTGTGACCCGGTCCCAGATAAGCAAAAGAAAATGGATGGTGTCTTACCCCAGTAAAGATTGTGTAAAAAGCTCTCAAGGTGAAAATAAAAGTGTTTTTATTGTCCGATAATCAGGAAGTTCATATTAGCATGCTAATTGTTGTTAGTTTCACTGTAATCACGCTGTGAAAAGTGCTTGTAAACTTATAGTGGTGAATAATTTTGAGTGCCCGAATGATCCCAGGAGCTATGTTGTCGGGGGCTTCATGCCCCTGGTAGGGTCACCCAGGTCCTAGGGGATGGGTCAGACTAAGAGCGGTTCAGAAGCCCCCATGACGAGAAACACAGCAAGGCCAGTTGGCGTTACCGGGGCCCCACCCTGAAGCTAGGCCTGGGGTGGGTGCTTGACAGCGAGGCCGGGGCCTGGCCAGGCACAGCCTGAAGGAGCGACCGGGGGCCAGGGGGCCGTCCTCCCATGGACTCACCACCTGCAGGAGGATACATTGGGGGCCGGTGCAGGGAGATTTGGGCGGCAGTCGAAGGCAGGGGCCTCGACAACCGGATCTCCGAACATAGAGACTAGCTCTGGGCGGCAGTCGAAGGCAGGAGCCTCGACAACCGGATCTCCGAACATAGAGACTAGCTCTGGGGACATGGAATGTCACCTCGCTGGGGGGGAAGGAGCTCGAGCTCGTGCGGGAGGTTGAGCATTACCGACTAGATATAGTCAGCCTCACCTCCACGCACAGCTTGGACTCTGGAACCCAACTCCTTGAGGGGGGCTGAACTCTCCATTTCTCTGGTGTTGCCTGCGGGGAGCGGCGGCGGGCATGTGTGGGCCTGCTCATTGCCCCACAGCTCAGCCATCGTGTGTTGGGAGTTCACCCCGGTGAACGAGAGGGTTGCGTCCCTGTGCCTTCGGGTCGGTGACAGGTCGCTCACTGTTGTGTCGACCTACGGGCCAAACAGCAGTGCAGAGTACCCGGCCTTCTTGGAGTCTCTGGGAGGGGTACTGGACAGTGCACTGACCAGGGAACTCCATTGTTCTACTGGGGGACTTCAACACCCACATGGGCAACGACAGTGACACCTGGAGTGGGGTGATGGGGAGGAACAGACTCCCTGATCTGAACCTGAGCGGTGTCCTACTATTGGACTTCTGTGCTAGCCATGGTTTGTCCATAACAAACACTATGTTCGAGCACAAGGGTGTCCATCAGTGCACGTGGCACCAGGACACCCTAGGCCGGAGGTTGATGATCGAATTTGTTGTTGTATCATCTGACCTCATCTGAGATTGACAGGCGGATCGCTGCAGTGTCGGCAGTGATGTGGTCGCTGTACCGGATCATTGTGGTGTGAGCTGAAAGGTAAAGCTCTCGATTTACTGGTCAATCTACGTTCCTACTCTCACCTATGGTCATGAGCTTTGGATAATGACCGAAAGGACAAGATCGCGGATACAAGCGGCCGAAATGAGTTTCCTCCGTAGAATGGCTGGGCGCTCCCTTAGAGATAGGGGGAGGAGCTCAGTCACACGGGAAGAGTAGAGCCGCTTTTCTTCCACATCAAGCGGAGCCATCTGAGGTGACTCGGGCATCTGTTCCAGATGCCTCCTGGACGCCTCCCTCGTGAGGTGTTCCGGGCATGTCCCACCGGGAGGAGGCCCTGGGGAAGACCCAGGACATGCTGGAAGGACTATGTCTCTCGGCTGGCCTGAGAATGCCTTGGGATCCCCCCGGAGGAGCTGGAGGAAGTGTCTGGGGTGTAGGAAGTCTGGGAGTCCCTGCTTAGACTGTTGCCCCTGCGACTCGGTCCCGGATAAGCGGAAGAAAATGGATGGATGGAGAATTACTGGATCTATTTTGCAATAACTGAAACCACCCAAAAGGGTATAAAATTATAAACTGTTTGGCAGTTTTCAGAAAATATTTAATTCAGAAATCTTTTATACATATTTTATATTTAGTCTTTAAGGTTTTCAAAAATGCCTCTCTTTATTTCTAATTTCATACAAACAAGACAATAAAATCACATTTAATCAGCATAACTTGTCTATAATAGAAGCATGATATTGGATTTTCCTACCATAAATGTAATTACCAGTCACATAATCGCCCTCTTCTCTCATATCAAAAATACAATCACTCCTTTATAAATATTAATGTGACTCACCACAACTCTTGACCACACACACACACACACGCACACGCACACGCACACGCACACACACACACACACACACGCAAAGTAAAATCCCACTATATATTTCAAGTACTAAGCCATCTTATTGTCAATTCATTTAGCTGGGAGCCAAATGCACAACTGGCCTTTCCCATTCATTAAAACATACAATAATCCCTACAGTACCAAGACAGCCAGTATACAGCCAACACAATGTACAATGAGCTCTGTCCGAAATGAATTGATCTAACTAAAGAATGCAAGAATGAATGGCCATTTACAAACATTGAGCCAGTTCATTATGGAAGACTAAAACATAGAATATCTATCACATTCAAAAGTACTAAACGTGAACATGCACCATTTAAAACATTCTACAGTATACAAAGATGCCTACTCATATTTGCGCAGCATCCAATTCCCAATAGCTTTTCTTTTTATGCTACAGTATAAATCCACACTAGAGTCTCCCACACACCCCCGTCCATTGCGGTCTCCTAGCTTGACGCCCCTAGCAACGCTGGGATCTCCGAAACTTCTCCCGACTTCTGGCATCACCAAGGAGATGGCAATGGAATGTATAAATTCATTTTGTCGGCTTTGTTAGACATCACAAATCTTCTCTCTATAGCCCGTAAGGGACATTTGGCTGATGTCCTATGGGGGTAACAGTAAGGGAGACGCTGCAGGTGATTTTATTCTTGGTTTGCTGATCAAATTGAAATTCTGGCATGTTTTTGCATAGAAAAAAAATAATAGTTTAAACATTTGAACAAAATCAGTATCTGGGTGGTATTTTATTTATTTGTTTATTTTAACCTTTTTTGTAGATAAAATGTTTTTCATTGATAAGAGTTTGGATATCATATTGAGTATGTACATCTCCACTGAATATGTAGATGATATAACAAAACAGTCCTCGAAAATTTGATTAGAAATCAGATATCAACAGATATATATGTAAAAGCCATTCAAATATTAAGACCAAAAATATCCTCTAATCTAAATTCTGACAGATTTTGAAAGACGAAAATTGAATAAGCTAATCAATATCTGAAAGTTGATCACATGCAGTGATTGCCTTCAAAAACTACTTTTGCCTTTAGTGTCGCCCTTCCATCTCCATGGTAACTCACCCGTGTACGCATCGGAGACAGCAGCCCCTCCATAGCTGTTTCCTTGGGGTCCCCCGGTGCTGCAACGCTTGCCAAAAAGCGGTATTATCCCAAATTGGTGTAGAATATATCCGGTTAGAAACGCTGTCTCATCCTTAATGCAACGCTGCTACCCTCCCTACCCACCACACCACCCACGAACAGTCACACGCATGCATGGACCGAGCAAGCACCCACCAACTCCTGTGCTTCTCCTCCCCTGTCAGCTTGGATAACAACGAGAGCTTTCCCTTACAACCATACAGTGTCCAGAAATGCTGCCATCTCTCCTCTGTGCCTCCAGCTACACACACTTGCTCCCTTCCCAATGATCGCAGGTCCGTTCTTTCTCTCTCTCGCCCCCTCCTCCTCGCTCCTTCCCTCTATCTCTCTTTCTCGCTGTCAACTCTGTGTTTGCCAAATCTAGCAGGGGAGAGTCAGATTAAATGAACAGCTATTGAGGCATTTACCTGGACAAGATAAGCAAAGCGTGTATTTTGAGGGCTTGGGATATTAGCATAAAGCAATGTATTTAGAAAGGGCAGAAAACAATTGGGGTTTGATGACTCGCGGATAAACAAAATTGGTATACAAGGTTTTTTTGGGGACTTTTGTATTATACATTACACAAGTTAAAATATGTATGGAAAATGTATGCAATAATTTGACTTCTCTCTCCATTTGAACAGTTGGATTAGGTCTCTGATGCTCTTTGTACCAACTGTAGCTACGAGGCTCCCAGATTTTAATCCCATCAAGGGACCAAGCCTTGAAAAAAATAGCCCAAAACAAGCAAATTCAGTCATACAAAAGTAAAATAAATAGCTGAATAACTATAGAATAATCTTGAGCCATATCAGAAGTATTAGATCACATAGACTAGTATATGCCCATGTACCATTATGGAACCTACCTGGATGACTGAGATAAAGTAAAAATAACAAATACTATTATTTAATGCTGAAAATCAATCACATTCTATATCTAAAGAAAAACATCAGTATTGAGTATCAAGTCAATGTGAAGTAAATCACAAAAATCTATAGCAATCTACATAAATGCATGCTAGCAACGTACCCACACTCTTTGTGCAACACTCAAACTCACTCATCATTACAGTTACATTCCAAGCTGTATTTGTCTCCTGATTGCAGCTGAAGTGGATGATTACTGATGAAAACAGGCATGATGACGCAGGTGCCATTACTGACACTTGTCCAGTGGTGGTAAGCTACAGGCAAGTCAACTGAGTTCACAAAGATGGAAAAAATAAAGGGGACATATTACGTAAAATTTACTTTTATGAGAATTTATCCACGTTTCAGTGGATTCATGTATGTTTGAGTAATCATATATTTACTGCATTCATGGTGCTCTGAAAAAGTCTGTTTACACCTACTCCCTATATCGCTACACCACTAGTATTCAGACTCAAAAATGTCAAGTGGCAATTTTTAACAGTAAAAACGCATATGAAAATCAGCTGCTTGCTATGGTGACTAAGAAGCCTTGCAGTTTTTAACAGGAAGTATATGAATATGTTTCTGTTATCAAGCTGTTTTAAATCAATATTGGAATTTAATAATGATCTGCATATAGTCAAATACTAAATATCCCCAGAAAGCATGTCTTTAAACAGTTATATCTTATATTAATGAAGATGCAAAATAAATTAAATTAGGAATACAGCTATTTCATGTTCCTACCTCTTGCCACTTGTCTATCACTGTCAGCTAATCATATACATTAAATGCACTCTATCTCCCCTCCATGTGCCTTCATTCCCCTTCTGCGTAATGTTAACCTGTGATTGGTCAACAATGACATGACAGTTTCCAAAATTTTCTATTCACATCATATCGTAGATGTGGATATTTCGTCATTGCATCAGTCCAATTGATTGAATACAAGTATCTAACAATGAATCTTCCTGCTTGTAGTACAAGAGTCCACCATTGTCCCCTCTGACAATAGCCGCTCTAATTGCCTAGCAACCTGATCCGTCTCCACTTATAATAGACATGATATGACTCACCCGCTTAAATCAACACACAAACAGGTTAGGCAAAGCTTTTTCTCCCTTAGATACCATAAGGCTAAGACAGGGAGATCCAATGGGACTGACTAGTCTGGAAGGAATATGAGAATCAATGTTAGGAAATTAGGATACATTCTACTGATGTCCTAGACAAAAAAAAAAAAAAATTAATCAAAAGTCAGATATTTTTTTACTAACATTCAAGAATGGAAATTTATTAAGAGATTAAGTAAGTATTAAGTTTGATTCTGCGACTAGGTATGGCTATTTGCTATGGAGTTGTATGCTGATATGTCAGGGTGGATGCTTAATTTTTTGTTAGACCTTCTAGCTAACTTTCATAAACCACAAAACCACTTCATATCACTCTGCTCCAGACACTTCACTGTCTGTTGAAGTAGTTTCGCTGCTAAAATTTCATTACATGCAGGCTACTTCTGCAAAATTGTATTAAAGTAAAAAGAAAGTAAAAAGATAAGAATACTACTTTTGATTAATTTAGCAACATGTTAAATCAAATTAAATGGTTTTAAACTGCACTCTGAGGATTGTCGGAGCTCTTGCCAATCAGACCAGTCAATGCAGCACTGTTATGAATGTTTGTGGGTATAGACAGGATGAGATAGACTGGGATGACTGGGACTTCTACTGTATCCTAATCTTATATGATTTTGAATTTATCAAAGTAGAATTCCATTTACAGGTACACATCGACTCAAAAAAGTACAAGTACACCCCAAACAGTCAATTACAGTAATGTAATTAAATGGTAATGATAAATTGCTGCATTTTTATATAGCACTTTTCCAGAGCTTCACATTAATGAACCACTCACCCATTCACACAAACACATATTCATACCACAGTGTACACAGGATCTGACCACACTACGATGTTTATGTGGAGCATGGGATTCGAACCCCCAACCTTTGAATCATATATTTGTTTGTACATGATCTGAAGTTGTCCACACCACTGGATTGTCCACACTAGTGTTTTATTCAATTCCTCTGACTACTACTCCTATATGGGACACTAACAGCTTCCCACATGTAATTGCAACTCCATTAGAACATTACAGAAGTGACTGGAACGTGCGTGAATGTAACCCTGGACACCTTTTCACCTCTGCTCTCTGCCGCATCCCATAGTCTCCATGACAACGGCAGGAGCAGAAGGACACCATTAGCAGAGGAAAAGACATAATAATATATCCTTGCACTCACGGGCTCGGTTGGCATCCGCAGTGACAGAAAATGGGGCTGGCTGTGTGAGGAGAGGACACTGATGGTGGCTGCCTCTAGACTTCAAATACAGAGGTACTTCAAAAAATCCTGGCCACATCCAGTACTGTGGAATATAGCAGCAGAGATTGTTGGCCTCGTTCCCCCTTTGACAACTATATATAGAAAGAGCGGCTGGACTGACCCACATAAGTACGACAGGGAAATTCAGAACAATTAGCATGAAGACGATGTCATATTAAGCAATACAGTGCAAAAAAGAGACTGTAAAATGGTTTTGGTTTTAGAAGTTTTTTATTTGTTTTTACTCAATACCAGATGGTTTTGTTTATAGTCAAAACCGACTCAGATCAAGATTCATTTTTTCAATTCACGTCATTGTAATGATTTTTTTCAGTGTGGAAAAATTGTTTAAGAGAATGTGAAAACCAGTACTTAAAATAAGAAATTGTCAGACTGCAGTACAGCTATATTGCAAAATGAAACCGATGTGTGCTGTCTGCATCAATTATAAAATATTTTTATCATCTGCAAACCAAAGTAAGAGGTAAGGTTGTTGCACTATTAGCATGTTGTTGTTAGCATTAAAGTAACACTATACACAATTAGTATAATTGACTGGAAGATTAACCAATCAGAGAAATGCATGTTCCGTTCATGTCAGAACTGATTGGCTGCTATTTGATTTTCAAAAACTTGTTGGAGAAATGTTTTGCTGTATCCCTGGTTCCAGAACCTCCAGCAGAATGTATGAGAGGATGGTACGATAATAAACAGCTTCATAACTCGTTCCCATAAGAATCCTACAAAACACGAGCAGTACTACTATGCAGTTTGAGGCTAGCATGGCTGGGTGCAAATTGCAAGTTCAAGGGGTACATCACTGCTTGTGGCTTTATTCTATTATTCTTTTGGTTTTCTTTTTGTCAGAATGTTCTGTTTTAAGCACTATCCAATCTCTTCTATCTTTGGAGTAATGACAAACAGTAAATTTTATAATTGTAAGATGTCAATTTTAACTGCTGCATTAGGCTAAGTGAATGTGCTCTGCTAATTACATTGACAAAACAAAGCTTATCTAGCTGTTGCCCTTGAATGGGAGATGTAGCCTATTGTTTGTTTAATATTTCAGTTGTTTTCTTTGATGCTGCAGAACAATGATCTTCTATCACATGTTGAAAAAGCATTGGTAGGACAGAGAGAGTGAGACCTCCTGTCACAGAGGAGCATTGACTGCCGTGGACACAGACGTCTCAGACAAACATATTGTGACAGGATCGATGGGAGTGCACCTGCAGCTACAGCCACCACAGACCTGTACACAACATGTTCATATGTCACACCAGAGACTTGCGAGATGATGGATTTCTACATTTTCCATCCCTGGGATCCAGAATACACCCTTCTCCATTATCTTACAAGGATGTGGTCACCAGTTGTATCTCACGAAGTTCAGCATGGGCAGGGCATGATTGATGGAGGTGGCTTAGTCAATCAGGGACTGGAATGGCCCATCCGTATCAAAACAAATATGTTTGCTTTATGAGGAAAAAAGAAAGGGATACAATATTTAGTTATGAACCATTCATTGCCTGTTGATGACAGACACCAAATTCAATTGCTTTGCCTGGGTCAGCCGATGCCTCAAAATTCGTCAAAAGAAGTTCAGTGCAGATACTTGCAGATAAATACTAAAACTAGTATTCAAACTACTCAACTGGGCAGGTAAACTAAAAAAGTCACATTCAGAGGACAGAAATGAATCATTCCTGAAGAGCTTTAGAATGATCTTGAGCTGTATCACAACTAGTATAATTTGATTTGTTATTTATTAAATATTTACTACATAAGACAGACAATAAATACACACAATACATTTAGCCACATGGACTAATATGCCCAAGGACCAAACCTACCAGGACGACTGAGGGATTACACAGATATAAGACCACATGGTAAAAGAAAAGAAAGTACTATGATTTAATGTTGAAAATTACTTTATCATCATGGTATTGGAATCGGAATCGAGTATATTCCTTAGTAATGAGTTTGAAAGGTTCGTATCGGGACAATACTACACTTCTGTTCAAAAGACTATATTACCAATAGACCATGTCATCAGAGGCCTTCAGCACCCACCCCCTTACCCCACCACCACTCACATAAACATTACATACGCACCAGACACAAGTCTATAATTCTCACTAACGCACTGACTGATGACATCCAAATTGGATCAGTGCCACAGGGGGGCAGTGCAGGGAGGAACTGAAGAGCACAAATCTCATTATCAGCATGACCTTTGACCGCCTGAAGAAGACCTGCTATATCTAAGGGATCCTCATCAATTTTCAAAGGCATATTTCAACCAATACCAATCCCATATTGCTAAATGTGACTTTTAAATACATGAGAGAGTGAGCTGAATCTATGTTGGGATGGGAGCTGTTCTTCACATGATTAGATGCTATGATTAGGTCACACGAAAGAAAGGCTATACTCTATGGTTCATATTAGCAAAAAGAGGAATGTAAGCCAAGGACCTGCTTGTCACCTAAAGATTCTTTCTTTATGGGTTGATGTTTAGCTATTCACCAAAGAATACATAAACATTTGTAAATGATTTGTAGTTTCTTAAAAACATGAAAAACAGAACTACTTATTTTTTTATGATTTGTAGGAGTCCAAAGTTTTTTCTTTCTTTCCTAACACATTCACAGCATTCTAATTATTCACCATGATGAAGCACCTTTCACAACTTTCTGAGGCTAGTGCAGGGTTTGCCTGTCACGGTAATGCTAGCAACAACTAGCATGCTAACAGCTCAATTTCTGGTTCATGGAGGATAAAAAGGCTTTATGCATGCTGACAGCGTACACCTGTCTTTAATTGACTACAAGTGCCGCTTATACAATATATCTGTAGTGGGGCAAAACATTTATTTTTTTACATGTAAAATCAGGCTCTTGGGTAAATTATATCTTGTTAATGTTACTTTTTTATTGCTAGAACTAATAATGGCACATTGCACAGAAGCTTCACCCATTTACCTCCCTTCACTGTATTGCGGAAAAGCCTTATTGTTGCACTGTGATCTCCCTTGTGTTCGCCTCTTAAAGTTTATTAACCCGGGGTATGGTCCTGTCCACTGCCTGGTGATACAGAGGGAGGGGGCAGGGTCAGGTTAAACCCTCTGTCAGCAGTTATGTGTGATGTGGAGTTATGAGGCTCTATATGTCAATGTCCACTGACACCTCAACATCCAATCCAGAAGTCCAGGATCGCCCCACTGCTGCAGAGCGGTTTTCCACTGTGACATTGAAAGATGGGTCAAAAATTAAATTAAAGGTCCTGTACCCCCAGGTACTAGTATACTCCCACCTACTTACAAATGCTGTCTTGCCACAGTTCAAATATATTGTATAAGAAGTGGTGAAAAGCACTTAGAAACTCATTGCAGTGAATAATTAAGATGCTCTGAAGTGAGGAGTATCTTTGGACCACTGCAATCTGTTTAAAATTAACTATAGTTCTTCTATTCACTCATACTCTTGCAAAGTCAGTTATTTTTGATCAGACTGTTAAAATAAAGCTCAGATTAAAGTTTAACAGAGCTGCTGACAAAGCAGTGTCTCTAGATAGCTTCACCACCACAAGGAACATCAAATGTGAATATAGAGTAATTTCCTATGTCTGTTATTTGAAAAAGCTACAATTATTCGGTAGACAAACAAAAAAAAACATCTTGTTACCAGTATAGCATGAGCTAATGAGCTGCTGCTAAACAGACTGTGGCTTCGGCAGGAAACAAAGAAATTAATTGCAATGATTAACAATTAAGGCACATCACAGCACAGGGAGCTCCATTATAGCTGCCTTCTCTGAGCTTTTCAAGGTCTTCCAGCTCCATGCAACAGCCTTATGTCTGCTATTCTCTTAATATGTCGTCCCATCTGCTGTCAAGCCAATCCAGTATTAAAATAATTGTGGTCTTTTTGGAGATAATGGAAGGAAAAGTGCATGTACTTTGACCTATGCCTACGCCTGGTCTTGTCACGATACTAAAATTTCTTGAAAAACTTGATTTCGATACTAATGGATGGACACGATGCTCAACACTGATGCTGATACCACAATGATAATTAAAAAAAACAAAAAAACATAGAATATAATTTTCAACATTAAATTGTATATATCTGTGTAATTCCTCAGTCATTCAGGTAGGTTCCGTTGTGGTATACTTGTAAGCGACTCAGGAAAGATTGACTTCTGTCCTGTGAATATGAGTATAGTATATGTATTATAGTAGTATAAGTATCGATGCCTTCTCAGATGAGTATCTTGTATCAATTAGCATCTGACAACCCTAAAAATGCTCGACAACTATAGGTTCTTTCATTGGATCAGCCAGGTTGATATAGGCCATTAAAGACATTACTTTTTCCTCTCAGTAACATGCTCCTTATACTTTCACAGGAATAACCTTTATGTACTCCAAATGTGTTTCATTGTTCCATTTAATTCCCATATGATACATACGATAGTCTGGGTTTGATTGATTGAGCTCATGAAAATAATTTCTTTTTCTAGCTTGGAGTAACTGTCTAATATTCAACATAAATGTAAAATGAACCCCGGCATATCTGGCACAATTGTGGAATTAAAGTGCTAAACCCAAGATAAGTGTAAATTACTGTCAAAATTAATTAACGGCATTACATATTTAAGAAGCTCAAAGATGCCTTAGAGGGTTAATCCTACTGCAAACTGGAATTACCATGCACAAAGTATAGCACAGTAGCTGAGTGGTTACAGTGCTATATTTTATGGCCATCTCATAACAAATAAAAATAATTAAAATTAAAAAAGCAAAAATAAAAGAGTTTCCTCCCTTGTAGTATGCATCCATGCTTCCATAAATATTGTTCAGTGGCTCTCAAACTTTTCACACCAATTATCACTAAAGAAAAGATTGGCTGCCTGAGTACCACCACATCTAAATCCACAGGAATAACAAGACGTCAACGGAGCACAAAATGGTGGATAAAATAACTCTAAATTAGGCAAAACCACCAATGGAAGAGCTGTCCAAATACTACCTGAAGGAGCCTGCGTACCACCAGTTTGAGAAACATTGCTATAGTACATTTACCAATTCTTCAATGTATGAAAGAGGCAGAAAGCAGTGGACAAATCTACTTAAAAATAAACCAATTTCAATGTTTCTATACCACACACAGGAACCTTGCAAATGGCCCTTCTATATGCAGAGAATACATTGGCTGTGTGTTGCGTGATTGGCTGCTGGAGGTAGATGAAAGCACGTAGGGAAGGTCTTATCTCGCTGGTGCAGAGACGCAGCATTAGGGCAAGAGAAGATGGATGGGACCGGGCCATGGAGACTGGAGTTTGAAGGAGAAGGACATAGGACACAGAAGACACAGAGGGAGGAAACAAAGTGTTACTAAACTGCTTTATGGTTAAAAAGAACAGTTCATGTACCAATTATATTTTATGTGATAGGAAACACCCCACTGCTCCCTGGATCTCTAGACCAGTGGTTTCCAAACCTTTTTTGACTACCAAAGCCATATCGCTTATTCTGAGAACCCCCTAACCTGGGTACTTGGCAAATTAATCTGCATAATATAGTAGTATATTGTCAGTTATTACTATTATAAGTCCTTATTTTGATTATAATGAACCAAAATCCACCAAAATAGCTTTACATATACAACAATTACTATTACTACAAAGAACCTCTAAAAAAATAAATACTTTTCAATTTGAGCTTTTTAAATCTGAAAATCATTCTGAATAAGCCCTGGAAAGTTCTTACATACTCCTGTACCCCCGGTTGGGAAATACTGCTCTTGACCATTGAAACACAGGCCATTAACCTATTCTAAGGGAAACAGGTCTAGACCAAAAAGACACTGGAATACGAACTTAAGTGACCCAAGAGGCCAGGAGTGGTTGTTTGGGAATATCCTTGATGCTGTGGAAAAGAGAAGAAAAGATATATCAATACATTATGAATATTTTTTCAATATGGATGAGTGTATGATTGTTTGGGTAACTGTGAATCCTGCAACAGCTGCTCATACAGGGTAAACTAGATGAAACATGATACAGTAAGCTGACCTGACCCGCCTGATAGTCACATTTCTTTATAGAATGTATGGTATTTTCCTATTTTAATTTCAAGAATCCAATTTACAGAGAAGGTAACTGCTTTCATTCATTGTGGAGCCGAGGTGGAAGCGTGCCCGATGCTATGATGTCATCCCACGTCCGTCTCCAAGCAACTGTTGTCAGGGGCAACCATGGTTCTCCGCAGGCAGCACACACAGACAGGCAGAGGTAGAGGACACACTGACAACGTGTTAACAAAATTATCTTTAGTTTCTATCTGTTAATAGAAAAACAAGCATTGTGCACTGTTTGGTCTCTCACCAAACAGACCATGTGACTTTATTATCACTATATAGAAAATTGTGTTTGTTTTGTCTTCTTTATTTTGCACAAGTACATCTGGAGATGATATCACCCAATATGGCTTATCATTACATTATAAAAAGCATGCTATCTTTACATAAAAAGTAAGAAAAAAAAAAAAAAAAAAAAAGCATTAAGAAATAAAAGCCATGTTCACAGACTGCCCTCTAGTGTTTTGTTTGATATCACACACAAAGACATTCTGTTTTGGTATGTCACTTACGAAAAGGATACACTACATAACAATAATAATGCATCAGTTTTATATAGCACTTTTCTGAACACTCAAAGATGCTTTACAGTGCAGTATTCATTCATTCCACACTTGATGGTAAGCTACTATTGTAGCCACAACTGCCTGGGGCAGACTGACAAAAGCGAGGCTGCCAATCTGTGCCATCAGCTCCTCCAACCACTACTATCACTCACGCACACACCACTTTCATACTAGGCAATGTGGGTGAAGTGCCTTGCCTAAGGGCACAATGAGTTTTTGTGACTGGCGTCCCACTGTGGCACCTGATTTTCCCAGGGGTCTCCCATCCAAGTACTGACCAGGCCTGGACTTGCTGAGCTCCTGAGATCTGATGGGATGAGGCAAGCCGGTATGGCCACACAAGCCGGTATGGCCACACAAGCTGGTATGGCCACATAAGTTTGAGATTTGCTAATAAAAAGTTTATGTATTTTAAAAAACATACTGTTTGATCAATAAGAGCGTTTATGGTGCTCATTTGATTTTGCACAAAAAGTGTAACTGTGACAAACTGTAAAGCTGTGAATTAATGTTATCTAAAGGGACTTGTTTAACAGCATAAATCAGTTCACTTGTACTTTATGTCTATTCTTTGTGGTCAGATTGTGTTTAAGTCAAGACACACTTGAGATCTTCAGACAGAGAGGGAACTGATGACATCATTTGAAAGCTATCAATATCACCTAACAGAAAGCACCTTTAAAGGAGGTGTTGCACGCTATTGGGAAAAATGCCCACAGCTTGATCGGAATGAGCTTTTGGTATAATAAAGTACATCTGAAAACTACATAGGAACCAAATTTAAAATGCCCGATTTGCATACAGGAAGTGAACTTTGGCCCAATTTGTACAAGAACTATTTCATGGCTACAATGCTTGAAAAAGCTAACTTTTTTACATGTTTCCGGATTTCAAAATAAACAAATCTTATTTCTGTGATTTCAGGATGACCTTCGGCTCATTTTGGTACCAAATGCATATCCACAGACCCAATATTATCAAAGTTATGAAAGATTTATTCAAGAACTTAATGATTTTTTGCAACTTTTTTGTAAAAAAGTCAATTTGTTTTCATTGATTTCAGTAGGTTCCCATGCTTGCCCACCTAAAATTTTTTCCACAAAGTTGCGTGATATAGTGTTGTATAAACCATAAAAATTTCATAAAAATTTGAGACCGGTAACAGTGATCCGGAGATCCATACATCGCAAGAAGTGCCATTCATCAAAATTAGAAAATCTTGTATTTGTCCAATACTGGAGATTAGGTTCAGTTTTTGTCACAAAAATAGTTAAATGCTCTTTAATGTAAAATATATTGACCTAAATCATACTCTAATGCCTTATTAATTGTGCGGATGTATTCTGGATCATATTCTGGATCATGTCCAAAAATATTAATAAATTGAGTCATAATATAATTTGTGATTGTATATATGTTCACCGATCATCTTAAAGTGATAAAATACATGCATTTATGGCCTCACTTTTTTCATCAAAGGCCTTCAGGATCATTGTGGATTCCACTCAGAAATGTTATCATGTCCTAAATTCACTAAACTGAAAACACTATCTATAATATGTATGTAAGTATTAACATAGTTTCTCTAAATATTTTTCACACTGTTGTTCCAAAATACCTTGGTCTGTCTCACATTACCCATGACAATGCCCTTGCACACAATACAATTTTAACAAAGGCCTTTTATGGTCACAATGTAACATTGATTTTGGATGGAACATATATCTATTTGAATAAAAGTTCGCATCACCAATTTCAACGGTCATCATATGGTGGCCAAAAAAAGACAAACTATCTCAAGTTTATGTCAATTGTATTCCCAGACGGTTACGTTTTGGACACAGTTGGGCCATACTATGGCAGTACAAATGACGCGTCAATTACAAAACTTATGCTTGACAACTTGGACTCTTTGAAGCTTTGGCTACAAGAGAATGATGTGTTGATCGTTGATCGTGGCTTTAGAGATGTTTTAGATGTACTAGCTTCAATGGGGTATGATGCCAAAATGCCATCATTCATGGCATCTGGCAGGTCACAGCTCTCAGAGGAACAGGCTAACGAGGATAGGTTATGTACAAAAACACGTTGGGTTGTAGAATCGTATCACGGGCGTTTCAAGCAATGGCGCTTTTTCAAAGAAAGAATAATGTCCAATTATTATGTTCCTTTACTTGGAGATTTGATGAAGATCATAACAGCTTGCCTAAATGGCCTAAGGGGTCCAATCTATGTGCCAAATCAGGCTCGTGATGCCCGAGACACTATGATGGCACAACGCATGCTGGAAAGACGATCAAAATTGAACACATTGTCTAAACGTGTAGCCAAAGATCCTGACATGTCTCGTAAAGCCAAAAAAGAATGGGTGAAGCTTGAGGCATCAGAAATAGATTTCCCTAAGCTGAATCTAGAATATTTGGAAACATTGGCATGTGGGTCTTACCAAATCAAATTGTCACCAGGGTATATTGTGGAGCATCAAACAAGTGATGGGGACTACGAGATGTGGGTGTATCAGCATGACAATGATTTGGTGCGTGGCCAAATTCACTCACGCCACAAAAGTCAAACCAAATATAATGTTTGGATTCAGTATGACATGAACGATTCAGATGATCCTATAAGGGGATATTACTGCACATGTCCTGCAGGAAATAGAACAGCTGGCATGTGTGCACATGTCGCATCCATACTGTACTACATTGGGTATTACCAACACTTTCCTCATGATAAACCTTTACAGTCATATTCTCGGCAATATGCCACATCTATTGAAGCAAAATAAACAATAGTCAACTGTCCCCTTTGAAGAAAAATATTTAGAGAAACTATGTTAATACTTACATACATATTATAGATAGTGTTTTCAGTTTAGTGAATTTAGGACATGATAACATTTCTGAGTGGAATCCACAATGATCCTGAAGGCCTTTGATGAAAAAAGTGAGGCCATAAATGCATGTATTTTATCACTTTAAGATGATCGGTGAACATATATACAATCACAAATTATATTATGACTCAATTTATTAATATTTTTGGACATGATCCAGAATATGATCCAGAATACATCCGCACAATTAATAAGGCATTAGAGTATGATTTAGGTCAATATATTTTACATTAAAGAGCATTTAACTATTTTTGTGACAAAAACTGAACCTAATCTCCAGTATTGGACAAATACAAGATTTTCTAATTTTGATGAATGGCACTTCTTGCGATGTATGGATCTCCGGATCACTGTTACCGGTCTCAAATTTTTATGAAATTTTTATGGTTTATACAACACTATATCACGCAACTTTGTGGAAAAAATTTTAGGTGGGCAAGCATGGGAACCTACTGAAATCAATGAAAACAAATTGACTTTTTTACAAAAAAGTTGCAAAAAATCATTAAGTTCTTGAATAAATCTTTCATAACTTTGATAATATTGGGTCTGTGGATATGCATTTGGTACCAAAATGAGCCGAAGGTCATCCTGAAATCACAGAAATAAGATTTGTTTATTTTGAAATCCGGAAACATGTAAAAAAGTTAGCTTTTTCAAGCATTGTAGCCATGAAATAGTTGGGCCAAAGTTCACTTCCTGTATGCAAATCGGGCATTTTAAATTTGGTTCCTATGTAGTTTTCAGATGCACTTTATTATACCAAAAGCTCATTCCGATCAAGCTGTGGGCATTTTTCCCAATAGCGTGCAACACCTCCTTTCACGCCACTTACTGCCATGCAAAAAACACCTATTAATTACCATTAATTGATTTATTAATTACCATTAATAAATCATGTCATCAATATTGTTCCATCCTACATGGAAATAGCATTTAAAGAGATTAATTCTGAGCAACTTATTGCAAAAGCTCTGATGGTTATGTACCTTCTGACTACAGAAATTGTAAGGCACATGCATGACATGGCCTCTCTCAAATTTTCACTGCTGAGATGCAATACAACAGTCTTTTACTCCCTCTAGTGGACAATCTGACAACAGCAGAAGACACAAAACTGTTTGTCAAAGTAGTTTTAAAACTAACTAACTTAACTATTGTTAAGTATTCTTTAATTTTAAGTTTAAAATGTGATTTTGATGTATTATTAATTTATTTTCATCTCTGCTTTCTCTTTGCACTTTCTATGACTTTGGCTTAAAAAGTTCAATAAACGATAAAATGCGGGATTCGCTTCTCTGGTGGAGGATCACCAAATTTGATTCAAAATTTCAAAAAGACATTTCCCATGCAGTTTCATCTTCAAATAAAGAGCCTTGACTGAGTAATTTGACACCATGATAAACAGATTTTTTTCTTCACATATGCAAATATTAGATGTATATTTTTAATCAAAACTCAACCATTACAGCAAAGGAAAAGCTGATTCAAAAAGTGTTATTATACTGCAGACATTACCATGACAACCAAGGTCACTGACTTGACAGAGGTAAAAAGGAATAACACTCAACAAAAATCTGCTACGGAGAATATCCATAGCCCTCTTAAAACATAGTATTAGTGTTACTATATTTTAAGTGATTTTTAGATGCAGTAGTTTTGTTTTTTTTTTTTGCTTTTTTTTCCTGCAATCTTAAGCCTCTACAAATTTGACATGAGTCACTTCTGTTTTTTGGACAACACCTCCTTCCTCTTTCTCTTTCGGAAAAAGACAGAAACTGTTTTCATATTTATTAGGAACTATTCAAGCTCAATGAGTACTCAGAAGTACTAATGAAGCACCTACCTCCCACTATCTATTTTGCAGTTAGCAGGAAAACATCAGCTACCCACTTGCTATTCATGGTACTTACTGTATATTTGATATTTGGTACGGATGGTTTGATATGGTTTTCCTAAGCCAACATTTGACTTGCTGTTGTGGCCAATTATTTATACTTGTACTATATATTTCCAATACTGAGATCTTAAAATCAAAAGCAAGGAACAAAACTCATACTATGAGTTAACCCATGTTAACATCATAAATGAACTTTTTGTTTTAGTAAAACACATTGACAAAATCTGTGTATCTATAAAAGTATTACTGTGAAAACATACAGTCATATTTTAGCCTAATTGCTCTTCTAATTCCATATTTACTCATGAGTCTGTTTAAAAAGACAAATCTGATGCACTGATGACAAACTGGGATTGACACACGGGCACAAAGAAAAAAAAATGAGTACCAAATATCAGCTAAAATGTCAATATCGAACCGATACTCAAACCCTCCAATATCACAGTTAGCCCATCCCTTATATGTGGTAGTATTTTGACTCAGTTTCATTAACTGAAAGTAAATGATGCTTTCTTTGTCTCACAATGTTTACGAGACTAAAATCATAATATTTAAATTTTTCCAGCCTAATCAAATCATAACAACCACTTCTTAATCAGCCATGGATTAAATATTAGTACATACATGAATAGATGTATGTTTATTAATGTAAGCTGGGGTGTGTAAATCGAGATGACCAAGTCTGTATAACCAGACAGCTCTTCATTTTATACAAGAGCCTATTAGCTGATAAGTGACTCCCTGAGAAGACAATGGGCCCCAGTGGGAGTGGTGTCAGGGCAGGGTTAGCTCATACAGTATCACTCACACACAAAGAGGAGAGAGGGCAAGAGAAATCACTGCTGCTTCCACCCAGACATCTGCTGAGTGCCCAGACAGATGGTGAGCCAATCAGAGAGCTCCGTCAGGTCCACAGACACAACACAGAACCCTGCGTGCCACACAGGACAGGAGGGCACCTTGCACAATTTACACTCGAAGAACAATGAAACTACTCACTTTCTTTGTAAGTAGACAAAGAAAGGAAAAGAATACAACTATAAACAATCAAACAGCACAATAAAGGAAAGCTGTCTGAAGAGATAGGGGATAATGTTAGACGAGATCCGAGATTGTGTCCATGAGAAAGAGACGAGGTTTTAACATTATTCCTAATATATACATTGTGAGGTTGTCCTCATAATTGGTACTGCTTTTTGGAACTATAACTCATAAGCCTTTTTTGCCCAATCCAAATGTAAACACATGAAAAATATGTGCACAATCTAGTGGGAATTTTGTCTTGTGAGACTTTGTGGCATGAGCGCTTGTCCCATCCCTACTTGCTATTGTTGACAGTACAGCTACTCCATTAAATAAATAATCATCACGATTATTTAAATCATAATTGAAATCACTATTGTTAGTCAATAATTATTTGCTAATAAAGAAGGTGGGGCATCAGAACATGTAAAATCAAGAAAACTAATATATTAATTAATATCAAATTAAAGTAAGTGACACATCTCACAAGAAGACATGAAGAAACGCCCCACTTCCACTTTTACTTTTAAACAAAGAACCTTTCAAATACTTAATATCTTGTGGAGAAACCTACCATCAAGCTTTCAACAGAGATACGATCCAATAAATGCCATGTATGAGCTTCTCTCTGGGATGTTTGCTGTGAGTGACTGAGAGGGGGTTGAATGTAAACATGCAGTGGGTAAAATCATTGATTGACAGAGGGCTATGGTAGAGCAGGAGAAGTGTGAGGATATTGTGTAAATACAGGAGAGTGTGGGCGGAGAGGATGTTTTCTTGGACAGCTCTCTACAATCAATACTATGTCCATAGAACCCAAGATACTGGGAATAACAGCCTACGCGAACTGCAAACATGAATTAATTAGCATATAGGAGTAAGTATGCAAACAAAGAGCTACTACACTATATTTTCCTCAATTCTTTAAAAACACATAAATAAACATTGTGTGGAAAACCAATCAAAAACAGTACACATGCAAGGTAAGGCAAAAAGGAAATTGTGTAATTGCACCAATATACTGAGTGCTAATGTAAAACTAAAAGACTTACCACCACAGAACAATGACACTGCCCTAAAGAGAATGTTTCTGTTTATTTAGAAAAATTACCAAGATATTTTATAAAGAACATTTACATTAACCATAGCCATACCAGCCTGTCAAAGCCTGATCCTGTCAGATCTCAGAAGCTCAGCAAGGCCAGGCCTGGTTAGTACTTGAATAGGAGAACCGTGGGAATTCCAGGTGCCACAGTGGGACGCCAGTCACAAAAACTGTCATTCTGTCCTTAGGCAAGACACTTCACCCACATTGCCTAGTATGGAAGTGGTGTGTGCGTGAGTGATGGTGGTGGTCGGAGGGGCAGATGGCGCAGATTGGCAGCCTTGCTTCTGTCAGTCTGCCCCAGGGCAGCTGTGGCTACAATAGTAGTTTACCACCACCGACTGTGGCGTGAATGAATAATGCTCTGTAAAGCATCTTTGAGTGTTCAGAAAAGTACTATATAAAACTGATGCATTATTATTTATTATTATTAACCAGAAAACAAAATCAAGTATACCCCCTTTATAATCAGCAATGCATTTGTTTGTCTTTGGAATTTTACAGAACATCTTTACAGTAACGGACGCATGATTCCAGAGGTCTGCACATTAACATGCATGAGGCACATCATGCATTCCCGTTTAACACCTGAGCCTTCTGTGAGCCGTGCAAATGACCACTCCACTGCAGTCAATTAGCCCTCTGCAGCGCATCAATAAGCTTTAAACTGGCTGCTGTGCAAACACCTCACAATATAACCCCCCAAACACGCACATGCACCGTCTAATACATTTATGCATTAGATAGGAATCTACTTTGCACCTCTCTTGTGATTAATAATTTCATGCGTACAAATATGTGACCATATTAATTTAGAGTTGTGGTATTTATTGTAAAGGTTCTGATTAAAAATGTGATGAAGGACTGAAGCACAAACTAAGTCAGACTCAAGTATTTTGTGCAAGAGAGGAAAGAGGATTGACAACTAAACTCTGGTTAAGGTAAGATTAAGGTATCAGTATTTATTTCAATGACATACACATACTTTTAATCAGTGTTATTTAACACAAAACTGAGCGTAAACTCAGCTCCAAAACACATTCTTTTTCCTGACTAGACTAGCTGTAGACCTTGCGATTAAAATTCAATTGATTGCACAGCCCTAATTTTGCCTATTTTGCATGTTTTGGGTTAAGACCACCAAAAGGAAACACAAGGAGAACATGTAAACTCCACAGATACCCAGAAAGATCTGGGAGTAATATTTCAGACCATCCTGTTGTGTGGGAAGGGTGCTTATTACTTTGTCATAGTGCCAATATTAGATGGACAGAATAACTGTTATACTATTGTGTTTTAAAGCTCAATTTTCAAGAACCAGACAATTTTACATTAACAGGGCTTCAATAAAGTTTTTCCCACTATCACATTGCAAATTGCAAGCGAGTAAAACAGAGGTCTTCTATGTAAGTGACAATTAATTGTTTTTAATTAATCATTGCATTTATATAGCGCCTTTCAAGACACCCAAAGTGCTTTACAGAGCATTATTCATTCACTCCACACTCAGTGGTGGTAAGCTACTATTGTAGCCACAGCTGCCCTGGAGCAGACTGACGGAAGCGAGGCTGCCAATCTGCACCATCAGCCCCTCTGACCACCACCATCACTCATGCACACTCCACTTTCATACTAGGCAATGTGGGTGAAGTGTCTTGCCTAAGGACACAATGACAGTTTTTGCCACTGTCGGCCCACTGTGGCACCTGATTTTCCCAGTGTCTCCCATCCAAGTACTAACCAGGCCTGGACTTGCTGAGCTTCTGAGATCTGACGGGATCAGGTTTTGACAAGCTGGTATGGCCACATAAAAGTAGTTTGTCCCCCTTGCGTTGTATCTCCTGTGTGAGTGTTGACATCAGCAGTCCCCGCAGTTGCCATCACTCAGCTGTGACTGTTCTGCAGTCACTCTGCAGCTTTGGGCAAATTCATGATTATTGCACTATTTACTGCAGCATCAGAAAAGAGCTCTCTATATCAGCAGATGAGGCATGCACCACTAAAACATTCCAAAATATGACCAAAATATCAAAGACATTTAAGTCAAACTAGCAAACATAATGACCTGTACTGATGGATGATCTGGGAAGTTTTCATCTAGTGACAAAACTAAAAAGATCATGATTTTAATGACTTGTTGTACTTGCTTGATTTGCTACCTAATAACGCATACATTTACATATGACACAACCTATTAGGAGCTTACTGAGTTAAAGTAAAGAAAGATAGTGGACAGATTGTATTCAGGAGAGTTTGCTTACATATAGTTTTTTTTTTTTTTTTGCCTTACATTTGGCCCATCCTGCTTCAATGTCACTGGGGTAACCTGTTAAGGACTTCTCCAGTTCTTGAGCCAGGATTTTGGTCAGGCTGGATCAGCTTAAAACTTATTAGATATGGGGAACATTAATATAAGCTGGTTGATGATTTTTTTTTTTTTTTTTTTTTTTTGGGGGGGTTTATTTATTCAACAGTTAAGAAATATCCTTCCTTTGGTACATCTACTATCATTGCTTTATAATTGTATTTCCTCTTTCTCCCACACAATCTTGGCAAATTCACACAGGCATCCCTGCTACTTTATATTTTTTTCCCCGTCTGTCATTGTAATCAATTATCTGACTATGATGTCATGCTGCTAACCCTCCCCCACCACACTCCACTACCCACTATTGTCCACACTGTGTACATCAGATAAAAAATCACTGCATATGCATACAATAATGTATGGGGCACACTGCGCAACTTAACCTTGTGTATGGAAACAATAAAGAGCCACAATATAAACTAAAAAATGAGATATTGACATTGCAATCAAGACCAGTGTACACAGAGCAGTGCATCACGTCATAGGCCAGTGATTCGATTAGGGCTGAATGAATCTACTGGCTGCATCTTAGTCATCTGGTCTCCATCTTTAGCAACAAGATAATTGAATGAGTGGCAATAAGGATGAGAGTAAGGAGACATGGACACAAGCCGTACTGTTTTGGGGTCAATGTGTCTCGTACTGGGTTGCCATGACGAATGTAAATAACACTATTAATAATTCACTGTTAGCAAGTCTGCAGACTTGATAATAGCGTTAGTCAGTCTCGCATGATGTAATCGTCTTGAAATGCTTTCCTATGGGGTTTATAAATCCTTTTTGGTGAATGGCCGTCTATAGTTGTTGAGACAAAACTTTAATTATATATTTGACAGCCAAAAACTTTCTATACGAGCAAATTAGGGCCAAATTAAAATCATTATTATTATTAAATTATTATTATGTCAAAACCAAATATATGCATCACCAAACGTTGTCATGTAAATAATTTTAAGTGTATGTGCTTGGCTTTCGCTGATTATTCGCAGTGCAAAGCAAATCATAATGAGCAGCTTGTGTAATAACTGGTGGAGATAATCACTTATGAAGCTAAAATATTAATAGGCACATAGGCAGGAAGCGTGATCAATATTAATTCCAGTCACAGCAAACACACACATGCCCTGGGTAAACTCATTAATAATGGAGATAGGTTCTGCTCTGAGCAAGCCTTCGTGAATACAAATGTCATGCACCAAGGACTGGCATCACTTATTCCACATCAATCACAACAACCTGTTAGAGCAAGTTCAAACAAGTCTAAACACTGCACATGTTCATCTTGACTTTTCTGACCTCATTGCTTTGGCTTCAATCGCTGAACAGGAAGGAGAGCGAAAACTGAGCTAGTGCATTTTGCTGCTGCAGAAGAAGTAACAAAATAATAACAGACACGTTGCTCAGTCAGAAGAGACTAAAAGGGAGATGTGTGGCTTGATTCTTGCTCTTGTGTTCTTGAGCAAGATACTTCACTGCCCTTATCTGTGAGTGTGTGATTGTGTTTGTTGACTGCAACAGGGCATAAACTAAACAATATCATACCACCACTGATTTAAAAGAGCTTGAAGAAATTGTGCGGTTTGTTAAGTGCAAGATACATAACCCCAACAGATTGCTTCCATTAGTGCAGCTACTTTAAATAATATTAATTCTTCTTTGCACCACTCCAATGTAATTAATGATGATTGCATTTCCAGCAGAGCTGCAGTCAAATTATTAACAGTAAGCTTATTTTTCATGCTAGCTCAGTGACAGAATGCTAATCTGGGGTGACAGTGAGGGGTTTTGGAGTTGTCAGCTTTGACAGCGGGGCACTTGTTAAACTACACCCTCTACGCTAATGCTAATGCTAATGCTAATGTTCATGCGAATGTATGCAAAGTGAGCCAGACTCTGGGGACACCACCTTGCCTCATTGTATTTTCTGAATATGTTAAGGTTTTACATGTCACTGCCGAAGGTGAAGGGTTCCAAATGGTATAAACATATAAGCACAAAATGGTAGCCTTTCTGTTCCAGGGCAATTGTGGCAACAGCAGTATTTAACACTAGCCTGGCACTGCCATCCTAATGTTTCATCAGTGTGTGAATTAATCATTTGCCAAATTTTAGAGAAAAATCGTGAAAAGCAATGTGCCATTATTTCATTAAGATTGATGTACATTTGTTTTGATATATTTGCTGAAACTTTTCATCAGTGTGAAATAATAACTGCTGATAATATTTACATCTACTTGTAGTTTTTTTTTTTAGGTACACTTCTGCCAACAGATATAAATCTCTTTACTTGTTTCCTAGCGCTGTCTTCACACTTACCCTATGTTTGCCCTGTCCATCAATCCTCCTGTCTCTCCTTCACCCTGCTCATTTCACTGCCGCCTTTCCCTCAAGTGGAGTGCATGGCCTATATCGCCATAGTAACAGACAGCAATGACAGGTGGAGATAGCAGGTAGTGCAGTCATGCATGTACTCCCCGGTCCCCAACACGAACACACACACACCCATGCATGCACACACACATACACATACACACACATACACACACACACACACACACACCCCTTGGGACTGCAAAATGCCAACAGTATGGAATAAGAATTAACGTACTGCAGTTCTAGGTCACATATAGCGCACAACTGACCTAAATGTGTATAGCTACAATCCACTGTGTATTTTGGACAATTGACCACAAAATTCCCATCACCATCCTGTGTCCTTGATTGCTACTGCAATTCCTGAATGAATAGCTGCAGCAGAATGGTCCTCTTAGATGTGCTATAGCACATCTATAGCTTTCATGAAGTTGTCAATAGCCAAAAAGATTACACAGGATTCAAACAAAACTGCAATGTCTGGTGAAAGTGTACCCCAGAATTTTATGGCTTATAGTAGTAAAAGGGGAGGAGCATTCCCAGCGTCAATGCTCCAAAGCAAAAATAATACTGGAAGAATGAAAGAGATAGAACATGCTGTGTCTCTGCCTTACCATGAGCAAGCAGACTGCTGACTCCGGAATGAGTTGGACAGCCATTGCAGATTCTTCTTATAGAAAGACCAAAAAGAAAGGTTAAATGTCTTCCGTACACCGTGATCTCGCAGCAGTCTAGCAATTTTCCAAATCCGGATAAGTCCTTTTTAACACGTTTTTTTTTGCAGTTTGCAGTCTCTAATAGCTGTTCAATTGAGCGTCCGCCTGTCACTCTCCAATCTTTATCCCTTTGGTGCACACTTCCACTTTTTTTTCTCCACAGTGCCGCTATATCCCCTACCTAAGCCCCCTTGGATGCGCCGTGCTAAGTGGTCTCCCCCCCTCCTTCTCGTTTCCTTCTCTGGTGCCTTCTTGTGTCTCGTTGCAGTCAGCCAATGCATTCATCACAATACAAAGCACATCGGTGCACGTGGGTCCTTCATTTAGCTTCACTCCCGGAGGTGTCTGCTGCCGCTACCGCCGCCACTGCTGTTGGTAACATAATGTGGCTCGCATCAGTACCGAGCCCCTGTCTTGAAGAATGGATGATTCTTACCTTTGCGTCCACTAATGGTAATGTCTTTTGCATGGGACAAAAGACAAAGATGCGAGGGTACAGAGCAGGGCTAGGAGAGGTGAGAGGAGAGGGGAGCAGTAGTGGGGAGACCGGTTGGAGAGGCAGGGTGCGTAAAACCAGGTGGGTGGAGAAGAGGGAGGGGAGACAGTGATGGAGAGCACAGGGGGGCTACAGCAGACCGCGCCTATCCAACAGAAAGGGAGCAAGGGATAGGAGTAGACCCAGACCATGCACGTGCAATGGAAAAAGATTAGAGGTCTAATATGAGATCAAATGAGACCAAAATATAATCATGAGACCAAAAATAATAAATTATTTGTCTTAGATCTACCTACATATAGATTATTGTTTGGGTATTGCTTATTTTTTTATTTTGGAAATTTTGCAATGCTACTGTATTTTTGATGAGAAAGTTAGAACGCAGTCCCATAAAGGTGATTTTTACATCTTAAGTGAATAGTGATGATTTAGAAATCATTTACTTTGCTATTGAATGCAATCTGTTCTAGTATTATGGCAAAGATTATTTTTTACTATAGCAGAAAATAAAATATTATATAACAGCTCAGCATGTGCATATTTTGATCAATTTTATCTTGCAGACAATGTTGTGTGAGTATATTAAGATGTATTCTTAATAATTTTGATGAAGTTTGCATGCAAATATTCTAAATTAAGAAACAAACAAATAAAACAATTCATGATATTAACTGTTGAATCTTAATTTCATAGTTATCTTTCATATTTATTATTATTATTATATCAATATTTATTTTTGGGTGATTTAGATAAGGAACTTTCCTAGTAAAAGATTTGTGTCTGTTGTCTTTAGAGGTGTTATGGCTGTATCGAGTTTTGATTAACTATGGGATTGTACATTGTTGTGTAATGTCATGTGAACGTGCTCTTGTGGTCATCAGAGGTGGGTAGAGTAGCCAAAAACTGTACTCAAGTAAGAGTAATGTTACTTCAAAATATTAGTCAAGTAGAAGTACAAAGTAGTGGTCCATGAAATTACTCAATTAAGAGTAAAAAGCATTTGGTAAAACTACTACTGAAGTATGAGTAACTTAAAGAGTAACTGTTGTGGGACGTAACATCAGACTTTTAATTTGAAGTTGAATTAATTAAGGATTAAAAAGGATTAAACATTAACAACAAAAGGATTAAACATTAAATAATGCTAAATCTGGTATACGAGAGGTGCAGGAAACACAAATGTCCAAATCATTTCATATTGTCAACATAAAGCTTTTGTCACTTGTAAAAGGAAGAGTAACCAAAACTTTTATTCAAGCAAGAGTAACTACTGTTACTTCAATAAAAGGTACTCTAAAGGGTTAAATTGCTTGAAAAAGTTACTTAAGTAAATGTAACTGAGCACTACCTCCTTTGGCTGTTACTCACTGCACAGGCGTCAATTGAGAGTTTTGGCCCTGCCCACAGACTTCTTCAGACTCACCACTGCAAAGCCACAGCCGATTCAAGAAGGAAGGACTCAGAGGGCACGGGGAAGGCACTTTAATACAACAAACTGGTTCCACTTCCACTTTCCACTATATTCAGTCTGTTGTGAGAAACCATTTCACTACAATCTAGAGAGAAAAGCAGACGCGGCAGCGTTAGCTTACAGCATCGAGTTTGGACTTTCAAGAAGATAAATAGGGAATAACAGGAGAAAATTAATTACAAACTAACCACGACGTAATAATAGCTGATGTTTAGCCTATATTACGGTATGTGTGCTAACACTTTTAACATTTTTATTCACATCATTTACCTGTCTGAGCTAACAATTTCATGTTTTGCTAACAACGCTAACTACTTTCTTCAGTAATTCTTTCAGTAATGCCAAGCTAGCACAACTTTATTCTTATTTCGAATATACAGAAATATTTACGGTCATAATAGTGTTAATATAAAAGTGCAAAAAGAAAACTATTACCGGTGCGTTATTCTCACATGTGCGGTCCCGGTGGAGGATGTTTTGGCCCCTGACCTGCGGCTTTGCGCTCCGGGAGAAAGATGGCGCTCCTCCCTCACCGTGCGCACGGAGCGTGGCTCCGGGAGGGAGAAGGGCCAACTTAAACATCCAAAGGGAGAACCAAAAAACGATTCTGGGCTCAATATTTCCTTAAGTATTTGTCAGAGGTACAGAGGTGGCAGAGTAGCCAAAAATTGTAATAGGAGTAACGTTACTTAATAAAATAAAATAATTATAAATTATGACAAAATAATATTATTCAAGTAAAAGTACAAAGTGGTGGTCCAAGAAAAAAGAAAAAAAAAAAAAAGAGTAGCTTAAAGGACATAACATCTGATTTGAAGTGAATGTAACTGGAAGGACAACACAGTAAATAACGCACAAAATGTGGTACTTTGTCTCTTTACAGAGGCTCATTATAATCTTGCAGAATTTATAATTCCTGAAGAAGACCTCCTCAGGCAGTGTAAATAACAGACAAGAAAGATGGCGCTGTCCTCTCACCATGAGACTGTGGTGCGGACAGAGAACCTGGCGCCATTGGCAGACTGGCAAGAGGTGGGCAGGGGCGGCTTTGGACGGGTGTACAAGGCCAGGCACAAAGACTGGGGCTTCGATGTGGCTGTCAAAATATTCAAGCAAAATACCAGGTAGGGATTGTAATGTTTTGTCAAAATTAGGTTATAATGAATATTATTTAAATTTAGCAAGTCCCATGAGATTAGTCTTATTCTTCCATGGATGAGTCCCACAGCAATGAATCTGACATTTTGAATGTGAAATTGTACAGTAGAATAATGATCTTCTCCCTGATTGTGTGGTGATAGCGTGGGGAGCAAAGGGAGGGGAGGCTCAGCGCGTCAAAAACAAAAGTGACACTTATAAAACATGTTAATACATTTGTTTTTCAGCGAATATAACATTTTCAAAACTATAACGGGTAACACTGTGATCTAAATATGCTATGTGTTAACAGTTAATACTCTACAGAAGTAAAATACCCCTCTTTGATATTTCAGGTTTAGTTTTAAATTTTTTAATATAGAATTTATGAATTCCATATAACTAACCAGATATAAATTGTAACGATTAAACAGTTGTAATGTGATTACTTTTGATGATATTCAGTCACAGTACTGCATAAGCTTGAAACAACAGCTGACTGTTTGAGTATCTTAACTAACTTCAAGCACAACAGAACACGTCTGTACTAAACTGGAATCATTACCAATCCCAAAACACTGGGAAGCTTTTTAAAAGCCAGTGTAAACACCATTTGCAAACTTCATTTTTTGTCTTGATTTTGTTTTTTCCAACATCTAGTCACATGTTCAAAGAGGCTCACTTCATGGACCTGGCATCGCATGAGTTTGTGCTGCGAGTGTATGGGATCTATGAGGGCCCTTCAGGAGAGAGGGGATTGGTCACAGAATACATGAGGAGGGGGTCTATTGAGTCCCTGCAGAAACAAATGTCTGGAACCCTGCCCTGGCCCCTGGCGTTTCGACTGGCCCACCAGATTGGACTGGCCATAAACTTCCTCCACCTCAAGAACATTGTGCACCTGGATCTAAAGCCAAATAATATTCTCCTGGATGATATGCTCAATGCAAAGGTATGGTAAAATTATGGTATAATATCAACATAAAACTAACTATAAGAAAAGACTTTTTTTTTTTTTTACCCAGTCTTAGTCAATTCACAAATAATGTTCAGATTCACCTTCTGTGTTTATATGAAATACTGACATAATAACATGTATGCTAACTATTACCCAGTAATGCCAAATTAAATTCTACTGTATGTTGCAAGTGCAGTTAGCAGACTTTGGCTTGTCTAAAGTCTCCATGAGTGTCCTGGTGAACCACAGAAGTTTTCAAAATGGACCTCAGGGCACATTCGCATACATACCACCAGAAGCCTTCAAAGTGTCATACGAACCAGTACGAGCTTTTGACACGTACAGGTAATGTGATCTGCATTTTTTTTAAATTTTGTATTCAGTTTTTAATTTTGTTTAATATCCTTAACTTGTCCCCTTCAGTTATGGCATTCTTCTCTGGGCTATCTTTACTGGAAAAGAACCATATCAAGGTAAATATGGTATTAACAGACTCTTTATAATGTCATCAGAGTTAAAATTTCTGTACTAGATGCAAAATGGTGAAACCATAATATTTTTAATGGTTAACTGGCATCAGATCCAGCTGCTAATGGTTTTAATTATTTTTAACAAAAAATAATTTTCAACTTCCCTGGTCTGGCTCCATTAATAATAATAATAATGTTTATCTTAAATTATCGTTTGGTTTTGTGCAGATTAGCTGCTACAACTGCTCTCCTCGATGGGCTTCATTTGGTTTCAGTCTGGTTGGATGACACTTACTTAGTTCACATCTATATACAGTCTATGATAAGGACGTATGTTTTTAGTGTGCAACCAAAATGGAAAAAACATGCTCTCAATTTTTGGCTGAAATGTTACATACTGTGGCTTTAATTACAATTTGAAAGATTTGTGACAATTTCTCCATTGAAACTGCACTATGTTCCACTGTCCCCAGTTGCCTCTATTTTTGAATTTAGAGTGTATTTGTGTACATTTTTTAAAGGGTCGAGTCTGTAATATACGTACCAATTTATAATTTTTTTTTTACACCATCTCATCCATGTCTCTTCACAGGGGCTAGGTATAGTCTTGTAGAACTAAGAATACCTGAAGGAGACCGGCCTCCATGTCAAGATCTCCTAAATCTTCAGGTAAAGGAAATAACAGATGTAGTTGGTCTCATGAAAAGCTGCTGGGACATGAACCCTGACAAGAGGCCTCGTTTTAAAGGTATATTATGCACAGAGTGACGGTTTGTTGCAGCTACATGTTATGGTAATATTTATTTTACTGACTTTGTTACAGATTGCCTTAAAATAACTGAAAGGCTGTTCTTAAGACACAGCAATGGCATTCAGCAGACAGTCACTGAAGTCCTGACAATACTGGTAGTCATATTTCACAAATTCAGTTTTCAAACTACAGCTTTTTTAAAATTTTATTTTGATTGTGCGTGTTTTTTTTTTTGTTTTTGTTTTTTTAGGATTCACCAAATCACCAAGGTACTGTCATAATTACCTTTCCTAACACCTTTGCTAAAATAGTATTGTTAAAATGTGTTTTTATTTACATTTTTGAAGGGGCAACTAAAATAAATTATCTTGTGGACCAAGCATCAGTCATCGAAGTGAAACTGGTCAGTTAGTATTTACAGCTGATGGTTAATTATGTCAAATGTCAAAATATCAAACATTTTTAAATGCATGCTGTTTGCCTCAGGACTCCTTTAATATATCTGATAAAATAATGACAAGAAAAGAAAAAGGTATGGACACACACATACTTTCAGAGGCACAACAATTAACAAAATAAACCCACTAACTTTTATGATTAGATCAGCTGATCTGCATTCATTTTAATTTTATTTACACTTTTCAGGTTATTTGAACTCTTTAAACACAAAATTAGAGCTGTAGGCCTTTGTTGTTTAGTCAATTCAAATTTGTATCTGCTGACCAATTAGACCAACAGCTAGTGAGGAAGTTAGCTGAAGATTTGGTATTTTTTGTTATTTATATGTAAAAGATAAAACTAAGGATTCACAAGTTTAATTTGTCTTTATATAAATACATTTTTTCCCAGTACGTTTTTCTGCATAAATAATTGTGTTTTTGCATGAACTACTGTGCAGGTGTAGTCTTGTGAGTGAAGTTTGAGTCAGATAGACGGTAATGCATAATAGTTTTGAGGAATTTTGCCACGCCTCCTTTCTAGTTTACTAATCAATCGGCAGGAAATGATTCTTAGACTCAGATATGTAAAGTGCATTCCTGAAAATGTAATAACGAATCTGTTAGTTTGCTAGAAATATATGACTGTATTATAACTTAATTTTTGATGCAGGGTTTCAGTCATTCCGTAGACCAGTGATATTTAATACAGATAGGGGGCAGCTAAAATTAATATTGATATTTTGCACCTGATGATGGAGGTTCTGTCTGAAGCTCTGTTACTCAAATTATACTTTAATCTGAGTTTTATTTGAGCACAATCTGACCATAAATAACTGCCTTAGCTGGAACTGCTTCAACTGGACCATGAACACTTATAATGATCACAGGCTCCTGAAAATGTATTGTTTAAATCAATTTTGTATTTTATCTTCTTAAAACATTTTTGGTAGTTATTGCTAATGTATGCATTATGTCACCATTGTAACTGCTGAACATTGCACCATACATACATGCAGAACCCCCCCAGCGTGAGGTATCAGTTGGTAGAATGCAAATTTTTCTGTTGTAATGCAGTGAGTTCTTCTTCTAGTCAATCACAATAATCAGGTTCAGCATTTGTGAATTTACCTTTTGGATATTTCATGACAAATTACAATGTTATCAATACGAAAATCTGTCTCTTAACCCCCATCTGGGAGTATAACATCATCACATTTTAGAATCTGAAAACCACCAATTAGAAAAATAAAAGTTCTGCTTTTTCTTTTGTATCCCAGCCAAGTTTGTTGATCACCACAGACCTGCCCTCATCCAGAGAGTGTCGCAAGCCCTGGCCATAGCAGAAGAACTGGGAGACATGGTGCACAGAGAGACCTACAGCCTGATCCGAGCCAAAGAGACCAATGAGGACAGACTCCGAGTGCTCTACTGTGCCACATTAGGGTCGGGTGGTGAGAAGGTGAGAGCAGCCTTCTACGATGCTCTGAAGAAACATGAGCCCTATCTGATGGAGGACCTGGGTACAATCTCTGCTCACACTTTGGCATGTATATCAGATGTACTGAATATAGATATTAGATTGTAATATTTGTGTCTTTTCTTTCAGAGAGCCAGCCAGGACATTCAAAATGAATCTCCGAATCAAGCTAGTGTTACCTTTTAACAGGGCATACATTTGCTAAATTTTTATTTATTTATGATTTATTTTAGAGATATTAAAACAGCATACTACATATAGCTACTTGGCCTGTCACTAGGGCTGCACGATTTGAGGAAAATATCTAATAGTGATCTTTCGGACAAGCATTTTAATAATAGGATATTGTTCAAAGTTCATATTTTGGCCAGAAGAAGAAGAATTGATAGATCGTACAGATCTAAACTACAGAGCAGTTAGCAGTTTGTATCCAGAATATGACAGGATATTGTATTGATTATGAAGGAAATTAGAATTAAAATTAAAATGAAAATTTTACCTTTGAAAGTTTTGCAAATTGCGTCCATGATATGTCGTATAGTATTTATTGTGGCAGGCGTAATTTCTGTTCTACATATTACAGAGTTGTACAGGTACAAAGCTGTTGGTGTCTGTCAGGAGCAGTCAGTCAGTGAGTCACCTGCAGATGATAGTGTGGAGGGCATCCCAGGCAACAATCTTACTCCTCTCACCCATTCTCATTTTCATTAGATTATAGTTAGATTAGATTTGATTAGATGTAAACACCCACAAATACATACTTAATATGAGATATTCAGTATCTAAATAGACAACTTCATGATGAAGAGTTACATGAGTTATCACTGCACCAAACATTCAGCCTTTAAAGGTGCTGTACCTGATTTTTGTACATTCTTAGAATGTGAAAAACAGAACTAGTTCAATTTATTATTCCTCACTTACTTTATGCATTCTAATTATTCACCATCATGAGTTTATGAGCACTTTTAAGAACTCTCAGACACCATTGCAGAGTTTTGGTGTGACTGTTAAGCCAACAGCTAGCATGCTAATGTGCATTGCTTATTTACTTATAAAATTAGTAAATAAAAAGAGTAAATAAGCAATAAAATGCTTTCTAATTAGATGCAGACATCATGCAATGGACATATTTTGACCTAAAGAACTGCTTACACAATGTATCTGTACGCAAGACAAATTTTGCTCAAATACACAGGAAAAAATGGGTACAGTCCCTTTAAGAACTCGCTTATAATAAAATCATGCTCCTACAGAATCAGGTATGGAAGAGGATGCAATTTAAATTATATTGTTACCTGAAACTTGGTAAAAGCTATGTACCTTTATTATTATTATTATTATTCAAGCTATATTTTATTTTGTTAATTTTATTGTGTTAAAAGCCCAACTCTGTCAGACAGGACATTTTGAGAACACAACTCCACCTCCCCTTGAGCCTGAGCTCCTTGAGTGTAGCAGGCATCTTCACACTATGGTAATCCTCGGAGGGGGGGACTGTGTGTTTAAGTGCCATCTTGAGTCTCAGCCCTACCACCCTTCTGGCCTCACCCCACCCCACCTCACCCTGCCTGCCAGCTTGCCCTCCCTCCCGCGCTAATGCTCCCAATCCTCTTTGTGGGAGAGTGACGCGAGCTACTGTCAGAAACAGAGTTAAGCTGAGCACGTAGTACAGGAGGGGACCAGCTAGCAGCCAGCTCCTCTCCTCTCTCCTGGGGTCTGATCTCCTGGGCCGCACCACTTGACGACTCTGCACAACAAGGCCATCCTCAAACAAACATTTAACCATGGTATGACATATGATCTATGGACATGGACATTACCAGCGCTTTTTAAAAACTTTTTAGAAATTTTAAACTTTGAAATTCACTGTGGATTCTCCTAATGTGACACTTCTACCCTGTTGCATTGTTGATATGAGATATGCTGCAAGAAGGACATTGCCAGCGTGTTTTCCGAAACTTTTAATTTTTAAACTTTTGAACTTTTAAATTGTCAATGTGGATGCGAAGGAAGATTTTTTTGACGGATTTGCACATCTAATGTGACACTGCTAGTCTTGCATTGTTGGACCATACAGCATCATTACTAACATTTTCTGTCATTGCGTTTCGGATTCAATTTGAAATTCTAACACTGCAAAATCATGGAACTGTATTTATGAAGTGATGAAATCTGCATTTTTACGGTGAAACTGTCTCACATGATTGGACACCGGAGCTCTGAGGAACAGATGGTGGGACAGCTTTCTGGGTTGTCAGGTGTGTCTGAAAGGAGTGCACTCAAAGCACTTGTCTATCTCTTTCAATTGCTACCCATTCAAGGGTGTTGGAAAATTCTACCACTGCCCATTTGGGATTCTTAATATGGAATTTTAGCTATACTTTTACACTGGAAATATTGCACTCTGGTGGATGTGCCGTGGACGTTCGTAACCCTGGATTTCCAAGAGATGGAGGGTCATTGTTTTGACCGCTTCGGAGAGGGAGAGAGGGAGAACTACCAGATTGACTATCGGAGGATCGTAGGAGACACGGAACCCGCCCGACCCAGGATCATGAACCGCGAAGGGGAGCATCCTCACCCCTACGGAGCCTTTGGTCATTCCCCTGCCCACAGCCATGGCCACGAGACAGCCGCACAGAGATACAGCGCCACGCGTATCCAAGCAGGATACGAGCCCGAGAGGTTAGCCAGACTTCCACTGTACTGCACACAGACTAAGACAGAGAGCAAAGGTCATGACCCCTAATCCCTAAGCGTCATCTCTACGGGTGTTAAAGGGCCCATATTACTGATAACAGTGTTTCCTCAACAGTGTTTTCTTTTGTTTCATTCACACATGTTAAACACACAAACCCTAGTATTTAGGCCTAGTTCTTTTCTCAAACAGAAAATACTCAGTTCTTCCTTGTGATGTGGTAATGCAGGTGCTACCACTGCTCCACTGTGTTTTTAAACTCCATACACCTTCACTAGAATCGTGGATTATTTCAACCCTGGAATTTCCAATCTCTACTGAACTAAAGGTAAAAGGAGCTGGTAACTTGAAAACTTCCACTTCATGACATCACAAGGTGGAACAGCGCATTTTGAGCTTTGGAGATGTAGATAAACTAATAATGCAGAGTGACTCAAATGTGTGAATTGTTTGAGTATGTTTTTGAGAAGGTAACAGCATTATAACATAACTTAAAGCTCACAAGAATCCATTTTGTGTAATACAGAATCTTTTAGGTTGGACAAATGTAGCTATAAATAAAAATAAAAAATACTTGAAGTAGTTTGGACAAATGTTAGATGAGGTTTGCAGTTTTATTTTCAAGATTTGGTTCACTGTGTTAGTATCGAAATCAAGTTATTTTAATTTTTAAAATTTAAGAAAATTTTATATTTAGATTAGGGCTGCATGACATGAGAAAAGATGCAATATTAGAAAACTATGTTCTGTATGGTAATAATGATGTTATTGTGATATTAATCTAGCCTACTTTTTGGCATTTAAATAAAAAAATGTGCATGCCTTTATTTATTAGTCAAACTGGGTCAAAATAAAAACTTAACTGAGACTAAACCAACACCAGCCCAAATGAGGAAAATCATGAGGAAAATCTGACTTTTGTGTATTTTACACATTTCTATAAAATTTCTGTTTCTATAAAATTGAGAACTTTGTGTTTTGTTCTATTTATTTTCTTGATTCAATATTGCAATATTATTGCGATATATTGTTTCACACTAATTGAGATTTGATAGAAAACTGAACTATTACCCTAATACATGACTAAAATACATTTCAGAACATCTTAAAAAAGGTTAATAGGTTTTTACACATAATATGAACCCTTTGTGAAAGGTAAATCGTACATTACCTTACCTAAATACCTGCAACCAGGATTTACTGTTCACATATATACAGCCTTATAGTATGTTGGCTGTGCCCTCTATTACCGTAACAAGCATGTTTACCAGGTACTTGGCCGACAACCAAATCCTCTTAAGACCGCACTGCAGTCACAGCTCTATAGGACTTTCCATTAACAAGGACAGACTCCCATGTTAGCATTTCCCCTTTCAACTGTTGCACTAATTGAATACTGCTTTGTCATGTCTCTTAAAGGCAAATGGTACTTATTGTTAGTTTGAAATGAACACTGTTACATGGAACTGCTTTACTAATAATGTCTTTTTTACAGTATGGCAGATTACCTGATAAGTGGAGGCACTGGGTATGTCCCAGAAGATGGCTTGACAGCACAGCAGCTCTTTGCTATTGGGGATGGCCTGACATATAAGTAAGATTTGATGTTGTTACAGTATCAAATGCATCTGCTATATCCATAAAGAAGCAGTATTATGCAATGGTTTCTATTAATATTGGTGATGACACGGGGGCTTGGTGATGTTATGGGGGATTATTGGGACTAATACGACTTTCAAGGATGAATGGATGCGTTGAATGCAGCGTGGTGTTCAGTTGTCAGTGTACTTTCCTTAATGGGGGCTATATGCAGGGCTTATCACCGGGAGGAGGATACATAATAACTGTTGTATTATGTCAAACCACCAGGACATAAGCTTGCACTTTTCAGCAATGGCTAGAAAAGAGAAAAAAGTAATCTAATAAAAAAAAGTTAATAAATTATGAAATAACTAATTAAAGTAAATCCCAGGGATAAAAGAATATGCATTTGCAGGAAACTTATTTCACATTAAAAGAAGATATGACAAGGTGTGATGTCTCTCTGGCACTGTAGTTAGCTCTTACCATATCGCTCTTGTCTCCTACAGTGACTTCCTTATCCTCCCCGGCTTCATAGACTTTACTTCAGATGAGGTGGTAAGTTTTTGTGTTGCCATCACCACTTCTCATTATGCGTGTATGTAGAGCAACAAAACAAAATGTACATGACTGAAACACATGGAAACAGCTGCCAATGAATCCCTGTATTTCTACTATCTAATCTATCAGGTAGACTATAAATACAATATATTTTCATATTTTTGGTTAATTCTTAGTGTTATATCTACATGCTTCCTTGTGCTGAGCAAACAAGGCTGTTGGCATGAGGCTGTTTTTTCACTTGAATTCTTTTTTTATCATAAGAACTCCTATGGGAAAGGTTATTAAATTCATGCTGATGTCATATGTGTTGTACAACAGGTGTGCAACACCTGCTTCTCACACACACACAAATGAACATTCTGTATTCACAGTGACTAAGCACATGTAGGTTATTATGTTATTATTGCAATGAAGTGTGGTGATGATCCGTCACTTTCTGGAGAAGGGTCTGTATCCAGCTAGTCTCCATGGAGATGTTGTTGGTTTGCCTGCCACAGGTTCACATAAAACTTTGAAATGATTTATTTTGCGTGAGTTTTTATTGTTAAAAAAAACAACTTGTAAAACATGCATTCTTACTGTATGCAGGGTTCCCTCTCTTGACCTTTAACATCAACTGCTTGTCTCCATGGGGATGGAAGTTTAATGCCATAATGTAGAACATTCCAGGCAAAACATTAACATCTCCATAGACACATACAGATGGCAGGCCCTCCACTAGAAAAGCTACTTTGAGCGTTTTTTAAAACTTGTTCCTATTTCCATGTGAAGGATCTCACTTCTGCACTGACACGGAAGATCACCCTGAAGACCCCTCTGATCTCCTCTCCCATGGACACAGTGACAGAGTCTTCTATGGCCATTGCCATGGCAGTGAGTGTCACACAGCTGAACCTCCATTGTCCTACCTCAGCAGTGCCATCTACACAAATGTAGATGATATAAAGTTTCTTTTTACTTTGCTTTAGTTAATGGGTGGAATTGGGATTATCCATCATAACTGCACTGCTGAGTTTCAAGCCAATGAAGTGCGCAAAGTTAAGGTAAGGAAACATTACTCATATCTAATATTTACATTTCTAAACCTCAGCTTATGTTTTTCACAGAAATTCGAGCAGGGCTTTATCACAGACCCTGTGGTCATGAGTCCACACCACACAGTGGGAGATGTGTTCGAGGCAAAGGTCCGACACGGCTTCTCTGGGATTCCAGTTACTGAGACGGGGAAAATGGGCAGCAAGCTGGTTGGCATCGTGACATCTAGAGACATAGACTTTCTGTCTGAGAAGGACCACGACAGACCCCTAGCTGAAGTATGTGCATTATGTTTGATCTATATTTGTGGTATTCATGAATTTGTGTAACGGTATACTATGAAGCTGGTTGGACATAACCAAGTTTCTCAATGTTTGAACCTCAGCTCAGAAATAACAAATGTCACAATGTTGGTTAGCAGCAGAATTTGTAAAGCCAAAATTTGAACTTCTGTAGCCTCAACAAAGGGGAACTACAAAGAGATCCCAAATGTTTGCTATAAACGGAGATATTTTGGTTCAGCTGATCCTAATAAGAAATAGCATATCAATGTTGATAAATCTCTAAGAGTGCCTCCTTTAATTGTTGAAGTTTTATAGTATGATTTGTGTTGCATCTATGGTATTTTTATTGTCAATATTTAAAACTACAGTCTGTAACCTTTTTGCATAAAAACTTGACAAACTTGACTCTTAACCTCCTCATACAAATGTTGTTCCTCTGGCTATAATCTTCCACAGTAAACTTACTGATAATATAAAAAGTATAAAGTTTAACTTTCTGTTTCCATGGAATCATACCGGTGACATGCCACCTCAACAAAGTTACATACTGTAACTTTACTGTAATATGTTATTTTTCCCCCTAATTCGAATGACTATTTTCTCATTCATTATTTTCATGATAATGCAGGCAATGACAAAAAGAGAAGATTTAGTAGTAGCCCCAGCTGGAGTGACACTAAAAGAAGCCAATGACATTCTGCAGCGGAGCAAAAAGGGTACCGTTCACATGAAAAAATTATCCCATGTAAATCTGTCATATTGAATTTAACACCATCTTTTAATTGGACCCTTTTTAGGCAAGCTGCCCATTGTGAACGACAGTGACGAGCTGGTGGCCATCATCGCCCGGACAGACTTGAAAAAGAACAGAGATTATCCACTGGCCTCTAAGGACTCCAGGAAGCAGCTGCTGTGTGGGGCGGCCATTGGCACTAGGGAAGACGACAAGTACAGACTGGACCTCCTCATGCAGGTCGGGGTGGACGTGGTCGTGTTGGTGGGTCTCTTTTATATGTTTGATCAGGGACAGGTGATAAAAGTTACCACAGATTATTACTATTATTTACAGGGTTAAACAATATCAAAATCAAACTGAAATCACAATTTGATTGCTGTAAACAACTAAATATTGTCTAATTTTATTGAAAAAGCCCTTTTGTTTGGATATGGGAATATACTAGTGTATGTGGCCTGTACTAACATGCTCTGAAGTTCATATTTCAGTGTTTGAAAAAACAGAATCCCACTTCCTAAACACAAATCACAAATATAATCACAATAATATGTTTTTTTTTCTTTCTATTTGTTGTTTTATTCTATTTTAATTTCAGGATTCTTCACAGGGAAACTCAGTTTACCAGATTAATATGATCAACTACATCAAACAGAAATACCCTGAGCTGCAGGTGGTGGGTGGAAATGGTAAGCTACTCATTATAAATCTATTACTGCCGTGACCAATGAGATATAATGAAACTAGAGAAATAATCGCCATGGTAACCAATATTAACAGACATCCAGCTACTAGATCCAAGAAGTCGTGTATTAGGACTTCAAAACTACCATTATTTGTCAAGTTAAGGCACTCTTATGGCCACTCTAATTGTCATGTCAACAGTATGCAGTCTTTCTACTTTTTATTGTACCACATTGGTCATAACCTCATTTTACACCCGCACATACAATTCTGAGTTGATCATATGTTTTATATATTTTTTTCTGTTTCTCTAGTGGTGACGGCTGCTCAGGCTAAAAATCTGATCGACGCAGGAGTGGATGCTCTCCGAGTGGGGATGGGCTGTGGTTCTATCTGTATCACTCAGGAAGGTAGGAGCAAGCTGACAGCAGCTATGTTTAAATACGCACCAAAAATCTCATCATTATCTGATTTCATTATTGAAATGTTATGTGAATAGTTCTATCTGATGTGAATAATCAGATTTTTTTTCTGTTTGTTCATACCTTTGCATGTTTTGACAAGGGAATTTATGAAAACTAATAAAGGGAAAACGATAAAGGGAAAACGATAGCGAACATATGCAAAATTTTTTTTTTTTTTTAACCTTTTAACCATGTTATAATGTCCCCTTGTCGAATACACACCTTTATGTGTATTTTGCTTCATTCACATGCATTGGTTCATTCTGTTTGCATTTTGCCTGTTTTGTTGCATCACAGATAAAACTCTGGACTTAGATCTAATTATTGGGTTCTCTGATTATTGTAGGGATCAGATTTTGACTGGCCATGTAAATGTACTTGTCCTTTGCAGTAATGGCATGCGGCCGACCTCAGGGAACCTCCGTGTACAAAGTAGCAGAATATGCGAGACGCTTTGGGGTGCCTGTCATCGCAGACGGTGGGATACAGACGGTTGGGCATGTGGTGAAAGCTTTGGCTCTTGGTGCATCTACAGGTATGCAACTATTACAATAATAACAATTATATAAATATATAACAATATAATAAATAAATAACAATATAATACAGTTACTGTTCAGCTAATGCACTTAAAATGTACATTGTTTGGGGTGTCACAATGTCATTTTAGTGTTAAGTTCATTGTTAGAAGAGAAACTGCTACTTTAACTAAATTAAATATAAGAAAAATAATTTTTTGCCAACTATCGTCACACAGGGCAGTCAGCTTGGATTTCGGGGCAGTCGAGGCCATATTGGTTCTATGAAACTGTTTTTCAATGGCTTTTCACTGATTTTAAACAGGACAAGACAAGTTTAGTACTGATATTTGGGTAATTTATGTTTCCTTTGGAGTTTACATTTGTTTACATTAGCAACTAAAACCAATATGGTGGCAGGTAGCTAAAAAGATCCTTAATTCACACTGTATTGACAGCATGGCCTAAACTCCAATAACCAGATTTTATTTCTAGTACATATTGTATTTTATATTGTTTGTATTTATGTATTTTATTGGTAAATTGGTTAAATTCAAAGCTTATTTTTATGGTGAATTTGAGTGTATAGCACTCAAACTTGATATTTTGTAGTGATGATGGGATCCTTGCTCGCCGCTACGACTGAAGCTCCAGGAGAGTACTTCTTTTCAGATGGCGTGCGGTTGAAGAAATACCGCGGGATGGGCTCTTTGGACGCCATGGAGAAAAACAACAGCCAGAAGCGTTATTTCAGGTGAAAACTGAATAGGCAATAATACAGATGCACTATGTAACTTTTCTCTTAGAGGAGAAAAAATTATCTATGTCCATGGAAACAAGCAAGTGACACCACCAGGCTAAGTTACAGGTCAGATCTGTGGAGTTGGCAAACTGTAAAAAGGCACGTTTTAAGGCATTTTATACAGCAAAAAAATGAATTGCATGATGGAACATTCCAAGCAAAGCATAAACAAGTGTCAGAAAAGTTACATAATGCTCCTTTAATTTAATATAGTAATGTAATGCTTATGTTGTGTTTCTAGTGAAGGAGATAAGGTCAAAGTAGCTCAAGGGGTGTCTGGCTCAGTACAAGATAAAGGCTCCATCCATAAGTTTGTTCCCTACCTCATCGCTGGTATCCAACATGGCTGCCAGGACATAGGAGCAAAGAGTTTGTCAATATTACGGTAGGTACACAGCCAAAACAGATACCACAGTAAGAATACTACTATATAACTTCAGTAAATTATCAGACCCATCTATAAAAAAAAAACGCCAAACCTGAACTGAACCTGAATATACTGTAGATTAATCGTGATCTTATCAATATAATTTGAATGGACGCAAAGGCAACCATGATTTCCTCCACAAACAACCAAATATCCTGTTTTATTCTGTAGTTTAGATCTGTACAAACATGTTCTGAAATGTGATTCTTGTATTAGTTTATCAGTACAATTCTCCTGGACGTGTTTGAAATGTGAACTTTGAACTCTAATCAAAACATAAATTGTAAATCTATTCACAATCGGAATGCTTGTCTGAAAAATCACAATTTATGTTTTTCCAAATCACGCAGCCCTATCTGAATATTAAACTGTTGCTAGGACAAATCTAGAATGCATATTTTTAATGATTTTTTCCAAATAATGATGCTATGTCTCTTGCCCCACCTTTATTCACATTTCTGTGTGCTATATTTTTGTTAGGTCAATGATGTACTCTGGAGAGCTGAAGTTTGAGAAGAGAACCATGTCGGCACAGATGGAGGGGGGGGTCCACGGCCTTCACTCGTAAGTGGAAACTTTAGGCTGTATGTAATTATATGTGTCATTGTAACTTCCCATTCTATGTCACCAAACCTTTATTTGTACTTTATCAATTTTCAATTATTTCACAACTATTCCATTTTCAGTCCTTTGTAGTCTGTGAGCAGTTAGCCAAATCACATTGTCCTCTCTCCTCCTTCTCTTCTTCATGCTAACTTACTAGATATTCTTATGTGCCATGTAAGTATGTCTGCTCATAATTTTGTATTCAAATCATAGTAGTCATAATAGTCATAATGGTGGTTCTCTTTTTTTCAACTGTAGTTACGAGAAGCGACTATACTGAAGCAGGAAGGAGAGGAAGCACTGTGCTTGGACCAAATATACCCACAACTATCACTGCACGTAAAAAATGAAATGAAAACTCACCTTTTAAGTCTTATTTTATTGTGATCAAACTGTGTTCCAAGAGTCTCAAGGTAGGTCAGGACAGACACAGCTCAAGCCACATTTCTTGATAACTTTTACTGCTAATGGAGCAATATCCCTACCTCACTCCAAAGTCTTGTTGCACCTCGACTGAATGACGTAGGAGCATGTCTGTTATGTAAACGTGAAGATGGATGCTTTGCACATATTTTTTAATGAAGCTTTGTAGGAGGGACAATATTAAAGAGGGGGTATTACACTCCTCTGAGGTATTCATTGCTAACACACGCCATATTTAGATCACCGTGTTTCCTTTTATCGCTCTGAAAATGCTATAAAACATTGTCTTAAAATGTTCAGTTAGTTTCAGTTTAGTTTTCGAGTGCCCTCTTCCCTTGCTCCCCGCGCTAAGTCTCTTCCCCTATCACAACACAATCCCACTAAAGAAACTATATTTATGAAAAATGCCTGTGCAGGTGTATGGGTTACATAGACTTGTGGGCTGAGCCTTGTACAAGAAACGTGGGCTCACAGTTTGAATAGTGCCCGGAAAAGTTAGCACGATTAGTCAAACATGCGTGAATTACATATAAAACCTGTTAAGACATGTTTATGATGAAGGAAAAAAATGTTAAAATGGACGAAAGCTCCAAAAAGTAGATTTTGCACAATACTCTCTTTAAAGAGACAGGTACAACAAAAACTTATTTTGACAATGTAGTTTTAGACAATTAAAGAAAAGCTATATCCAACAAATACTGCTCATACTGTAAAAATGACTATATAAATGAAATCTGAGAAAATGTACCTCTAATGTGTTGTGTGCATGTATGTGTTTTTACAATGAATGTTTCAGTTACCCAAACTTTAGAGCGCTGTACCTTGAAAACAGAACTAGTTCATTTTTAAGTTTGCAGTCATCCAAAGTTATTCATCACTTACCTTATGCATTCTGAGCATTGTAATTATTCACCACGATGAGTTTATAAGCGCTTTTCACAACTTTCGTTTTGCTGTGACAGTAAAGCTAACAACAACTAGCATGCACTTCCAGATTGTCGGACAATAAAATGCTTTCTAATTAGATGCAGACTCATTCTGACCTCAAGATATAAGTGTAAGATATGATATGTCTGTACTAGGGCAAGACAAACTGTGTACTAATACGAAGGAAAAAGGTACAGTACTTTTAGAATTTTATCACAGAAAATGTTTTTATTCACAAAAGATAACTTCAGTTCAGAAGCACATTTTGCTGCCTACAACGTGAGACAAACATCTGCTGCATATAGAAATCTGCAAAGACTATAAATAAATACCTGTCTAATGTACATAAGAACAATATCTATTTTCAGACTGAATGCTGGAGTAGTGTAATAAACCTAAAGTCTGAATTTCTATATAGATTTGTAGCAGTTTTATGTGGATCTATTTTTCTATAAAATATAATTTTTGCAATGTACTCACTTTATGTCCCATTGAAACTGTACACATACCAGCATTGTGGTAATTTCAGATTAAAGCTGTAATTGCCACAGTTCTCATAGATTTGAAACCCATGTCCACTGTCTTGTCTACTGGTGATGAAAATAAATAATTTTGATTGTTACTTATGTCGTAATGTCTTTTGTTTATGGTGGATGTGTAGTTGCCTGGGACTCAGAATTCACACTTCTTCAAAACTTTACAAAGATGTGAGTCTGGTCACCAGTGAATCTTCCCTAGTTCAGATGGCCTTGATTGACAGGTGGATTAGCCAATCAGGGACATGCACAGTCCGTCCATACCAAAACAAATGGAGCTCACTGCAAAGTCCGCTCTGGCAATACATTTTCCATTTTTCCTATAGACTTTTCCAAAAACTCAAATATCAAGAGACAAATGACTTCTGGAGGCTAACCAGCTACGTGGTAACTAACATGACACTGTTGTTTTAAAAAGGCAGTTTAAAACGCAAGATTTGGTGAAATGTGCAATTTATAAAGTTTTAGAAAGAGATTTTAAACAAAATTATAGCTGCCCTGAACAACCTTTCAAACTTTTAATATTATATGGGGTTTTTTAAGTCTATCAGGAAAATGAATGAGAAATGTAATTCCAGAACTGAACCAGTAGTGGGCAGTCACTGTTGAGCTCCATATGGCTGCTTATAAGAAAAAAATATCACAAGAGAATGAAAAACAGCAAATTTCTGCAGAATCAATGAGCGAAGCATTAAACTCTGTTCATCTGTTTTGTTGTAAATGATAGGTAATCAAAGAGATACTTCGTTTCACGTGAACAAAATTGTGAACTGCATGGTCCACATAGTTCTATAAGTTCTATGTGATTATTATATTGTAACATGACATTTTTTTCAATGTTATTCAAGTGACGCATCTGGATTATTATCTGACTAAGCCACTAGAGGGCAGAACCGCTCATCATCATCCTCTCTGAAATACCGTATACAACAATTCAGCTGCAAAAGTGATATATTATTTTAAGTAACATTTTAAATAACAATAGAATGCATGTATCCTCATTATGCAATAACATTTACATACAACCAATATAATTCAACATTTACTGTTTTACGGATAGCCTACTGAAAATAGAAAGGATTGTACAGCAGTAATTCTCAAACTTATCTCAGCAACTAAAAATAAATTCTTAAATACAGACAATATTTTAAAATTCCAGACTTTCTTAACTAAACAAGGGTTACATGAGTCAAAAAAACAAAAAAACAAAACTGGATAAAACAATATTAGCATCAAACCAAGGACTTAATTGTAAAGGTTTAAACCAGGATTACAACTGGTCTAAGTAAAAGTATTGAGATTGCGATTAGATGTGCAATATATGTTTAAAAAGTAGTATTCTGTTCAGAGAGGATATGGTAAACAACTCCAGAAATATTAACATTTCTGTGACAAGACTGAAAAGACTGAAATATGAACTGATACAACAATTCCATGCATTTCAGAACATGTTTGTAGAGATTTTGTTCTTTGCAGTGGACTTTCTATGATCTAAATAACTGTATAACCCTTTACCCTTAGCGATTTGACCGATTGCACTAACTCAATTTGCTATTTCGATTTGATTGCATTATAGTCCACCCCTAACCATAAGAATTACCGTACCCTATCACTGTTTGAAAACCACTGCTTTAGAAAACATGCATAAAAAAGTTAAAGTGCGTATGAGGTTTTGAAGATTCTCTAATTTTGACTTAAACTTTGATTTGTAAATATAAATTATAGTTTTACACCAATCAAGTTGCAATTTGTGAAAAAAAGCTGAAAAAAAAGTTGAAAATTACAGGAAGTGGAGAGTTCTATTTTAGAGAGTCCCATATTGATGACATCACACGATGGAAATTCTGTCCTAAAGTTCCAACATTTTACACAATAAACACATTTTTCTGATACTTTAAACATGATTTCAACAAATAAAGATGTTTTCTTATATTTTTATTTGTCAAGTAATAATCTCTGTGTGCATTAGATGAAATATGTACTACGTGTTTGCTAGGTAACAGTTACGGAATTCCATAGTGTGATGTCACGATTTCCATTCAGGAAGTGGAATTTTAAACCTAAAAAATGGCCAAATCTGAAAAAGTTGTGTATGTTTTTTTGTTTTTTATCTTACATATTTGATCTTAAAGGTGTACTGTCTAACTTTTTGGTTGGGTATCTGTCACCTGCTTGTTTCTATGGCTATGGCATTGCTCTGTTTGGAATGTTCCATAGTATGATATTCAACACATCTATCTAGTATTTATTAATTATGGGCATTTCTATTGTTCAAAAATACAATGATTATCTCCGTGAATAGGGGAAACTCTCCACAGATCTGACCTGTAATGTGGCCTATAGTTGTCTCCCTTGAGATACATAGATTTAATCTCTACTGTGGAACATTCTAAACAAAAATGACATCATGGAGACAAGCAGGTGATGGACTCTCCACCAGAAAAGTCGCGCAATGCACCTTTAAGTATGTTTTAGTCAAATGAGTAATCTAACCTGTTATAGGCACTTTAACATTAGACTCTGCTTTCCCTCACCAACCTACAAATCAATAGTGTCACTGCACACGCTCAGAGCATCTATCTGCTTGCACACATTGACAAATTCTGCCTGCACAGCTATATCCCATTCTAACTGCTTACTTTCACTCAACTGTTTAGTCCCAGACAGCCTAACGGAGCTCTTACTGTCCTGGGACGCTGTGCTCAGTGTCCGAAACCTTTTATAATGCGACAAATGCGTGATTGCTCTGGGTAGACTGCTGTGAGCAAAATTGTGCCCCCTATTGGCCCACGAATGAGATCGCACTTTCCCAGTTTCCTTTGGCTTTCGGCACAGTTCTTGCGTTGACCCGTTGCTTCCTTTCCACTCCGATCGCTCTGGTAATTGGTTGTTTTGTGCTTGCATATCTTGTTCCATATCTTTACAAGAAGCTGTGCGGTATAGGCCATTCTCAACCAAACCAGATTTTGCCTGGCGGTTTAAAGAAAGATTTGAAGATGTTTGGAAAAGCCTTGGCCATTCAAATATGCTATGGGAAAATAGGGATTCGCTGTACAATGCTTGGTCAATGCTTCGGGATAGGTTTATTGGTGATGGGGGACGTAGGTCTATGGTTGAATCAAGTTTATTTAAAGTAGTTGGGTTAGTTTCGATTTTAGGCTTGGATGACGGACTTTGTTTCGTAAGTAGTGACTGGTCTACTATTTGGTTAGATCTTTGGGCACATTCCAACCCATTTCCAGGAGAATCTATCAGGCAAAGCGGTAGAGTGTCCATCTTTTCTTTGCCGATATTTTGCATTTTATTTTGATCCCAAGACTCGTGAGAGGACAGGACGTCACCTTCCGATGCTAACTCTAACTCTCGTGTAGGTGAAAGCCGACTCCAAGATCCCATTTGAGGTTTGATAAGGGTTTTGGTTGAATTCTTACAAAATACAGGTGACATTCCGATTAGCGCCAACCCTAGGCATACCCCAATCTCAGCAATTCGGCAACCCAACTGGAAGCCCCACCAAGGCCATGGGTAGAAACCTATGTCATTATATCCGCCATATCCGAGTGAATGCAAGATAGCATAAAGTTGCAACCCTCCGCAACTTAGCAAAAATATTGACGCAGCTAGACCCGATTGTACAGCTCTTAACCAGTCTTCCATTTGGGCAAACGGGCATCTTGGCGGTCGAATTACCTCAGGCGAACCCCCACTTTCGCCATTGTCATTTAGTCTGTAAATGTGCTTGCTATCAACGTGTACCAGGCAGTAGAAAACAAAATATGAAGAAGACAGAAAAATTGAAAGACACACAAAGAATCCTTGAGGAATAAGTAGGATTATAGTTGGAAGTTTCGGAAAAAGTTCAAGTATGCCAACGCAACCTAATGACAATCCAAAATGGAGAACAGATATTGAAATCAAAAAGCATGGTTTGGGTAGCGCGGAAAATGATGGAGATATCGCCATCGGAAGAGAAATTTGCAAGTTTGACCGTAAAGACAAAAGAATAAACGTAGCGGAGAATGCTACAATCAAACACGGATACGGTAGCGCGCTAACTGGCAACAAAGCTAGAGGTGGAAGGCGATCTTGAAAACTGTACGCGTCGTAAATCAGAACAAAAGCTTGTGCACCAGTGAATGAGAGGAGGAAAAAATGTAGTAACGCAAAGTAAAGGATTCCAGGAGGACATCGAAACGGCAAAGCTAATATGCAAATGAATGAAACCAGGCCGATAGCGCTGAAGATAGACCCCAAGCCGTAGACGTGTGCTTCCCAGGCCAGACCCCACGTAGCCAGGGCGGAGTTCCAATCGGCGTACAGGGGGACGAAGAGGCTAAGGCTGAGGGGCAGGGAGAGGTGGAGGGGGTCCGATGGTTGGGGTGAGATGTCTGTATAGTTGGATGATCGGCATGTAGCTGTAGTGGTGTTCTGGAAGTCATTGGATGCATCTGTAACAAAGAGAAAAATGTGAATTCAAGTTAGTGGGGATCAAATGACAAAACATTAAAAGTGCTCAAATTAAATGAAGGATATGTACAATATATGTAGGCTTTGTAGTGTGGTTGAATAATTGCAGCGGAATAATGTGGACCGTATCTCAAACTTAAAGATGTGACCTTCCTGTTATATAAAGTCTGATTCTTGTTTGTCTCTATGGAGATCTTTCTCTGCCTGCTTTGGAATGTTCCTCATAGTAAGGATTCATGTTTTTCACAGTAGTTTTTATTTTTAAGCACTAAAACTCCTGTAACTGAATAAAGTGCAAGATAAACAGATATAGTTAATGTCATAGTTTGTAATACTCCAGGGAAGGCAACAACTCCAGAAGCAGTTCGAGGTCCCTACTCCTGAAAATGTATATAGTGCACCTTTAAATTATTTGGTTCAACATTTGCACCCAGTTGTACACAGTTGATAAGAGTAAGCAATGTGGATGTGTCTTGCTCGGGGACACAATAGCAGTATGTACTTGAGTACGAACTTCTATTGACACAAAGAGATAATAGAACAACACACCTATTCCTACTCTACATTAAAGGTTCTAATGGATATGGCATTGCTCAGCTTCAAATGTTCCACAGTATAACATTACACAAATCTACCTTGCATTTATTCAATTACATGTGGTTCTATTACTCTTAAATACCTAGAAAAACCGGTATTATGACTGTGCCCCTCCATAGGTCTGACGAGTAACTTGGCCCGGTTTGGTCTCCATGATGATAGAAGTTAGGTTTAATGCCATACTGTGAAACATTTCTGACAAAGCAATAACATCTCCATGGAGAAAAGCAGGTGACGGGCCCTTCACCAGAAAAGTTATACAATGCACCATTAACACCATCTTTTAACACCTTCTGTATTTGGAATGGAATAAAATGCCCTCAAAACATCTCTATTTTTCAGTTTTGATGCCCAACATAACCCATGATGGTGTATAGTGAGCACCCAGTTTTGCTAGTCCAAAAATAGACGAGTGACACAAGCGAGCTGTGTGAGTGAATCCATAATAAAAGAGAGCAGGGCTGTAGCAGGGGGCTTGTAAGTGGGTCACACAGAACGAGAGAGGCTGTTGATTAGCATGTATCGACCTCACTGCACGCTCTCATTTTAACTGGAGGACTATTATTAAGTGTGACCCGCTGCTGCCACCTTCAATATTTAATCAGAATTAGCATGAGGCTAATAAATGAAAGAATCAATCATCTGAGCTCAATTATAATGTGATAATAACAATATAATATGTTTTCTACTTGTAACATATTATAGCGATATTGTAATATAATTTAAGGTGCAGGTAGAATAAGGTTAGTTAAATAGTCAAAATAAAAACTTAACAGAGAGTAAACCAGAGAATAAATCAAGGCTAATGTAGGATTTAATAAGGGAAATCATGAATAAAATGTACCTTATTTTACATTCAAAATCTGCAAATTTCTGACAGATGGAGAACTTTGTGTCTTGCTGTTTTTGCGTCACTCAGTATTCCGATAACCATTTTTTTCCTACCTGAAACTTACACTTACTGCACATTTACATAGCTCTGTCCCTTTGATAATGTTAATGTTGGGTTTGGTAAGGAAAGGCATCTGAAGTTAAAAATTAAATCACTGAAAAGAAAAAGAGTAATCTAAAAATACCTTTTTTTTTTTCTTTATTTGCCCCAAATTTACAATAAAATTTGATTAGAAAAAAAAAATTGCATTATTTATTTGAGACCCAAATGTGGTTAGAAGGTGCAAAAATAGTGATAATTGCTTTATAGCTACTTTGGACTGCTTATTTTGGAGGGGGGTTGTAATTATCTTTAACAATATACACATATCATTAGTGCTTGTTTCTCTCTGAAAATCTGGCAACTCTCAAATTTAGTACATACTGTATACTGTATGTGAGAACATGGCACAAAGGTTGAATGAAAAAGCTAGATTACTGCACACTAAACTCAAAGTTATCACTCCGTACCATGATATTTGAATATTACACCTCTAACACCAAATATAGAGTTTAGATGCAAGTGAAAGGTTAACTCCTCTGGGGCCTAATGTGTGGGTCAATAGAGACTCATTGTAACAGACTTGTGCTAATCCATCAGTGTTTGTGGACACTTGGCAGGTCAGTGACAGGAAGGTGTTTGGCTAGCACTTCAGAGAATGCACCGCGAGGGTAAAGGTGGAAATAATTGGCTTCAAATGAATTGCAGGCACTATTTTCTCTATCTTCACTATCTAACACTCATTGGCATACCGTCAAAAGACACTACCAATCAAATCTCATCTCCTTCTGTGATTTTATGTTTGGACACACTCTCTCATTCAATATATTTTTTTTATTTTTTTCTTACCACTTTCTATCACTTTCTAGAATTTAAATAGAAAAAGAAGACATCAAATATACGCAGCAAGATAAATGGAATTTTTTTAGTAAAGAAAGAAAGAAAGAAAGAAAGTGAAATAAGTACTAAATATTTTTTGACAAAGCATAAGGTGGCTAATTTGAGGATTTTGGTTAAAATATAAATACATTTAGTATTAACTTTAGTTATTTAACTTTTTTTCTTTGCTACATAATTCCATACATCTTACTTCATATATTTGATGTTTCTGTATGCATATCAAATCTAGACACGAAAAACATAGAAAAAAAAAAACAAAACACTGAAAAAAAGTGTGAGTCCAAAATGTATAATGTCATGTATGATTTGGATTTAGGCATAATCAGTGCTATGAAATATGTAATCAAAATCAGTATATGTGTATGCTGTACTAATAATGTTAAATTCATGTCATATACTGTGAAATGTTCAAATGTAGATGTTGATCATGGGCTTATGTTGTTGGCGATGGCTTTCTCTGTGTTTGACTCACTCTGGCACATGCTGTCATTGTGTATTTAGTCTAGTATATCTAGTCATGCGTCAGGAAGGGCATCCAGTATAAACCAAACCCAATGCTAGAGGTTTGCTGTGGCAACACCTACAGACAAAGACCCAAAATGTGCAGTGCCATGTATATACTGTATAGTATAATATTTCCACAATTTTTAAAGTTAATTTTCTCCATCATAGAAGTAGCCATTCAATACAAAATCAGAATAGCTCACAAGAAATATTCAGTGGTGGAATACCAGAGCAAAGATATAGTCAAATAAAGGCATCACATAAAAAAATCTACTGAAGTAAAAGTATTTAAGTACCCTTTTAAAAATGTACTTCAAGAGGAAAAAGTAAAAGTTTTTGCACAGATTTTGTAAGGCTGCAAATGTGTTGTTTTTTGATAAAAGATTTTTGATGAATTTTGTCCAGTAGAAACAATTGAGTCGATAGTTTTTTTCCTAGCTGTTTTTCTTTACATATTTTTTGGGCTCAAACTATAAATGTGTTAAAAATAAACCTTCAGGCTTTTTCAGCAAGGCTCACACAATAATAAAAACTTACTTTTCAGTCCTGTTAAAAAATGTAGTGGAGTAAAAAGTACAGATACCTGCACTCAGATGTACTGAAGTAAAACGTATCCACTTTAAATTTACTTAAGTAAAGCACAGACACTTAAAATTTATACTTAAGTGCAGTACTTTACTACTTTTACTTTGTTACGTTGCACCACAGGAAATACTATATCATTCTATTGTATGGAGACAGACTACCCCCAATCTTACCTTCACTACTTGCAATGCTCACGCCACTCTCCAGGCTATGGTCCTGTTTAGCTGCAGGAGATGTCCATTCCCAGCTCTTGGTGGGTGTAGCTGGAGTCCCAGCTGACACAAGTAAATCCACACCTGTGCTGACAACAGACTCATTCCATGTTTTAGAAGTTGGTTGTTCCTCTCCATGTTCTGTAGTACTTCCATATAGCTCATATTTGAACGTCTGCTCCTGCGAAGATCCTATTGTCTGGACATCTCTGGGGATATCAGAACTCTCCTGGCCATATTCCATTTCCGTGTATTCACCTAGGACTCCTTGGGTGTCCTCTGGTGCTGCTGACCATTGCAGAAGTAATTCCAGTAAACTCCTTTTCACTATATGAGATGAAGACGGACCATTTCCCAAGTGGCCTTCTCCAGGTATTGCCAACACATGGCGAGAACAACATAAGATAAAGGGCATGAAAACATAAATGATCCATAGAAACATCATGGCGGTGTTCAGACTTTCAAGTCACATTATGCTTGGAACTTGAACTTGGATTTGGAGGATTGAGAGCGTATCAAATGCCAGGAGATCTGCAAAAATAGATCAAAAAATTAAATATTATTAAGACAGGTATGAAATGGAACGGCAATGACCAATAATGTCATAACAATGCTGACATTTATGAACAAATAATGTGGCAGTGTTGACAGTTATGGATCAATGGAGTAACACTACTGACAGTAATGGACCAATGGTGTAAGAGCACTGACAGTACTGAACCAATGGCCTTATAGAGCTAACAGTAATATTGACCAATGGTGAAATAGAGTGGAGACTAATTGACCACAATGCTGATGACGAACCAATGATGTATTCATGATATTGACAGTTATGAACCAGTGGTGTAAGATAAGATAAGCCTTTATTGTCTCCAAGTAAGAAATCTGTCTTGGACATCAGGGGCACAATTAAAATAGATAACATCCAAACAAAATCTCATACAAGGTACAGTACTCAATACACACTGACCACTGACCGAGAGCTATGCAATCCACACACACACAAAAAACGCAATACACAGATTCACACCCAAATTGCACACTAACTGTACTGGCCTTAAAGTACAGATCCTATTGCACTCTCCCAATATTGCACTTCTCCCCAATAACACAACACTGACAAAACAATGATCTAGTAGCAACAGCATGGAACCTTATGGACCAATGATGTAACAGTACTGACAGTTATGGGCCAATGGTGTAACAGTACTGACAGTTATGGGCCAATGGTGTAACAGTACTGACAGTTATGGGCCAATGGTGTAACAGTACTGACAATTATGGACCAATGGTGTAACAGTACTGACAATTATGGGCCAATGATGCAACAGTACTGACAGTTACGGACCAATGATGTAACAGTACTGACAATTATGGACCAATGGTGTAACAGTACTGACAATTATGGGCCAATGATGCAACAGTACTGACAGTTACGGACCAATGATGTAACAGTACTGACAGTTACGGACCAATGATGCAACAGTACTGACAGTTATGGACCAATGATGTAACAGTACTGACAGTTATGGGCCAATGATGCAACAGTACTGACAGTTATGGACCAATGGTGTAACAGTACTGACAATTATGGACCAATGGTGTAACAGTACTGACAGTTATGGACCAATGGTGTAACAGTACTGACAGTTATGGGCCAATGGTGTAACAGTACTGACAGTGACGGACCAATGATGTAACAGTACTGACAATTATGGGCCAATGATGTAACAGTACTGACAGTTATGGACCAATGGTGTAACAGTACTGACAATTATGGACCAATGGTGTAACAGTACTGACAGTGACGGACCAATGATGTAACAGTACTGACAGTTATGGGCCAATGATGTAACAGTACTGACAGTTATGGGCCAATGATGCAACAGTACTGACAGTTATGGACCAATGGTGTAATAGTACTGACAATTATGGACCAATGGTGTAACAGTACTGACAATTATGGACCAATGGTGTAACAGTACTGACAGTGACGGACCAATGATGTAACAGTACTGACAATTATGGGCCAATGATGTAACAGTACTGACAGTTATGGACCAATGGTGTAACAGTACTGACAGTTACGGGCCAATGATGTAACAGTACTGACAGTTATGGGCCAATGATGCAACAGTACTGACAGTTACGGACCAATGATGTAACAGTACTGACAGTTACGGACCAATGATGCAACAGTACTGACAGTTATGGACCAATGATGTAACAGTACTGACAGTTATGGGCCAATGATGCAACAGTACTGACAGTTATGGACCAATGGTGTAACAGTACTGACAATTATGGACCAATGGTGTAACAGTACTGACAGTGACGGACCAATGATGTAACAGTACTGACAGTGACGGACCAATGATGTAACAGTACTGACAGTTACGGGCCAATGATGTAACAGTACTGACAGTGACAGACCAATGATGTAACAGTACTGACAGTTACGGGCCAATGATGTAACAGTACTGACAGACCAATGATGTAACAGTACTGACAGTTATGGGCCAGTGGTGTAACAGTACTGACAACTATGGACCAATGGTGTAATAGTACTGACAGTTATGGACCAATGGTGTAACAGTACTGACAGTTATGGGCCAATGCCTGACAGTTATGGGCCAATGGTGTAACAGTACTGACAGTTATGGAACAATCAGGTCACAGCACTGATTAGCATGAACCAACAGGAAAACAGCTCCGATGGTTAGGAACCAATAGTGTAACAGCACTGACAGTGAAGGACCAATGGTGTAGCAGTACTGACTGTAATGGACCAATGATGTAACAGAGCAGACATTTATGGACCAATTGTGTAAAAGGACTGGTGTTTATGAAGAAATTACGTGACAGTACTGGACCAGGGGTGTAACAGCACTGACAACATTGGACTAATGGAATCCCACCACTGACAGTAATCTGACCCAATTATGCAACATACCTGAGTTATGCACCAGTGTTGTAACACCACTTACATTTTGGACCAATGACATGACAATGACACACAAATAACAGCACTAACAGGCAGGCTTGTCGACAGAAATTTGGGGGGCTGGGGCAAAATGACTCACATGGGTCTACTGCCCTGCTAACAGTACCAAATAATGTAGCAGCACTTAACAGGACCAATGATGTAACAGCAATGACAATAAAGAACCAATGATACAAGGCTAATACATTGTTAGACTTCACAGTACCAACTCATGTTCGACTGGATGGGCATCTGGCATGAAAGCTACTGCATACACTGATGTTTTCATGTACATAATTAGCACAGGATAAACATGATATAAAAGAGATGAGAGCATTTGGTGGTTTTATTGTCAGAGCTCGCTAGCTTCAAAGAACAGGCAATGCATATTTTAAACAGAAGATAAAAGAGGACACTCACATATTCTACTGCATAGTCGTAACATCTTCTCTGCTGTGCTCTCAATTCCATCAGCAGTCCAATCTCTCCAGTGCACATTTGTGTTGCATTCCACCAGTCCCTCTCTCTATCTGGTGTTAGACAGTCCACACATGGGACAGACGCCTCCTCCTTCCCCCCTCACCCACTCTGCTCCATGGCTGCACCGACCAGACAGGCTAGGCTACGTACGCAGTTCTGTTCGTGAGGATGGGAGGCACTGGTTCAAACATCGAATGGAGAGCGTGGGGTAGAAAGAGGCAGTAGGAGCATAGGAGAGTGCATAAAATGTGTCAGGACAGACAGCCCTGTGGGTTCGTCAGTGCGGTAGATCAATATAAAAGACTTTCCTGTGATTTACAAGTGGTGCAGTACTTTGGAGTAAACAAACAAGAAAGAACAGTCTCTAGAGGGCATACTGCACAGCCATGAGAGAAAAAGCAATCATTATGGGTCATATATTGTGCAGCTTGGGCTAGACAACTTTTTCATAGAGCTTTAGAAGAATTCAGTCATTCTCTTGTTTTGTGGTCACTGTTGGGAAGTAACTGAATACATGCACCAATGATACGTATTTTTGACTAACTGTAGTCCAGTACAGTTACAATGCCATTTGGTGGTATTCAGAATACAGTTACTTACTACAGTTACAGAATCAATGAGAAAAACACAGTTCTTGTTGTGAGTGCATGTGTAATTTTTCCATCTCCAGTTAGTGATAAATGCTTTAAAAACAAATATAACGCTATTAATAGGCTACTCACACTATTAGGACTATGTTTCATCGTTACACTTTAAATGCAACTCGATGTAAAAGTAAACAAAATACATTTTAATGCAGATATTCAGTATTCTATAACTAAATAAATTTTTAAAGTATTCTTCCCATCACTGTTTGTGGTATAGTGACTATAGTGAAATGTAGCTGCCATTTTGCAATATTCAAAAACTGTTTTAATTTGTTGGAAGAATATTTGAACACGTACAACCACCCAGAAAAATGTAACTATTCTGGTGGGGAAAAGCCACCTGCTTGTCTCAATGGCAGTATGGGATTAAGCACATTTATAGCATTTATTTATTAAGGATAAACACAAAAGAAATAAGTTGAAAAACATGCCTTTCACAGTGAGCTGGCTTGCCTCTCCGCACATCTGACCTGTAGCTTGGCCTGTTGGCTTGTTGTTGTCACCTGCTTGGCTCTTGTTTTTGGCAAAATACATGGTGCACCTTTAAATACGCTACTGTCAATATTTAGTCAATATTATTAACACTGTGATCATGAGCCGTTAAAGCAAGTAAAGCTACTGGACAGAATGCAGCATATTCTTTTACAAACACCATTTATTCATACTTGAGTGTAATCCACATGAGACTGATGAAGGTTGTTGGTTAAATTCCTGCATTCTTTCATTTGGCTTTGCTTCGGTCAGGGTAGGATGTGCTGTCTTTAATCAGTGGGGAAAATCCAGCCGTCGCGTGGCCTAATTAAATTCCCCAGTACAATTCCAAAATAGACAACGGTCCACTTACAAAATACTACATCTGGAGCTCTCACTGACCTCTGCTAAATCTAAGTTTAAGTTTAAGATATGAGCTTTTCACAGCTTTCATGGGTCAGAATGGAGTTTTGCCATGGCGGTAAAGCTAACAACAAATAATATGCTAACTCGCACTTCCTGATTATCTGACAATAAAATGCTCTCTATTTAGATGCAGACAGTACACAGCAGACTTATTTTGACCTCAAGAGTTGCTTACACAATATATCTGTACTGGGCCAAGACAAATTTTCCTCAAATACATGGAAAAAATGTAAATAAAATTTGGTACAAGACCTTTAATATTTAGACATTTTTCTGTCAGTATTTGATATTTATATCAAAAATATTATGTAACTCTGCTGGCAACAGTTAAATGACAAATTAGCAGCATGGCTATTTTCATTGTGATACTAACAGGTAGATATTAAAGGGGCACTATGTAACTTTTCTCACCAGTTAGTCTCCATATTGCCTAGAATATTAAACTTATCTATCTTGCTTTTTATTACTGGTGATTGTTGATTCTAGAAATGCCAGATTTACATAAAAAAGTGTAGGCACCCCTCTCACTTAACAGCAACAGCTCTGCTCTCTGCTTGTGCATGTGACTGTCTCCTTTTGCTTGTGCAGCTTGGTCCCCTTCTATCTCCTCTGTCCCCTCTCCCCTCTGGACACTCGGCCTCCTGCTGACCGGCTCTTGTTGGAGGATCACTTGTCCAAACACACACCATTTGCCCATTGACTTTGCACCGTGAGTGTGAGCTCATGTATTTGGCCTGGCATTGTCCACTTCAGCTCCTTTATCACGGATGGACTCTGCTTTCCTGTGCTGTCACCATGCAGGAAGTTAGTCTGCTAACCTTTTTTACAGCTGGACACATTAAAATACACATTTGCTATTTTCTGATCTGTTATAATTAAGTTTCATCAGCTCTTCTCTCAAACAAAAAAAACCAACTCTGGTCCACCTAGTGATGTTATGTGGTAATACAGGAAGTGCTCCACTCTGCTTTTAAACTCCATACACTTTTGCTAGAATCATTTAGGTGATTTCAGCCCTGGAAATGCCAGTCTCTGAACTAAAAGTAAAAAAAAAATAGCTGTTAACTTGAAAACTATCGCTTCATGACATCACAAAGAGCTTTTGGGATGTTGACAGACTTATAATAAAGGATTACTCAAACATGTGTGAATGAAAACACAACTCCAGGTATACTTTTGATGAGCATTATAAACTGAGGGATTTTACATACATTATAAAATGTCTTAAAGCTCACAAAAATCTATTTTGTGTAATTTAGTACCTTTAAAGGTAATTACATGTCAAAGAAGTGTCTGGTATATTGCTTTGCTTGCATGATAGGCCTAGGTGTGTGATGGTAAAAAAGGCCCCCTCGTCCCTGTTTATTGTCCTGTGGGCACGTTTCCGTGGCTACGATGGTAGCTTACCACCACCGGGTATGGAATGAATGAATAATGCATCAAATTGTAAAGTAACTCTGAGCATTTGGAAAAGCGCTATATGAGATTAATGCATTATTATTATTATTATTATTATTATTATTATTATTATTATTATTATTATTATTGTTATTATTATTAATAACTATAAACAGGCTTTAACAGATATCTACACTTCAAACTCCGCCCCTGTAGCCAGGTCACTATGTACACAAAATTGCAGTACATAGTGACCTGGGGCCAGGACACACACTTTTAATATATTTTTTTACCACAAAGCTAGAAATATACCTAGTTTACAATAAAATTAACACAGTTTAGGATCAAACAAGTTGATTGAGTGTTTAGTTACTTTACTTTTCTTTTTAGAAATGCAAGGTAGAACTAGTGATGGGAAAAATACTTTGAAGCAGTGGCGGCTGGTCCATAATGGGCAATGGGGCGCAATCATTGTACAATTTAATATTAAAATTTGAGATTGTTTAGCAATATTAGTTTTTAAATATGATTACATATTTTCTGCATTTAAAAGTACGCGACTGAGCTACTTGGGCCGATCTGACAATAGCCCATCGGCTCCATTCAAATATATGAGAGTCTATGAGAGAAACCAGGCATTTCAGTGGCGTGTGTGAGGGCAATCAGCTCTATCGTCTGGAGGCCAGACCCCTCCACCATGATTATTTTGCTGCCTTTTTCTTGCTATGATTTTTCATTAGTGCACACTTCGGGACAGTTCGGGGTCTTTTGTTTCAACTTGGCCCCTTTCGAAAACCCCTTCTGTGGGACCCACCTTGTGTGAAGTGAGTCTGTTAAAATAGTTGTGAAATGTGAAACAAAGAATTCTGACATGATCAGGAATACAACAATAGAATCTTACAGGGGTTTATACATTTCTATTTACAGTTATTAGACCATTTATAGAAATAAATATTAAAAAATTGCATTCTCAACCACAAATCCTCTCCACAAACTATTTGAGTGTAACACATTGGCAAGGAATTACAGCTTCAGATGTAAATAGAAAACTTACCCAATTTAAATTATGTTTTGTCAAAAAGCTTTTGGACATTGGCCATCTGAGTGTGCTGTGCATTTTTTTTTTTTTTTTTTTTCACTTAAATTGCTATTCCTTGCATTTGCACCTCTACAAGAACTTTTGTGTGTGTTTTCTGTTTCATTTGATATATATGAATTATTATCTAAGTGAGATTTCAGTTTTGTATCTTTTAAAATGTTTGAGTTTTGGAGGGTTTAAAAGGGGAGCAGGGTCAAAATCAGACCTAGCAGAAAATAACTTCCCTTAGCCATAGACTTGGACTGTTTGTGGTAAATGATTATATTTTTTTATTATTATTATTATTATTATTATTATTATTATTATTATTATTATTACTACTACATACAATTACACTACACACCCCTACACACACAATCAATACTGCACAGTTGAAAACACGCCAGAACAGTCTGTACTGACTTTAACCGGGACATGAACTTATGAACTTATGACAGATAACGCTGCAGGGACTCCCATTCATTCATGGCAAGACTTCCAAAACTCCAGACAAACAATCCAGGTATAAAATCAGCAAATACTTTAGTTACCAAGCTATTTATTGGTAAATACAGCTGTGTTATACGTTGTTGGAAAGTGTGATTTTCTAGAAAAATAAACTCTGAGCTCATATTATGTTCAAATGCTATGCTCCGTCCGTTTAACAAGTATTAATCCCAAAAGAAACAAACTGAAAACACGTACATCTTACCTCTGGTCTGGTTCTTTTGGCCCAAAACGGACTCATTCAGTCTTTTTGAGTCAAAAATAATCGTACGTCCCAAATGTATTGATAATAACCTGTTCCTTGATCTGAAAATAAACCTAGTTACCATATAGCCTATTGCAGAATTTGTGGCAAACAATGCAAGCCTTCACAGATTCCTTTCAATCTAGCCTCAGTGATCTTTTGTTACAATATACTAATATTCTAATATTAGTAGTTGCCTGCAAAACGTCTTTTTTCTGATAATTATTTATTACAATTTTTGTAGCTGTACATTGTTAAAACTCTGACATTACAAACAACTTTATTTTTGTTGCACTGTTTGTTATGCATTAATGTATTAGAGATTAGAGAATTAGAGACGAATCATACATACACACACTGCAAGAGGTTTATTTTATTTTTCTCGCTAATACTGTGCAGTTCAAAGCCAAAATTGCATGATGAACTACCACCATGTATTCCCTTTATTTTAAGGAAATACCTGTATGTATTCAGTTACTTCCCAACACTGGATGGGAAGTGTTATTCATCTTTCAGACGTAGGGAGTAAACATATTAAGGAACTAATTAAAAAACAATTCAGGTAAACTACAGATTTTCAAAAACTGAGCCCATTTAGCTACTTACTACCTCTGTCCTCTGTTGACCCCACTGAGTTCATTACCTGAAATCCCTTCTTTTTACCCCTCATCCCCACTTGATGGCAGCAATCCATCGGCTCCAGTGTCTCCGAGACGAAGAAGAGAGGGGCGGAGCGTGCGCAATGACGCGTAACCATTACGCGTGTGCGTCTGACTCTGGTTTGTTTGCGAGGACAGTTGGAGGACTTGGCACACGCGGCTATTTAGCTACTAATATTAACTTTTGCCTATCAGCTATGTACTTGGAAAGGTACAACTGAACACACCCAAGAGCATCATCATTTTCAGGTACGAAAAATAGCTGATGAGCTTGGTTACATACGATACGGTGAGTTTATGATAAATGTTTACGATGTTTTTAAATAACTTCGGCTCTATCTGTGAGCTACAAGTGAACGAGAGATCCATGTAATTGCATTTGCTGTCTAAAAGTATGAGGCAGATTAGAGAAAAGACTTGCTTTAGTCCGTCCATTGAATGTGCGATTTGTAATGCAACCCTCTTCCTTCTCAGCGTGCATCATTGTGTGTGGTGTGTTCCAGAAGAAAGTGTTTTTCGTACAGGCTAATCACATCTCTAAGTAAAATAATCCAGGATTATACAAAAACATAAATCAGAACCACGTAACAAATTTCAGAATTTCAAAGCTTCACAGTGCAACGCTAGAAAATAAACTAAAGGCACTGCTACTATATTAACCAAAACAAGTAAAACAAAGAGTAACTGTTGGGACGCAACATCTTATTTATAATTTGAAGTTAAAATTTGAAAAACAAAACATTAATAACGCACAGCATCTGATATTTTCAAAGAATAGACACAAAAATGAGAATAACCACATTACTACAGGAGTGATGCAAGAAACACAAATGTTCAGATTTAATATTGTATTAAACTTTTGGCTCTTGTAGTGAGAAGAGTAACCAAAACATTTATTCAAGCTGGAGTACTGTTACTTCAACAAAAATATTACGCAGCAGCACAACCTGATCCGCTCACAACCAGACCCAACTACATAAGCAAAACAAAACTTATGAAGCTTCAGTAACTACAATAAGAGGCTTAGGTCACGAACACAAGCTCATTTACACACTATTTAACCGCGAGGCTCCGTCCATAGATTAGATCAAAACTCAGTATCGTGCGGTGACTTTTATGGGTAGTCAAGCAGATTTGGGGTGCAGATTAATATTTAGCCGATAACAATTTAATAACACCACTTTTTAGGCATACCACATTGTAAATGAGTATTTATTTTACTGACATATTAAATGCATATATACTCCATATATATCTAGTCAGCCGAGTGCACTGGCTGGTGTAAAACTAGTCTAAATCCTATATCCGATTTAAATGTGAAAGTTACACTGGTCCATATTACGACTAGGACACCAGGTACAGGTAAACCAATCATCTGATTTGAGTTCGCCCCGACCTACGCCCCCAAGACGCACTTCAGGGCTGTAATGTAAAGTAAGGGGCAGAAGCACCGGATTTTATGTCATATTTTCTCAATTTCAGGCTCTCCCGTAGAACTTGTATAGTTTGCTCAGACCCAGCGCACTCAAACGGCAAACAGATGAATCAGAATCAGAAAAGCTTTTATTGCCATTGTCAGTGAACACAATTCACAGACTAGGAACTTGCTTTGGTGATGAGGTGCAACATAGAACACTGAATAGTAATAATAATAATATAAAGTAGAGATATCACTATTAAAAAAAAAAAGCTAATAATAATAATAAAGTATCACTATTTAAAAATAAAGTAAGAGCATGCAGAAAAGATTAAGATATATAATAAAAAATAAAAAATAGTCTAGTATATACAGGAGCATCAGAACAACAGTGTAAACTGACAGTGCAAAAGATCAAGTGATGTGGCATGACTTATTTAAAGTGACTGGTGTTATAAAGTGTCCTTAGTTCAGGTATTATAAAGTGACCTTAGTACAGGTGTTATGAAGTGACCTTAGTACAGGTGTTATGAAGTGAAATAGTGAAAGTGAAGTGAAATCAAATAGTAATAGTAATAAAACAAGTAATATGACCACATTTAACATTATAAAAATATCTCTATGCAGATAAAGAAAATATTAAACATATAGCTTAATACAAAATAACAACTCTATTAATTTTTATCTAAGTCAAGTTAGGGAGTGCGCCCTCTGTTGACCAGCCACCACTACTCAAATAGGAGTAAAAGAACGCTGCAGGTAAGGGAGTCCTAAACATGTAGTAGCTCAAGATCTGGGGATGGGTCCCTGCTCCTGACAGGTGACCTTGGCAGCATAGAAGGATGGGCCAAATGCAGAGGACAAATTCCCCTACAGAGACGGTAAAGCCTTGGGCACAAGGACCCACGTGTACTTTAACCTTAACTGATTGTCTCTATAAGGCCTTTGACATGAGCTGATATCAACATCATATATAGGGTTGCCTAATTTAATTATCAGCTAATTGCCTAAGCCCTGGAGTTGTTCTCCACAGAAAGGAATAATATTGTGGCATTTTGATTTCTTGGGCACTTCATACTTGTCTTTTTTCCCCAATAGAAACCTTACAAGTGAAGCCCCTGTCCCAGCAGGCAGGTCCCAGACCGGTCCAAAGCAGGCCTTTGACAGAGATGTTTGCATGTGCTATCCTGAGCAGGGGCATCAGCACTCAGCGCCTCAGTAAGAATGTGACTCTGTATGTGAATGAGCTGGCCCCTGCAGCCTCCCCCAGAGCGGCCCCGGGTCCCGTGGGGGAGCAGCCCCGGCCTCTGCTGCTCATGCTGCCCTGGCTGGGCTCCAGGCCGCACTCTGTGGCCAAGTACTGTGACATCTACTTCCGCACGGGCCTGGATGTGCTTGTGGTCACCAGTGAGGTAAGGGACTGTTGTTATCATGATGTCATTAAAGTCAATATTTATATTGGAGAAACACATTAGTTGTGGAAAAATACTCCAAAAACCTTCTGATAACAGACTTGTGGTGTCTGTAGCTGGTTGTGTCTGAGATCTATTAATGTTTACCTCAGCGTGCCTTAAATGGACTGTCCAGGTCACTTTGTCATTTGTATAGTCAGGTCACTGCAGTGTCTTTCAGTCCGTTAGAATAATGAAGTAATAAAGAATGCTGTACTGGCTAATGCAGTTGTTGCCCGGTCCCTGTGACTGGTAAGGTGTCAATATGCACCTGTCAGTTATACATTCCCATAACAAAAATGTGTCACCTTCATTAGGCATGGCTGATATTAACAAAGTAACTCTCAAAATCGTCTAACAAACATTCTTTTACCAATATTTGGATAATCTGACCATAAAACTTAACCTTTTTGTTTATGTATATGCCAGGCCACAGAGGCAAATGTCTAAGCAGGGACACAGCTTTGACAGACTTGCATACCTTAAATAAGTGTTGGTACATTACTTTCAGGTCTGTTTGTTAGTGAGGTCAAATACTGCTCATGATCATTTGGGCGTTAGGCCTAAGAGTGTTTGGACAACCTCAGTGGCGTGCACAGACATTTTGGGGGGCAGGTGCTCAGTGACAAATAAGGGCACTTTGTGTGCAGGTGGAACTGCCGGCTGCCTTATTATAGAAGTGTGAGATTAAAAAAAAAATCATTACAGACACATGTTGAATGTAATTTCATATTTATTACCATTCTCTAAAGGAGCATCCTCCTCGGTGCCATGCCGTTAAAGATTCTGATGACCTCACTATGATATATCTCTATGTCTTTCTCTATGGCAAAAGCAGGAGAAGGTCAGAGAGTCGTTCTTCTCCACACAGACTTCTTAGCTTGTTCTTGATCATTTTCAGTTTTGAAAATGATCTCTCCACAGAAGCAGTTGTCACTAGCAGTGTTGCATAGATTTATATCATCTTCACAAAGGCAGGAAAGATAAGCTGGCCGCTGTTTTCCCTCAGTATGGCAAAGATTTCTTTGAGGTCTTTTGCAGGAAAGCTGGAGTGGAAGATGTTTAGTTCTGTCTTCAGCTGGTCCTCGTCTTTTCCATAGAAATCACAGAGAATGTGGATAGCTCCTTGGCTTCTGTGTTTGGTGTGCCTACCCAGTTGGCATGTACAATTAAGGGGTGGAAGGACTGAATGATTCTGGCAGTGGCCAGAATCAGGCCATTCTTCTGCAGAAGCGAGAACACAGTATTGTCCAGCTCCTGGCCTGTAGTTGTATCAACATTGCACACTTCAGTGAGTCTCTCCTTTATTTGCATATGTTCTTTGTATAAAACATCAGAGGTTTCATCAAGTAGAATGGAATACATTTCACCCTCTTTTATTTCACTTTGTATCTCCTTCCTGATGTAAGTACCCAGTGCTGCAATGATGTCATTTTTGGCTTCTATTAGAAAGCAGTGACACCTGAGGCCTTGTCTTTGTGACTTTAACTTTGGAAACCTTTTCCATATGCATATTCAGCACAATGTCATAGCGGGAAAACACATCCACCAGTTCAAGGAAGTTGCCACAGGTGTTACTGGACTCACTCTCATCATGACCTCGGAATGTTTGTCCCTGACGTGCAAGATATACTGTAAAGATCAATTAATCTTGTCAGGATTTCTCTATTTGTCTGCCTCGCTCGCTCTCTAACTTCCACCCCCTTTACATCTGAAACATCATATGAAGACTTGTGTATAGAAGACTTGTGTGAAGACTGGAGACCTTTTTTGTGGAAATTGGTTCATATAACCATTCTTGTCATGTGCATCTCTGTAATGGAGTGTTGCTTGATTGTTTTTTTTTGTTTTTTTCCCCAAGAGCAGTGTTCCACTTTCTTATGCCATCAGTTGTCCAGGCTGTTCTGTTTTTATACTTTTCATCAGAGAGAAAAAGCCAACAACTAAAACAGTTCCCAGAAAACCATTGTTTCTGGGATGACCTCCCCTCAGTATTTTTTGGGTAAGGGCTCATTATTTCTCAAATCACCGAGTGGCTCCTGGGTCACCATTTCAAATCTCAATGTCCTTTTAACCAGTTGTAGTATTATGTTTGAGATGAAAAAATACCAAATTATAAGGCTCTATTTGTAATACTTTTCGAGATACAGCCATTTAAAGATGAGTAGTAGGCGCGCGTTTTGCGACGCTTAAGTTACAAATTGGCCTTTCGACCATTTTTGAAAGCCAATATTTCCCCAACCAATAGTGCTACAAAGCTGAAACTTTGCATTCTAAATACGACTGCTGGTGACATTACAACAAGGCAGAAGGGTATTTTTCCGCAGGCAATTGGGAACTGCCTGTTTGTTACTTGGCAAATAAATGTGTTCATTATGTAGCCTAATGAAAACCTACACAGCTTAAGTATACTGATAGATTCACAAACTCTACTGACATTAGTTGTGTGGTGGTCATCACGTCATCTATACTGATTTGGGGTAGCGTTGGTACAGTAGCTAAGCAGGTGAGCAGTCGGCTAATTTATGCTCAGCTGTTTGATGCTGTATGAGACAGGCGACTTCACAACGGAGACAGATGAATACAGGTTATGCTTAGGGGGCAAACGATACACTCGACTCGATTCATGTGTTACCTGGCTGGTGGGGCAGGGGAGGAGGTGTGTGTGGGCCGTGTACTACACTCTAAAGAGCTTAGATACCTAATCTTTGCTACACTGCTGTGCACGGCACTGGACAACCTTGTTCTGGTGTCATGTGAACCAAAGCCATAGTGCTGCTGTGTCTCTATGCAGGTCTCTCACTTCATGTGGCCGCGCTGGGGACTGGACCATAGCCGGAGGATCCTGGACCTGTTACAGAGTGAACAGTTCATATCACGCCCCCTGTTGGTGCACGCCTTCTCTATCGGAGCATACACGTTTGCCCAGCTCCTGGTGCACATGTCCAGGGACATGCAGCAGTACGAGAGCCTGACCCAGAGAATCAAAGGCCAGGTGTACGACAGTGTGGTGGCTGGCTCCCTGGAGCACATGGCCACAGGTGTGTATGATCCTCATGTTTTCAAAGCAATAACATTTCCATCCACTATCAAGCATTTTTTAGCTTTTACACAAGCTCTTGTGTTGCCTCATTTTTTACATGAATGTGTTAATTGAATGATCAAATATTAAATAACAAAAACATTGGTAGTGTCCTAGTGTAGAAAAACAGTACTAACTAACACTACTAAAAAGTACTAACCTTTATTCGCACCACTGTACAGGTTGATGTATTATATTTTGCATTAAAATGCAGGTAAGGTATTTTAACTTTTCTGGTGGGGGTCTGCCACCGGCTTGTCTCCATGATGGTTATTTACTGCTTTGCTCTGAGTTTTCGACCATATTACTTAAAACTGATCTCTCTTGGATATTTTTTGTTATAGGTGTCTTTATTGCTAAAATGTGTGAGTCACCTCCGTAGATTTAACTTGGCCAAGTGGTGTCACCTGGTTGTCTCCATGGAGATAAGTGTCACACACCACGCTAAACAATAACATCTGTGATATCAGTGAGGACTAGCAGGCAAACCAGAAATGTTACGTAATACCTTAATTATGTTATTTCAAATGTGATATAGTTTTGCTTTGTCATGCTTTTTTACATTTTCATTTCATTGCATATTTTCTCAGTTTGCAGTTTTCATAATAAAGCCTGTTCTGCAGTGGGTAAATCATAGACTGTATAAAAAAGTGGTCTAAGCGAGTGTGACGTCACCCATAGCATTTGCGCCACTCAACTCTAACGGTTACAGGAGCAAATTTGGAGCCAGGTTCTATATTACGAATAGGATTTTTTTTGATGGACAAAATAGTGAAAACAAACCAAACACCAGGATCATGTAGAGCGGGTTAATACGAAGATTTTAAGACTAAAATGTTGAGGCTCACTGCAGCAGTTACAGAGAGAGGGACACCAATGTTCTAATGTAAGTCAATGGGAGCCAGGGTCAGTAGGAGCCGGAAGAGCCCGCATGTGCATGTCCTATTTGGAATGTGGCGGCGTTATCTGTGTCCATTTATATATACAGTCTATGGGTTTTTTTTTTTGGCAAGGCCACTGGACATCTTAAGTTGTCATACTAAGCAGTGCCTTAATGTGCAGGGTTTGGTTAATAGGGTGCAGGATCACTTATGAATAGAGGACTTTCGGTCTCTCACAAGCAGGTTTGTGTGGCTGTGCCATAGACTCTTGTGAGCAGGCAGTGGCTGCTGCCGAGTGCTCTATGCATCTGCTAATGAAAATTACGTTTTTGATAGTGCAATGTGAAATGGGGAACCCAGGATGCAGTATTTGAGCTGAAAATGCTGCAGTCCCACGCAAAATGGGACATCACCTGACCTGCATATTATTGTATACTTTTAGCTGCATCTCTTTACTCCATTTCTTGCATCCACAGGAGTGGGTAAGACGATGTTCCCACACTTGGAGTCTGTGATCAAACAGGCCAGCCTGGCGTACTTCAGCCTGTTCAAGCGTCAGACGGTGGACTACTTTAACACAAGCATAGACGTGTTCTGGAACACTCCGGTCAAAGCCCCCGCTCTGTTCTTCTACTGTAAGAATGATGCGCTGAGCGACTGGGAGACCGTGGACCGCATGGTGGACTACTGGACAAAGGCAGGCATCACTGTCACCGGGAAGAGATGGGAGGAGTCTACACACGCCGGGCACCTCAAGAGACATCCAGAGGAATATCTCAGCACGATCAACTCTTTCCTGCACTCTGTAGATGTGGGGCATTTGCAGTCCAAACTTTAGCAATCACAAATGTGACATTGCGAAGTACTAATTCTAATTTTGAAAAAGCAATATTTGATTTAACATATTTGATCTTACAAAATGGTAAATGTAGGCAGTATTACGTACACTTATAAGTGGTACGATATGAATGCTGTAAACATCTAGTATTAGCTTCTCCCCTATTTAAAAGAGCAAGACTCATCCAACACATTCAGTCATCCAAAATAATAATAGTGCAATTATTCTTTTTTTGGCCAAATTGCATGGCCCTAGTCCCAGTGTAGTTTGTCAGACCCAAACCAAATGCTTTTATGTAGATTTAAATTGGCCATTGATGTAAATTATGAAACATTTATTGCACTTGCATCCCAAAGTAGCCTGAAAAATGTGGAATGTCCCCTTTAGAATAGACAGTGGTTCAGTAGTGCAGTAGTCCTAGTTCAGAGGTGAAGGAACCTACAAATAGGATAATGCCGTTCTGTTTAGACAGTAAACATTGCAAAAACTGGACTTTCTGTATGTCTTCTGGAAATTTGACAAATTTGTGCTAGTTTGCACAGTACATTTGGTACTGTAGTAATAATAAAGCCATTTGTTGTATGACTCTAATAACTGAAGCTCATTTTAAGTGATTTTGGAAGGGCTTCTGTAAACATTTTGTGGATCTGTTTGTTACAAAATAATACAATAAAACTGTCCAAGCTCGGACATTGTAGCACTCAAGCTTTTGTTTTTGATGTTGATAAATGTTGTACACTGGAGTTCAAAGAAGTAAGACAATTCTAGAAATGGCTTTAAGTGTATATTGTTTGTAAAATATCGGGTTCCCTTTTTATAGTAGTTCTTACAAATTGTGAGTAATACATCTGAACCTTAGTCCATTATTAGCTGAAGCACTTAAAAATCACGCAGAGTGCCTTAATAATTTGCCATATTAACATTTGCACTTTATAAATGCTCCAGGTCCAGGGCACATCAGCATAGGTCCTTGATGTGGTAAAGTTGAAGTTACAGTGTTTATGGCACTGAAAATGTTTTTATTTTTCCATATTGTGCTAAAATGTAAACATGGAAGTGCATTGTGAAATAATAATAATAAAAAAAAAACAAATTTATAACTTTTTTTGTATCGTTCCTATCACATGATGCATTTAACATAATGCATTTTTCATAACTAACACATATTTATACTTTTACATATACTGGTATGATTAATGTAAATTGTCTTAGATATATTTTTTTTCATTGCAAAAATAAATAAAAATCAAAGATGTCTTATATTACCACAATAGTTCACAAAAAATAATATGGATCTTAACATACATTCAAAGTCGGAAGAGTAGATGTAACATTTTGTGCATATTCAACATGGACTGCGGTTTTTGGCTTTTATTTTAAGGTCTCTATAGCTATGACATTCAAACAAGATTTAAAACAAGATTTGATTTTTGCGATTTGGATTTGTGAACACTGAATTTTCCCAATAGAATCATAATCTTTACTAATTTGTTAAAGTAATCTTTACCTTCTGATTGATTATCACAGTTTTACCTTTAATATAACTTTCATGATTAAAAACTAATTGAACCACATTTTAAAGCTTCAAATGTAGTGATTGTGTTGCTGATTTGTGCTAACTTGTTCAATAGAAACAATCGCATTGATAGTTTTTTTTTTTTTTTTTTTCTGTATATTTGTGTTAAAAATAACCCCTCAGGCTTTTCAGCAGGTCTCAGAGAATAATAATAAATAAAAACATAGACTTTTCAGTTGGAAAAATGTAGAGCAGAAAGTACAAATACCTGCTCTCAAATGTAGTGAAGTAAAAGTAAAAAATATCCACTTTAAAATGTACTTAAGTATACATTTTAGGTATCTACCTTACCTAAGTACAGTACTTTACTTCTTTAACTTTGTTCCGTTCAAACCGCTGCTCTGTACTTGCTTCAGCACAGCTGAGACGCCCCGCACTCAGGAGAACGCCTTTATTATGGCTGTGGAGGAAGAAATCAGTGTCCTAGATTATGCATGCAAACAGATTTATTATCTTCAGCCAGAATTAAAATTTAAAAAAATAAATACAAGTGGAATAATTAAATTAAATAGTTAGAATAAATAAGGGGCTATTGAAAAACGACATACAAAAGTAAACTTTGCTTATGCTGGTGGCTCTTTAATGTTCTCAACAGATTTTTGAGGTCAAGTTTAGGTTGTGGCACTTGACACATGTCTTAATATGGGACAGAAAGTCTTCACTAGCAAGGACCACTCCACAACAATGGAATACGATTAAGATGTTTATTGACGATGGATAGATGTGATGGCTGGGAGGGGAGTCAGGATGGGGTCTCTGTCTCAGGTGGTCAGGACCCCCCAGGCTGAAGGACGAAGAGCGAGAGCGGAGACAGACGGTGTTGTCGGCATAGGCCTGGATAAATAGGGCTTCTGGGTAACTGAAGGTGTGGTTGAGCTGAGCTGTGGTTGGCTGAAGAGGAGCAGGGGGAGGTTGAGGCGTGGACCTGCTCCTGAATCTTAGAAGACAATAGAACAGAGGACAATTAAATAGAATACATTTTGTTGTCCACCATGAACGCACTTAAAAATGAGTTGTGTGTAGAACAGTGCATTACTTACGTTTTGGTGTTTAAGGAATTTGTTCAGATTTCCCAGGGCCTCGTGTTCACTGTGTTGTGTTGGTAAACGATGCCATGTGCCACTCGGACAGGGCACAACCTGTGTGAACGCTGCTGCTCAGCAGAAGTGTGTAAGTGTCCACATCCACTTACAGGCATCAACCAGTTTTGGAATAAAGGCTGAACTGGGGTGCAGGGTCACTCTGAGATTGTCAGTGCTGAATCGCATATAAGACGGACGCACCGATAAAGCCGGAATATCACTGACACGTTTGGCAGTGGCTAAGGCCACTAGCCTTCCATTTCTGTCCCTGGATATGAGATACATGGATATAAGCCTCCTCCTCCTCCACTTCTCCTCTCCACACTTCTATCTCACTGGAAGAGAAAAGACACAAATAAATGTACTGTTCTTCAATACTTTATGCTATAAATATATAAAAAACTTACCTGTTGTGAATTAGTCACACGGCAGTCCCACCTCAGGACCTCAGGCTCCCTCCTGACCCAACCTGGACCTTGTGCAAAAAACACAAATAGTCAATATACTTGGAGGAGGGACAAATACAAGTAATGTCAAGTGTACCTGTATTTTGTGTGAGAACATGGATATAAGCCTCCTCCTCCACTCCTCCTCTCCACAGCCCCCACTGTTTACTTCAACTCACTGTAAGAAAAAAAGACAAGTAAATGTACTGTACTTCAGTAATTCAGTACTATAAACTGAAAAATGTACCTGTACTGCATATTCTTTGCTTTTGTCACTTTCAGTGTTTTCCCGGGCTGTTGCTCGGGGATACAGGGGACATCAGAGGTGTCTCCTACAGGTTGGTGGACAGCACACAGGTCGTCAAGGAGAAGCATGGAGCACACAAGCCATGGTGCTTTATCTCTTGAGCTGGACACACGACAGTCCCACCTCAGGACCTCCGCAGCACTCCTGACCCAGCCTGGATCTCAGGCGGACTCTGGGATCACGGAAAAAAACCCAACACAAATATTAAATATACTTAGAGAGACAAATGCAATTCATCGTTGTCTCCAATGTACCTACATTATGTATAGCATGGATATAAACCTCCTCCTCCTCCACTCCTCTTCTCCACAGCCCCCAGTTTAAAGTTCCATCTCACTGTAAGAAAAACAAACAAAGAAATGTTCTGTACTTCAACAATTCAATACTGTACATTTATATAAAAAAAACTTACCTGTACTGTATGTTCTTTGTTTGTCACTTTAAATGTTTCCCCATCCTCCTCTTTCTGCAGGATCATATCAGGATCGTCACCCTTAACAGCAAGACTCCAGCTCCTCTTCTCTTCCTGAAACACAAAGGGAAAAAGGATCAGTTCTTAAAAATAAAAGGAGTAATTGTGTGTTGGGGAAGTACATGGCCTCTGTGGCCCACTTGACCTTTTCCACTGCCTCCAATCCTGCTGGCGCTCCTGCAGGTAGTCCTCCACCTGCACCACCCAGTCCGGCCTAGGTCCAGGGAAGAGGAGGGCAGGGTCCACCTCCACCCGCGGGATAGGAGGGGCAGGGGCAGGAGAAGAGGAGGGAAGCCTTGGAACCTTCGCAGGGCGAGCGGGCTCGGCACAAGCGGGACGCTTCCGAGACTGAGGAGCGTAGCGAGGAGGCCTGAAACCAGAGAGCATAGCGTCAGGGAGAGGGATTATCTGAAGGCCCCTGGCAGAAGCAGCAGGGGCGGGCACAGGGCGGCGGGCAGCAGCAGCAGGAACAGGGCGGAGGGCAGCAGCGCAGGCAGCAGCGGCGGGCAGACGGTGGCCGGCAGCAGCAGCAGCGGTGGGCGCAGGGCGGCGGGCAGCAGCAGCGGCGGTGGGCGCAGGGCGTAGGGCGCACAGCAGCGGCGGGCACAGGGCGGCGGACAGCAGCAGCAGCGGCGGGTACAGGGCGGCGGACAGCAGCAGCAGCGGAGGGCACAGGGCGGCGGGCAGCAGCAGCGGCGGGCGTAGGGCGCACAGCAACAGCGGCGGCGGGCACAGGGCGCACAGCAGCAGCAGCGGCGGCGGGCACAGGGCGGCGGACAGCAGCAGCAGCGGTGGGTACAGGGCGGCAGGCAGCAGCAGCAGCGGCGGGCACAGGGTGGCGGACAGCAGCAGCGACGGGCACAGGGCGGCTGGCAGCAGCAGCGGCAGGTACAGGGCGGCGGGCAGCAGCAGCAGCGGCAGGTACAGGGTGGCGGACAGCAGCAGCGACGGGTACAGGGCGGCGGGCAGCAGCAGCAGCGGCAGGTACAGGGCGGCGGGCAGCAGCAGCGGTGGGCGTAGGGCGCACAGCGGCAGCAGCGGCGGGCACAGACCTAGGGGGTGACACAGTGTCACCAAAAACAAAAGAAGAAGGAAGCACAGTAAAGCTGATCTGAGGAGTAGGAGGAGGCATCGTGGAAGCACAAGTTAGTAAAGGTTTGTGTGTGTGTGTTTGTGTGTTTGTGTGTGTATGTGAGTGTGTGTATGTAGACTTAGCTTCGACTTAGAGGCGGGGTCCTGCGCAGGACGCCTGGGCGCCTGACGGATCACCGGGCAGAGGATCACACGGGTCTGTGGAGAGGAACAGAATGTGTCAAACACCAGTGCTACCAGAGCTCTTCAGAGTGAAGCAAAACCAGACGTGAGAACCTCAAGAGTTCAATGAACACAAGGCATGGGGCCATATTCACATTTGGTGTTGCAATTATTATGGCGAAAATAATTGCAATTAACGATTATATGACCGTAATTATTCAAGTTGCTGACAGTTAAAACAGTTTGTATTTACATATTTAAACCATTGTACTTTGTGGTAAATGAAAACAACCCCTTCTGGTGTTATAATGGCAATTATAGAAAATGTGCCACAAACAATTATTGTCTACAGTTTTTATCACGATAAATGATATTATTGTTTATTGTCCCATCCCAAATTAACACATTAACAAATTACAAGAGGGGTGTAGCAACCAATGACGTAACAATGGCTAAAAAACTCAAACAAATGATTGGTTTCTATTTTAGACACAAAAATTGCTTTTCTTTCAGTGCTAAGAAAAAACTGGTAGGAGTAACTTTTCTGTTTATTCCGGACTATAAGGATTCTTGGAATAAATGTACCAGAAACATCGTTCTGTCGTGGCTCCCTGTAATGAGTATTTAATTGCAATGTATTTTTTATTTTAGTTTTTAGTTTAGTTTTTAAATGTAAATCTAAAATTGTAGATAATGGTAATCTTGTAACATTTAAATAAAACGTTTTTAATATTTTTTGTCGCTCAAAACATGCGTCAAAGCCGCCGATGTGCGCCACCCGCACACACTGACAGCCTGGACTTACCGGCACCTACATCAGCAGTATGATTTTCAGCCCAATGATGATAAATCCAAGAAAAGAAAAGTTTCTGAAGAAAACAGAACGTTAATGCTAGTGGGCAGATTCATTTGCTTTCACGGCTGGTGAGACTGGTACACACCATACACGAGATAAAATGATGACGGACACAGAAGCAGACGCATTTTAGGTTCGCAGCCGGTGGATAATTTAAGTTTGGATTTTTATTTCCTACGAGGAGGACTCAAATAATAATGTGTTTAATGCAGCTTTGCGCACATTTGTTTATGTTATACAGAAGCGAAATTTAAAACCACATGGCTCATTTGCATAAACTAGAAGCGCTGAAAAAACAAGCTCGCTCCTTGTGCTGCTGATGCGGTCAGCTTCTGTCTGACTAAAGGGCAGGACTCAGTGGAATATGCGTGTTCTTTCTGTGACTGAGGGATGTTCTGCCTATGGTGAGTCTGTTCTGTGCTTCTATCCTGTTGGAGATGTTCATGTTAAACTTTTCAGAGATTATACGTGTGCAGGTCGTACGTGTGCAGCGCAGTTCTTTATTTCACTCATGCACTTTATTTATGTTGCTACTGTTGTGATGAAAAGACTGAAAGGTGTAAATAATTCTCTTAAGACTCCCGCTTATGAGCTGTAGTGGAGGATGGTGCTTGTTGTAGTCCGTTTTCTGGGAGTTGTAGTTTTGCCTGTAGTTCCTCTGGTTAGCGCTGGTTTAGAGTCAAAAGGGTTTTGTGGCTCCGGGTGTTTTCTTTTCTGTGGGAGACGCTCCAAATGGCAATTCGGCTGGGTATACATCCGCGCTAAAATATCAAGGTGAACGTCATCATAGTTTGTGTAGTATAGACCCAGCTCCCAACCCAACTTTGAGAATAGATTAACGGCGATATTTTTTTGTATCGCCCGATAAGAGTCTCACGTTAACGCAGCACGTTAACGCCGATAACGGCCCACACCTAGTAAAAAGTAAAAGTATTTTGTACATATTTCAGATCTATTAAGAGAGAATGAACAACACTTAAAAAAAAAAAAAGTTTCACTCTCACTACTACAGAAATCACATTTGGGGTCTGTTGCAGTGTATTTGGTATTAGATAATCTGATGGATATATATTATGTAATATTTAAAAATGTAGTTCATTAATTTTCTTTTTAACACAGACTTGAAAGCACATAAATGTATGCTAGAACAGTGAAACAAATAAATTTCCCTCTGTGGGTTACTCTGTTGCTATTTAAACGCTCTCTTATTACTTTGTTATTGCATTTGGGATTTTGTATCAGTATTCCGTCAATATATAAGTCTAATTTTCTTATTTTATTAGGATTACGTGAGGATACGCTTGAAGAAGTTTTCGTGTCTAAGATAATTTCATTGTCCAATAATTTTTCTAGATAAATAATTCCCCTATCAACACAGTTTTGAAAGTATAAATATTTGTTTTTAGCGAATAATTAAATACTTAAATATTTTCTCTACACCGGATGTAGAAGTAGACGTCATTTCCGGGCATCCTTCAGTTATCCAACATGGCCGCGCTCATATGTAAACATGCGTGCTGCTTTGGGAGCTCGTTATGGTGAAAGTTAACATATTTACTCGCCGTATTCTGCTTTTACAAATACGTGATATCATTATATGAGTAATACACTATAAATACGCTGTGTTTTTGACAGAGAGATTTTTTCCAGGAACTCTCCATACATTTATTTTCGCTGAAGCAGAGCCATGCCTGCCCCAACTATTTTTGTAGGGTCTTTACCAGCGACTGCGACAAATGAACGGCTCGGGGAGATCTTCTCTGAAATTGGACCCATAAAGCAGTGTTTTGTGGTAAAAGAGAAAGGTAACACAATTTTTTACATGCGGCTGTCATTTTTGTTTGTTGACTCGTAGGAAACTCATAGTTTAGCCAACAGTTTCAACACCATCTCCTCTCCTGCAGACTACCAATTTTGATTTAAAGATTAGAGATTTCCAAATTGTATATAGAAGGAATTAAGCCTGATCATAGCCACCAAGGGATTTTCTATAAAAATTAGGTCGATTCCTCTGACCTGGGTACTAGCATGCCCCAAAGCATTTGCAGTTGAAGTTCTTTTTTTAATGATTAGTTTTTTCACAATTGGAAAAACAGGGGCTCCTCCTTTCATAATATTTTGATTGATGTAACAATACTCTTACTTGAGTTTTTGTTCCTCTTCCCACTGTGAGTGAGTCTACAAGTGACAAAAGCTTTATGTTGACAATATGACATTATTTGAACATTTGTGTTTCTCCGCTCCTTCAGATATGATTTATTTTTCTTATTTTTGTGTCCCTTCCTTTGAAAATACCAGGTTTTGTACATTATTTAATGTTTTGTACTTCCAAAAACATTAACTTCAAACATCCCTATACTTGCTATTTAATTACTCATACTTGAGTAGTAGATTTCCCAAATCCTTTACTATTCCTAGAGTAATTTCTTGGACCACTTTGTACTTCTACTTCAGTAATATTATTTTGAAGAAACGTTTCTCTTACTTGAGTAAATTTTTGACTACTCTACCCGCCTCTGATTATGTCTTTCAACTTCTTTCCAAAATCCACAGAAAAACACACATTATACATTATGTAATATTTTTGATAATGTTTAATGCTAACATAATAAATTCTTGATTGCATTGTAGTTTAATTTTAAAGTTGTCTATTAACCAGGTACAGATAAATGCAGAGGTTTTGGCTACGTCACTTATTCCCTGGATGAAGATGCTCAGCGCGCCTTGAAAGAAGTCATAGATTATGATGGACAGAGGATTGTCCTGACAACAGCCAAAAAGAAGATATGGGACAAGAAGAAAGCTGGTCTGTATGCCATTCTAAATACTACTAAGAGAATTACACTGCCACTATTTAGGTAAAGCTTTCGATCCAAGAGTGGTGATCTTGGGCCAGTGTGAACATGATAATCTGCCACACTTGCTCTCAAAGCCCATGGAAATAAGTTGTTCGGTCAGCTGATGGCCTCTTATGTGGCTCATGGTGTGGCGTTTGGGGTGGTTGACCCAACAGTGAAGTAAACAGACCTAAATCTAGTGCCACAGGAGCCGCTCCACAGAGCACAGTAACATGTGAAAACTGAAATGAATGTAAACATGGAAAAATAATGTTTGTGGAAAAAATACTGTTTGTGTTGCAGCACCTGAGAAGCAACCTGAGGAGAAAAAGGACAAAGGATTCAAAAAGAACAAATTAAAAGCCCGACTCATCATCCGAAACTTGAGCTTTAAGGTATGGGAGATAAAAACAAGACCCGTGTGCTGAACAGGGACACTAAAAGTCAATGATTAGATTGATTGTATACTTGGGGGGGATAGGGGTCAGAAATAGTTTTAGATCAAGATAAAAAAAACAAACCAAAAAAACAAAGTAATTAAAGGTAGTCACTTTTTAGGTCAGATAGCTCCCAATATTTTCCCAGTATAGCTTGTCCAATAATGATAATTAACCAGTACTCTCATGCAGTGTTCAGAAGATGATTTACGAGAAACGTTTGCAAAGTTTGGAACGGTTCTTGAGACCTGCATTCCCCTCAAACCAGGTATGTTACTAATGTGGTATATAATCCCATGTTTTGATTCCATTTCTCACTCAGCACTTGTGTTTACAGACGGGAAGATGCGTGGGTTTGCATTTGTTATGTTTAAAAATGTCTCAGAGGCAGCCAAAGCACTGACTGCTATGAACATGAAAGAAATTAAAGGTAAGGTACAATTTCATTCACTGTGGAAGTGTGCTAGTTTCACACGTGACATCTGAAAAGAGAATTTTTAATAAGTAGAAACAACATATGACCCAGTTTCTATCGTTCAAAGGTCGACCGGTGGCAGTGGACTGGGCCGTGGCTAAGGACAAGTATTTGTCCACTCAGCCTGCTTCAAGTACAGGTAGGAACACCACATGCTAACCTGGCTGACAAAGAAGACTAAACTGGGACTGGAACCGGGACTGGAACCGGGACTGGAACCGGGACTGGAACCGGGACTGGAACCGGGACTAAATAGGGGTTAAACCAGGACTGGAACCAGTCACACTACATCAAGACAAAAATGGACCAAAAACCAAGATAATCATTCTATTGTCTTCCCTTCAGGCAATAACAAGGAACAGGAAGCCACTACTAAAGAGCCAGAGACAGACAATAATTCTGAAGAGGAAGAAGATGTACAGAAACCACCAGTGAAGGAGAGAAAAAAGTACTTCACAAGAATTTGAATACTTTAATGCTCAGTGGAATTGTACTGTAAATACTGTAAATACTAACGTGTCACACCTGTCTTTAGACCTGCTTCAGCAAAAGCCAAAGTCGTGGGGCAGAATGATGACAGCAGTGAAGAGGAAGAGGGGGATGAAGAGGACAGTGAGGAAGAAGAGGAGGAGGAAAGTGAATCAGAGGACAGCGCTGTGGAGGAGGGTGACGAGGATGAAGATGATGGTAAGACTTAAATTTCTTAAAGTTACTAAACTTTTAATTGATTCTTGTGAGCTTTAATTCATGCCAGAATGTTGTTACTTACTCAAAAAATGCCTGGGGTTGTGTTTTATTTCATTCACACATTTTGAGTAGCCATTTATTTTTATTCTGTCTACATTTCCAAAGCTCAAATCTCTGTTCCACCATGTCATGATGTCATGAAGCAGTAGTTTTCAAGTTAACAGCTTCCTTTTACCTTTTGTTCAGTAGAAATTAGAAATTCCCAGGCTGAAATCATCCAAACGATTCTAGCGAAGGTGTATGCTGTTTAAAAACACAGTGGAGCAATCCCTGTATTACCACATGACATCACAAGGTGGAGTGTTTTCTGTTTGAGAGAAGAACTCAGCCTAAATATGCAGGATTTGAGTGTTAAACATGTGTGAATGAAACAAAACACAACTCCAGGTCTGTTTGTGATGAGGAAACAACATTATAACATAGATCAGAAAATGGCATAACATGGGGCCTTTAACCATAACCCAACTTAGTCACTTCAAATAGCAGAGGGTCCCTTTGGAGAATACTATTTAGTACAAACCTTTTTCAACACCTGGTTTTAGTCATGTTTGTCTTCGTTGAATCGTAATTTAATCTTATTTTAGTTATGTTTAGACCTTGGTAAAACATTTTGGCCAATAAATAAGACTAAAATACAAGTCATTCTTTACGGGTGTTTCTATAGGAGAAAAATGCCTTAAAGACATGTATCCCTGTTATTTTATTTATTTTATTAATAAAAGCAATCGTAAAAACATTTCTTTTGGTCGATTTATTGGCTGGAATGTTACACAGTGGGGCTTTTTGTGATTTATATAAACATTTCTATTGCTGTCTCAAAATTGGATATAAAAATATACTAAAAAATGGTTATTAAAGATGACATTTATGTTTGTGGTGTTGTGCAGATCTAGATAATGAGGATGAAGATGATGAAGATGATGAAGATGATGAAGAAGATGATGATGATGATGATGATGATGATGATGATGATGATGATGATGATGATGATGATGAAGATGAAGATCTGAAGAAGAAGAAAAAGAAATCCAAGAAAGCTCTTCCGTCAGACATAAATGAGGGCAGAACTATATTCATCAGGTTATTACACACTACACTAAAACATGGCATGGGCAATTAATCCAATTTTGATCAAGATTAACATTCAGTCAGATTTTTTTTTTTTTTTTTAACAAAATTCCATTCATTTTTGAGTTATATTGCCTAGCCCTACATGCAGCCTGAACTTGTGATTGAGCCCTGGACTTTAAATGTTTTTTTTTGTTTGTTTTTTTACATTTTACATTGATCTTTTTGTGTTTCTTTTAACTTCAGGAACCTGTCATTTGACACTGAGGAAGAGGACTTGGAGAAGTTTCTGCTACAGTACGGAGAGCTCATCTACATTAAAATAGTGCTGCACCCAGACACAGAGCACTCTAAAGGTATAAGGCTGCTCATGATGTTGTCAACCGTCTGTACTGGACTTTGTGAACTCACTTTGCTTTTGTCCTCTACAGGCTGTGCTTTTGCTCAGTTTAAGACCAAAGAGGCAGCAGAGAAGTGTATCGCTGCGGCACAAGATGAAGCAGAGGTAGCCCATTTTGCATTCATACTGGTTTTAAAAAAAAAAGTTATAGGCAAAATATTTTTACTATCATTAAAGAGGACATATTATCTAAACCCAACTTTGAATGAGGGGGCACTGTTTTAACATTAAAATCTCATAAAGTTTTATTTAAATTGATATACTGTATGTGTTTTTGCATAATCCTGCATTTTCCAGCAATTGAGGCTTTAATGAAAAGTCTTGTATTCACCTCCCACCTACATGCTCATATTTACATTCTTGCTTGCCAGTTAACAAAATGTAAAATAATTAGTTAGATATGTTATAGTTTAATACTAATAATTATGTCTTCTTTAAAGCCACAATATGTAACATTTAGCATTTTGGTTGATGTTTATTGCTCTTATTTGGCTTGGGAGAGGCCTCCTCCAGTGTGTTTCCATAGAAATGTTCTTTTGCCTATAATGTTCCACACTATGGCATTAACGTTTCTATGTCCATGGAATCATGCAGGTGACCTGATACTACCAAAAAAGTTACATACTTTAACAAAAGTAATATATTCTGCCTTTTGCTGTAAACCTGTGGTATTGTAGCGCAGTATTTTTGATCCCTCGTGTTCATTCAGAATGGAGGGATCCGTGTAGATGGGAGAAAGCTGCTGATCGTAGCAGCAGTGAGCAGAGAAGAGGCGTCCAAACTCAAGGACAACAAGAAGAAAGTGGAGACTGGCACCAGGAATCTGTATTTGGCCAGAGAAGGATGTGAGTGCAAATTATATTCTTTTGATTAGCTTTCTGATATGATACTGTGATACTATGAAACTATGATATGATAATATGATACTATGATAATATAATACTATGATACTATGATACTATGATACTATGATATGATAATATAATATTATGATAATATGTTAATATGATACTGTTTTGGTGGGGCAGATGTGCTTTACAAACATGTTGTACTAACTACTGACTTTCACCTTTGCTCTATACATTTTACATATATGTATACAAATATGTATGTATAATTTCTGGAAGATCTTGCAGTGTTTCTTATTCTAATTTAGTTATTTGTAAAGGGACAGCACATATTAATGAACATTTAAAATGTAAATATGTAAAGATTATGTAAAGATTATAATCAGCGTGGCTAATTTCCATCTTCAGTCCCTTTTTTGTTATTTTGATCTAGTTCACTCAAATACAAAATAAAAATACCAAAATAAGAATTTGTCAATATTGAGAAATTGTTTTATGAATGTAAATTGAACTGGTATTTTGCACATTATGTGGGTCAAACTTGTAAATGGAAATGTCTTAACTTCAAACTTCATATTATTTTATCTACAAAGTTGTAATCAATTCCAAAATCTTAAACAAAACAAACAAAAGCAGTGCAGTGCCTTGTGTGTTTTGGCTAACCTTCCGTAACCTTTTTGTCATGTCCTCTTTTTGGGTGAGTTTTAAATGTTCATAATGTTTGGTAACTCTGTGTTCTTTTCCTTTTGCACAGTGATCCGAGCTGGCACCAAAGCAGCAGAGGGCATCGCTGAGGCAGACATGGCCAAGAGAACCCGGGTGCGTCCTTACACCTGTTTTTACACCCACTGGTGTAATTCAAACACTACACAGCATAACTTCACCTACAGTCCCTGACAAAAGTCTTGTCACTTATCCATTTTGTAAAAACAAAAGCTTATAACCTGACTGTAAATTAATTGATTGGTTTTAGAAATGTCTCATATGAAAGCTAAAACCCTCCCAAATTATGCTCAATATACTAAAATAAATTTGTTTCACTGAAGAAAGATTGATCATTTAATGAACACAGAAAGGTCAGATTTTGGCAAGACAAAAGTCTTGTCGCCTACAGAAAATTGAACAAATAATTTACTTCAAATATAAAAATATGTTGCATAACGTCAGTGAATTAAGTAGTGGTGCTGTGAGATCCATATTTAATATCTTGTATGACTTCCATGAGCTTGAAGGACTGCATCCATGCGGTTCGACAATGATTCATACAATTTGTTGATGAAGTCATCAGGAATAGCAAAGAAAGCAGTCTTACATGCCTCCCAGAGTTCATCAAGATTCTTTGGTTTTGCCTTCCATGCTTCCTCTTTCATTCTACCCCAGACATGCTCAATGATGTTCATGTCTGGTGACTGGGCTGGCCAGTCCTGGAGCACCTTGATCTTCTTCGCCTTGAGGAACTTTGATGTAGAGATAGAAGTATGCGATGGAGCACCATCCTGCTGCAAAATTTGACCCCTTTTATGGTTGGGAATGTAAGAGGTAGCTAATACGTCTTGATATTTTAGGCTATTGATATTGCCTTCCACCCTGCAAATGTCTCGCACACCCCCATACTGGATGTAACCCCAGACCATGATTTTTCCACCACCAAACTTAACTGTTTTCTGGGTGAATCTTGGATCCATGCGGGCTCCAGTAGGTCTCCTGCAATATTTGCGGCGGCTGTGATGTAATTCAACTGAGGATTCATCTGAGAAATCCACCTTCTGCCACTTTTCCAGTGTCCATCCTTTTAGCAGGCTGTGGGCCTTGGCAAATGCCACACGGTTTTTTGATTGCCTTTTGTTTAGTGCTGGTTTCTGTGCACTGATTCGACCATGGAGGCCATTTCGAGACAGAATTCTACAAACTGTTCTGGTTGACACAGGGACTTGAGGTGCCCAGGCCTGGTGGAGCTCTGCTGCAGTGGAAAAGGGGCTGGCCTTGGATTTTCGAATCAACAAACGGTCCTCCCGAGCAGTTGTCTTGCGGGGTCTGCCGGACCTGGGCTTATCAAAAACATCTCCAGTCTTTTCAGATCTTTTTCTTATTCTTTGTACTTGACGCTGAGACACATTGAAGGTGTCAGCCACCTCAGCAGTGGATCTGGTCTTCAGCCTCTTGATAATTAACGCTTTGGTCTCAGGGTGGATCTTAGGCATGTTGTCAGAGGTCAAGTTGCAGTTGATGTGAAGGTCTGGTGTGCTGGGGTTCTTTTTATACACACCCACTAATTGACTGATCAGTAACTGATCACAGGTGAGGCTGTAATCTAGGATTGGGTGCATCATATGACAAGGCGACAAGACTTTTGTCTTGCCAAAATCTGACCTTTCTGTGTTCATTAAATGATCAATCTTTCTTCAGTGAAGCAAATTTATTTTAGTATATTGAGCATAATTTGGGAGGGTTTTAGCTTTCATATGAGACATTTCTAAAACCAATCGATTAATTTAAAGTCAGGTTATAAGCTTTTGTTTCTACAAAATGGATAAGCGACAAGACTTTTGTCAGGGACTGTAGAATGTCACTGATTGGCTAACACTGTCACATTAGGCTAATAATAATGTTTTTGTTTTTTTTGTTTTTTTTTATACAGACCTGAAATTGTCACCATTATTGTCACCTTTTTCTTAATTTACCTTCTGTACCTGATTTTTCTTAAAAAATTTGGAAAAACAGAACTAGTCAGTTTTAAAGTGTTTGCAGTGAAGTTATTCCTCACTTACCTTATGCATTTCGGGCAACGTAATTATTCCCTTTAAGTTTTAGCACATTTCAAAACATTCAGAGGGTAGACCAGAGTTTACCATCACAGTAACGCTAACAGCATCTAGAATACTAAAGAGCACTTCTTATACAGTAAAACACTTTAGAATTAGATGCAGACAGCATGCAGTGGACTTATGTGGACTTATTTAGAGCTGCTTATACTATACTAGTATATCTGTACAGGACCAAGACAAATTTTGCTCAAATACATGGGAAAAAATACAGGGCCACCTGCTGGTCACTATAGATATGTTTTTGCTTTGTCTAGAATGTTACTCACTTGGCTATATCCATGAAAACAATCAGGTGATGAGATATCTATTTTTTTAATCAATGAAAACTCATCCAATAACATTAAATATGTTTAATGCCATACTGTGAAACATTCCAGGCAACAGAATAACATGCAGAAAATCAAATGGTGCACTTTCCAAAAGAAAAGTTACATAGTGCATCTTTAACCTTGTGTTTGTGTTGATTTAGTTTTTGTAGTTTGTAATTATAACATTGTCTGGCAAGTAAATAATTTGCATAATTGTTTATTTTTATTGAACAAAACACTAAATGAAAAAGTTATTACAATATCCAGATGAGTCTTTTCTGTCTCTCAGTTTGAAGAGATCAAGAGGGCCAAGCTGAAGGACATTCACGTGTTTGTGTCCAAGACCCGTCTGTGCGTCCATAACCTGCCCAAGTCTGTGGACACCAAGAGACTGAAGAGCATCTGCCTGCAGGGCCTCAAGGGGACCAAGGGAGTGCGCATCACTGAGGTCAGAGGTCACATCACACTCACACTGTTTGTCTATGCCTAAAGAAGTAAAGGAAAGAATAAATACACAGTTTAAGTAATAAGTAATAATATAAGTAATAAGTAGTCCAAGTTCTACATGTAAAAGTCAAAATGATACGCTTGATGATTAAACAAGTAATATTTGTTCCTCCTTTAAGCATTTAAGTGATGCAACAATTGAAAAACTATTGTGAGATTAAAGTCAAATCCTCAAAAAAAAAAAAAAAAAAGTTAAAATTCAGTACAAATATAATAATTTGCCTGTTTTCGTACTCAACATGCAAGGTGGGAGATGTATCTAAAAACTGATATCACTGTTGTTGTTTTGGAGATTTGCTAAATTATGAATAGAGAAATATATTGTCTAATATTAAAACTATTAAAAAAATAGTTCAAAAAGAGATGGAAACTTCTAGTGTAATCTAAACAATAAGTATAATGTGACAGTTTTCATGCCCTTTCGTGGTTAATTTTACTTTTTGTGCTAGATTTGAACCTTAAGCAATTTCCATGCATGTTTTAGCATTTTCCATCCCAAAGCATTTAACATTTAACATTTATGTGCTAGCTGTAAATCCATTTGTATCCACTAGGGTGTGCTGTTTCCCCATACATTTCCACTCATTGCTTTGTGCTTGTCTCCTTTCCAGTGCAGGGTCATGTACGACAAGAAGCCAGAGAAGGGTCAGATCATGGGGCAATCTTTGGGCTACGGCTTTGTACAGTTCTCAGTCCACGAGCACGCCCTGGGCACCCTGCGCTACCTCAACAACAACCCCAACATCTTTGGACCAAACAAGGTACCACATGAGGGGTTAGCTGGGGCTAGGATGGTATCTGTGGATTTTTTTTGTTTTTGATTAACAAGAAATAAATGTTTATTTCACAGAGACCGATCGTGGAGTTCTCGTTGGAAGACTCCAGAAAGCTTAAAATAAAAGAAGCGAGGAAGCAACACAATAGGGTACGTTAGTTGTAGTAGTAGTAGTTGTTGTACTAGTAGTTGTAGTAGTGATCTGTGGTGGTTTGTTGCCATCATGTGGAGATAATAGGAATTGTAAAATTACTATAGCTAACCCAAACCAGTTCTGTTATAGAATATACTCCAACATAACACTTTGTTAATAATTGAATTTTAACATATGTTTCTGAATGCCACCTGGACGACTGAGGGATTAAGTTCACTGTGGGCCGAGATGATTGTTTAAAATTATGGTCCACAATTGGGCTGCAAAAATTAACTATCATGATTCAACTATAAAAAAAAAATCATAGTTGTATTTTGGTAATTGTTATCTGGATTATACAGGCGATAAAACATTTTCAATTTAATTTGGCATTTAAAATGTTTCAGAGGAAAATAGAAATGATCTTTGACTAGTTGACTACTAAAATAATGGTTAGTTGCTGCCTTAGTCCTATTTTTTTACACAAGTGAGGACCCAACACACATTTTTTCTAATAGCTAATGTGTCCAAGTAATTTCCCTTGTGGATCAATAAAATGTGTCTAAGTCTTATGTTAATTGGTTTATCTATTTACTAATATTAAACTGTATTATACTATTAGTTACTATAAGTAAGATCATATGTATAATAGTAGTATCAGTGTTAGCAGTAGTTATGTAGTGTTACAAATAGTTAAAGTGATACATAAATACAAAGTGAAATCATGTTTAATCATCATTCGTTTACATGATACTCACGTTTTGTTTAATTTTTCGTTCTCTTTTTTTCCCCTTTCTTTCTATTTTCTTTATTGTGTCTGCAATAGATGTCCCATCCCCAGCTCCAAACTCGACCTGCACAACATGGAGGTAAACAGGTCGTAAAGAAAGGAGAAACTAAGAGTCATCCCCCAACAAACCACAAAGGCAAAGAAAAGGGTATGCTCTTTTTTGGTGTTCTCACATTTGTACACAATGTAGTACACAATGGGGAATACTAGAAGTGGTATTTATCTGTCAAACTACCTGCTCTTATGTCCCATCAGTATTACTTATTGAACAATATGTGTCAAAGATTTAAGTAAGATTTATTCACAATCCTTCTAATAAACATACAGTTTCCTGTATACAATATTGTTTAGCTTCTCTATCCTCCTCTGTTCATATACTATTCACATGCATATTTATTTGCACTGCTTGTCTCCCAGCCCCAGTGCAGCAGCAGCAGCAGCAGCAGCAGAAGCAGAAGCAGGATCAGCACTTCTCAGGTTTCCAGACCAAACCTGAGGTGGAACATGTGGATCTGGAGAACGGCAAGAAGCGCAGAAAGGTTCTGCCCATGCCCTCACACCGCGGGCCTAAGATCAGGTCAGGACTCTGCTGGAGCAAGATGTTTATATCAATAATTTGAAATTCATAAGGCCCACAAATTGATGTACAGTTCCTAATTAACTCCACGTTTCATAATTGTAAAACAAAATTATTTTCAAACTGATTTAAAAGGAACTTCATAAAATTGTTTTTATACAGCTTCATTGCTCTTCTGTTTCTGTTATTACTCATGAGTTTAAGAAGACACATTGGATGCACTGAGGATACGCTGGAAATAAAATATGGGCACTCAGACTGAGCTTTGAAAAAAATAAAAAGTGATTTTCTTTCTATACTGATGCAACTGAGGTATTGCCTTCAATTCTGTCATCATAACTGTCAAATATTAAAGCATTTAACAATACTGTAGTGTCACATCCTTATCTTAGCTCATCTTTAGCTGTGACATAGACAAAGACAGATTATAAAGAAATGAGCCATGACTCATGATAACTGTCCCTTCATTGTTTCCTTTTAAATTAGACCAACAGGCAGCACTATTACGTTGCTAGTGCAACTGTAAATGCAATAATGGCAAATCCTGTGACTTGGTTTGGTGGGATAGTACCTGTGGTAAATATTCATCATACTTTTGTGTCAGTTAAGTGGCAGTTTGTGGCAAAAAGTACAAAAATAGAGGAAGTAACAGTTATGGAATGATGTCATATCTGCTGCCCATGTCCAACCAGGAAGTAAAATTTGAACTACCCCTAAATGAAAAAGTAGGTTATGTTGAAGATTGTAACATTTGACCAGAGCTGAAGAAGCAGCTTGGATGAGCTGCGAAACGTATTTGACTAAATAAACTTTTGTCCAGTTGACAAATTGAATTTCTCCTTTTGCCATCTTCAACATAATTATGCTATATAAATTTTATTGATTTATTTATTTTCAATATGTTTAATTTGTTTTGGTGGAATGAGTAGCTTAACCTGTCATGCATTTTAGGGGTTTGTATATATTCATATCTGTGTTGATCAGATGTGTTGGTCCATTAATTTGCAATTCTAAATGTAATGAACACTGTTTTGTGCAGAATGAGAGATAAAGGAAAGCAAGCAGCTCCTGCGCCCAAGAAAGCCCGAGCCGGCCCCAGCAGGAAGGAGGTGAAGAGGCAGCACATGGAAAAGCGCACACACACCAGGAACCAGGTAAATAAACACACAAACACCAGAGGAACAAGAGTCTGTCACTAGGTTTGTGAGTATGAATGAAAGCTGGATCTGAACATGTTTCTGATACATTTCTGAGATGCTCCACCTCAGACCTATTGCAAATCAGTTTAACTTCAAAAATCCAAGATCCTATAACCAATGTTGTTACTTTGCACATTTCTAAAACTAGCCTTAAGGCCGCCACACACTACAGGAGAATTTGCGATTTGGTTCTGACCCGACCCGAGTGTCTCTTCGTGTGCAATTTTGAAGCCGCTGCGCGCCTCGTGTGGTGTCAGTGTGACTCTGAGCTGCTCTGTCAGATCATAACCACCAAACATCAGAAACGCTACGATAACAGCCAATAAAACAGAGCGTCAGGGGCAGAGACGTAAGATACAAACTAGTGAAAATAATCGTAAACATGTACATTTAACCTGCAACATCTCATCCACATTATACATAGAATTTGTCCTCCGCAAATAATGACGCCCAGTCCACAAAACACTGTTATTAATCCAGTTTGAGGCATTCTTTAAAAGTGAGAGTAGTTCCTCCAATCTTCTATGCATTAAAAATCTTTATGTGAAGTACTGCACCACATTTCACAAATAATAATAACACTAGAAGTGCTCTGATCTTTTGAACACTTAAGAGTCTCAAAACGAATGGTTTTATTCTAGACTGGAAACAGCTGACGCGAAGGGCGCTCACATCTTTGAGGTTCACAGCCATATCCCACAGCAATCTTTCCAATCGGAGATATAAACTCGTAAGATTCTCCTCGTGTCTGTGCACTTTTTGTCGCACGTTTAAATATCGTTTAAGACTGAAACATCCTGTAGTGTGTGGCAGCTTTTAGTTTACTTGAAAAAAATGATTTTATTCTTATCTTAACAAAGTGCTAGTAGAACAAGTACTCAAAATTTCTTGATTTTTAAGTCTCAATAATTGTGTTCATTGTGGTCCTAGATGATTGTTTAAATTATGGTCCAAATTAGGGCTGCAAGGATTGACTATTGGGACTCATCAAAAAATATAATAGTTGCATTTTGGTAATTGCTGTCTGGACTATACAGACCATAAAACGGTTGCATTGTTAAAGAAAAAAGTAAAAAAAAACAACAACAACAATTTGGGATTTAAAGTGTTTCAATGGATTATAGAAATAATCCATTAACTAGTCGACTACAGAAATAATTGTTATTTGCATCCCTAGTCCTAGTCACACAATTAATGTCAAACTAGAACTGAATGTAAAGGTATTGAGGTTCAGTTCTGCTTTCTGTAGAAAAAAGACCAATGAAATATGATATATATTTCTCCATCAGATTAAACCCAGTAAGCCGTTCAAGAGAAAGGGTGTGGACCGCTTCGACAGCCTGGTGGAGCAGTACAAGAGGAAGCTGATGGGGAGCACAGACGGCATGGCCAAGAGGAGCAAGTGGTTTGACAGTTAAACCTTTTTTATGTTTACAATTCAAATTTAAGACTGAGAATATTCTAGCCCTGGCTATACAGTTTCAGTTCGTATAATTTTGTGCTTCATCAGTGAGTCTGTTCTGTTTTTGCTACAAATTACAACAACTGGCAAAATATTGCAAATTTTTTAGATATTTATTGACTTTCTCTCAGTAGCTCAAGTTAAAAAATAAAACAAAACTGAAAAACGTACATCTTTCGTGCATTTTTCTGGGATTATGAATTCTATCGTCAGAGAACTCAGAGTGCTAAACAAATTCAGATAGTCTTTTCCCCAATATCTGTGAGACCACTCTTGTACTAGTCTACAGCAGGTCAAAGAATGGGTGCAAACAGGCTATGAGGCGTTCAGGTATGTCTTGCAGCTAGTGCTAAAAAATACTCACAAGTTATTTACTTTACTCTGCAGTATGAAAGTAAACACATTGAAGTTACAGTTTTCACTGTACGCTATTTTCTGAACTATGTTATATGTGTTGTTTCCTCATCAGTAACATACTTGGAGTTGTTTCTTTTACACTTGTTTAACACAAAAAACTCTGCATATTTAGGCTGAGTTCTTCCCTCAAACAGAAAACACTCCTTTCCAGCTTCTGATGTCATGTGGTAATATGGAAAGTGCTCCACTGTGTTTTTAAACTCCATACTCCTTCCCTAGAATTATAGGTATAATTTCACTCGTTAAATTTCCAGTCTTTAATGAACAAAAGGTAATGGGTAGCTCTTAACTTCCACACTACCACTACATGACATCACAAGGTGGAACAGAGCATTTTGAGCTTTGGAGATGTAGACTGACTAATAAACTAGGATTACTCAAACATGTGTGAATGAAACGAAACACAACTCCAGGTATGTGTGTAGAATCCATGGCAAAAGGAGAAATTTAATTTGTCAACTGGACATAGTTTATTTGGTTGAATACGTTTCGCAGCTCATCCAAGCTGCTTCTTCAGTTCTGGTCAGATGCTGGCGGACACTGCCTTATATCTGCCTGAAGGGAGGAGCTAACTACAATGAAATTACTGAGACTACCACACCTATTTGTTTACAGTTTCTGTTAGTTGGGTGGGCCTATTCAATATGGAGTGGGAGTGGGGTGTAGTTAGCATATCCATTCAGGGCCATGAGGAGTGTTTTCACACCTCTGGACCTGACCTGGCTGCGCTATTGTTTTCTCTGTTTGTTTTGATTTAGGTTTGAGGATAGAGTTATAGATGGGAGACAAATGATGCCTGAGACCTCCATTTCTGTTCAAGGAAGGATTCTCTTTCTTGACAAAAATAGCTTCTTTAACTTCCCTCTCAAACCAGTTCTTTTCTCTGGCCAAGATCTGGACCTCGCTGTCCTCAAAGGAGTGGCCTGTGGCTTTTAGGTGGAGATGTACGGCAGACTGAGGTCCACTCTGGCTCTCTCGTCTGTGTTGGTACATCCTCTTGTGAAGTGGCTGTTTTGTTCCAGTGTCTCCAATGTAGGCAGTGTCCACCAGCATCTGACCAGAACTGAAGAAGCAGCTTGGATGAGCTGCGAAACGTATTCGACCAAATAAACTTTGTCCAGCTGACAAATTGAATTTCTCCTTTTGCCAACTCCAGGTATGTTTTGAGGAGGTAACAACATTGTAACATGCCTTTAAAAGCCTAGGACCTTTTAAAGTTGCAGTCCAAAACAAACTAGTCTACGGTGGAAGAGTTGTAGTTTACCATCGCTGCTGCTCTAAAATGAGTGAGTACACGTCCAAACACATCGTCTAATATTTTCATAGTGTCTTACCCCATGCATTTGAACGCCTCTCCTAGTCGTCTCCTAATGTCAATCTGACTGCGCAGTTGCATGCTGTGGGTATCCAAAAACGTATCAGCTTCCCCAGATGTGTTATTGGGATCTTTGAGATTCGACCCAGGACACCTCAATCGTAGTTCCCGGGTTCACATGCATTTTGATCAGTTTAAATTGGAGTAGGCCAGTTATTCAGTTTTCCTGGCGTGCGTGTAAACATAGTGAGTGTCTTGATCTAGAGTTGAATGATTCATTGAAATTACAATTTAAATGGAGGCAATTACTTGTGTTTATTTTGTTTAAAGGAGTCCTATAATGTATAAAACTTGCTAACACTGTAAGTTAGACCTCTACAAGCATGTTCTGAAATACGTAGGATTCTTGCATTAGTTCATATTTCTTCTCTCAAATGCTAATTTTGTATTAAATGGCATGTTTAAAATGTCCATTGTGAACAGGGTTTTGATTTAAAGTTCAGTTACAGCCTTTGTTTTAGTAATTTTAATTTGTTGAGCTAAGCCAGGATAGAAATACCTTTGGGCCTAACTGTATCAAGATTTCTTCCTAATTTGTGTAAAGTTGTACAGTTTGAATTGCGGTGTCCCATCTCTCCCTTTGTGGTTTTTTTTATATTTGTGGTAAATATTAAATATCGTAACCTAAGTAACAGTTGTTGTGATGTGTTTTTTGCTGGTTCTGTGCAGTTAGTCACATACCCTTATCTCTTACCAGATAAACACATTTGTATAAGACACCCACTCAGTCAAGTCTCCTTTGTAAATAGTACTTATCTGACAGGGGTCATTCATCTTGAAAAGGACCTGCAATAATTATAAATAAAAGTTAATATTTCTTGTTTTGCTCATGTTTACTAAAATTACATAATAGTAATGCCTTACCTACCTTGGCTTTAAAAGCACAATAAGAGTGTAGCTTTTAAACCCCCAAAAATATTACAATAAAAGCATGTTCATGGCATTAAACTCCATGTAGAATGTTCCAAAGTATGGTTTCCATGACGCTTTTGACGCTCTGAGTCTCCCCTCCCTCTGCTCAGTAACTCCCCCTTCAGAGCGATATCAAACACAACCCGCATGCATCCCGCTACTACTGCACATCGCATCAAGTTTGTTAAGTTGCTGTGTGCACTTTTCTAGCATGTTTTTGTATCTATGGAGAATTGTTGTGTGGGAGTATGGATGACAGAATTATACTGCTATTCGTAAAAAGGCCCTCTTCAGGCATGTTTTTGATGAGGGAAAGTTATAACATGGTAGAAAGCTTAAAAAAACAAAACATTTTGCATAATACCCCGAGTGAAGATGCAATATTGTCTATTATAAAACATTATTTATTCATATACAAAATTCATATACAAAATAATAATAATAATAATAATAATGATAATAAAATATTCAAAAATATACATCTCATAAATATATAGAGAGTTTTACATATAGATATTGCACAGGAGCAGGGTTCAAATCTCTGGTGAACAGTTTTTCTTGGCCACTTCAGAAGATGTATTTGTAAGAAAATTTATTTTCCAGGAATGACAACTGGCTGGTCTGTGACGTGTGCTCTGCTCTGGGCACAGCTGACTCAGCACGTATGGATTATTACCATAACAACAGTCATTTTACATGGTGCAAAGCATGAAACACTGGTTCTCAAGCAGAGGAAGATTGTAGACTCCTCAAACATAAAAAATTTAAATGGCACATGTATAAAAAGTACATTTGTTTGTATTTTACATTTGTTTGTCTATAGTCGTTTAAAAGCAGATAAATACAAATAATGCACTATGCCCTTATAATGTTAATAAAAATATGAAAAATAATAATCTCAAATCTCCAACATGAAAAATTTAAAAAATTTACTTTTCTTATAAAAAAAAAAAGAAAATAGGTTTAAGTTTTTAGAAATGTGCACTTTTTTGTAAATGCACAAAGTACATTTAATTTTTTTTAAGAAACTACATAACTATTGTTTTTTTTTGTTTTTTTTTCAGAAATAAAAAAATACAAAACAAAATGCTAAACGATGTTGCAAAAAATGACTACAACCATTAAAAGAAATAAAAAATAAAAAAACGTTTGGAAGCCACTGCTACATAAAAACAAAATATCTTTACACTTAATATAAATACATGCATAACATAAATAGGTAAATATTTAAAAAAATGCATGTTTTTAAATAACAAATCAAGTATCAAGTAGGCTGTACACCATATTTTCACCAGTGCAAATAAATAATACATTTTTGACTTTTACTGTTTTACTGTTAACTAATCCACTAATCAATAGTAATGGTAATTTAAATACCTGTCACTGTCAAAATGACTGCACATATTTAATATAAATATAGATTTTTGTAGGGTTGTATGTAAATCATGAAAAAATAAATAACATTATAATATTACAATTATATATACTAATTATATTAATAACATTTAAATCTTTCCTTCCTTCTATATGCACTTATCTAGTTGGTTCAAATTCATCTGCAGTTTTTTCAGGTACTCCTTAATCAGATGGAAAGTTGTCAGGGTGACGGTGTGGCTTTGCCTTATCCGTGGCTGACGCTTCTGTAGCTCCTTGGGAACTTCCTTCATGGGTCTACTGCTGCAGTGGCACTGTTTGGTCTGGTCCACGAAGTTGCTCAGACTGGCCATCTCCCTCTTGATCTCCAGGGCGTGGGAGAAGTTGTCGGAGATAAGCCCAGAAGAGATGTTCAGGTACTGGACCACGGAGCAGACGTAGTGGTCCCCCGATGGTGAGCTTTTGGACCGGGTTTCCGGGATCTGATAGGAAAACAGCGAAAGCACTAAAAATCAGATACTAATAGATACGAAAACTAGTACTGACTCTAGATACTCAATTGAACAATACAAAAAATACAATACAATTTTTTTAAATAACACATTTTGAATGGTTTTAGAATGAACTTGAGCTTTATCAGAAATAATATAAAACCAGATGGTAATATTAAAGAAAGTACTAATGATACTTTGCAGTGACATCACGTTGAGATGCTGCATGTATGTTTGACTATGAGAGAAAAACTCAGCCTAAATATGCAAGATTTGTGTGCTAACATATGTGAATGAAACAAAACACAACTATGTTTATGATGAGGAAACAACATTATACCATAGATTATAAAAATTGCATAATGTAGGCTCTTTAAATGCCAATACTACGGAACATTCAAGGCAAAGCAATCAGTGGGAGATGAGCAGATGGCGGGCCCTCCTTTAAAATAGTTACATAGTGTACCTTTAAGGCTAATTATGATGTGCATAAATTCAGTAGACAATTCAAAATTCTAGTCCCTAAAACTTTTGTACAATTGTGTATGAAATATATATGGATCTTTTTCTTACACTGATGTTGGTGCTGATCTTGCGCACCAGTTGTTCGGCCAGATTGTAGACTTTGTTCTTCATCCAGACTATCTCCGTTGGCAGTGATGCGGCTCGCACCTGGGACCACTGTGGCAGGAGCAGCAGGAGCAGCAGGAGTGACAGAGGCGGCATGTGCATGGCTCTTATCTGGACAGGTGCTGCGATGACTGATGATAACTGATGATGCTACACGACAACAGGAGACCGGGTAAATTTACAGCTGTCACCAATGTAGGAACCATTTTATACTGTGATCTTTTATTTGTGTTTAGGAGTAAATATTGGAGATCCACACACCTGTGAAAACTAGTGCCAAGGGTACAAAGATTATCTGGCCAAGAGATATAGTGACCTAATATAGTCCTGCTGTTACCGTCAGGAAATGGAAACAGAGGAGTAGTACCTCCAATGCTGCAGTTTTATCTTTTGTTTTTAGCTATTGCTTCAGCTATTTCTACTATTGTAGCATCACTGGCTAATCTCCATACTATTTATGAACAATAATAATTATGATTACATAACATAGTATAATTTAAAGTTACAGCTGACATTCACTAGCCTCTATAGTATGTTGAGTAAAGCTGTGTGTAGAATCCCTCAGTCGTCCAGGTAGAATCCATGGCAAAAGGAGAAATTCAATTTGTCCCTTTCCTCCCTTCAGATAGATATAAAGCAGTGTCCACCAGCATCTGACCAGAACTTAAGAAGCAGCTTGGATGAGCTGCGAAACGTATTCGACCAAATAAACTTTTGTCCAGTTGACAAATTGAATTTCTCCTTTTGCCATGCTGAGTAAATGTACCTGCCTTCATACCAAGCCCCAGGCTACTTAAGAATATCACATGTATTACACACATATTATAAAACTAAAACTATGAAGAACTGCTCACTGTAGTACATGTAGTAAACATAGTGCGGTCTGTAGTACAAGTAGTAAACATAGCATGGTCTATAGTACAAGTAGTGAATATAGTGTGGTCTATAGTACACGTAGTAAACAGTGTGGTCTATAGTACACATAGTATTATCTGAAGTAATAGCAGTAGTACAGAGTGAGCAGGCCTTACCTCGGCTGTTGTCGGAGTATCACTGTACTCTCCATCATCAGGGTATCTCTTATACAGCAGAGAAGTTGACTCATCCCTTACTCACCCCTCACTGCCCCCCTCCCCCTTTCTCTCCCCTCACCTCAGTCACTCACCCCCCCGCCCTCCCCCCTCCCTCCTCCAAAGTGCTGAGGACATGATGACAAATATACCGGATTTCATCATAACCAAATGCAAACTTCAAACTTCTCCAAAACACTTGTATAAACTGTGTACTAACCTGTGTAACTAAATGAGGATTACCCACATGCTCCTTATATGGTTCTTCCTCTCCTCATGGGTAAATAATGGCACATTTTCAATAAAGCTAGATCATTATTATTATGTGCAGAGGTTAGCGAAATTAGAGATTTTGCAGCTAAAAATGCTTTACTGAAATTATTATTATTATTATTATTAGTACTGTTATGTTTACTTTTTTCTTAATTACCCTTACAAATGCTATTACTATGCAAAATAAATAAATAAATAAATTAATACATTAAAAATACATAAAAATAATAATAAAAACTTTTCAAATATAATTATGATAAATATAATTCTGCCTTTTAATTAAACTTGCCAGAATGGGCAGTTGACAGTGATTTGAAGTTTTTACACCAGATGTCTTTCCTGTCACAACCAGCCCAATTGTATTGTAAATAGTTTGGACAATGTGGAAGAAGTGTCTTGCCCAGGGGCAGAACAAAGTGTGCAAAATAGGCCAGAAATTTGTTTCTTATTATGTATGTATTTATTTATTTATTTGTTATTATCATTTTTGTGATGAGTCACTGCTGATCCACTGCATTTACCCGTACAAGAATACAGAGGAATTGTAGCTGCATTGATATGGGTTCTAAGGAAATTATACATTAATGCATAAATAATTCATACTCCACCAGCATCTGACCAGAACTGAAGAAGCAGCTTGGATGAGCTGCGAAACGTATTCGACCAAATAAACTCTGTCCAGTTGACAAATTAAATTTCTCCTTTTGCTATGGATTCTACCTGGACGACTGAGGGATTCTACACACATACTTGATACTGTACTTGCATACAGTTGTGAGATTATAAGAGGATGTGTATTTACCCAGTCCACATGTGCTTTGTGGATCTGAAGAAGGAGCTTGACCGTGTCCCTCGTGGTGTCTGTGGGGGGTGCTCAGGGAGTATGGGGTCCAGGACCCTTTGCTCAGGGCGGTCTGGAGCAGGAGCTGTGTTCAGACCTGTTCCCATTGTATGTTGGACTCTGCTAGGGCTGCCCTTTGTCACCGGTTCTGTTCATTGTCTTTAAGGGCAGAATTTCCAAAGATCTCATCTCTGCTGTTTGCAGATGATGTTTCATCGAACCAGGACCTGCAATATGCACTGGGGCGCTTTGCATCCAAGTGTGAAGCGGTTGGGATGAAAATCAGATCCTCTAAATCCGAGGCCATGATTCTTGATCGGAAAAAGGTGAGTGTCCTGCCTCAAGTGGAGGAGATCAAGTATCTCAGGGTCTTGTTCAGAAGTGAGGGAAGGATGGAGCATGAGATTGACAGCTGTGGTGAAGAAGGAGCTGTGTCTTGATTTTGCAGCCAATCTATGTTCCTACTCTCATCTGGTCATGAGCTTTGGGTAATGACCAAAAGGACAAGATGGCTGAGGCCTCGGGGAAGACTCAGGACACACTGAGGGGCTCTGACTCTAGTGTGACCAGCTTTTAATGCCAATGATGCCAGGGGGCACACTGTTGAAAATAAAAAGTTGACTCAAGTTAATTTCATTTCTTGGGGTCAACTAATTATTCTTTTTTTTTTTTTTTAGTAAACATAACACACACAAAAACTTATTCAAAGTCCAGCAAGCTTCTTATTTACTATTTGGTGAAGTCATTAATATTGTTTATAGGTGACCCAAGAAATTATCAACTTAACAACTCTTGTTGTTGGCACAGTGAACTCAAAAAAGCTTTGCAGCAAGTTGCCTTTACTACTTTAAGTTTTAAGAGTGAACTGTCAAATTCAAATCTTTAAGTCCAAGTGAGGAAGTCAAGTACATACAATATTCAAGTACAACAGAAGTGGAACATTAAATCTCATTTATTCATTGTGTAATGCCACATTTAAAAACACAGTTTGGCACAAGAGAACAGTTACAGTCTAAAAGTTAGTATAACATCACAGGTTTTACCATGGCAGTAAACAGCCACATACAATGAATAATAACAGACAGAGGATTAAGATGAATATACATTAACATTTTAAATGTTTCCAAAAGCAAAGAGAGCAAAGGCATTTGGGAAGAAACTTACAATGTCCATAACAAGCACTACAGCACAGAACCTGTGGTCTGAGTGGTGATGTCATATCTTGTTGATAGTCGACGACATCATCCTCTTTTATATAGTGCTCTTATTGCTTTGTGTTCTGTAAAAGAAACAAACTGTCAGGATCATTTACTCAAGAAAAGAAAACCACTGTAAGTCCTTCTCTAATGAGTTAAATGTGTGCATTATAATAATTAAGACCACTTATAATAATATATATATACTAATCCCTTTATACCCATATTTATTGGAGTCTCCTAGAAACATTGGTGACTGTAAGTGGGGTTAATACATCCAGATATTTCCAAGTTAAAAAGCACTGTCTTCAGGACAATGCTTTTTAACTTGGAAATATCTGGAATGTGAACTCACCAGGTATGTGTTCAGGAGATTTTCTTTTTGTCAATCAAAGGCAGACCTCTATAAGCTGTGTCATATCTATATATATTGTCCGATAAGGTGTAATATAATAATAATAATAATAATGATCATATAATATTATAATACAGACTGTACTGTTACTTATAACTGACTTTAATTTGACCATAAAAAGTGAAAGCCCTTCCTTTATCATTTGTAATACATGACATTACATTTTGGTGGAAAAAAAAAATAAATCATGTATGACTGTAATGTTATTATATGGCATGGAAAAAAGAGACAATAAGAGTGTGGAAAAATGACATATGGAAAAATGACATGGGACCAGTTTTCTGCTGCTTTATCCAGGGCCCAGACTTCCCTCTGCTCGTGGGCAGGCTCGCCTCTTGTCCGTCACACTTATTCCAAGTTAAAGACCACTAGAGTCATCTCAGAGTAGGGGAAATATTGTACAGGACACAGAAGTGTTTAGCCTTAAAAATGTAAATAAGTTAACTAAAAAGCATAAACCACATAGGATATGTATTGCTCAGGTTCTAAGTGCCCTTTTCAAGCAAAATTCCCCAAAATTACTTTAGGGCAGTATCCAACTTGTGTGTGACGTCAGCAACCACATTTTCAATCACAACTGAGCCTGGGTTACATATAGAGGTCACATACACATAAGTATATAAACAGGTTATGCCTCATGTGAAAGCTCAGAACCTCCAGACTTCACTCACTGAGCTGCAGAGGCTTCACTAGCACTGTTTCATGATTGCTGTGGGTGCTGGGGTTTAGGGAGCGATGAGTCAGATCAGAAAGAGGCATTTTAGGTTTAAACAAAGTGGATTTAGGTGTAGAAACTGCCATGCATGTGTTACAAGTGTGCACGTGAGTCTAAGTGTGTGGCATAAGCATGCACATGAACATGACCGTGCAAGTTAGTATGTGACTTTGAGTATGTTGTGAGACTGCGCAGTATGAGCGTGCACGTGAGTCTGAGTGCGTGTTACAAGCGTGCACGAGTAGTCCCAGGCCCACAGCAGAGAAGCACAGTTACAGTAAGTGACAGGATTAGTGTGAGAGGTTTCCTGTCAGAGCAGACCCCCCTGAGCCCGCCCTCCTCAGACCGGCTCACGTCACTCACATGGGGCCAAGCCAAACAGTGGTTCCATGCATGTCCACTGCAACATCAGCAAAGCTTTACAGAGTGGGAACACAGTGCAAGCAGATGGTAAGAAGTTGGGTTTTACTTTTGTTTGGTGCAAAAAGAACAACAAAAAGAAATGTGTGGGTCCTATTGCAATAGTTTAGATAGATAAAATGTTTTATTTTTGGGGGTATTTTACTTCTATGGGGTATTCTGTGAGGGTTTAACTGCTAACGCATAACATTTAGATCACCATGTTACCTTTTATTGCTTTGAAAATGCTATATTCAGCAATTTTCACTTCAGTTTTTGCCACTCTTAGTCACTCCCCCTTCACAGCGCTATCCAAACACAATCAGCTTGCATCCCACTAATGGAACTACTGCACATTGCATCAGGTTGTCTAGTTGCTGTGTACAGTTTTCATGCTTTGTATATTTTGTATATTAATTGTCATGTGGGAGCATGGGTGATGCAGGCTGCAGGCTGAGCATTGGAAAGAATCTTTCAGCTAACATAAGGAGCGTTTGAATATCTTAAATGTCTATAAAATCAAATTTTGCTGTGCATGTAACTGCAGTCACTGCCACACTAGTCATTATTCATTATTTAACTTTATTATTTAACAGTATTATTTATACTTCTGTAACCACAGCTGCTCTGGGGCAGACTGATGGAAGTGAGGCTGCCAATCTGTGCCATCAGTCCCTCTGACCACTATCATCAATCACTTATTCTCACATCACATTCGATGAAGTCTTGCCAGAGGACACAACAAAAGTATACACTGTTCAGAGCTGGAATCAAAGCTCTAACCTTTAGGTTTGTGGGTAAAAAGCTATAAGCACTGAGCCACAGCAGAATTATGCCACATCAGTCTGCCCCAGGGCAGTTGTGGCACCAGAACTGGTCTCTGAGAGTTGTGAAAATAATTTATAAAATCATCGAGGTGAATAATTAGGATGCTCAGAATGTGTAAGGTCTGAGGAATAACTTTGGACCAAGGCCAACTATTTAAAATGATCTAGTTCTGTCTGAAAGTAAAAATCAGGTACAGAACCTCTAAAATGCTACTTTGTGTTGAAATATAGGGAACTCTTGAGTCTTTTCACAGATAGAAATGATCTGTTTCAGCAATTGTGGATTTTCCTTTAATATATTTAATGACAAAGAACTACCAGTAGGAAATGTTGGAGTTTGATGTCATCACACACAACATGTTGTTGGGAGTTTGTGGGAAGTGTTAGTAACCAGCAATATTGTGAATTGTTTTGGAATGTATAAATCTTTCTCTCTTGGGAATGACTGGACTTTGTAAGGAATTCTGGTCTGACATCTGGAATGAATTGAGGCTATTTTTAGCAGAAGTATTTTTAACTAGAGTTTGACATCTAACGGAAACACTTTTACAGTCATGCTAAAATAATTTTTAGTATTCACGAATACAGCAATATTATCTGGTGAAAAGAGGAGAAAAGAAAACTCCCCAAATTACAAAATAGGAAAAAAGTATTGCTTTAGAGTGAATGACATTATTTAAGTATTTGTTAGACATACAGTAGATAAGCATTAGCACCATGTTTATGAGCATTTATTAAAAGAGGTTCTTAAAGTTGGCTTATAAAGACCCTACAACTCCTAGCTCCCTGTGGTTTCACTTTCAGCTATATATAAAATATAAACATAGAATTATAATTATTGACATATTCATAGAAACAAGCAGGTGACGGACCCTCAGCCAACAAGTTACACACTGCACATTTAAGTTATTCACATGACAGGACTTATTCTTTAAAAGTATAGCACCACTGTTGTACTATCATCACAATTCATAGTCCAAAAGTTCGTCTTTCCTGAAGTTTGTTGCACATCGATTACATAGTTAAGGAAAAGGGCAAGACCAAACCAAAAGGCAAGACCACAAGTGAGATCTCCATGGTACTTGATATAAAGATGAGTTATTATTAGGCTAATTTATTGAAGATGCTATTGCTGGCTAATTCAATTCTTTTTTTAATTTTTCATGATTATATTTTTTTGCATCATAGCTTACGCACCGCCATTCACTCAGCACAGCTACAAACATCCCAGAGTTGGCAACACTCACAGGGACATAGATAATGTTTAGAAATACCAATTAGTGCCACAACAAAAGGGCAACTTACAGACAAGACTACATTTTGTTACTACCTGGAGACGAGGGACAACAACAAAGGGGACTGGAAGTGTGAGAGGTCAGAGAGCAAGCAACGTGAGTGACGAGCTTATTTTGACTGACATCTGACATAAGAGACAATGACAATGGAGCTCCCGCAGCTCCCGCCTGCAGTCTATACTGCCACACACGGCACAACAAAATATTCTAAACTATTATATGTCCAGTGCATAATAATGTACAATATATAATAAGAAAAAATGTTAAACTGCTACGTCTCACAATGCTACAAACCTAGAATTGCTCACCGTCTTTTTGTGAACAGGCCTTATGATTAAAAAACACTATATCAACAAATCATAAATCAACTCTTGTTTAAGTCAGGTTAGAATTTTGTTACCTCACCAAAAACATACCCAGAGTTTTGTTTTGTTTCAGTCACACGTTCACACATGAAGCAGTAGTTTTCAAGTTAACAGCTACTTTTTACCTTTAGTTTTGTAGAGCTTTTCAATTCCAGAGCTGAAATTATCCAAATGATTCTACTGAAGGTGTATGGAGTTTAAAAACACAGTGGAGCACTTACTGTATTACCACATGACATTACAAGGTGGAACAGAGTGCATTCTGTTTGAGAGAAGAACTTAGCCTATATATGCAGGATTTGTGTGTTAAACATGTGTGAATGAAACAAAACACAACTCCAGATATGATCAGAAACTAGCGTAATACGGGCCCTTTAAGCAAACAAACTATTATGTGAGTTTGACGTCAGTGTCTCATGGAGCAGAGCTCTGCCTCTGGACCAAGTGACCCAAGCGAACCGTATACATGGAAAGATGGCTTCTCTCTCCTTCTTTTACCATACTTTCACTACCTTTCTCCATCTCTCACTCTTCTCTCTCTCTCTTTTTACTTGCTCTCTCTCACTTTCTCTCTGAAGGTGTCCTGTCTTGAATAATTCCTGCGGGCGTCAGTAGGTCAGATGACTTCTGGGAGCACATGACTCACCTTTAGAAGAACCCACACCATCACAGAAGTATTGCAGCACGCACGTTAATGAGGCCGATCAGTCATGGACAATATCCTCATAAAGAGATTAATTATAATGTTGTGTACAATCAATACATTTCATAGTTTCTCTCTTAAAATATTATAAAGTTGCATCTGAGCTTGTGTTACCAGTGCATTAACCTGCAGATAGAGGACAGGTACATGTTTGTCTCATTCATTGTCTCAGTATATGGACAGACCGTGTCTCATGTGAAAGCTCAGAACCTCCAGAATTTCCTCACTGAGCTGCAGAGGCTGCACTAGCACTGACTCATGATTGTCTGCAGGTGCTGGAGTGTAGGTAGTGACCATTCAGATCAGAGAGGCATTTTAGGTTTAAACCATCTGGATTTCAGCATTGAATCAGGCAACCCCATATCTGTTGCTTGGCTAATCCAGAATATCTCTGTATTATTAATTCAGATTAACATCAATCTGGTCCCCACACCCTCCACTTTGTCTCCACAATCAGGTTTGTTCATTTCAATGACACAGTGAAAGGTAGGACCTCATTGGTCACACATCATTTTCACTTATTGACTCTGCAGAAATATACGATGTCCTGTAATATTTTTTCCTTTCTTTTTTCCTTGTCTTTCTCTGCTTGGCAAGTCAATCACAGCCATCTGAACTGACCAGGCCAGGCTCACATCTTTGTGAAGTATTTAAGAAGTGTGTATTCTATATATTTATATCATATTCGGGGAAGGTCAAGGTTATGGAATTTAAAACAGTCCATATTTCAGTCTTCTCTCAGATGTACCTTTAAAAAGGAGATCTGAAAATTAAATCTGTTGATATTATATTATGTTATGCTTGTACGAAACTAAGTAATGAAAACTTAAATTGAAACCTAATTATTTTTGCAAGACATGTGACAAAAACACTGCCATGTTGTAGGCCTCTCATTGGTAATGTAAACAGATATAAGCTTCAATAAAATATGCATTGGTGGAAATATCACTACTTTCCTAATCCTCAGTGTCAGAGATGGAGTTGGGATTTCTAGAATATATTACATTGGACAAAAATACAACATTAAAAAAAAAATAAAATAAATGGTTTAATTACAGTGAGTATGCATGAAACACTCATCGCACACATGATTAGCATACAGGTCAAATATAATGGACTCACACTTGTAATGCTCTTTACAGGCTATCGAAGCGTCTCAAAGCACTACACTGTTGTCATTATTCATTCACTCCACACTCTGTAATGGTAAGATACTGTTGTAGCCACAGAATTATGGAAGCGAGGCTGACAAATCTGAGCCATCGGCCACTCCGACCACCACCAAACATTTGCGCACCAACCACTTTCATACTAGGCAATGTGGGTGAGGTGTCTAGCCTAAGGACACAATGACAGAACTTGGTCAGAGCAGAGATCAATCCTCTAACCTTTGGGCTGGGGGACCACTGCTCTAACTACTGAACCACAGTTGCCCCAAAAGTCCACACGCTCTGAGAGTGAATATTTAAGATCATAAAGTAAGTGAGGAATAACCATGGCAAACCGTTTAAAATGTTCTGCTTTTTAACATTTAAGGACAGTAAAGTTAGAAACAGTTGGCGCTGACTCCCTTGAAATCCACAGCCTGTCATTAATCAATGCTGTACGTGTAACAGTGTCTAAACTGTTCCAAACCCACTAATTATGCTCCTTGTACTTACACAGAAAGTGAATGAGGTGTCCGTGACCCCTTTCTTGAGATCGCTATCAGGTTACTGCTCCAGACTCTGGCCAGGAACCTGGAACTCCACTCATTATCACCGTCCCAGCATGACTCATAGGAATGACGGGAATCCTAGTGCAGTAATCCTACGCACTGCTCTGGAGGTGTGCTTGTTTTTGACCCCTGGACGTGCCGCTATGACGTTAAACCCCCGTAAAATCTGAGCAGTGAAAGCCTGAATCAGCATTTTTATGAGCCCAGTCCAGCAATGGCAACATCTGGGTGAAATCACATCTATTATGCAACGTCATGTGTTGGCTGATTTGGTTCCTGGCTGCTGTTCCCATCCGAGAAATGTCAAGAGGAACGTTTCTGAAAAAAGGGGCTAAATAATGCATGAAAATTGTTACAGTAAGAGAGGAGTTTTGGTAGAGACATCCAAGAAGTGTGTGTGTGAAGAGAGCTGGGGAGCAGGAGCAGTCCAAGAAATGAAACTGAACAAAAAAGAGGTGCTGACCCATGTTAAAGAGAAGGTATGTGAGATGATCATATTATTAACTAGACCCATGTTCAAATCAAATATAACTTTTACTGATAACAAAGGTAATAAAGCATTTGTGGCAATGTGAGGGTTAATAGAAATGGGTGACATACAAAAAGAACTAAACTATTTTACTAACAATGTAATATCCAACAACGCCACTCTGGGCGCTGCACCCGGAGAGAGTAAAGATGACAACCATTTGGGTCGTCTTTGTGTCAACACAGATTCCACTGTATTTATTTTATCTTTAAGTTTGCTAAAGTTTTGCTTAATTGCTAAGATCCAACCTCCAACATGGAAAAAGGGAATGAACATAACTTAGGTTGGAATTTTAACACAGAAATTTGTGCGAAAGCGTTGAACTCTGAATTCCCTAACTCAGATATGTGTGCATTGGTTGAAATATTTCTAAGTACTTTCCTAATCTTTACTGTCAACTGTGGAGGTGGGATTTCATTTTGGTTGTTTTTATTGCAAAGAAAAACATGCCTAGTGCAATATGCTTACTGTGAGCAGGATTGCATCTCTACAAACCCGACTCTTATTTGGCTGGGAGGAGGAGCTTCTCCTGCTTATTTCCCTGGAAATGTTATTCCTTTGGCTATAGTCTTCCAGAGTATGGCATAAAACATATCTATGTCTATGGATAATGTTCCAAAGAAGTGTTTTAACGTTTCTTTTTCCATAGAATCATGAATCATGCAGGTGAAAGTTACATACTGTACCTTTAAATGTCATCAGCTGAACCAGATTACCAGTCTGTGACATACAGACAGTGTTCGCCAAAAATATTTTGTAAATAGGTAAAAGGTTAAAAAAAAAACTTGGAAAACCAGACACAATCTTACCCCCAAGGCAGTTTATTTATTTTATCAGTGCTGACAATGTAGGCCTACCATTTCATTTGAAAAAAACATACTTCCTTGCAACATGCACAGACATCTCCATCTCTGAAGTGTGATGAAGGTAACAATAAAAGCACATTTGGTAAGTGAAATATTAACATGAAAATGTCATAGGAATGATCCCTTCTTCAGTCTCATTAGATAGTTCCAGTATTCTATTAACTAGTAGCCCCTTCACTCCGCCTCCACCCAAACTACAAACCTCTAGGCTACAGTTATGTTCAATCTGAGATCTTCTGCACTGTTTGCAAAACACTCCACAAAACTGTTCAGAATAATTTAACAATGTAACTTTGTGAACAAAAACACTTGAAAAGACACTTTGTAGTTAAAGTACAAACTAAATCATCAGATTCATAACCATCATGAAGACACAGGCCGGAGAATGCTGCACTAACTAGACCTATGCTGTTCAGGCCTGCAGGACCATTATCACACTGTTAAATCATATGAGCACAAGGTCTGTGGATCAAACCCACACTTCAAACTAGTTTTCAGTATCTTATGTGGTCATAAGCTTTGGGTAAGGATAGAAAGGACAAGATGGCGAATACAGGGTGCCTGGGCGCTCCCTCAGGGATATGGTGAGGAGCTAGGTCACACGGGAGAAGCTTGGAGTAGAGCCGCTGCTCCTCCATGTGGAGAGGGCCCAGCCGAGAGGAGGGCATCTGTTCCAGATGCCTCCTGGAGAGGTGTTCTGGGCACGTCCCACTGGAAGGAGGCCCCAGGGAAGACCCAGGACACACTGGAGGGACTATGTCTCTGTCTGGCCTGGGAACGTCTCAGGAACCCTGAGGGAGTCTGGGAGTCCCTGTTTAGAGTGTTGCCCACACAACTTGGCCCCAGATAAGCAGAAGAAAATTAAAAATAAAATGTTCTCATATTGTAGTATGGTAGTAGTGGTTACTAATAGTAATAGTAGTAGTAGTCACGAGACAGAATTTTCACAAGAATAAGACGAGCTATAAGTCTCTGTTTGGGGAAGTCTTTTAGCTACAGCTGCTTAAAGATACGCAACTTTCCAGAGCTTGAGCAACGCGTAACCTTTTCATGCTGGAGCCAAAAGTAAAAACGGATAAAATCTCGCAAGATCGTTTTTCCCATGTGCGCACTGTCTCGTGGCAATTTGAGCTCATCCTTAAGTAGTACTAATACTTCTTAAAGGCCTAGCTCAGTGTATCTTTTCACTGCTACACAGCCTACTCGTTGTACAGTGAAAAACTGTCATCTTGAGTGAACTACACAAAACAACAGTGAACTTACCTTGTCATGTAAATGTCATGTTTAGTTAAATGTGCCTTTGCATTTCTGTTGGAGAGTCTGCCTCCTTCTGGTTTTATTTTGCTTTGCAGTGTTCCACTGTATGGCTTTAAACCTTACATTTATTCAATTACAGGTAGCCAAACCCAGGTACAGGTCAGATCTGTAGAGAGGTGAGCTTGCTTACAGTAAAAATGTTTGTTTTTAAGTACATTTCCAATGTGTGTATAATCCCTCAGTCGTCCAGGTAGAATCCATGGCAAAAGGAGAAATTCAATTTGTCAACTGGACAAAACATTTCCAATATAACTACGTCAATTTTTAAATTGAGCAGCTATAAAGATTATTTAGTATCCTGTTCTACAGAACTGTAAAAGTGTGTAAATAATTATGCCTTGCTGGAAAAAATCCTTCCTTTGAAAAGCATTCAGTGGGTGATCTTTGGCTCTCCAGACACATTCCACTTTATTCTTACAGTTAACAACAGGAAATTACAAACTGTCGAACTTTTAACTTTTTCCAAAACACTTCCTAATAAAATGAGTTATAAGGAAAGTCATTTTTCAGTTTGAAACATACTTTTTTCCACTGTGAACATCTAGTTGTAGGTAGATTTTGTAACTTGGGTAAAGTTTCTTGACCAAGAACACAACATCAGCATGATATTTGAACTGGTCTAGTTGGCTGCATAAAAAATTAAGCAAAGGATCTGTCTTTGAATTTGACCTTTTACCTACTTAAGACAACAATTAATTTTTTACCTAAAAGTTTGAAAATTCATTATTTAGTTCATAAGAAAATGTATACCTTTTCTGTTGGTCTATTGTGCTTGTTTCCATAGAAATGCTTTGGCCAAAATGTTCCGTAGTATGGCATTAAACGTATCTACATTCAGATCAGATCTGTGGAGAGGCAACCCCGCTCACAGTAAGAATATATGTTTTTCAAGGTATTTTTGAGCAATAAAAGCACATTTAAATAAATGCAAGATAGTCACATTTAAAGAAGACCTATTGTGCTTGCATCTGCTATATAGTTATAATCTATGACACCCGTGGATCCTTGTTATAGTTTGGACATTTTAAATCATAATATACTGATCTAAAACATAAAAGAAATAAAAGAAACAAGTCTGCTGATTTGTAGATAGTTGCCGAATCCTACATGTATCACCGATAAGTACAGTGTAGTGAGTACCGGTGGTGGTGAAAATGAGGGTGTATCAGAGCATGATGTCTGGAATACAGAAAAATAAAAATGACACAAATATGCATGAATCACTCTAGAAAGTAAATGAGAAGGGGAAACAATTATAAAACCATTAAAAAACTCGAAAAAGCCAATTTTATAGAACATTTCCATGAAAACAGGTGTCGTATACCTTATCAACAGAAAAAAAAAACGATGACTTCCCTGACCATAAACAACATAAACAACTGGAAGATAACTAATAATAATTCAAACTAATAAAAAAACATAGTATATATTTTCACATGAGTCATTTTCAAAATGTACAATTTGGAGAAGCAGACGGGACCATAATACACAGTTAAAAAAAATATATGTTAAAATTACGACTTCCGCAGCTCATTTAATCGTATTTTATTATTTTTTTATGATAAAGTGAGGCGTACTAAAGTGCTGGGATGGTCTTATGTCACTTAAACAGTATTAAAGCTCTTGTAAATTTTGCTATAAACCTTTTCCTCTATTATTTAACATTATTAAATAGACTGGAGGTGTAACCTATCAATACACTCACAGGAAATCTACCTGTACATAGATCACAACTTTAAAGCTCCACTGTGTAATTATTTATCAAAAAAAAAACAAAAAACACAAAAATATAAGTTTGCTTTTTCTTTGTTTTTATTGCACTGAAAAACATGCATCTCCACTTGACTCCAATTGACTATAGTTCCAAAGTATGGATTTAACTGTCTACTCCATAAAACAGAAGTCATACCATGAGCGCGGACTCCCTATCGGTATGAAAATATCCCAAAGACCCTCTGTCATTCTGTGATAAAATATCATTAAAATATACTGGTTTAAATCATGTTTGTAATCAAATGTATGTCCATATTTTACTGATTAAGCTTTAGAGGATTCCCCATAGAGATGTAGTACATGCCACCTCCAGAAAGTTATACGGTGTAACTTTAAGTGCTTAAATAAACACTACATTTTATGTTTTTGTGATCTGGAGGCCATATTTACAAAGATTTTATTTATTTCTTAACTGTGGACCATCTCTACTTTTTATATTTGGAAATCACATTGCTTACAAACAAACAAAATAAACTCAATTTGAGCAACTATTTTGTTACATTTATGTTATATATTTATGTTAGGTCAGACTGAAACCGGTCTTTAACGGTGCACTGTGTAACTTTTCGGGTGGAGGTCCATCACCTTCTGGTTTTTATGGATATCATTGCTCTGCTTAGAATGTTCCACAGTATGGCATTAAACAGCTCTACCTTACATTATTCAGTTACAGGTAGTTTTATTGTTCAAAAATACCTAGAAAAACAGGCATTCTGACTGTGAGCGGCGTCGCCTCTCCACAGATCTGACTTGTAACTTGGTCTGGTTTTGTCTCCACGAAGATAGAAAAGTTTAATGCTGTGAAACATTCCAGACAAAGCAATAAGATCTCCATGAAGAACAAACATTTGATGGACCCTCCACCAGAAAAGTTACACCTTTAACAAAGGAGAAATTAAATTCTGTCAACTGGACAAATGCACCTTTAAATACACTGAAACAACATCAAATAACAAATATCTAATCAGAATTCATATTCAGAATCCACATAATTTTCTCACTTATAGTTCACATATAGTCATACAGTCACATATAGGCACACGAACCAAACTACAGCTTGACTTATGCTGCCACCTTGTGGACGAGGTGGGATCAGTCTGGCTATGCTCGAAACCAGGGGAATGCTTTATATTCTAAACTCTGACATCACACTAAGCGACAAATTATGAAATTATATATTTTTACCCCAAATATATTTTTGTTCTGTACAGTACTATTCACAGGTTTCAAGTAAATTACTCCTTCCTGATTTAAAGAATTTTATGAAGACCGTTCTCCATTCAGAAAACATAATATTGTGATTTGAATTGCATTACTGCTATAACTACAGAGGACCACTGCCATGCCAAGTCCTTCAAACCAGGAAACAATCCTAATGCCGGAAACCTTTGAATACAATGAACAATGTATCACTTGCAACGCACTAATTTGACCAAAATGTATGTTTTAATGTATTTTTGGTATCTTTCAATTAGTTTCTGTTTGAGTGGAATACAGGGGAAAAAAAAAAGATTTAGCTGAAAATAAGAAGTATAAATTCAATTCAATATATATTTAAATGTATTAATATAAGTAAAAAAACAACAACCTCAAACTTAAGACTTTGGCCTGAAAAGTCTCATAATGTTTGAACCTTTAGTCATTAGTGTGTTCAGTAGTGATTTGAAGAATAAATAATAGTAACATAACACAATTGGATCTCTTATAAATAAGTGCCATTTTCCATCCCTACATTGGTAATGGTTAATATCGGGTATCGGCAGATAGAAATCAAAGTATCAATATCGGTACTGGAACTAAAAAAGCTGGATTGGTGCATCCCTTATTTGGAATTCTATCAACTTTCTATACTCTATATATAGCTTTCAATTTCCCATATTCTCTACTCAAAGATCTTTGGGTTACATCTTTTGTTTTAAGCGCATTGTAAGTCAAGTTTGAGGTCTGACTAATATCAAAATCACTATGATAGCAGTAACTTCTATGAGGAACACTCTCCCATGCACGAGACACAAAGTAGTAATCCATATTTGAAACTTGCCAGAATTCAGATTTTTCATCCCAAAATTATCCAAGGAGATGATATTGTCCATCGCAGATGCTTTTTGGGGTAAGGGCTTCCTGGATTCTGATTGGACAGCAAGCCCAGACCGCAAAAAGAGCTGAAATAGACTGAATGTGCGGAGCGGGTCACATGACAATGCACAAGTCCATACCTAAAACAGAAAATACACAAATGTTAAAATTTTGTGGGCGAATTTTTCAAAGCTATTATATATTTGTGTTAGAATTCACCAAAAGTGCAGCAACAAACTTCAAATTACTATGTGTCAAAAGTGTGTGTCTACTGTTTAATTTAAATGAATTTGAGAATATAAAAATAAAAAATGGAAAACGATTCAACTTAAAATGACTGAATTGCAACAAAAATCAATCTGGAATTTGACTTAGCAGCACAGAGACTTATTACGTCATCGAACAGTCTTGTATTTTTTATTTGATTTTAAGTTCATGAATTTGTTCAAAGAATTGACAACTATATCATTGCTTTTTTCTAATACGCAGTTGAATGCTAAGCTAAGAAAATATAAGTTTTGACACAGTTTTTCGATTTAGACTCTTGATGTTGTCCAAAAACAAAAAGCTGCCAAAAAGCATAAAAATATAGTTACAGTATAATCAGAAAACTTAAATTTCTATTAATTTAGTTCAAATTAATTTAAATGAATACAAATTTGTTCAACCTTATCAAAACATTGCTGGGTAGATTACATCACAAGTTCACCTCCCTTAGTTACACTTGCTACATGATGCGTGTACACCAGTCCAATCTGATCCAACTTCTCAACAAAAAATGTCAAAATTTCCAATTTTTTTGGCTTAAATGGTTCCATACGGAATTGAAGTATTTTTTTCATTTCGTTTTGCAAAGTTGTGAGGCAAATCTGAAATCGCAAATCACATCAGGATAGTTTTGTGCCCCTGAATAGCAAAGGTGTAGTGTGTATTTCTGTGTCTGTGAATAAAATTACACAAATCTAAATTTTGAGTATGAAATTTGATGAATGATTTAAAAATAATTGCATAATATTTGTAAATACTACAGTCTACAATTGGGGTTGATAAGAAAGAACCTAAAAGCTGTTTGTGGTGGTGTATAGTTTTCTGTCCATCAAAAAACTATTCAAAACAGAATAAGTTTGGAGAATTGTAATAGAATAATTAAAATTTCCACAAAATTGCTGAAAAATGTGTGTGTGTATATATATATATATATATAACAAAAAAGTTATGGTTACTCTCTTACACAAATCAGATCAGATTTGGGGTTTGAAAGAAATTAAAGGATTATATAGTTAACGCGCAACATAAGAATAGTTCAATTACGAAAGAAAAATACACATTTTGATTAAAAAGAACAGTAAAATGCTGAAAATAATTCCAGACCACTAAGCTGTAGTTGAATTGTAAAAATGTGTATATTTTTTATCATTACATTTCAAAATTCGAAGAAAATTGTGCTAAAAATATCGTAACATTTTCTGAAATGCCAATTAAGTAAACCCTGAAAACACTTCTAAATTTAGCAACAAAATTCAAAAAGAAAGCATAAATATGTTGTTAATAACTCTCTAAACACAGCTGGACAAGTTTAGCTTTTCGCAGATGCAAATATCTCCAATTTTGTAGCACAAACGCCTTCACGTCTGTACGAAAACCTATAATCCCATATGAGATAGCTGTAAACCAACCTATATAACCCCTTTACACTGGGAGTACGTGAACGCGGCTTGGCGCTGTCCGTGGTGCTGAAACGTCTCACCCCCCGACCACCAGACACCGACCACGGCAGTAGCGGCAGAGGCAGAGCGGCAGCCCCTGACGGTAAACGCCCTAAAACCCCCCCCCCACCACCTCCCCCCCCCTCTCCTCTCTACCCCCCTCACCCCCCCCCCCCCCCCCCCTCCCCCCTCCTCCCTCCCCCCGCACTCACGACACCACCGCGCGTGAGTGCCGGAGCGCGTGTGTCCAACCACCTCAGTCCGTCCATCCATCCGACTAAAGAAAGAACGAAAGAAAAAAAAAAAAAAAAAAGAAATCCCTTGTTCCTCGTACCTCGCTGCGTCTAATCCGCAGTTTTTGCTTCTCGCTACGGTACCATTTCGCTCCGCACTTCGCAAGCGCTATGCCCAATCAGCAACGTCACCATCCTGGGCACAATTACACCACCGATTTTCGCGATTTCCGATTCAAAACGTTGAGGAAAAACGTGCATGACTTCAGAGTGCACGCGTAAATCCATTCCACAGGCGATCGCAAAGTTTGAAGACGCAAGAAAAAAAAAAAAAGAAAAAAAAAAAAAGCAGCGAGGAACAGAAATCTCTCCACTCCGATCCGTGCGTCAAGGTGCACGCTCCACACAGCTCTATAAAACAATAATACCACCTTCGCCATCTCCACAACAAGTGATCACCAAAAACAGCTTCCGAATGCAACGATACGCTAAAATTACGCATGTGTGCCCGAATTAGCTGCAAGTAAAACCATCACGAGTCGTCTGAGGAGATTGCACAGGAACGGGACGAAATGCTCCAAAAACGTCTTGCAGGGAACGAATCAGCACAACAATAAAAACATAACACAAAAATAACGTGACAGCATTCTACATTCGCGCGACGGACAGTTTTTTTTGTGTGGAAAATCTCACGCTAACGAACCGAGCGAGCACAACACGTCCAAAACGCGAAACGTATTGTCGAACGGTGGTTTATCTTTATCGTTCCCACTACGAAGCGACACGACCGGGCACGAAAAACAGCAAAAAGCACCCACCTCGTTTTTACTAGCGCTGGCTGGCTGCTGCTCGCTTCGACGTGACGAGGCGACGCGAGAGGGAGATGCCACCGTATGTATCCCGACCGACCAACCTGCTGCGGGGATATAGAAAAGAAGACCATCGTGCATTTTCGATATGGTTTCCCGTTCTTTTCGCTCGTTGTGTGCTATAGGAAATACTGCAAAATCCCCCCGAAATGGAAGGCACTCAATTCCTCCAGTCTGCTGCGATTGACCCGCATTGACGTCATTGCGTCATTAGGTCTCCCCTGGAAACACGGGGCTCCCAAAAATAGCAACACATTAATTCAGCCCGTGTGCTCGCGCTGGCTTCGGCTTTGGCGGGAGAGACTATTTGTATCATTCCACTCCCCCTCTGCCTCCCTCTCTCCCTCCTCTCCCTCTCTCCCCCTTTTCTTCCACGGATTCTAAGCCATATTACAGTGTGCTGCCCTCCCCTCCATCTATACCTCTCCTCCCTCCACCTCTCCTCCCTCCACCTCTCAAGGACGAGCCGATCACGACTCACGGCTATTTTTGGATCGACAGAGAGAGAGAGAAAGAGAGAAAGAGGGAGAGAGTGGGTGGTGGGTGTGAGGATGAGAGACGGCCGCACCTCTGCTGCCGCTGCTGCTGCCGGAGAATAGAAACAGGACCGCGGGGATAAAAATAGCAAGCGAGCCGGTCATCCAGCCAGCATCCATCCAGAGAAGAGGAGAGGAAGGGAGGAGGAGAGGGGGTAAACCCAAATCACGCTGAAGTGGGACGGTGAAATCTACGGGGCTTCATGGGTGGAGCTGGTACTAAGGTCTTCACTCGTTCATTCATTCAAAGATGGGAGATAGAAGAAAGGGGTCATTCATGTGAGGGAAGCACTGGTGTGGCCTACTTCCAGTCATTCACGCTAAACATACTCATTCACTCATTTTTGTTCAGGCGCAAACAGGCCTAGTAGTGTCAAAAACGAAGCGTGATAACTTGATAATTGATTTATACACATTCAACTAGTCATTTAGCGTGCTTGTTTTTATTGTTTTCAAAAAGCAGGTACCAAAACGTGCTCCAAATCCTCCAACTATAAGGCGATCCTGACCAAGACCAGCGCAAGATCTGGAGATGGGTCCACAGACTCCTGCTCCTGACAGGTTGACCCAGCCCCAGTGGCGTTGAAGGGTGAAAGGTCAAACGCAGTGGACAGATTTCCCTATGGAGACAGTGAAGTAACTACACCTTATTACAAAATCTGACACTATTTTCTGATCTATTCTATAATGTTGCTTCCTCATCAAAAACATACCTGGAGTTGTGTTTTGTTTGTTTTGTTTGTCATCTCTCAAACAGAAATCACTCTGTTCCACCTCGTGATGTCATGTGGGGGCTACAGGAAGTACTTTACTGTGTTTTTGAACTCCATACAACTTCAGTAGAATCATTTGGATACCTTTTATTTTTATCTTTTGTTCAGACAATCTCTACTGAACAAAAGGTAAAAAAGTAGCTGTTAATTTGAAAACTACCGTTTCATGATATCACAAGGTGGAACAGCGTTTTGAGTTTTGAAGATTTAGACAGACATACAAATTTCAGGAGGTAACAACATTCTATGCTCTTAATGTTTAATAAAAAAGGGGTTCTATAATCAATACTGAACGAAGGTTGCCAGAGTCTTAAGGCCAGAGCTCACCAGGGTCCAGGTGCGTTGTGGGAATCCAAACTATTTAATCTGAATTAATTATTTGTTTTTTATTTACTGTGACAATAAACAATCATATTGGACTCATGCAGACATTTCTGTGCTAAGCATTAGCTGTTCCAAGCTGTTTTATGCAGTTGTCTTTTAAAGTCTTTGTGGATCAACCAATCACAGACCTTGAATGCAATGTGTAGTGACTTTTTGGCCGAGGTGCATACGAGATACATGGCATGGCAAACACCGCCAGCTCTTTGACTGCTTTGACCGGGGAGCTGTGCCACTTCTACGTAGATTTGATGCAGAAGTATAAACTGACCTTTGACCTGCACTAGCACTGATTCATAATTGGCTGCATGTGCTGGGGGTTTAAACCAACTGGATTTCAGCATTGAAACTGGCAACACAAATGAGAGGCTCATTCTGCTTTTCCAGAAAATCATCCAAAAACCAAAACACCAAATAATAATATAAACAACTTGGCCATCATGTCCACTGGTTTTGTATTTAAAAATACATCAGCATTACAATAGTTATCTGTAAAAGCTACATTTGATTTGAACATGTTTGCCTTGTATCTATGGACACAGGTTTATAAAATTTGAATACCAAATCTTACATACTGTTCTTCTAAAGGTGCATTATGCAACTGGACACATCTACCTCTGCTTGTCTCCATGAAGATGTTATTGCTTTGCCTTGAAGGTTTCACAGTATAGCATTAAACATATCAATGTTGCATTTATTTAGTTGTTTTATGTTGTTTTACTATTTTTATTACTCAAAAATCCCTTAAAAGACTGCTCAGCCTCACCAGCTTGTTTCATGGAAACTGACATGTCATATATGTCATACTGTGGAACATTCCACATTTGTAGAAAATGCTTTCTCTTCCTTTGACCTGGTTTAAAATAGCCTTGCACTGGCTGATTCAGTCACTTGCACTCAGTGGAGATGAGGCAAAAAGGGTCCATTCACACAACAGGCTCTGAGCTGGTGTGGCCTACTTATACTCATTCATTCATTCATTCATTCATTCATTCATTCATTCATTCATTCACTCATTTTATTTTCAACCTACGCAGATATGATAAGAAGCTATTCATAGTGCAACATGCACTGTATAGATCCTGTACCTGATTTTGAACCATGAATGAAGTACATGTTTCAAAAGTCTTAGGTCCCGCCCACTTCGCCCCGTCTCTCTCTTTTAGAAACTATGAATCAGATACTCTGTGTTCTTAATAAAGACTCAAATTAATTATTGGCCATGTACCCGATTTTTCCCCTGTATTTGCGCTAAATTTATCTTTCCCTAGAACAGATTCATCGTATCAACAGCTTTTGAGCAGCACTCAAAATAAGTCCGGTGTGTACTGTCTGCATCTAATTAGAAAGCATTTTATTGTCCACTAAACAGGAAGTGCGAGTTAGCATGTTAGGTGTTGTTAGGCCAGTGTGGCAAAACTTCGCAGTTGTGAAAAGAGCTTGTAAACTCATGGCTGTGAATAGTCAGGATGCTCAGAATGCACAAGTTAAGTGAGAAATAACTTTGAACGGCTTTTTTCCTATTTACGTACAGTATTTCTAAATGGACAGCACATATTAATGAACATTTAAAATGTAAATATATACAATTCAGAGCCAATATTGTCAATTTCCATCTTCAGTCCCACGGCAGGTTGATGTCAAATAATCTACAGGACAGGGAAAAGTACAGCAACAGTCACACAAAAGTACATGTAACATGGTGACATATTAAACTGTCGAACAACCACTGTTTTAAAGTTTTAGAAACTGTTGCCAGTGTTGAGAGCTTTTGTAGATGAACAGGTACTGTGTTCCACATCTGACCTGCTCCAGAGTTCTGTTTTACATTAGTTCTGTTTTACATGTTTTTTTAAGACAGTAAAAATCAGGTACAGCACCTAATTAAAATGTTTAGGCAAATCATTCAGTTACATTTTTTCACAAATAGCTGCTTTTGCAATATATTAATATATTGCATACTCCTCCTCCTCCTCCTCCTACTACTACTACTTCATAATATTCACTCAGTATTAAGATCTGCTATTGAAGGGCCCATATTACACTATTTTCAGACTGATTACAGTGTTTCCTCATCAAACGCAAACCTGGAGTTTTTGGTTTTATTCACGCACACAAACCCTGCTTATTTAGGCTGAGTTCTTCTCTCAAAACAGAAAACACTCATGTTCTCCTTGCGATATCATGTGTTAATGCAGTGCTCTACTCTGGTTTAAACTCCACAAACTTTAAACTCACCTTCACTAGAATCATTTGGATGATTTCAGCCCTGAAATTGCCCATCTCTACTGAACATAAGGTAAAAGGAGCTGTTAACACGCACACTACCGCTTCATGACATCACAAGGTGGAACAGAGCATTTAGAGCTTTGGAGATGTAGACAGACTAATAATAAAGGGCTACTCAAACGTGTGAATGAAACAAAACACAACTCCAGGTATGTTTTTGATGAGGTAACAGCATTATAACAAGCTCAGTAATATTGCCTTACACATGTCTCAAAGCACTACCCACTACAGTCAATATTCATTCACTCTACACTCTGTGGTGGTAAGTTTGGTGGTCAAGATTAGTCACTCAGTCACACACCTCTTTCATACTATGCAAGGTGGGTGAAGTGTCTTGCCTAAAGATACAACAGCAGAACTTGGTCCGAGCGAAAATCAATCCTCCGCCTTTTGGCTTGGTGGTCGAGTGCGTTTTCAATATTGACTGTAAGTACTCTGATTACTAAATCAGAGTCACAGGCAGATTTGTGACTATATTATGTAAATCTACACAAAGGTTTTATCATTTATTCACAGTCTACTGGCCAGCAGGAAGAAGTGTATTGCTCAAGGACACAAGAACAGTCACATTGCTGAGGAAACTACAACAGACATGGGACACATAGCCATTAATGTAAGTGACAGTATCGCCATACAGGATTACTCAAATAAAAGCTAAAGAGGCCATCTAAATCAGATAAATGGATATCAGAGTTTTTTTGTTTTTTTTTAAACATCTTCAAACTTTGATTTAAAGCAGACCTATTATAACTTTTCAGAGCTTTTAACCATGATATAGTTGTTATATATAATTATCTGAGCAATCTTTAATCACGCCATTTTCAAGACACCATTTTGCTCAACTCCCGTTTTCACTGTCACCGGTACACGCCACTGCTTTTTTTTTTTTTAAATTAGTGATACATGTGGGCTTCAGTTCATTTATACTATATATTTTTTTAATATCAGCGACTCGCTATATGTGTGATCTGAAGCTATCCATACGAGGTTCTGACATCTGCACGGCTCTTTGTTGTGATGACGTTAGCGGTGACCTCAGCTCCCACTGGGTACTGCAGTTTATTTTGACATGTTTCTTTTATTAAGCTGTTAATGAATATTACTACTTAATAATGCTAATAAAAAGGATCCACAAATGTCACAGATTATAACTTCAGCAAACACAAGCATAATAGGTTTCCTGGTTTCCTCATAACCTGGTTTCAAACCATGAGTCAGGAACAGTTTTCACTTTTAGCCCCACCCACTTAGTCCTTTCTCCCACTGTGATATTGCACCATGACAACTGTCTGCAATAGTGTCATGTGGTTGTTTCCTTATAGTTCTCACATGTCTGCCTACTTTTTCCTTTTTGTCCCTGTTGAAAATGACTGAGAATCAAGTGTCTGGGGTAGTCGTAGTTGGTTTCCCATGATTCTTAACAATGCTGTGCCTGATTGGACGGAAAAGGTGACCTGTCTTCTGTTTTAGTTATTACCTGAGTAAATGCTATATAAAATGAGTTGATTTTATTTTAGTATTTTTTTTTTCTTATTTAGCAGCTTTTACCATACAAAAATAACGTAAAGAGCTTTTATCTTTTATCCTAGTAGGTACAAGCCCGTTAATAAGTCTATAATTAATACATTATGAGCACACCCTTACAATTCCTTCTCTCTATGATTTGCTTAACATGGCCAGGCTTTGTGCTCACTGGAGATAATCTTAAACTGCTGATGCCATCTACTGGAGATTTAAGGGGTCTGCATGTGAGGAACTGTGGTTGCATCATCTTTTACATACAGAGAACATATAAAGCCTCCTCTCATCAACAAACACATATGCACCAGATTTGAGTCATTATTATTACTGGAATCTAATATTGAGACTTACTAAAATGTACTTAAAAATTTGGCAGCACTTTTTATTAGTATTATTTTCAAAAGCATGCAAAAATGACAATATCAACACACACACACGCACACGCACACACACTTTAATATGCTGTAATAGTCTACACCAGCAGCAGGGGGCGATAAGAGACACTTGTAGAGCATACCTGTTGCCTTGCATTTAAAAACGGTCCACTGTGATAAGACGCCTAAGCAAAACAAGCTCCAGGTATAGAATTATGATTTATGAATATGTATGTGCATAGATCAGATATCATTTTAACACATTTCACTGTGAGGGATTATATGAACCAACACTGTTATCTGTAATAATTGTGGTTATGATGTGACTAAGAAGCCTTTCATTTAAATAATCCCTACGCTGATAAATGCCAGGATGTGAATAACTAGAATACAGTAATTTGGCCTTAAGGTACAGGCAAATCGCAGAGTTACAGTACTCAGTTTACTTACTTAATGTGACTTTTCTGGAGGAGGGTGCTTGAGTGGATAATACACACGTATTGATACTTTGCAGCTGATATCATCAACATTCCCTGAGGGTGTGATGCTAACTGTAAGCATTCTCTGTCTGAGGCTTTGTTAGAAGTATTTCTGAGCTTTATTTTAACACAATTTAACCATAAAGAACTACAATAGGCTGATTTTTACTGTTGATCTGATAAAATTACAGTCACAGGCTAGCTAGAATTAGGCAATAGTTTTTCAGTTAATCACTTTCACCTTTTTTTTTATTTTGAAAATCAAACACCTAAACAGGAACATGGATGCTGAACATTCCGCCATACACATACATGTAGAACACCCCCAGCGTGATGTCACTGCAAAGTATCATTTATTAAATTCACAGTACTTGTTACTGGTGAGTCTGGTTACTGCTGAATTTCCCTGATGCTTTCATGTGTTGCTGCGCAGTCTGGATGGGAGAGTTCTTGGAGGGCGGTGCTTGTTCACCTGACCTGTGTGACCTCTGACCTCTGTGGAGTCATGTGATTTTGGTCAGACGCTAAAAACATATGTTTTGTCTGTTTGTGACACAACATTTTGAGCAGAAACTATTGCCCACATTAGTTATCCCAGACTTAAAGTTAATTTGATATAAAATATCTTAAAATTTGAGAACACTCTAGGGTCATCCGTGCTGCTTCCAAAATTCCAATTTCCCTGCATTCCCAGCGGTCTCCCATCCTAGTACTAACCAGATTGTATAAAGAAGTGGACTAAGGAAGTGTGACATCACCCATAGTATTGGGCTTTGAAGCTGAGTTCCATAATAGGAATAGGAATGTATATTTATAGACAAAATAGCAAAATCACCAGGATCATGTAGATCGAGTTAATACAAACATTTTAAGACCAACATGACGAGGCTCACAGCAGCAGTCACAGAGAGACAGAGAGAGGAGTGACAGTTTTTCAAAGTTAATTGGAGCCACAATCAATAGAGCCGGAAGCGCCCCCATGCTCCTTTCCTATTTGCAATGCAGTGGCTGGCGGGTTAGTTATGTCCGTTTATATATATTCAGTTTATGGTACTAACCAGGCCAAACCCTGCTTAGCTTCAAAGATTTGACAAGATCAGACATCAAAGCAGCAGTTAATTTGTACTTAAATAATAATATATATAACACTAACTTGATTACAATTTTTCACATCTTAACCTTATTTATTTAGCAATTAGAATGAAAACAATACAGTGAAAGAAGTACTTAATGAGTGCACAAGTACTTAAAGGTGGTGTACTTGATTACTACTACTGTCTTAAAAACATGTGAATAATAGAACTGGTTGATTTTAAACACTTTACAGTGGTCCAAAGTTATTTCTCACTTAGCTTACACTTTTCACAACTCTCAGAGTCTAGTGTGAAATTTTGCCGTGATGTTAAAGCTATCAACAACTAGCATGTTAATGCTCCTTTCCTGATCATTGGACAGTAAAACTCATTTAGAAGAAGACAGCAGACATGTTTTGTCAGTCGTCTAAGTAGGTTCCATAGTGGATCAATGCATGTATACTAGTGTATGTGGTGTTATACTTGTTCTGATACAGCACAAAATCATTCTAAAGCTCTTCAGGATAGGGCCGTTTCTGTCCTGTGCATGTGACTTTGTTAGAATTGATATCTGCTCAAATGACTGTCTAGTTTCGATACTAGTTTTAGTATTTGATTTCGATACTTTTGATACTTTTGACAGCCCTACTTTAACCACACTGAAAACTGCATTGTCATTATTAAAACCTTGTTCTTTCCCTGCTCACTTCTTGCTGACGCTCCTCTTACTTATCCTGTTTCCGCGAGGGAGCCATCATGACATCCTCAGTAGGACACTCGTATATTACAGCGCTTGTACAAACCAAAATTGCCTTCTCGCGGTGATCAATTTCACGGGCTTTCACTGTGTTTTTAATTGCACCATTCTTGCACCCATATGCTGCAAATGTAACGCGGCGGGGCACCTTTTGGGAGACATCAGAGCGGATCGCCTTGGGAGCAGATAAGCGCTCCGGCACCCGCCCCCCGGCCCCCAAACCAGCAGCATACGCCGGCATCCATTACGGCTCCTGTCGGTAAGCAGTTTAACGCGGCCCATTATAAATCAGAGGCGCGCGAGACGTTAGCTTCGCGCTGCTTTTATGTCGGGTTTTATCTGCACATATACGTGATTTATCCACCGTTTGGCTTTTTTTGGCACAGAGAAATAGCATAGTGGTTTTGGTGTTTTGCTTATATGCACTTAAGGGGTGGCAAGAGTGAATAGAGCTTTCTTTACTCAAATATATAGTTCGTTTGTAGTAGAGAAAGGTGCACTAGCACATTTTAAAGATGCCCTATGCAACTTTTCTGCTGGAGGGTCTGTAACCTGCTTATATCTCCATGGAGACGGTAAGGTTATCTGGACAACCTCTGAAACATTTGGACCATTCCTGGACGAATTAGGGATTATACCATCTTGCTCCATAGAGATTTAATTGCTTTGCCTGAAATAGTCCACACTATGGCATTAAACTTATCTATCCCCGTGGAGAGAAACAGATTATACCATAAATCAAGTTACAGGTCAGATCTGGGGAGGCAACAATGGCTCAGTGATTAGAGCAATGTTCTCTCAATTCAAAGGTCAGAGGATTGATTCCTGCTCAGACCAACTTCTGTCATTGTGTCCTTAGGCAAGATACTTCACCCACATTGCCTAGAATGAAAGTGGTGCGTGTGCGAAGGATTAAAGGTGGTCAGAGGGGCTGATGGCACATATTGGCAGCCCTCTTCCGTCTGTCTGCACCAGGGCACCTGTGGCTACAATACTAGCTTACCACAGAGTGTGATGTGAATGAATAATGACTACAGTGGAGTGTTTTGAGAGGCTTTGACCAGCTGGTAAAACTCATTACAAGTGTAAGGCATTATTATTAGATGGAGATATAATAGATAGAATAGATATTACAACACCATGATTAATAAAATG